>CM039438.1:23380973-23980973 GCA_022379115.2 Bauhinia variegata
GTCAAAAATCAAACAGAAGAAAAAGAAAAAAGCAATATAAAAACTCGGCTTAGACCTCGGGGTTCAATTCAAAATTTCTAGAGATTAGAACCCTATCTAACCCAGAATCGCGTTAATTTATTTTGCAAGATTTGTTTTCTTCACTGAAGCCAATCACGGAGCAACAAAGCCTCTTTCAGGTGTAACAATCATGCCCAAGAATAGTCCGTATCACGGATAGCCCATAGCTTTTTTTTTTTTCTTTTTTCTTTTTTTTTTTCAATTAGAAAAAATATTCCTCCAACTAAGCCAGGCTGCAATTAAGGTGATTTTTTTTTTTTCATATGAGCAATAGTTAAAGGGGATAAATTAGTAATGATGAATAAGAATATTTAAGTATTTTAATCTTTACATCCTACCTAAACCCCGTGTGTAAGAGATTTCAACTTTGATTTTCTCATTAAATTAAAAAAAAAGTTAGCTTATGGTAAAAATAATAGAAATACTTTAGTATTTAAACTTGCACATATATAAGTCTTTATAATTAGAAAAGTTTCTGATGTGAGTTTCCTTTTATTGGAATACGACTCAAAAAGTAGAAACACAGGACAAAGTGAGCAAATTAATTGGTGAAGGCAGAGTAATTTTGATGCATTATTCGAAATCGATCTGCAAAAAAGTATTATATGATTTTCGCGATTTGTATATTTGAACATATGTACAGATAGATAGGGCTAGCTAGCTGAGGCGATCAAATAATAATCCGAAATGGGAAGGGGAGCATGTGTGGTGTTTGGAGGTTAGGGTGCATTGATTGCCAACAGCAGCACATGCACGCAGAAGTGGGATCCTATGCACCTCGCTCTTCACCAAATGCCCTTTGTTGAATCTCAAACCAACCATTGGTAGAGAACTCAATTCAAAGATTGATTTTATTGGTTGCCAAACTGATCAAAAAACTCTTCCCAAGATCAGAACATCTAATTTGGCTGTCTTTCTTTCATTTATTTTTTTAATTTCTCCAAGTTTGCCCACAGAAAATGCGATAATATTTTGTTGGATATTTAATTTTGCATGTGCTGAAGTCGGGACCGATAAGTGATGAGATGTCAAAATTATCGTCTAGCCAAAGTATGTGTCTACGATAAAGAAATAATAAAGTAAGCGAGACGCAAACAGTCAACACAAGGAATAATCTACGGAGTACTACTTTGTCTGCTATATATTTTCAAGTTTTTCCAAGGTTAAAGGATAATTAGCAACCCTATATACATGCTAACGTCGTTTACTATGTATATATAATATTCAAATTATAGTATCATTAGTTTCCCTTTATAGAATAATGATTCGTATGTAGTTCGTGCATGCATGTCTGCGCTCCTTTCTTTGTTAAAGTAGCTCAAGAACAAAAGAGAGAAAATTAATGGACTCAACCAAAACTATATATATATGTCAGCGTCAGCATGCAAAGTAGAGAAACCCAAAGACAGAGTGAGGAACCAGAGGCGAGTGGCACAGATATCACATGTTTAGCTTTATATTTAGGGCACATTCTCATGCATGCACGTGATCCCTCCCTTTCACAAAATCACTAAGGCAATGCCAATGCATGCATGAAGTCGAAACCTTGTCTGTGTTTTGTGGTGCATACGTACGTACATTAATCGCAAGGCAGAGCTCTGTTTTTGTCTATGCTTCACTGAGCAATTGGGGTCCCCAGAAAGTTAAAGTAGGCACGCACGCATACAACTATATGCTCAGCTGGTAGATATATATATATATATATCAACTAGATTAATGACAGAGAATTAAAACTCACCCAGCTAGCCAATCTTGTTCCTTAAAGCAGTGGATTGAATGTTATATTTATTTTCGTCAAAAAGAGTGCGAGCACGGGTGGCTACCTTTTCATGCCCACCCACCTATTTTAATGATTAAAACTAATCGTCTATAAGCAAATATAGATAAGGATGTGCCCATTTTCTAAATGGATTAATTAGCTTTTATATAAACAGCTAGTGCTTTTGGCGTAGAAAAGTCTCGCGCGTGTTTATTTTCAACGGAACTATCCGTTCAATCACTGAGTGTATTATGACAATCACTTCAACATCCTCTTGATTGGCTGTCGTCAAAAGGTAACATGGAGGTGCAACTCTTAAATTTAATAATATAATACATGCTTGTACGAAAAGAACATTGAACGGCCTTCTAGCTGGCTGCAAATACTGGCGCTCATGGATTCTACTAATTTGAGATAAATTTCCCAAGTTAGATAGCAATAATCATGGTAGAAAATGTTTAGGTTGTATTTCAGTTAAAAAAGTGAATATGAAACTTTTCTTGTCGTGGATTTTTTTTTTTTTCATTGGGTTAGAAATAATAAAAAAAAAAAAGAGAAGAAGAACAGAGAATAGAAGAATATCCAATAGGATGGGCTGCCAATATAATCGTTACGTCCATTGCATGAGGACTTGTGTGGGTAATGATAAAAGTTTGTTAACTTCTGGTATTATTCCATTATACATATACATGTCTCAAATAAAGCAATTGTTTAGATTGCAAGAGGTTGATTTTTCATGTGAATGGAATAAAAAAGAGTTAGTTGTGCCTTGCCCACCAACACAAACATTGAAAATACCTAAATAAAAAGAAGCATACGTAATTGTCAACAACTTTTTCCTGTGACATATATATAAAAAATCATACTCATTGTCTTCCTTTTAAACGTTGTTTCCTCTGTATATCATGGATTTTTCATCTTTGAAATTAAGCTTCTAAAGTATGGGCAGCTAGCTAGCTTTGGTCAAAAGTTAAACGTACGCTGCTTATATAATATATAAATGGGAATTGGTCAAACGTTGCAGGAAGTTAATGGAGGCTATTAGTTTTATCCGTTGCATGCGCTCTCATAATTTGTTTAACACCTTCGCTCATTAAGCGGCCTCTGGGTATTATTATTAACCATTTTCAATTGAACTTTTTCAGTGTGCAGCTGGATTAAAATTGTGTATATCCAGACAGCCTCCCCCTGCCGGAATCAAAATAGATAAAGTATCTCTCTCTCTCTTTATTATTTTTCTGAAGGAATTTTGACATTTTAATTTTTTTAACCGAAAAAAAAATGTTAAGATAAACATCAAGGAAGATTTGAAGCAGTTATAATTAATGTAGTGTTCCATAAATGAGGTTTTAATTATAATAATAGTATGGATTTATGCAATTAATCATAGACAGGTTCATTCTTGAACTCTTCATGAATTATGATAAATATAAATATTAAAATTTATAAATTATGAGAGTTTAGTTAGACTTAATATTCATAAATATTTTTAAAATGTCAAAAAAAAAAAATAGAATTCCAACATATTTTTATAAATTATAAAAAAAACATATTTTTTGAGATTATATTTTAAAAACATTTATACTAAACATGAAAAAAAATAAGAAATTTTAAATTAAAACTCATAAGATTAAAAAAAAAAAGGCGTTCTACTAAACACCCAAAAGAAATTAATTGAACATGGCCAACGTTGAAATAAATTTTCCTTTCTCTGGTGTTTTGGATGAGTTGGATCTTCATAATGAGGACGCCTAACATTGTCCAACCACACAATCTGTTGTCATTCAAGACTTGGGCTTATTAAATCTAGGCCCTCTTTTCGGATTTCTTATATGTGGCCTTCTTAGTATTGATGAAGCCCTTTTCTCGTTACCCAAATTAAGAACTCTTATTGGGTTTCAAACCTTTCAACTTCAAATGGGCTCATATAAAAAGGCCTTGAACCTATTTAACTCAAATTTGTCTCTGTCTATGTGTGTTTTGAGAAATGCTTTAATTTGATGAGCTGATATTATCTAAGGTGTAAACAAGATTCAAATATATTTATTTGAAAAATAAGTAAGGGCTATTGATATTAATAGATTGGGAAAATATAAATAAAATTGGGCTAATAACTCATGAGCTAGTATTATTTTTATGATTGTTTCTAGTCCAGTAATTGGCTTAATAACTCATGAGTTAGTATTATTTTTATTTTAATATTGTAATACTCCCCTCCTAAGTGTATAATATTAATTTAAAAAGATTCGCACAAACCCACTTAAATATTTTTTCTATCGAATTTGGAAGCAAGCTGCGTATGCACTGTGTATGTACCAAGGGTGGACACGTTAGATTAAGGCCAAGAATAGAAAAGAAAAATGGTGGAAACAGGATAAGTTGGTGAATGTCCAAACTTAAAAAGTGCTTTTCTCCGATTTCCACTCTCCGTTTCACAAGCAACCACTTCGTAGTGAATGGCCCCTCCATTTTCCTTTTCCATTTCCATGAATTGAACCTTTAATTTATAAATCTCAATATCCTCTGACATCATTGCTTGGACAAGAATCTCAAGCAAAACCTGCACTAGCTGACAAACGTGCCAATCCCAGCATCTCCTCCAATTGGCACATGAAGATACCGCACCTCCTCCCTCATTTTCCTCTCCTCTACTAACCTCCAATGCTTCAAATTTAGAATCCTTGTCTTTCTGGAATACTATTAACCTTTAAATTTATGGTCTTTCTTGGACATAATACAAGCAGAGCTTCATAGTTCCAATCCCTTTTTTCTAACGATAAGGAAGTAGGTATATGCTTCTGACTATGGCTCCTTCAATTCTTTACCCGGGAACTTCCATGGTCGGAACTCGAGGGGAGACTCTTGGGTTGCCTGCGCCAAGTAGATGTATGATGGTAAAGACCCCGAAGAGTCGGGTTCGTTGCTCTTTGGATACAAATGTCTCCGACATGAGTGTTAATGGTAAGTGACCCTTATTGCAATAATCGTTTTCCGACATGAAACTGGTGTAAACTTTGAGAATTCCAACATAATTTTGTGATGTAGGTTTGACAGTCGGCATCTTTTTTTCTTTTTTGGAGGAAGGGGTTGTAGGGCGATGAAGAAAAAATGAGCATATCAAGATAATTTTTAGAATTGGGCATCATGGCTTTTACTTTACTGAGCCACTTTAATTTATGATATTATTCAATTATCCTAAGCTTAGTATTATTCCTCGACTATAATATCGAAGTGATTGAAGACATCAAAACGTATGTATGTTCTGATAAGATTCCAGAGGAGCTTAGTGGGTACTGGCTAGGAAGTTGGGAACTGCCCTCTGATTTTATGCAAACTGTTGCACAATTTTATCAAGTTTAAGTCATTTACTTGAACCAAAAGTTTGATAAAAGAATATTTCATCTGCCAGCTCCAAAAGGACTGTTTCCTCCAGAACCTGAACATTATAGAGGACCCAAGCTAAAAGTTGCAATTATTGGTGCTGGGCTTGCTGGCATGTCAACTGCAGTAGAACTCTTGGATCAAGGACACGAGGTTTAGCTCTCCCCCTCTATTATTGATACTGAATGCATTAAGCTATTCTACCTATGTATTATATGTTTTGTTTTTCTTCATTATTTTCTTATTCAGGTGGATATATACGAGTCGAGGTCTTTCATTGGTGGAAAAGTTGGTTCTTTTGTTGACAAAAAAGGAAATCACATTGAAATGGGACTGCATGTTTTCTTTGGTTGCTACAACAATGTTTTCCGTTTGATGAGAAAGGTAAACAGATTTTACTTATAGTCACATTGCTTGTTTTTCATCGTTTTCCATGCATAATTTAAAACCATACTCTCGCTCTCTGGCCATAAAGCCTGTATTCTTGATGTGTAACTTTCGTTGTATAATTAATTGTTTTTCTCTACATCTGTCCTTGGACTAGGTTGGTGCTGATCAAAATCTACTTGTCAAGGATCACACTCATACTTTTGTGAATAGAGGGGGTCAGATTGGTGGTATGTCTTGGGTTGGACTTTCAGATATGATTTTATCTTAATGTGTTTATACTCATCCATTAATTGGTACCTTTCCATGAGAGCACCACTTTTATAAGAAATGATATTAATTTTGTAGCACATTGTTCATAACTTAATTTGCTAATGCAGAACTAGATTTTCGCTTCCCAACTGGGGCACCATTACATGGAATAAGGGCATTTCTGTCCACAAATCAGCTTGAGGTAATTTCATTTTGAAATCTTTGTTGGCTTGATTGTACGTCTTGAATATTAACATTAAGAGAAACATTTTCATGTTGCTACTTTGGCTCTTTAAGAAATGCAGATTATACTTTTTGATTTGTTACAATTCTATTTCAGATCCAATAATATTATAACTGTTCTTTTTCTTCAATTTGACATTTGTTGCATTTGATTTTACGCATTGTCTATGTACAGACTTATGATAAGGCTAGAAATGCTGTGGCTCTTGCACTGAGTCCAGTTGTCAAAGCTCTTGTAGATCCTGATGGTGCTTTGAGGGACATTAGGAATTTGGACAGTGTAAGAAATATGTTATTTTCTCGATATTATGGATGCCTTTTTATTGCAGTTATGCTTGGTTATTTTTCCTCTCTGATTGATATTTAGGTTTATTCCTCCTGCTCCCTTCACACACTAGTATGCTCATACGCTGACACAGTGGAGTACGTTGGAGGGCTCTTTTTTTGTTTTAGCTGCCGGATAAAATTGAGTAAAATACCAGTTATTTTTCTTTTTGTCACATTCTGTCCTTTTAACCATTATATACATTTCTTACAGATAAGCTTTTCAGACTGGTTTCTGTCCAAAGGTGGCACACGTATGAGTATTCAGAAAATGTGGGATCCTGTTGCCTATGCCCTCGGGTTCATTGACTGTGATAATATCAGTGCTCGTTGCATGCTTACCATATTTGCATTATTTGCCACGAAGACTGAGGCTTCCCTCCTACGAATGCTGAAGGGTTCGCCTGATGTTTATTTGAGTGGCCCTATCCGGAAATATATCACTGATAGTGGTGGCAGGTATAACTTTTTAAATAATGGAAAATTTCTGTGATGATTATGTCAATTTCTTCCCATTCATCGCCTCGTCCTTTGCCGGAACAGATTCCATCTTAGGTGGGGATGCAGAGAGATACTTTATGATAAATCTGCTGATGGGAGTATATATGTCTCTGGACTCTCCATGTCAAAGGTGATACACTGTTTTTGTTATTATTTTGTGCATGCATCCGTACTTCCATGGGGACAATGTGAATTTTCTTCTCTGTTTTAAGACATGCGATACTTCTTCTTTCTTGATGCTTAGGCTACCAATAAGAAAATTGTGAAGGCTGATGCTTATGTTGCTGGTTAGTAGTTTACTCATCCTCAATTTTTATATTGATTCTTACGTTGTCGAAATAATCTTTAATCCCGTCGATTCATTTAATGGCAGCTTGTGATATCCCTGGAATTAAAAGACTAATTCCATCAGAGTGGAGAGAACAGGAGTTTTTCAAAAACATATATGAACTAGTTGGAGTTCCTGTAGTCACAGTTCAACTTAGATACAATGGTTGGGTAACCGAGTTGCAGGATCTAGAAAAGTCAAGGTGATTTTCTTATCTGATTCATATTGAAACTTAAAGACTCAGACGTTTTATTTAACAATATATTTTCTCTGAGCATTATTGCTGAACCATTTCTTTTGGACTAGCAGGCAACTGAAGAAAGCAGTAGGGTTAGATAATCTTCTTTATACTCCAGATGCGGATTTTTCTTGCTTTGCAGACCTTGCACTTGCATCTCCTG
The DNA here is from genome assembly GCA_022379115.2 of Bauhinia variegata. NCBI lineage: Eukaryota > Viridiplantae > Streptophyta > Magnoliopsida > Fabales > Fabaceae > Bauhinia > Bauhinia variegata. Next base: position 23,388,610 of record CM039438.1, read on the forward strand.
AAGATTATTACATTGAAGGACAAGGATCATTGCTACAGTAAGCATATACTTGTAAATTTTCATTTTCATTTTCATGCCTGCCTTGCTTTTGCATAATCATCTGTGACTAAGTATGTTATGCAATTGCTGAAGTTGCATGATGCAACTTGTACATGATTTTGGCCTTCCTAGTTCAGTTTATTAACTTTTAAAAGTTTCAGTAATACTTTCTTACCGTCCTTCCTTCATGCTTTAAATCATTGCGGATTGACATATTAATTTGGTAATCATATTCCATCTTTCAGATGTGTTCTGACACCTGGTGATCCATACATGCCCTTACCAAATGAGGAAATCATTGCAAGAGTATCAAAACAGGTAGGTTTAAAATAATACTAAAAGAGAAAACCATCACGGAACTGTTTATCCTTTCACTTAAATTATGATTATCTTTATTATCAGATTGTTTGAGAGCAACTTGAATGAATTTATTAAAATTATGATAATTTTTATGGGACCCTGACGCAACACAATTTACTAATATCGGCAGTAGAAGTGTTCATACTAAAATAATATCTTAATGGAGCAGTCTAACAAAATGCAATTACTGCTTGACGTGAATTGTAGGACTTGCATCAGCTTAGCATTTTCAATGATTCAATCATCAAATCGTGTCATGATTTCCAGTTTGTTGTTTATCGTGATACTATTGAATTGTAAGTATTCATTTTTCTTCTCTTTGCTATTTCTTGATCAGGTTTTGGCACTTTTCCCATCATCTCAAGGTTTAGAAGTGACTTGGTCATCTGTTGTCAAAATTGGGCAATCTCTATACCGTGAAGCACCCGGTAAAGATCCCTTCAGACCCGATCAAAAGACACCAGTGAAGAATTTCTTTCTTTCTGGGTCCTATACAAAGCAGGTAACTTTTACTGAGCTGAACCTTCTTAAATAGCACCATACTTGTGTTTGGTCTCTCCAATTTCACAGCATTCCTTCTATCTAAAGTTCCATTGACATATCTGACTTGTATTATTTGTTGTTTAATTTACTCTGATCTCTGGAAAGACCTGACAGATTTAATATGTCCAGGACTACATAGATAGCATGGAAGGTGCGACTTTGTCTGGCAGGCAAGCTTCGGCATATATATGTGATGCAGGAGAAGAATTGGTGGCATTGCGGAAGAAGCTTGCTGCTGAATTGCAAGACAACCTTGAGATTTCAAATGCTAAAGATGAACTTAGTCTAGTATAATACCTTAGCAACAGAAGATTACATGTAATTTGCAGAGAAGGTAATGGTGTAACGATTTGAAATATGTATATTCAATTGAAAATTAATGACAGAAAGTCATACTGAGCAAGCGGTATTGTTCATAGTTGTTGAAATCATGTTAATTTAGTTGTGATTTCTATCCTCCTGCTTATGGTTGTTCTGAAATCTTTTTACTATACAAGAATCTCCTGGAATAATTGGAAATGACAATTAGGAGCATGCTCTGATCTTGGCCTCTGCACTGTTGATGCTTCAGCCCTCGTCTCTCTGACGAGTTATGATCTTATGATGAATTCAATCTTGGATACATATATCGTATCAAAGTTCTTTGTTTTTTTTTTTTTTTAACGGTTGTTTTACAATTTTATTATATCATTAAATATTCTTTCTTTTTTTTTTTTTACTCTGGATAAATAACTAATGTATAACTTTTTAAATATTTTAAAAACATTAAGAGTATTTATTACTATGAAAATCTAGTAAAATTATATCACTTGTCACTCATTTAAACATCTAATTAAGATGAAGAGTACTATAAAAATTAATTAAAAAGTAATTATTTCAGATATTATATTTTTTAATACTTATGACTAAAATATTTTTTAAAATGCATTTATTAAGCACCGTATTAATTCAAAATTAGAGAAAATAAAATTACAGTTAGGACTAAAAATTATGATAAGAGTTACGTCTGTTTAACGCTGTAGTGCAGTGAGTTTAACGCCCGCGCAGTGGCGGCACAATACAACGTCAAGTGTTAGCGTTACTTTAACGAAGCGCTAGTTTAACGCCAACATGAATTTCCGTCGAAAGATAGGTATAAAAGAAAGGCTTGTCCCTCCTAAAAACGAAGCAGAACAACGCAGAGTCAGTCGCATATACGCCGGTGCGAGATGGTGTCCGCGTTTCATCATTAATCAATGGTGATACGGGTTCATTGGTTATAGAAACATCAAGTGTATAAGAGAAGGTCGTCACTACTAGAAACGGAGCGGAACAAAAACCTCAGTCTCGGTGCGGTGGCAGCAGAGTCTGAGCATATACGCCGGTGCCGGCTTGGCAATAGCTCCTCTTCTGGCGTTAATTAGAGATGGTTTCCGCATTTCTTGATTGATCAACAGAGCAATGTTGGAGACAGGTTTATAGGTTATAGAAAGATCAGGTATGGGTAAATTTTTTTGTTTATTTTTCCATCAAGTCTCTAAGTAGCTTGAGGACATTTTATAGTTCACTGAAAGACAAATTAATGCCAAATTTTTTTTATAGTTCATTGGAATACAAATTAACACGTGATGGATTATCGTCAAGAAATACCAAGGCAAATTAACTAACATGTTGATGTTCCATTTCCAGCCGCTTTCTTTTGATCCCTTCCATTGTGAAACTTCTCTAAACTATATGCGATACAATTTCCGGAGATAACAGTATTGTATAGGCATGTTTATGAAGAATACCTGGTATTTCCTGTCATAAAGAATAACTGAGATGGATAAGGATTTTGGTAGGCTTTGTGCTACCAGTGTGTAGGTACATATCTGACATTCATGCATAAGATTGATTTTTTTGTTTGATTGGTAATTTTTTTTTCTTCATTCTGATGAACAATACCCTAGGTATATTCTCTCGGAGTTCCAAACTCTGGTTGTAACTGAACTTCTCACCATTTGGGCCGAAATTTTGATATAATGTTTGAGACTAACTTCGGAAATGAGATGGGAGAGAAAAATATTGGACTTGTGTTGCATTTGATTTGACAGAATGTTTATATACAAACTTATGGTAAGGCTAGGGAAAATGCTTTGGCTCTTGCAGAGTCTCGATGTCAAATCCTGGGTGGATCCAGATGGTGCTATGACTATGAGGGACATAAAGAATTTAGACAATGTAAGAAGATATGCTGTATTCTTGTTATTATGGATCCATTTTCTTAGTGTTCCTGGATTCTTTGTCTTCCCGGCTTTATATATTCCATCGTTTTGTTAACTTTCAAATATATTCTTTGTCTGTTTGTAGGTTAGCGCCAAGCAATTCTCTCTAGATTCCGCACAGTTGCATGCTGTTCAACGCAGTAACTTAAGAAAACTCTTATGGTGTTGCTTGATAACAACGCAATGCTTGCATTCGGGTCTTAGGAACTTGGCAAGTCGAAAGAGAAAAAAAAAAAGAAAAAAGTTCATGCATTGGGATGAATTCAGGAAGCACTGAACCAAAGGAAAATAATCTTAACACTTTGGTGTGATGAGGAGGCACGAGTTTTGTGAAATTAATTCAAGTCTTAAGTTTCGGATATCTCGACAGGTGAATCCTTGCAGGTCTTGTTTTGGCAAGTCATTTTAAAAACTCATCTTCCCCCCACCCACCACCCCCACAAAAAAGAAAAAAGAAAAAAATACATTTGATTATTTCAGATATTATAGTTTATTATATTTACAGGTCTATTTCAGATCCTATAATAATATATCTGTTCTGTTTTAGGTCTTTCTTAATGGTACTTGTTCTACATTTGATTTTACATATTGTTTAAGACTTGTGATAAGGTTAGAAATGCTGTGGCTTTCGCAGTCAAAGGTCTTGTTGACCCACACGGTGCTGCGAGGGAGGGACATAAGGAATTTGTATGGTGTAAGGTTTATTATTTTATTGTTTGTGGATTTGTGGATTGCCGTTGTTACAATATTCCTCGATCATTTCTTTTCTCAGCTTTATAATTAGGCTTATTCCACCAGTTCACTTGTTTTCATACTAACACAAAATATGTGGGAGAAGGACTTGGGCGCTAGACGAAATTGAGTAAAAATGCCAGAATTTCCTTCCCCTAACATTCATGCGTTATTTTGTAGTGTGCTTTTATCTTCTATTTTAATGTTACAACTTACAATCTTTCATTTAACCATTCCAGAAATTTATTACAGATCAGTTCACAGACTGGTTTTCGTCCAAAAGTGGCGCACAAACGAGTATTCAGAAAATTTGGAACCCAGTCGCCCATTTCCCTGGGTTTAATGACTGTGATGATATCAAACCTCGTTGGATGCTTATAACATTTGCGAGGGGAGGGGTTCACCAGATGTATAACAGTGATATAGAGAGCTGGTATTATCTTTAGATATGGAATATTGCCATGATGACTATATAGATTTCTTCCTATTCGTAGTCTCATCCATTTCTAGAACTGGTTTCTTCATGTGAGGACGCAGAAAGAAACTTTAGGATAAATCCGCTATTTGGAGTCACAGGTCTGAGCGCATATTATGGAATGATGGAATTGCTTGTGATGCCCCTTGAACTAAAAGATCGAGTGATCAACTACGTAAGAGTGGAGCAAACAGGAGTTATTCATGTGTGTGTGTGTGTGTGTGTGTGTGTATATATATATATATATATAATCTTATTGAAGTTCCTGTAGTCAGAGTGCAACTTAGATACATTGGTTAGGTAACTGAGTTGCAGTATCTAGAAAAGTGGTGATTCTCATATCCAACCCACGTTGATTTTTTAACAACGTATTTCTCTCGAGCGTTGTTGTTTAAATCATTTATGAACCCTTTCGCTTGGTTGGCAGTCAACAGAGGAAGCTGAAGATATTTACATCGACAGACAACGATATTCTTCTAATCATGTGTAACTATGGAATGCAATGGATGAAGCCGCATGATGCAACATGTATCTGATTTTGGCGAATGTGTTAACTAACATGGTCATCATAACAAATCATCACACAGAAGACCTGGGCATATCCACAACTTAAAACGGGATCGAGTATGAAACATATCTAGGCATATAAGATAGGGAGAGACCTTTATAGCAAACACATTATATTCAAGGACGAAAAGTGCCACATGATACAACATCTGAAACAGTCCAAGATGCATAAAAACTTACAGCATGCACCGAAATTTTTTTGAAAAAGTGCCACATATCTAGGATTCTTGAAACAGTCCTGGGAAACATATTAACACCTCATAAACTCATGACATATTCAAATAAGGACGCATAAAAACTTACAGAATACACCGAAAACCATATTGCAAATTACTTTGCCAATTCCTTGTCAATTGCATTCTTAGCAGTCTCCAGATCCTCGTCGAAGAACATATCCCAATGGCCATCCCACTTGATGAAAAACTCAGTATCCTCGTAGTACTTGACTCGATGCACATCCCCTGCTGGAGTGAATAAGTAATCTCCAACCGTCAAATCGTACCTTTCACTCTTGGTTAAATTCCACACACTTTTACTGCCTTCGGTTACCACCAAATCGTGCCCAAATGTGTGGTGATGGGCCGGTTCCACGCTCCCCGCCTTGAACCTAACGATAGCCGAGGTGGGAGTTTCTCTTAGAATTTTCATCGACCCACCAGGAATTATATCAATCGGATTAAGCTCTCGGTTCTTGACCAAACAGCAAACCGCACAGGTATCTATCACAGGCTGCGATTCCTGACCAATTTTCGGCATTTCTGTAAGCGAATTATCGAGAAAAGATTGGATTTCATCGGGCCAGGGCTTGTTCTCAGATGCAGGACATGGCGATTTGAAAGGGGTATTGAGCCAGGTGTTGAGAATTTCAATGGCAGATTCAGGGGAGGTGGAGATGCCGGAGACGGCGAGAACATTCGAATTGTTGATGGAGCGAGCATTGAGAGCATCCGAGGCGTTTAAGCAGGTAGCGGCAAAGACCCCGGGGAATTTGTTAGCGAAGATGGAGACACCGTGGCCAGTGCCACAAGCCACAAGACCACGGGTCTCAATGGAGGAAGATGAGGAAGACTCGGAAACCCGGCGACCAACCTCGGCTGCAATTGAATAGTAAGAGGAAGTTCCGAGGTCCTCAACATCGATGTTGAGGGAACGCAGGTGAGAGACCAAAGCGTCTTTAAGAGAACAGCCAAAGGAATCGGCGCCGGCGATGATTTTCATAGGCTGAATCGTCGCTTTGGTGTCTGACATGATATTGGATTTGGTCGTGAACACTCGAGAGTATAGATACTCACCCACTGTCAGAGATCTTTCTTTACTATCCGATGCCCAGATGATGGAAGATCAACTTGGCAAGCCAACAAATGAACCTAGACTTCTTTTTTGGAATAATTAATTAAATTGAGTAATTACACTTAGATACCTTCAACTTCCGATGAAATTACAAAAATGTTTCTCATTTTATTTTAGTTACAAAATTTTTTTTTCTCTAAATTTTATTAAATTATTTTTTTATTTATACCAAAAATCTATTTTTATTTTAAATTTAAATTGTGAAGTGTAAAAGAATAAATTTTCTCTATTTTAATCAAAATTAGTTTGTCGGGATAGTAGCATCAGCCAGCCAAGCAAGTGGATATTTCACCTAACAACTTGTTCTGTAGTGGTGTAAAACAAAAATTACTTGATATTAATGACAATCCTCTTTGTTTCGGAATCCCTTGACGTGTCGCATTTTTGGCAGATACATTGAGAAACAAGCTGAGGAACTCCGTGTTTCAAGTGTTGGTGATGTTCTAATGATCATTAAATCAGTTGAAGGTACTTTTTTTTTTTTTAATCTCCTATGTCATATATCAGCATAATTTTACATCTTTTACTTGATTGAGGAGCATTTTGCGATTCATAAACAGCAAATACTTCCTATTTAAAACATAATCATAGCATCGGTTTCTTTTCCTTGAGGAGTATCTTACGCTGAATGTATTATTTTGCAAATACTTCGAGGACCATCTTTAGAGAAATAGCGTTAGAGGACATAATTGTCGATTCTTATTCTTTGTTTAACAGAGACCTCTCTTGGTTGTATTTAACAACCAGGGATTTTTACATCTGCAATTTATGCTGAAGATTGTATCTTTGAAGATCCAACTATTAAATTTTGTGGTAAGAATAATTAAGAGTTTTACCATGGACTATATATTTTTACTGTTTCTACTGCATTTGGCTTGTCTCTCTTCTTCTTTCGTTCATCTACTAAATCCCTGGTTGATATTGATACCCTCACTGCGTTGTATGCTTTCCACCCCACCCTATTGTTGAATTTCAATGAAACTTCTGGTCTTTGTTTGTGGACAAAATCGCATTAACGTCTTACATTAAGAGTATAATCTGTTCTTTCTTTGTTTATATGCTGTAAATATCATGTTGTTGAGTCATTCCGCACTTTTTCTCTTCATGATGTTGTTATCATTTTCTTTATTGGTATTCTTATTAAAATATCGTAATGGAAATCATTAACTTTCATTCATCAAATCTAATTTCAAAGTTTATATGCTATATATTTTGATTTCAAAACTAGTTTCCCATAATATTGGTTTCCATTGGTGCGCTTTGCATTGCCTCAAATCTACTTTTATTTTGAATGAAGATACTTTGTGCAGTTTAATTATTACATGTAATAACTGAGTCAATAAACTGAAACTGCCATCTGTTGCTGCTCAGGTAAAGAGTTGAACGAGCGCAACTTGAAATTGTCCGCCCCTTACTTTGAATGTGCGCCAATTAGACTTTAAAAGATTGACAAGGTAGTCAAGGAATCGTAATACACAAGTACAGAAAAATCTGATGATTTTAGTGGGCTTTAAGCGAAGAAAAATTAATCCAAGATTTTAAAGCCAGAGGAAATGAAAAAAATAAAAATGGCAGGTTGATGATAGGGATTCTCAAACAACTTCCTTTGATACCTGGATCCCCACTTGGCCCTTTTTATGATTACCTTGCCATCTGGACTTGGCGACAAAAAAGAAAGGATTAACTATAAAGCGAGGCTACGGTATTAGATTATTGAATCTGAGAATCCAAGGTGGAATGTTACTGGAGCGTGGTTTCTCGCTTTAAAGTAAATGGTAAACTGTCTTCCGACCTTTATGCTCGCTCTTCATGATTCAAGTCACAGATGTGACTTTGAAATAGCCATCTTTGAATTCAGAAGAACGGGAAGTTTAATTATGCAAGTTTAAATTATTTAAAATAATTATATAAATAATGCTTATAAGGAAAAAAAAAAAAAAAAACTACAGCGTAATAGGCTCCCAATTTCTTTTAAACTAGTATCAGTAGAACATAAGAATTAAAAGTGAAAATGATTAAACTTCTTAGGAAGCAGATTAGTTTTTGGATTGATAATCAGTAATGACAAGGGAGCAACTTACAAATTTCGTAATAGTATTATAATTGTAAAATATAATTGATTAGTTGTCTTTTAAGAGATATATAAAACTATTGAGTATAACTTCTTTTTTTTCATTATTTCGTACTTTAACACTTTAATCAATTTCATCCTATTTTACTCAAAACTATTATGGATATTATTTAACCTACTTCTTCTAACGGGAGTATGTAGCTTAAATCAATACATAAGAGGATTGATTAAAAAAAAAAAAAAACAGAGTGCCTTAAACACCCCTAACTATTATATATCTAACTTGGAATGATTGCTATTTTATTTGATAAGGTATAAGTTATATATATATATATATATATATATATATATATTTGCAGTGAGACATGTTAAGGGAAAGAGTAATAACAGTAAATTTCTTCTAAAAAAAAAAGTGTGCTGAAATCTTATATTAATACCCTTTTGATTTTTCTTATGAATGTTATAACTTTTTTCCTTAAAAAATATGAATATGAATTTTTTTTTCATAAATAAAAGAAAAAATATATGTACAAAAATTTCAACTTACAATCATAGACAAATTATAACTTTTTTGTTGATTGTTAAAACACATTTTAGCAAAAATAAAAATAAAAATGGTGCTTTGCTTTTATATATATATTTTTAATCTATATCATTTTTATTTACAAAATTAGGCGGTTGACACATTTTTAACAAAATTCTTGCTAATTTTCTCTCTATATTTTTTTTCTACTCAAAAATTAAGACACATCTGGCAGTGTATAATGCGGACGAGAAATATAAAATATTCTTGAAGAAAGAAAACATAGGCAACAGGTTAACAAGAAACTGCACACCAGTATGAAAGCACTCGAAAATTGAATTAGAACTCATGAAAAGAATCCTTTAATTCTCTGGAGTCAACTGTATGACACATGAAACGAAACATTATTCCTTATCGTCAAGAAACGAAATATTATTAAGCAAAGCAGAGTACAGTGCATATTATCTGGTTCCAATTTCAGATTCTAATCCCTCCAAGCATAGAGCAAAAGAGAGAATCCACCATTACTCCCACACGACCTCGTTGATGAAGAACATGAACTTCTCCCGCAATCGCTGCTGCTTTCTTCCGCCCACTGTAACACACTCGAGTTCGATGGCGATGTTGATAATGATATAATCGCCGGCGCCGATGTAGGTCCCATTGACGCCGACAAGCTCTTCCTCATTAGACGCTTTTCTTGTCCCATCATTTCCGGCCACACCCCACCATCACCGACTTGAAATACGAAAACACCATGCCCGTTTCCATGGTTAGCATTACCATTATTTACCCAACTGAACACATCCCAATAGAAGTCTACCTCGATGTCATTGATGAAGATTTTCTCATTCCCTCTGAATTTCCATGCCAGCCTTTTCACGACCAAGGTGATTTTACCATCCACTTTCACTCTGAGCACTCCTCCATTGCATTCTATTTCTATTTCATGTTTGGAACCCAAGAACTGTGCTCGTGATGTGTAACTGCTGCGCCCAAACACATGTTCTCGCCTAGAGAGAAGAATCGGGTCAGCGGATTGATGGGTCGTGGCTAATGTGGCGGAACGGCGAATCAAATCGTCAAAAAGGTCACCCAGAAAGAATTCAAGTTTGCCATTACATGAGATTGCTATGTAGAAGTATGACTCTGGTTCAGCAGAGTTTTGACCAAATTGTGCTCGAGTAAAGTCCCAGTGGAGCTTGATTTTCTGGAAATGACGGTGGGTCAAATGAATGGATTTTGAGCCGTGTCTTGTTCGGAAGAATGACAAGGTTGATGGGTTAAGAGAGATGGTGACGGAGAAGATATCTGAGGCATAGATGGTTAATGAGCGAGAGAAAAGGGTTATGGACCAACTCAGGGTCACATGTGTGGGTGAGTTGCAAAGTTGAGTTTGGTATATGCAGGTTATCAGATTCTGGGGCACTTGAGAGCTGCTTGTTGGTGAGTTGGGTAGGCTGAAACAAGCTGGGATCATTTTGTTCTTTCTTCTCTCTCTGTCTCTGCTTCTCAAATCATTTTGTTACATCTAAATTTCATTTTTGAGACTTGAGAGAGTAAAGTAGGCAATTGATCATTTGATGGGGAAGAAATTGAAGCATGGATGGAGCAAGAGAAACGGGGTTGTTAAATTTTGGCTTTATACGAGTGTGTGTTGAAATTTTATGGTAGTTTTGGAGGGTGTTCTGATTCTTTCTTGAGGGTAAGAACTAAGAATAAAGAATAGATGTTGGGAAAAGTTTAATGGTTTTGTATCTTTATAATGATGGAAACACAAGGCTTCTATGACAACAATGATCGACTCCAGTTGCTACGCCTTATGCCTACAGTTCACAGGTTCGTGTTATGTTTCCTTGATTTGCGCCTTTGACAAGACTTTAATGCCTTCTCAGGTATGCTGGGTGAGCTGGGTTGCACTGCAACTTTCCAAGTCATCATAATCAGTAGTCAGTACAGGTGACTTTGTGAATTTTCTTATTATACTTTACAAGAATCGGTCTATTTTTATTTCCTTTCCCCTGTCAGTCATCTCAAAAGAGATAGAATGGGGCCTAATGAAAAGGGTGGCTTAACAACTTGTCTTCTCAGAAACAAGACTTCTTTTCTTTGTGATGTTTGTTGAGGTGAGTTAGTATTAGACACTTGATAGAAAGAGGGAAACTCTTTAAGACCAATAAACAATGCTGGAAGAAGACTGCTTTTCTGGACCGGGCTAGGGCTGCTGCACTTCTCTCCTCAAGTCAGTTTGAATAAAAACGTTTTGGACATCGCATTATGGAGAACATAAATAAGAGATAACCAAAACATGAAATATATTATACAGTGTGCAACTATGCATGTTTATTGATAGTAACGAGTTTTATTCGTCTTTATTTTTATTTTTTTTGAATAAAGTTAAAATTTTTTGTTTAGGGATATGAAGTTATAATTTTAGAATTAGTTATAGTAAGTGTATTTTTATCTTTTTCTTTTCATGATATGATTCTCACATAAAATGTTAAAACTTTTGTTATTTTCCATGTTTGAATAGATAAACTTCTTGACGAAGTTGATACTTCTTGGTCAGTTTTTGGTGTAATCCAGCTGCCTTCTATCACATATAAAATTTAACCTAACATAGTATTTCGTCCTTCAATTGTTTGGTATGTTGGTGAATGTGGTGAAGCCTATGAAGACACATTTAACAATAATGTTAATGTAGCTAAACATAAACACAATAATGCTTCAAATTTCAAAAATCCATACTATATTGTCCTTGGCTTGGCGCTCCACAGAACACACGAAGAAAGAATTTGAATTCCTAAAACTATAGAAAAGATAATGATCTATGAAAAAGGCTGAATGTTGCCAAATCAGGCTTCATAAACCAGCTATCTTTTTCAAGAGCCATAATGACAGGGGAGCCTCCGATGCCACGAGCCACAGCATGCATAATCTCCATCACAAATGACTTGAACTCTTTCCGATCAATTACTCCATTACCATCTTCATCGAACCTCTCAAATCCGAGTTCGCACAGATCATCAATCTCTTTTTCCGGTGCCGATTTAAATCCTAAGGGCAAAATCCACCACGAATTTCATCCCTTGACAGAACTCCATTGCCATCACCGTCTACCATCGAAAACCATTCGTTCACGAAACACTCGAACGTCGCCGGATCATCCATGAATCCAATTATTTATGTGAAGAATGTAAAATACCGACTTTAGAGCATTTTAGAGTTATGAAAATAGAGAGAGTTGTATATTTTAATTATTTATATTATTTTGTGAACCTAACAAATCTTTAGAGTTATAAAATTAAAAAAAATTATATATTTTAATTATTTATATTAATTTTGTGGGGCTCGATATATTATTTTTTATTTTATAATTTAAATAATTTTTTTATTTATATAATTTTAATTTTTTTAATAAATCATACAAACCATTAAAATATTTAAATAAATTCACAAATTATTTTATCTTTTTTAATTTCTCATGAATTTACTCCATAATCTTTCTCTTTTTTTTTTTTTTTCTCATAAATCTACTCTTTCGTTTTTTCACAAAGAATGCAATTTGACCATTTTGTTTCTATGCATCTTGTCTACTTATTTAGATCTCTCTTCTGTCTCCGTCACCTCATTGTCTTTTTAGTGGTAAAAAAGATGTGCAACACACTCCACTAGAGATTTATATATATTATGTACAATATTTTAATATAACATTATAACAAAATATTTAATAAAAATATTTTGATATAATATTTTATTTATTTTTATAAATAAATTTGGTTGTCTTATGATTATAAAGAGTTATATTTTTAAATTTCAATTTTTAGATTATTTGTTGGTTTAAAATTTTAAAAAAATAAAAATTAAGTATAAATATCTCATTGAGTGTTTAAATTATTTTAAGTTGTAGGCTCGAATGTTTTAATTATTTTTAAACAAAAGAGTTGATAAAAAATATTTTTTAATTAAATATTATTTTAAAGTATTTGACACGTGTCATAACATATTAATATTATTGTAAAAAAACAAGCCGTACACTCTGACATCTCTAAAGTCTCTAAAATGAAGAGGTATGCATGCTTCCTATCGGGGTCGAGCTATTCACTACCGCCATACTTTCAAAGTTTTAGTTAGACTGAGACCACAAGTAACAGTGGCTGCCTCAGCACATGCCTCCGCCTCTGCCCTTTCGCTTTACATATACATATGTCCGGCTTGCCCTGAAGTTAGAGCTTTCCATTGGTTGATTATCCTTTATTTTAGAGTCCTACACCAATTGGGTTTCCTTTAAGTTTTATTATTATATCAACATGCTGCACTATAATCCCACAAAGTTTATATCTCATAATTTATCGTGCTAAAAAAAAACAGAAAAAAATTATAATCCACATGTTTCTCCCCTCCTAAAAGACCTCTGTCTTGTTCTGATAAAATTTAGACACGCTATTATGATTTACCAAGGCTGAGATACAACTTGTACAAGATGATGTTCATATTTTTCCTTTTTATACAAAAAAAAGAAAAAGAAAAAAAGATTTAACTACGCTCGGATGCCACAATCATGCTTTAAATTAACAAATATATGCACATAATAGAGAAAGTATAGGGGTATTTCAAAGGCATGCAATTAGTCCTTCTTAATTAGTTGAGCAGAGGAGAACCACAATGAATAGAAGTGCAGCCAATCCCAGGAACAAGAAGACTGTAGAGCAAGCCCTCCATAGCGTAACCATTGACATACAAGAACTAAAAGGCTGTATCTGGTAGGGATGCACAGACGTTAACACATAAATAAACATGTATGGGAAGACCAAAAATCCAACTACATACCTGCGGCTGACTTCTGCTTGAATCATTTGACTGCCAAACAGAAAAGCGGAGGATCGTAAACACAAGTATAGCATTTAAAACCATAGAGAGCTAGCTGAATTTCAAGGGTCTTCTTTTCAACTTACAACAAGTGGATTTAGCAGCTCTGACTGATCTTGATCGTGGGTGTCTGAGGTTTTCGTCACACCTACGACATAAATTGGATTCAATAGAGACAAACCAGGTTCAACCATAACCTAACAAAATATATAATATAATGATGAATAAATATCTATGCAAAGACAGTACGATTGTCCGCAAGTGAGAGAGTTGTCACGTATAATTATCTCTCTACATCATATCATTCGAAAGAAAGGCAGTCCCCCAGAAAAGGAAACAAATAGAAGAGGAATTTTATAGCCTCATTTTGTTCATACAACCAGAAAAGCTATCTACTCAAACGATAATTAGCATCCTTTTCTTCTTTTGTCTCTTTTGTGCCTGCGGGCTACTGATGGATTCCGCATGACATATTTGGCCTCAATTCATAGCATACTTAATGCTATGAGTATATACAGAACTATTGGGTGGATATCTTTCTTTGAAAATTAATCCATCAGGCTACAAAGCCGTACCTTGTTCATAACGATCAACGTTTATTTTGCATTCTTTGGTATCCTTTGCTGGAACATTACCTAGCCTGGACAGAAGCAGAAGTGCAAAAACTGAAAGGTGAATCTATTAATTTGTCAATATCAATGGGCTGAAATTGAATAATGATCAAAAAGAAAGTTGATTCATTCATTTTCAGATACCATTTTATAAGAATCAAAACATCTAAATCTAATGAAATTATAAAAAGATTCGTTATCATTTTTAGTGCGCTTAATTTATAATGACTGTTTAATTTTTACTCTAACCTGATTACACTTCTCTAACATTTCAAATAGAACTAACAACTCATCAAAGGTTTTTTTCGGGGTGGGTGGGAGGAAGCTTCACTTACTGAGGTTTACCACCATATTTTAAACAGATTCTCAATAAAAGATGGCATTCAGAATTTTAAGTAGTAAAGCAGTGTGGCAACTTGAGTTTTGAGATGTTCAAGAAACAAAAGTTTACACAATAAGCAAACTAGCTGCAACAACAGGTGAATGAACACATACGTACAGGTAACTTGTGCTCATGCCCCGGGGTGGAAGAGAAATGTTTCCATCACTTCAATTAGTGTTCTTATCACAATGGGAGTTGAATAGTGTGCTTTAAGGGAGAAAAAGAGTGGCCTGTCGACAATTACTTTTACCTGTTTATATATGGTGATGCATATAGACTACGAGCCAATGCTCTTGTTCTTAGTTGTATATCTGAAAGCATTTTCCACCGATAGTCCAGATCCTCATCTGTTCTGTAAATTCACTGTAGATACACATTACTTCTGCTGGTCCAATAACTATTTCAACAATATAAGTTACTCATTTGTCAACTAAACTAATACATGCAAATAAGCTATTGATAACAATCTGAATAACAGAAATTACTTAAATAGCAAATGTAGGCAAAAGATTATTGTCGATGTGGAAAGGGTAGCACTCGGAAAATAGAATACCATCTTATATAGCGAAATTCCTGTTTTCGTATAGAATCAAAGATTCGGGAAAGATGTCGATTTTTTAAAAACTAAGAGTAGAATCAACCATAGAATATTACTATTGACCAATAATTCCAAAAGGAAACCCATAAAGAGAATCGTGATGTGATGTCGAACAAATAAAGCAAAAGCAAATCGAAAATTAAGGCAGCGAGAGAGGAATATACAAGATGGGTTTTGCGGGTGGGTTTCGTAAGAGTGATTCAAGGCGATCAAGCTTCACGCCAATCTCTAATAGCTTGGATCGAGCAGAGTCGGCGATACTCGATTGGGCTAAATTTGTGTACTTTATTCTGCCCTCTAAATCCTCGACCCATTGCGAAGCCTCTTGAGCTTCTCTAATCCACGCATCTACTGTAAGGGAGATTCTCGACATCTATCCCTTTCTCTTCTGGGTCTGCTTCAGCGATCCACAAAAGAAAGCAATTAACTTAAACAACTGATATAGTATTCGTGTCAGTCTGCAGAAACAGAAATCAACGAAAAACAAACAATACCCGATTGCCAATTTCATGAAAGCAGAGTGTTGTTGCCGTTGGTGGTTCCCAACTTCAAGATGGTGTGATGAATTGAACGACGACTTCAACCTCGTGAAGTTTACTGGCTACCTTTCTCTGAAGGTGTTAGCCATGTGTGTGGGAAGGCCAGGTAATTTGTTATTTGCCAATATGAGTGATTATTTAACATGAAATTATTGAGATGGCGACGAGAATAAACGAGACAAGAGAAGATGGATAACGATGATAGTTTTAGTGATCGCGCACTCAAATAATTGGGTTGGACTAAAAATATCATTTTAACTTCAACAATCAATGATTTTCAGCAAATTCTTTTTCAGGGTCCTTTCTGTTGGGTGAATCGAATGGGTCCAAATGGGAAATATTATCTGCAAGTCCCAAATTATAAACAAGAAGTAAGAGAGATAGGGTTGAAATTACTAAAGCTCCTCTCTCTCTCTCTGTCTTTCCTGACAGGACAGCATAAGACTATATCGTAATAGTGATTAGACCTTCGTGCGTGCTGCGGTCACTGCATTAGTGATTAGAGAGGGGCTTTATGCAGCTTTGGGCCAAACCTGCAATATTAACGACGACGTTTATTTAAGAACAGTGCCACTTTTTGTGCATCTTTGGGCCTGGGCCTCACTTAGTCGTATTCGCAGCTCGAAAATAAAATCCAGAGACAACAGTAATACAATCCTCACTCTTCAGTTTGTTAAAAATTGTAATTGTAATTCTATTTACCAATCAAAGCTTAAACAACCAGTTCATAACGTCTGACTGTACATTGATGAAGCTGGTCAAAATGTCTTACAAAATATACATGGATCAATCACGTGTTAATTATGTCGACAAACACAATTACGTCTCTTTCTCTCAATCTTTACTTTTTAGCTTTTTTTTTATGGAAATTATACCATAACTGACATGTCGTTTCCGCTAAATATATTTTACACGGAATTAAATATCATTCATGTTTATAATTTTAATTCACACTTAAAAATTAATAACATAATTGATATACATTTAAGGATAAATTGATTAAAATTGAAAAAATAAAATGATATTTAATTCATTTTACATGTGACCATAGTCACATTTATAACATACTCCCATCCCACGGTGCTATTTATTATTGTTATAAGAAACTTAATTGAGGATATTTTTACCATTTTCAAAAAAGTTAAACCGAATGTGCTTAGATGTGGGTTGGGAATCTGAGAGGGTTAAAAGTAAATGTTGACTATATAGATTTACCGTTTGATGCAGCTAGCGATCATAAACCTGGTGTTATTATTCTCTCTATCTCATTAGAGAAGGAGAGGTGAAGAATTCTCACTCTTAGTGTGCATATAAAACTAGAGATGGAATGTTCTCCATAGGATCCCCACCAACTTGGCTCCACTTATTACTTCCTCATATTTCTTTTTTATAAAAATTAAATTAAATTAAACAACAAATGCCAACTAACGCCACGTGAACGCCACTTCTCATCTCACTTAAAAAATCACAATTAACAAATCGCAATCAATCATTAAATTATTTATTTGATAAGAATCTCACTTTCTTTTTCTGGGGCCCGGGCCCACCTGCTTCTCCTTGCTTGGCATTTCGCAATCGCACCTCCTTCTTCATCAGTCGCGTGTTTCAGACATGGACGAAAGTGTGATGCACAGGACTCAAGGTGTGTCCTCTAGTGCGTGGGTCTTTTGGGTAAAACGAAGAAGAGGTTTTTTTTAATCAACTGTCAACATAAATAGGAATTTTTTCCCGTTAACATGATTTTGTGAATAACGAGCAACTCAAATCCAAAGTAAAAAAGTGGCAATCCAATCCCATAATGAGATGGTGTCTGAAATTCGGTCTCCAGGTCAAGCCCACTTCCGCCTCTGATTATGTCAGTTTACTTTTTCCTCTTTTAATTAACCCTTCCATTCTATTCTATTGGATGCAACTGATATAATTTCATAAAATTATTATATTTTTATCAGAGAAAATAATTGTATGTATAATTATATGATAATAACCATATATTGAGTATTTTTTTTTTTATATATTTAAACTTTTTACATTAAAATTTAAAAATAAATAACTGCTTCGTATAACTTTATGAAACAATTTCACTCGACTAGTTGTAAATAGAATTCTCAGAGAAGAAAAATGTTAAAAAAATCCAATTACAAGGTTGTTCAATTTTGTAAAGCACGTATGTATTGCCATAGAGTGCCAGCCTGCATTTACACGAGATTGCGGGTTCCACTTCCTAAGAACCGTTTCTGAACTTCACTCGTTCTCCATTAAATACATGCAAAGAATATAGACGAAGAAATATATCGAGTTTATTTACGTGTGTGAATTCTCCATGAAAACGAAAACGAAAACGAAAACGAAAACGGAGGATTCTAAATCTCTTGATCTCTCAATTGAGTCTCTGCTTGAAGGCCTGAGTTCTCTTCCTCTGTTATTCGTGTGGAGTCAGGTGAAAGGAAGTCTGCTGAGGGAGAATACGGCCTCTTTCTTTTCCTCTTCAGTCCAGTGTAATCTTCTCAAATCAGCTTTCCAGCAATACTCGGTTGCTCTTTTCCTTCATTTTGTCCCCTTCTTTTTCTTTTTCTTTTACCTTTCCCCCCGCTCTTGACCTCACCTCCTTTGGTTTTTAAGGCTGTCACCGTCTTGAGGTAGATTTGCGCTTTTATCCCTTATGTTTCTTGAGAAAAACATATTTGTACACACGCGATGTTTTTGGGGTCTCTCCTTTTTTGGCTTTTCGTTTTTGAATTCTTAAATTGTTAAGAGATTTGTTTTACTAGAAGCATTGACAGTGAAACAAGTATACTTTTTGTCTGCTTCTCTCTGAACTATTTTGCTCCCTACGTTCTCCAAAATTTGTCTTAAATTTACACGCGCCTCTACTGCTCCTCTGAATTTTGATTCGTGGATTTCTTCGCAAATGTATTTTAAGACCCCTTATCCATATCAGTCAGAGCTTTATAGAGCATGCCTTCTATCATCTCTCTCTGAGATGGGATGTACTGTTTCTCTGGTCAATTGAAGTATGAGTCTGATTTCACTTTCCTCTTGCTTTTCTGCAAATTCTGTCTATTCCTGAGTGCATTTCTCTGCTGTTTGTTCTGGCTACAAAAGTGTTCACACCATTTCTCTGTCGAAAAACAAAAGAGAAGAGCTTGGAAAGTGATTTGGAGTTCCTCTTGAGAAAATGAGGGATTTCCCTTCTTGCTTTGGTGAAAGTGGAGTTCAAGTTGCCGATTCCTCATCTTCGAACTCTAGTAGAACTGCCCAGAATCTGGTCACTTGTGTTTATCAATGCCGACTACGAGGTCGGTCTTGCCTGATAACAATCACGTGGAGTAAGAGTTTGATGGGGCAAGGACTTAGCGTTGGGATCGACGATTCTTCAAATCAATGTCTTTGTAAGGTTGACATCAAGCCATGGTTATTC
Source organism: Bauhinia variegata (assembly GCA_022379115.2). NCBI lineage: Eukaryota > Viridiplantae > Streptophyta > Magnoliopsida > Fabales > Fabaceae > Bauhinia > Bauhinia variegata. The sequence goes on from CM039438.1 coordinate 23,407,930, forward strand.
TCCAAGAGAAGAGGTTGTAAGAGTCTGGAAGCTTATTCTTGTAAAATTGATATATATTGGGACCTTTCTTCTGCTAAATTTGGGACCGGTCCTGAACCATTGGAGGGATTTTACGTAGGAGTAGTTGTAGATCGGCAAATGATTCTCCTTCTTGGGGATTTGAGGAAAGAAGCTTTCAAGAAGACCAATGCCATCTCCATGCCCTCCCAAGCAGTTTTTGTTGCCAAGAGAGAACATATTTTTGGAAAGAGGGTTTTTGGTACCAAGGCTTTGTTTTGCGATAATGGTCAAATTCACGATCTTGTGATTGAATGTGACACGATCAGTGCTAATGATCCCTGTCTTATAATTCGCATAGACAGCAAAACTGTGCTGCAGGTGAAGCGGCTGAGATGGAAGTTCCGGGGGAACCATACTATCCTGGTAGATGGTCTTGCAGTAGAAGTTTTCTGGGATGTCCATAATTGGCTCTTTGGTGCATCTCTTGGAAATGCTGTCTTTATGTTCAGAACATGCCTCTCTGCAGAAAAATTGTGGGCAACTCAACCCCTTTCTGATGCTAATATGTTGCAGTGGTCTTTTTCTCAGAGATTTCCAGATACCAAATTGCAAGGTCTTGGGTTCTCACTCATTTTGTACGCTTGGAAGAACGAGTAGGGATGTTGAAATCCCTCATCGATTGGATACTAACCAAACTTTAGTGAGTTGTGATTTATCAAAGATGTGAGTGGATGAAACTTGATTAAAAACGGTTCTGTTGATTTGTCTCTTTTTCCACCCTTAAAATTTATACCCTTAAGTTATCTGAGCTATTTGAACAGAGCAGAGGCAAGTTCTTGCACTGAGAACTAATATAAGGTAGGTGCTGTAAACTAGTAATGCAGAACATTATACATTCTTAGCCAATAGAGTAAGTATGGGGGAGCTGGGGTGGTAGAGGAAGGTTGTGAGATCGGAGAAAAAGCACTCGTAACAAATTGAGAATGAATGCAGATGTATTTTTCTTTTCATTTAATAGCCATTGGCGAGCTGCTGTCAAAGGGAAATGTGATAGGGAGACAATTAAGGTTGGAAGGTTCGTGCTTGTTTGGTACCTATGCAAATGCTTCCTCGATGGGAAAATCTACTTTGATGATTGATAATTCGCCGAGTGAGTGAGTATGAGATTCTACCCTATTATTGCTGTACTTCAAGAATCTTTTAACTGAACTGATGACATCGCGGAGCCATTATGACCTGGCTGATCCATATATGGTGTAAGTCACAATACCTTGTGTCAAAGGTCTATTCTATGATGTCACCATTAGATATCTCATAAAATTTCTTATTAAGTCATCTCTTTTTAATCCTACAGCCTGTTGTTGTATGATTCTGTAATTCAAATTATGCAACAGGAGCACACTTTCTGACAATGATTAAACTGGTTTTTTCTTTTTCCTACGAAACTATAGCAACTGTTGTAGTAGTCCTCATTGAAGAATTTTCGTACATGTAACACTAATACAAAATTATTTATCCTTCTTTTGATACAAGCTGTGTAATAAAAATTACAGCATGATGGCTGCAGTTCATACGGGCTTACAGTAACGATTCTTATATCTGTATTCTGTTCCATTATATGATTTGTTGGCGACACCATCTAATATAGACTATGAGTGATTGATGTGGGATGTGGAATTTTTTATACATGGATGCCAAGTTATGTTTTATTTCTTACGAAAAAATAATGCAGAAATACATGTGTTCGGTGGTTATGGCTTGTTCTATGCTCAGATGCTTATGCTGTTCTCCCTTTAACCGTTTGTGTTTAGTATGTATATCTATCTTTTTGGGCTTTGCTTGATTATGGTGGTGCTTTCTGGAAACCAAAAATGATGATTCAATTTGTAGAAGATGGAAACTCTGTCAAACTTTATCTGAAAGATTGTGATAGATGTATTTGGATACGAGAAAATAATAGCCTCCAAGAGGAGAGTTTCCTGGTTCTGGTTAGAAAAAACAGCAGAAATTCACTTTTGCTACTTAACTAAGGTTTAGAATGCATACCGGTACTAGTTTCGCTGTTTTACTATTGTAATGCGTCTCCGACACACGCTGTCATATTCATATTCCCGTTGATCCTAGAGAAAATTCATTGCGGGTAGGAAAACTTTTCCTTTTGCCGTTGTCAATCTTTGTACTTGCATAGCCCTTTTCTTTGTGAAGTTGGTCTTTGAATCACGGAGGAACTCCGACACATGCATACGTTGTTGTCATGCGCACAAAGGATGTCAGTGTTATGGTATCCATATCAATTAATGCTTCTAGTTGTAGAGGCGAATCTTGGCACCCTTCTCTAAGCATGCGGGTATTCTCCGTTAACTCGCACTTGATGTCTCACTCAATTTTGTTTCATTTCACTGGAATTGACGCTGTTTTGTGCTTTGAGAATATATCTAGTTTGGAGCTTGTCATGTAGTCATTTAATGGCCGGCTCGACGCTTTAAAGAATTAGTGGGTGTCCATGCTTCCTTCTTCTTCTACCTTGTATGTAAATGCAATAATCGCAGGCAGTAATTGAATGCTAACTCAGCAACTCTTTGCTAGTTGAGCGTATATGTGCTTTTACCTGTAAGATTGGTTACATCTACAATAATAGATGAATCGACTCTCAACTATATTGGGTCATTTAATAACAACCAAAGTACATGGCTGGGCCTGATCTGATCTAATGTAATAACGAGACATCAATTATGGTTTGAGCGTTTGTTGGATTGATAAAGAGATTAAATTTCAGATCAGATCAGATTTCAAATGCATCCTTTCCCGTGCTTTCCACTGTATCGTACAGCGTACTGGCGGCCTTTTCCTGTTTCGAATCCGAGTCAGTTCTACGGACGCGATCCTATCTTGTGCGGTGCGGAGTATATCTCAACTAGAATACTAACCATAACTACTCCATTCTATTCTCTTTCATCCGTCCACGTCTTCCCCATGTGCATTAGCTTGCTGGAGCGTCCTCTGCCATTCCGACAAATTTGTGTGACTTTACTCTCCCACACGCGCGTGCCTTTTTACATCATGTTAAACCATGGTTAATTACAAAATGCTAACCTTGAGTTAAAGTTCAATATTAATTTATTGTGATATTTTATTTCATTTATTATACAATTATATTCTTTTTTTAAAAGTAATTTCACTCTTTTAAATAATCATAATAAGTTAAATAAATTTTTTTATAAAACGACAAATTTACTCTCATCATTCATTGCCCAATTCCTAGCACAAACACAAAAAAACCAAGGCTTATCATTACTAGAGATTGAATTTATTACAGTGAATTATTACTCATTTAATTTATATATGAATAGTTGACAATCATTACTCAAATAAATGTATGCAAATTAGACAATTCACATTCAAATAAAAAATTAGTATTTCTTTAATTTTCATTATTTTATTCCTTCCAGTTTCCTTAAAAATATTACAGATTTTTTTTTTGAAAAAAAAGTTAACGTTAGTGATATAAAAAAAGATACGTGGGATGTGATGAGAGGGCGTGATGAACGGAGCAAGTAAAGGAAGCGAAACCGCGTTCGGTTGCCGTTGCCGGGTAACAGCCCAACTGACCAATCATGATTTGAATTCTTCTTGTCATTTGCTTTGCAGCAATTCTCCCTTAAAAGCGACGAGCATGATGATGATCATGCATTCATATTGTATAATAATAATAATAATCATTCCCATTACTATTTTTCATCCCAATTTCGCCTTCTAATCAGGGGAGATAGATCACTTGAAAGCGTTTTTTTTTTTTTAGATATGTTGACCGAAATAATTTTTTTAGAGCAACTTTAAACTAAAACATGCACTCAGACATTAATATTTAATAGTTCTATGCTGATATTTTTATTTTTTTTATGCGACAGTTATGGGAGATTGTCACACAAACCATTTTTTGAATATGATGTAAAAATATGTTAGATAAAGAAAATAGTAAATAGAAGGGAATTGTTAAAAGAAATTTATTCTTGTATAAAAACTATCTCAATAATACCTGAATGTGTAAAAAATAAATACATAAATAAGTTAAAGGGGATTTTTCTAAGGACAATTACAATTAGACTGGCCGGTGATGAGCTGGCATCTCATCAAAGTTTAATTCGATCATATCTCTTTTGGTGCTTCCAGGTGGCGTACAGCTGTATATGCCATCGCGAATAGACCACTCACATGTGCGCCGCTATCATCTTCTCTTCTCGCCTCGCGTTGCTTTGCTTGCGCTTTCGTTCCACGGGACCGAGAATAAAACTGAAATTACTTTTTTGCCCACTCCAACGGTCACTAAAATTAATCAGAACCCACAAAAAGGGAAAGCGTCGACAAGAGAAGGAAATCGTCGTTTAATGGAAGCGATTTAAAAAAAAAAAAATAAGGAGGGAAAGAAGGAGTAGAGCTTCCATCAAGTTTTGACCGTAAATTGTGATTGCTTGAAATTGAATGTATAGAACTGAGCCATGGGTGATTCGAGCGATTCGGTCTCCATCGACATTGATTTGATACCTTTAGGAGGGAAGGTAACAGAGAAGGAGAACCATCCAACAAGTTTACTCTTAAATTCTCCACTGCAAAATATCTTCTTCCAGCAGATGGAACTTATAGCTTCTGCTTTCTGAATTTTTCAGGAATGCAGGGTCAAAACAAGCAAAGGTTCCGTCTCTGTATTTGTTTGTGGGGATCAAGAAAAACCTGCTCTAATAACTTACCCAGACGTGGCTCTCAACTGTATGATTCATCGATACTATATTTGTTTATTTATGCTTTCTTGTTACATTCAGTCGGAGTATGTTAGAAATTTTATTAGTTGAACTTATTCCGTTTAGAAGCTCTGAGATGGTCTTTGCAGTCTGGACTTGTCTGTATTGATTTTTTGCTATATGGCTTTTGCAGATGTTTCTTGTTTCCAGGGTCTTTTCTTCTGCCCAGATGCAGCTTCATTGCTACTTCATAACTTCTGCATTTATCATATTGACGCTCCTGGCCATGAGGTCGTTATCGGGATTCTTGCTTTCAACTGACTAGAGTAGATATAGCAAAAAGTAGGAGTTTGAATGAACTTCCTATTTATAAGCTACTTGAGTTTAAGTATGCAAGCCGAGCTTGATTAGTTGATTATCCGGCTTCTTATTACGTTCATATAGATGCTTTAACACAAACATTGTTCTTTTTCCCTCTTTCTAACGTAGGCTGTGGGTACTCTCCTAGGGTTTAACAGAATTGGTTCCTCATTTGCTTAAGAGTTTTTGCAGTTGGGAGCTGATGTAATTTCTTCGGACGAACCATTGCTTAGTGTGGATGACCTCGCTGACCAAGTTGCAGAAGTGCTTGATTTTTTTGGGTATGTAGGGAATTACATGTTCATCTTTCTCTCTATAAATAGTGGCGTTTCTTTTGTCTTGATATTGGACCATTCAAAACGCATTCCTATACTGTTTCCATCAAAAGGCATATAATATAAGTTTTGATAATAGATTGTAATAACAAAGGGTAATCACGAAAAACATGTCCACCTGAAACGGAAGGATGACGCATATGAATTGGGCTTGTGTGTTGGTAACCTGGAGAGCGTAACTAACTGATTTAGAGGCCATACCTGAGTTTAAATGATATATTTGGAACATAACATTTATAATGAATTATGTAGCTTGGCAAAACAGATGTGTACTTGTCTTCAACTTGTCAAAGATGGCATTTTCCTTCAACTCCGATGCTGGTAGCATGTCTTCCTCCATTGGTTAAGTTATTGAGTTTCTACTATTTAGATTCAAAATTGTACATAAGTTGGGTATCTATGTTATTGCGGGAGGATTCAAAGAGTAGAAACCAGGAATGCGTTTATTAAACACAAAGGAACTTGAGTATTTGTCTATTAAATTGACTTTTATAAAATAGATGAGATAGCCGGTCTTCTTGATTTCTCGCTTGCATTGGGTTTTAACCTTAGCCTACAACTTTCTTAAGTCAGGTTGAGAGAGGTTCTGTGCTTGGGTGTAACTGCCGGGGCTTACATCCTCACAATGTTTGCTGTAAGTAAGCAAGTTTAGTGGTTGTTTTATCTATCATAACAATCTGAGTTGGTGGATTGTCCTAATATTCCTCATTTGACAGATGAAATACAAAAAGCGCGTGCTTGGATTAATTCTTGTTTCACCTATTTGCAAAGCACCTTCGTGGACTGAATGGCTCTACAATAAGGTTCTATCTCTGTCACTATGAAAGTTACGCAATTAGATTATGGCCTGGAAGGGAGTCACCAATTGACAAGGATGTCAACCTATCTAATATTGCAAACAATATGATAATTGTATAGCATGCGCAATGGAATTGAATGCTTATCTAATTAAATTAAGCCCTCTCCTTAGACACCTCAAAAAACGTAGTACAGGAAGAAGAAAATCCATTGTCATTTTGAATTGAATGCATGTTTGAGATTTTCTGTCTGGATTCATGCAGGTACTGATGAATTTATTATACTTCTACGGTATGTGTGGTCTATTGAAGGAATGCCTTCTGCAACGTTACTTCAGTAAGGTACCGGCCTTCTCACCTTTTTAGACCCTAAGAAAGGTGCCGGTCCTTTCTGCACGTGACATTATTTTTGTGCATGTGTAGGAAATTAGGTGCGGTGTTCAGGGAACAGAACCAGACATAATACTAACTTGCCGAAGGGTAGGAAAATCTCAATTTTCATTAACAACTAATACTTGTTGACATTTTGTAGCGAGTCTTGAATAAGGATTATAGTATGTTTCCGAGTCTGACATGTGGGTCTTCTTTTTCTGATCTATGGTTACAGCTTCTGGATGAAAGGCAAAGCTTGAATGTTATGCGTTTTCTTCAAGCAATGAATGAGTAAATTCTAAATACAAACATGTCTCTTTTCTTTTGCTTTTATGCTGGTCCTTCCAACCTCTAGATGTTTGACTCCATATCAGTTACTCTACCCAAATAACCAACAGAGTCTTTTGTTAGCCCTGATGATATCCTAACATTATTGTTATTATCAAGTGGTTACTTCAAAATATTAGCATATTTTAGCATTGTTTCTGTGATCTATTAACAAACAAGTTAACTTCTTGCAGAAGGTATGACCTCACTGAGGGTCTGAAGAACTTGCGATGTAAGACACTGATATTTGCAGGTGAAAGTAGTCCATTCCATGGAGAATCTCGCTACATGAGTGCCAAAATGGGCAAAAAAAACTGTGCTCTTGTTGAGGTAGGCAGTCCTGTTCTTTAAGATCTATCTACTATACGTTATATGTGGCAAAATGAGGTAAGGAGCCTCTTTAATGAAAGTTGAAAGATAAATGAAATCAGTTTGTTACCGTGCTTACTTCCTCAGGTCCAGGCTTGTGGCTCGCTGGTGACAGAAGAGCACCCATATGCAATGATAGTTCCAATTGAGTTCTTCTTAATGGGATTTGGCTACCACAAGCAACCACATTTTACTTCCTCATCCAGCAATGGATCAAATCCAGTTAGCCCCTCAAGTCACGCATGCATAACACCAGAACTCCTCTCCCCAGAGAGTCTAGGAATTAAGCTCAAGCCTATCAGAACCCGTTTGGATTGTTAAAAATCTATTCAAGTCTGGCTTAAAAGCACGATTTCAGTAAACCACTCACCTCCAGTATTGCAGTGTTGGGGGGTGAGCCCATTAGCCTTGCACATAATATATGTTGTTATTTTTTTAGTATATAATCTCTCTAGAGGATCATATTCTTTGATTGTGTAGAAGAGTTAAGTTATGCTATAGTTGTCGTAGGATGATTCTTTGGCGAAGGTGGCTTCTTAAGATGGATATAATTGTCCTCCAGCGAAGTCTATTTTGTAAGCAGTTTTAGACTTAACTCGTTCAAGATCTGTAGAAAGCGAGATAAGCACTATAGTATTCATCATGGATGTTTAAATTAAATATAGACTCAGCACTCTTTGTTATCTTGTCATTCTTTCTCAACGATAGACTCACAACCTCTTTTGTGTTGAAAAGACAGAAACTCGATTAATATGATCCATGTCTAACTTTTCTTAACACAAACAGCAGTAGTTTAGTTTGACGGAGGGCTCTGCGGATCCCTGGCTCTAATAGAATTATTCATTCAATGTAATTAAACATGAGATTCGAGTGCCACTAATGATTATTGGATACCCAATACCCAATTGATTGATTAAGAGTCCTCGCCTGAATTATCATACCATTAATTGTCAACATCAGAGAAAAGACCTTGAATACATGATCTGGCTCATTCTTTCCAATACCGTAATCGAACAATCAAGGGCATCTAGTATATTTCTGAATTTGTTGGGTTTATGCGTTATATATACAGTAAGGACATCCAGTACTTCGGACAAAATAACGCTTACTCACTCCAACCTAGCTGCAGAGAACTATTTGGTTTTCAACTGGCCAAGATAACAGGCTGGAATCCGATCACTTAATGGAACTCGAAAAACCACTTGAAAGATATGAACAATGTCTTTGTTATTTGATCCAAGATAGTTAAATCCAAATGATTAAATCCTCGCCAACATCAAATGGCATGAAAAATCAAAAAGTTTGGGTTCAAAACAAAATCTACTTGCTTACAGTTTCTTCATTTATACCAAGCACAAGTAAAACTAATAAATCTTCATAGATCTTCAAATTTTAAATTGCCAAATCTCTAGAAAGTAGCAAAATAAAAAAGATAAATGAGCGAATTCCAAATTCAGAAATTTAAATAATCATTCCGAATCACTCATCTATATGCATGAGCGTACAACAAAAACCAGTAGACCTTAAAAGGAGCCAAAATATGTCTAAGAGACTGAATAAGTACCACTCACTTAACATCTTAGACTTATAAGGAACGAAAATTTGTTGTCTAGATGAATTACACATGAGATGATTTGCAAATCCACGAACTAATGCAAATTAACTCATAAAATAACTATGTTTAAGCTCCAACAACTTCAGCCTCAACCTCCACAGTTTCGTCAGCAGGTCTGTCTATCTTTGTACCGATATCCTCAGAATAGTCACCGTGAACCTGAGAAAAGATATGAGATGAGCAGACCATCAGAAACCACAAGACATTACAACATGCAATCACAGTTCCTCTGATACACCAACAACACAATCAAATAAACGAATCAGGCTTATACAAGAATGCAAGCCATAAACTACATAAAACTCTTAGCCAAGGAATTTAAACTATAACAAACAGGTAAAACGACGCATAAAGGACAATGACAGTCAGATACCTCCATCAACTTGCCAAGGTCAAACTTTGGGGATTTCAGGATCTTGACTTTGCGAATGAAAACATTTTGTAGTGGGTAGATGCTGGAAGTAGCCTTTTCAATCTCCCTTCCAATCATCTCAGGAATAAACTTAACAACCAACTCCTTCAGATCACAAGAAGCAGCCTGGTTTATCATAATTTCCCTCATCTTGCGGCGAATCTAACAAGCACAAAGTCATAAAAAGGTTCTATAAGGAGTAAGAACATTATTATTTTAAAATTAGCAACACCAACAAAAAAGAAAAGACAGAATCTAATATTTGAACCTGGCGAATCTGACTTGTTTGAGCATAACAGGTTCTTTTGACCTGGTTTGCACGCCTTTTTGTAAATGCAATGCAGAACATCCTCAAAGAGTAGTTGTCAGTAGTCTTGACATCGACATGGGCCTCAATCAATGTTTGCCATCTGCGAACCAATGACCTCAGCTTGTCTGCGGTGAAGTCCATACCCTAATGTTGCAGGAACCAAAATATTTTTACGAACAAAGAATGCTCAAATTTTCAACTAATGAATAATTAACATGATAGCATACCCAGAAGTTGGTGAGCACATTCCTTCCTTGCACATCCTCTGCTCTTAAACGGATCTTCCTGAAGGCATGGTCCTCGTCCTTCTGAAGATCCGCAAGGGAGATCTCAAACACTCTATGTTTAAGTCCTTCGGATGCGATCTGTTATGGTGAATATGGTTAAAACTTAAAATAAATATACTTGCATATATATATATATATACATATATATATATACATACATATATATATATATACATATATATATATATATATATATAAGGAGCATTCCGTTTTCGCAAAGCAAATGTAACAATGATTATAACGGCTTGTTTTCATATGAAAACAAGAGCAAGTAAAACTAAACGTAGCATAGAATCGTAGATCAACAAGAAATTATCACCATGATGATGCTAAGCAATAAAGGATATCTTTAATTCATTTCTCCAACTTGTATGAGTAGAAACCTACACTTGCTATTTGATTACCCCTAGTTAGATCATATCGTTCAAGACAAGTTACGAAAAGTAGAACTCAAGGCAACCTAGACCAACCAGAAACGGGGAGAACAATAATCTCCAGAACCAACAATAAATAGTCAATGCACCACTCCATACTCAAACATGCATAATATAAGGACTTTCCCACAAGGTAATTAGAGCTGGGAAGAGTGGCAGTAATCAAAAAAATATGAAAGGATGCAGAAAATCATAGATTAGCCAAGGGTATCTGGAACTTCTCAGAAGTAATAGACCAAATCATCATATACGGAGAACTTATAGTAGGCTAAAAATGTTGGACAGAATCGACAATACAAATTCAATAACTTTGAGAAACTCATAACAGTGGCGCCTTGAATAATTATAAAAAAAAAAAAATGAATTGGATCAAGCAACAGCCAAACAACAAGACACAAACGTAACACGAAAACAAAAAACGGAGATAGATATGAGTAGATAGGGACCTTAGTGCCTTGTGTCCTGGTGACTAGAGTCTTTCCGACCTGCCTTTGGTTGAACATGGAAGGTGCCTTGATGTCATACCAATCCTTCTTAGCAAAGGGATCGGCACTGCATCATACAAAGAAGTAATAATACAACATTAATCAAATAACAAAACCAAAGCAATAGGAATTTCAAATCTATCTACTCACGCCTTCTTCTTGCCTCCCTTCTTCCCCTTCGATATCCTCTTGTTTTTCCTGCAAATTAGTCAAGTACGAATTTAAAACCCCAAAGGTTACAGATAAAAATCACGGTTACATTCAGATATCGATAGTACCCGACGGCCATGTTTGCGAGTGAAGGGTGACTCGGACCGCTGCTGCTGCTGCTGAATAGAAGGGGAGCGAGAAGTGATGACACTCTAAAACCCTAGGTCCGCAAATTCGCTACTATATATTATCGTGAAAAGAATAAAATGGCCACCATTTTTTTAAAAAAAAAAAGAAAAGAAAAGAAAAAACGATACAAAAAAGCCTGAATAAGATTGAATTAATAAGCCCCCATGCACCATTAAAAAAAAAAACACACGTTACAAATTTTTTAAAAAATAAATAAAATAAAAATCTATGAACCGTGAATCTATTCGTCTGCAATTATTTCCAGGTCGTAATTTGTTAATTTTATCTCAACAATTGTTTAAGCTTTTTTTAAATCTGATAAAAAAAGTTTTTTTTTTAATAAAATTTTCATGATGCAGATAGGTTGTCAATCAAAGCAGCTCAATTTTCAGTAATATCCTAACAAATTAATTGTAGTTAAGCTAAGTTTATTTATTTATCACAAAATTGCCTCATTTATATATATACATATATGCTCATGTAGGCGTCGTTGTGAAGCTTGCTGAGATTTTAAATAAAATGCCTATACAACAGGCACAAATCAGTTTGCCATAACATGAATCAAAAAGTGCTCCTGTTCAAGGATCTTTTGTTTATTAATTTTAGTTTTAGTATTTTTTTTTTTGACAATTTAGCGAGACAACTTATTGCTTAGACTGTTACACTTACAGTCTTCACTACTCTAATTGCCAAAATGATGAAATGAATTCCCAGATAATCGACTAGACATTCTGTGAAGTCAAATTTTTATTCTTATTTTTCAGAAAATTAAATTCCAAACTAGATAATTCAGAGGAGGAGATCAAGAAGGAAGCATGGATTAAAAAAAAAAAAAAAAAACACAATTTGAGAAGGGTGTGGAGAAGCTAAAACCAAGAGATATTCAGTCTTGCCAAGAAGCTGAGGAATTATTATTAAAGCATTAATTTTTGGAGCAAGACAGAACATAAAAGAAAGACAAATTTGATACAAACCCTCGAATAAGTAAAAGGATACTGAAAAGTAATAATAGTCAACCTTAAGCAGGAGAATTCTATCATATAACACTTCTTCTAGATGCCACACGGCCATCCTAAAATATACACGTCTTCAAATAAATATGCTTGATGAATATAACACGAGGAACTATAAGTGTTTTCATGTTTATATCTTGAAGCAAAACGAAGGCTGGTAAATTCCAAATGTGTGCCTTGAGGCTGCCAACATTCTCGGTAAATGTCAAAAAGTGGACCAAATAACAAGAATCTTCGATCAGAAAATACTAGATCACGATGGCAATGTTAAACTCTTTAAGGCAGTCATAATTTGTGGAAGCTTGTCAGGAGCTCTCTGCTTGTAATCTTTCTCCAACACTTTTGCTGCTAGTGATTGTACTTGTGATCCTTCTTTGTCCTCCTTGTTCTTCCCTTTAGCAAGCTGTGCAATCGCAGAAGTGCACTGGAGAACAAGAATAAAATTTGATTTTCAGGTATAAAAATATATAGTCCAAAAATCCTAACAAGTCATATCTGGAGGAAAAAATAAACTCTCTCAAAAGAAAATCTGCAATAAGCCAAGGAAGAGCTAATAGTAACTTTCATCACAACCAAGAAAGCTTGGGTTCAACCATCTTCCTAATTACTTGCAATCATGCATTGCATACACACATGTATAGGAATATGCAAAACACAGACTCAGAGGGAGAAGGAGCTCACCAAGCATAAACCAAACAGTGCCCTGGTATTCTTGCCACCAGTTAAGTCTATAGTCGATGTATAGTATTTTTTGGCAGTCTGCAGGTTTTCTAATCCACCAAGAGTATAAAGTGCCTGTTAATAGCACAAGGGAAATTCTAGTTCAATAAAGTAGGACTCTCCCTGCGGCACACCTCCAATACGCAATGCTCTATGCCTATCTCTTATTACAGCGCCAAAAGATGGAAGGAGGGGAATTTAATCCAAGGAAAAGCCAATAACTATTCATTGATAAGTTACTTACATCAGCATAGGCTAAGTGATAGAGTGGCACGGTTGGTTGAGATAATATCAACTCTTCATAGCAAAATGCTGCTTGTTTATACCTGAGAAGAAAGCCAAGTAACTAGCAACAGGTAGAGATTCCTAAATGAGATTTTTTGATGGAAAAAATAGCAAACAAAAAATTTACATCTGCAGGGTGACATATATTTCAGCTAGTTCTCTCCATGCATCGTGATCCGCCATGAATCTGTCAAAAGTGAGTTAAAGAATTCAGAAAAATATATTTACTTTCTTTTATATATATTATATATTATATATACTTAGTCGAGGAAAACAACTTGGACATCTGTCTCACATTTCCAGATATTTATTAAGCCACTCAATAGCCCCAGAAATGTTCCCTTGTGCCTTTGCCATAGCTACCCTCCTCTTATGGATCGCCTATACAAGATTGAAGACGCAAGTGTCAGATCAATTAAAAAAAACACACAAACATGAAGTCACTTTTATAATTGTTGTTTCAGTCAATAGAGAGTAACTGAGCAACTGACACTCTCTTCTTTTTCTTTTTTTTCAATTTTTTTCCTTGTTTTTCCTTTTCCTCATAAGATTAGTCAGTTTACTTGATCAAGAGGGTTATCCTCTAGAAGGCTAGTGTAAGCTTTTTCCGCCTCTTCCCAGGAACCTTTTGCTTCCAGTAATACCGCCTCCAGCTTGCCTGTGATTTGTCCACAAATAGTAAGCTACAGCAAATCATTATATTATAGAGGTAATAAATACATGCGCAGGCCAGAGAACTCAAAATGACGGTGATAGCATGAAAGTTTGTTCCAGAACTGGGCATCAATAATCAAATATAAGTAGGAGTGCGTGTTCAGACAACCCTAATATTGTCCGCAACAACATCCAGTATGGATCATATGTTACCAACAACATCCAATATAACCATCACTTATCCATACAAACCCGAACATGGAAAGACATATTCCAGACATAGAGAACGTTAACTTACCAACCCTTTTACTCTCTGGGAATTTTTTCTGAAGAACCTTTATGCAGTCCTGAAAAAGCAGTTAATTGTTGTCACTTGCAAACTTTCAGACAAAAGAATTCTCGTCACTTGTGAAATACACAAATAATGAGATGCTCACTTCCAGTAATGGAAAATATGAAGAGCAGAAACATAGTTTACTTTAGTTTTTTATCCTTTAAAAAAAAAAAAAAAATAGTAGCAGACAGCACTACAGGTTCAGAAATTTAAAATCAAACGTGATTAAGCATCTTGCCTCCAACGCATTGTGGAAGAAAATAATATACTTGCTATCAAACTATAACAGAAAAAAGTAATTTTAGAATATACTTATGAGAGAATTTATACAAGTACAATGCTACAGAACACAAACGGGCATCAACCAACTCTATAATTCCTTATTGCACTTACAAGCAATTTTCCTATATGTACAGCAGCATAATCCCCATTAAAAAAGTAATGAGAGGGCAAAAGGTAGAAGCAGATAAGCAACAGACTTCAAAAACGAAAGTGCTTAATCTGGGAAATTATGAATGTCCTCGCATAAGATTCCTAACACATCACCATGCAATTAGGAAGTGTTATACCAGAATATTTGTCTCAACATATGAGGGAAAGGTTTGACAATTCATTGACAACATTAAAAAGAACCTGATCAGAAATATCAAATCAATTTAGAACAATGAAGAAAAGATCAACACCTTGGCAACATCAAGGGAATTGCAATCAATAGCTGCGAAAGCAACCTGCTCATACAAAGTCCATTCTGCATCAAGAAACAAAAAAGTATTAGCCACAAGTTCTATCAAACAAAAAGGAGGATTGAAGTTAAGGGTAAATAAAAAACCAACTAACATTACAATACGCAATTTGCAGCTCTACGTGTAGCCGGGGGCTTCTATTAAATGCGGTAACTCAGATTCTATATTAGAAAATATTATTACGAGTTGATTGAAGGAAAATGAGGTTAGTAATTAAAACATATTAAGCATACATGAAACATGTGGACGTGAAATCCTAGGGACCCAATAACATAATCAAACTGTTTCACTAAGACGAGTTAATCAATGATAAAATAAAATCTGAGTTTCTGAACCAATTTGGAAAAAGGAAATACAAAATCGAACTCACCATCTGGACCGAGATTGGAACGTTTTTTGGGGTCATTCAGGATCGACAAGCCATGCTTCAAAACTTTTTCAGAACGCCGAACCCTAAGCTTCCTCACTAGGCAAAGGTACTCCCACGCGCCTCCTCCTCCATTATCGACCTGGTTTTCGAGCTGGTTTAAATGGGTCTCCTCAACTTTGGTAACCATCTGAGCCAAGTCAGAAACTAAACCTCAGAGATTCAAGTTGGAATGAATCAAGCTGCGTCAATAAATCCTATCTGTTTCAGTAGCAAGCTCGTGGGGATGGCGGATTTGGATCTTTGGAGCGGAGTTGCGAACTCAAGTGCGCCAACTCAGAAAGCCGATTGACCAGCAACGCACTCACTGGTCTTCTTCTACCTGAAGTTACAGCCACAACTCCCAAGTTCCAAATTCCGGCTAGAAAACATAAACTAAACCCAAAACAAAAAATTATTGAAAAAGGCCAAGGCCAAGGCCTCACGGCTCGTCGGGCCGGTACTGGCATTTTGGAGCCCATAAAATGTCTTGGGCTATTGGGCTGAATGCCAGTACGTGATTTTTATGGGCCCAGTATGTGATTTGGTGGTCAACCAACATTATTTGATAAAATAAAATAAATAAATAATCTTGTCCTTCATTTTATTTTATTCTTACTCAAAATGTACATAAAATTTTTTGTCTGATAAAAATATATACTTTATAATTGTTTTGGTTTCACAATTTCACGTATTTACATGAATAATAAGATTTGAAATCTGATTGCACTATTGAAACTTCTAATTTGGTAAGAGACCATTATCAATTGATAAATCAAATCAAGACAATAATTTCTTAGCTCATTGAGTGTAATCAGATTACTATGTACAAACAATGATACCGACCTATCTGTTCATCCTTGCATATCGATATCGTAATTATTATTTTTCAATACTTTTTATTTACAATCTTGGGTTATAATATCCTCATTGTTCATTATTTACAAGACATAAGATTAGTATTTTCAATGAAAAAGACAAAAAAAAAAAAAAAATCAGAGTGTTTGAAACATTTTATTCCATTTTAGTCTCTTATAATTTATATTTATTAATTTGAACAAATTTTAAAAAAGTAAAATTGAAAAAGACTAAATTTATAATATTAAAGAAAGAGGTTAAATTAAAAATAAATTAAAATTTTAAATATGAAATAACAAAACAGTATTTAATTGTATTTGAGAATAATTGTTATCGAAATGTTATTTCTATGTATTGTGAGCTCTTTACGAAATTGCCAGATTTTTTTATATATATATAAATATAAAAAAATTAGTTTATTGCGAACTTTTCTAAATTCAATGAATTTGTATGATTCCATTGCAGCCGCTGGCTGCAGACGTTTACCTCGGGGGAGAGAGGTAAAAAAAAAATATTGCTATATTGGAACATATCTTTTCAAGGCTTGCTTGCCCTCAACCACTGCCGCCACGGCGATTCCACCGATTGCACCAGCTATGGCAGCCGATCGGGGCCCCGTTGCTGCCGTGTAAAGCGCACCGGTTCCAAGTCCCGCAACGACACTGTTGAATAAATCATCAGTTCCCCTGCAATGAGTAATCCCACTCTCTAGACCAGCATGGATCAAGCCTAACACACCCATTGAATTCTCAAATCTCCGCCCAGTTTGACCCCTGGAATTCAGAACACGGTTGATCCGGAGCTTGAGGGAATCACCGGCCTCAGCAGCCTTGTGGCCTTCGACGGTGCCCTTAGCGCCACCCAAGATTGCGCCGGACAAGTAGCCGCAGCCGGTGTAGTACTGGAGATTTTCGCCCCACGAGCGGTGGCGTTTGGCGGCCTCTTAGGCAAAGAGGTGTTCTGGGGGCGGTGGGCAGGTCGTAAAGCTTTTGGATTGGGACGTTAAGGTCCTGATACGGATCATAAGCCCGCGTCTTTTGCTCGCTTTGCTTGGTTGAATCCGCCATTGATTTAGAAAGCGTATTCATTCTTTCTTTACAAGAAAATACGGGATATGATAAGTTTGTCTGGAAAACCCTCCCTCAGGGTTTAACGGCGTTTAGGTGATTGACTATTTGACGTGACTTGCCAATGTTTTATATTTTTGGATGCACTGCTTTTGATTTAAGCCAACTCCAAGAGGAGGTATCATGTGCCCAAAATTCTTCCTCTTTATTCTAATTTTCTTTCAAATTAAATAAAATACCCTTTGTTGGAAGAGTTTTCTTGTGGCCGAATTAATTTTTAAAAAAAAAAATTCTCCCCTAGCTCTCTCTCTCTTTTTATTTTTTTTGTTGCGATACTTCCATAGTCTCAAATCTCTAATATAGTAGAATTGACCATTAAAAAAAACACTCAAATTTTCTTTATCATTCCAAGTTTACAAAGCCGATCCATTTTGTTTGTTGATTTTGGCTTATAATCGTTTATTAGGCTGTTTAAAACCCTGGTGCGCCAACAGATTAACACAGACACTAACATTTAAAATTAAAACCCAAATGTCGTAATCACTGATCAATTGATATCAGCTTTGCAGGACAGATTGGAGCGTTTTGGAGTTCCTGTTACTATTTTAATTTTTGGGCCGTCGGAGTTTTTTTATTTAAATAAATCATTTATATAGTTCACCGCCTTACTAACTGGTTTTTACACGGCAACTATTTATTTTATTTTCTTTTGGGTGGCGAAAGAAACGAGAAACTCTCTTTTGTTAGCATATGGGTGCAACTGCACATTATCATGGGCTTCACCGCTTCAATGCCCCAATAGCATTAGGACATTTCTTTTGTAACCCACATTTTGCATATAGGTGAGAATAGAAATTTGAGGGATATTAAAAGAAATCCCCACAGCATTTTGATTCTCTGCAAAATGTAGTCTCTTACTTCCCTTTTCTCGGGCCATCCCAAGTTTAGGTTTCGGCTACCATTGCTCTGCGAAGGTCGTCTCTTGGGGTATATATCTTAAAAAAGGGGTGTGCCAGAGAAAAATGATCCTGTGTGAATTTCTTTTAAATATAAAGAGAGAACAGGCAAATCCATATATAACCAAAATGATATTCCTAAACCTTTTTTTTTTTTTTCAGGGGTATTCTAACGCTGATAAAGGGAAAAGACCAATTTTTTTTAAAAAAAAGTGCTCTTCCAATCTGACTTTTTTGCGGTACAAGTTATGTGGGTCAAAGCTAAAGAAGACCGAAGAAAGGTACAAAACGTGTGGCAATAAATTTGAGCCCATAGAAGATAAGAGATGAGCAAGGGGGGCTATGTCACATCTCTTTCCCCAATTCATCCCAAGCTTGAAACTTTGCTGCACCATGTAGCATCTTACCCCACCAGTCTCCGAACCTCCCTCAGCCCAAATCCAAAAACTCTCCCCCCACCCCCTCTCCTTTTTGCTTTATTATTCTTTAGAAAACAAACAATCAGTGTTAATATGTGAGAAAAACAAAAATAAAAAGTTTCACAACGTAACAATCGAGCTAGATTGGTACAACTTGACTATTTGTTCTATCTCCTCTTTTCAACCTCATTATTAGTGAATATCTCAAAATCTTGTGTTTGAAAGGTAAATGGTCGTGAGATCTGGGGGGGGAATTATTCTTATTGTTGGCGTTGTTAGATCCGAGTTATGTAATAGTAGGCCAAACAAAGCATCAATGATTTGAAATATCTCTCACCGCATTACCTCTCTAAGGAAGGGCGTCTGATGAGGCTGTACGATAACTCTGTATTCCTTTGTACCACGTGAAGATTCCCATCCTTAAATAATTGGTCCCATCCTCTGCATGTTTTCACGTGTCCTGCCATCCGGATGCCGTTAATTACACTATCAGCTACTGCATAGGATTCCTATGGCCCAGTGACAACCCTAAATATTTATTTCTTTCCAAGTATCATTTTCTACCTCCCTACCTCACTCTCACCTCCGCGCTTGTCCTCCAACCCACCAATCATAAAAAAACTATGGCACCCCAATTGAAGGACCTGGACCTGGACCTGCATCTCCTCACACATCACACATTCATGTCAAATAAAATGCCAATAACATCATGCCACGTATACAGTGATGTTATAGTTGACTTAATGCTATTAAAATGCTGGCCCAATTATCAATCATCCTTGACTTGTTAAGCAGAAGAATTATTAATTTGTGAATGAATATTGATAACGCTTGTGTTAGATGGAGATCGAAAGCACGAAGATGAGTTAATATTAATATTCTGTTTAGAAAAGGGAAAAAGAATTTGATTGGATGAGTGTGAACTGAATTTGTCACCTTATAGAAAAAGGTGTTGGATTGAATTGCGACACTTGTCCATGGTCACCGAATTTGTAATGTATAGAATATTATCCGAAGGAGGCGTTGAGTTCACTTTCTTGGAGAGGGGTGTGGCGATGGGCTTGTTGTCTCTTGAATGCAAGGACAAAATCCTTGATAAATGTGAGAGGAGGAGAGAGAAAGACAGAAAAAGAGAGAGAGAAAGGTAGGTGTTTTTGTTTTGTAATGTTGGTTTGGAGTATTTTGCCGATTTACAGTGAGCATAGCATAGAGAGAGGAGTAGGAAGAGGTAAGTAAAGAAGAGAGAAACTGAAAGACGAAAACAAAACACAAACATGTTCGATGGAGGAGTACCTGAGCAGTTCCAGCAATTCATTGCAACTAGAACCTCACTTCCTCTTCACCTATCATTTCCTCTCCATTCTGCCTCTGCAACTGCAACTTCACCTTCAACCCCTAATACTAATTTCCAATCTCTTTTTGCTGATTCTTATAATAGCCACGCCCATCCTTCTCGTCATCATCATCAACATCACTTGCCACTCCAACCCAATCTCTTGCACCAGCCGTCTCCAACCCGCAAAGATGAAGACAAGCAAGATAATTGCACTATGAACTTCGGGGATGTTGAAAGAGAAAGACAATTAGCTGATGAGTTGATTGATAACTCCTGGACTAATGATGAAGTGCTTGCGCTTTTGAGGATCAGATCTAGCATGGAAACTTGGTTCCCAGACATCACTTGGGAAAATGTCTCAAGGTACATATATGAATTCAAAATTAGTTCAACCTCATTTCTTTTTTCTTTTTCTTTTTTTCTATTTTTTGCTCTTCTTGTTTGTTTTGGTGCTGCAAATTAAGTTGAAGTGTAGCTGTTTTTTTTTTTTTTTATTATTATTATTATTTCATCGTTGAGAAAATGGGCTGATGAAAGAAAAACTAATGAGGAGAATCAATGGTTGTATTTTAGCTCCGTGTGGTAGACAAAGGCACACGTGCACATATACTGAGGTCACAAACTGACACACAGAGCCCGATAGAAGGAAGGCTGAGAGCAAGGCAGCGAGATTTATAGCGAGGGAGGAACGGAATTAAAATGAAGAAAGAAACTCGTTTTGTCAATTACGTGTTAATTTTTGACATATAAAGTGACATATATATATATATATACACACACGTATGTTGGTGCAACAGTGAAAAGACTAAATACTAATGAAGAAGTATAAATGCTTCTATTGTATGGTATACCTTTGGATTTATATATTAATGGTGGGTACGTACTGCGCAGGAAGCTAGCAGAGCTTGGATTTAAGAGGACTGCCGAGAAGTGTAAGGAGAAGTTTGAAGAGGAAAGTAGGTGCTTCAACAACATTAATTACAGCAAGAGTTACCGGTTTCTAAGTGAGCTTGAAGAGCTTTATCATGGTGATCATCATCATCAAAACGCTGAGGTTGAGATTGGGACAGAAAAGACCCAACAGATGGAAAAGCCAACTGAGGTTGATCGGGGACAAGACAAGAATAACATGGGCCATCCGACATTGGAAGACGATTCAAGAAATGACCCATCGGTGGGGAAACATAATATTGATCATGAAAGTGAAAAAGTTTCTCTGGAAAAATCAAAGGACAGAAAGAGAAAGAGGCAAGACAAATTCGAGATGTTCAAGGGTTTCTGTGAAAATATTGTCAACAAGATGATGGCTCAACAAGAAGAGATGCACAATAAGCTTCTTCAAGATATGCTCAAAAGGGATGAAGACAAGTTTGCTAGAGAGGAAGCTTGGAAGAAGCGAGAGATGGATAGGATGAACAAGGAGCTTGAATTGATGGCCCAAGAGCAAGCTATTGCAGGTGATAGGCAAGCCACCATTATCGAATTCTTGAAAAAATTCGCAGCAAGTTCTCCAACTGCAAACCAAAACGAAAATGCAAAGAACCTCAAGGTAACAAACACTTCAAATCCCACTACTCCCGTTTCTTCCAATTCCCGCCACCTGCACCCGCAAAACCCTAGTAGGAAAAATGACCTTGGCTCACCGCCTTCATCCACTATGATTGATCCAAATGATCAAAATACCTGTACTTTCCCTACCCAGAAGAATTCAGCTTTACCCATTACGTGCAGTACTGCAGAAAACCCTAGCTCAAGTCTTGCCCCAGAAACTACAGAAGTGGCTTCTTCATCTACTTCGACCCCAGCTGCTCCCCAGAATAATAATTCATTGGTAACAACAACCGCTTCAGTTTCAGCATATAGTGCCTCATCGAACATTATGCATATGTCCAGCGGTGAGAAAGAAGACGTTCGAAGAAGATGGCCAAGAGATGAAGTGTTAGCGCTAATAAACCTGAGGTGCAGCCTTAATAACAACGACGAAGACAACAAGGATGTCGGAAGCAAAGCTCCTTTATGGGAGAGAATCTCTCGAGGGATGTTGGAGTTGGGATACAAGAGAAGTGCAAAGAGGTGCAAAGAGAAATGGGAGAATATAAACAAGTATTTCAGAAAAACAAAGGATAACGTTAATAAGAAAAGGTCCCTTGATTCTAGGACTTGTCCTTATTTCCATCAGCTAAGTACTTTGTATAGTCAAGGAAAACTTGCTTCGCAACAAGAAAGTCTAGATCAAAATCATCACTTGAATCCACCACCGACAAGTCACCGGCAAGTGCCGCAAGAAACCCAAGCTCAGTCTTCTCGTCAAGTGGGATCTAGTTGTTTCAGTACTATGCATGTGGATGGAAGCGAGAAAACTTTGATGCAGGTACCAGCTTTGGATTTTGAGTTCTAATTTGTTAAATTGCATTTTCCTATATATCACGGCTGGATTAATTAGCTAGTACCACCTCTTCTGTAATTTCTTTTTTATTATTATTATTTGGCTATATTACAACATAAATTAATGTAGCTGAGTACAAATATATATAAATATTCTTAAAAAAAAAAAAGAAGAAAAGAAAACCTGGGTTTTGGTGAGCACCGAAAACAAAATGATTTCGGCGGAGCTAGGTTTAAGTTTTATAATTTCTACTTTCTATTTAAAGTTACGTCAATTTTCAGGAGGGGTAGGAGGATTTATACCTCTGCAAAAAAAAAGGGCAATGTAGAAAAGACATTCTTTAGGACAGTCCACCTTTTGCTAAGAGCTGGAGCGATCAATTAATGAAAAGTGAAGAGAATCATCAGAGTCTTTTTCCTGCTTGGCAGGAAAAAAAGTGTTTGAGCTTTTGCACGAGTACTGCTCCATCAATATCCTACATGCTTTTGTTATAACCTACATAGATACGATACTCCATAATCTCCAGCTTCTTCTACATAACTGGAATTGTTATCCATTGAAATGGGTTGAATTAATTCGGTGGTGATTTCAGTTCTGGATCAAGCTCTCAATTGACTCGACCGATATTATTAGAAAATGGTTATAGAGTTCAAACTTCGATACACATGTATGTCAGTGTTAAATATTATTGGCTGGATCAATGGTACCACACATTTTTGATTGGTCCTTGTCGGAGTGACTCATAGCACATATATTTTCGTGCCAAAATCAACCTCGTCCATTGTCCATCAATGTCTTCTACTTTAATCATTAATCATCACTAGTATTTTCCCAAGAAAAGTTCCTTGAACGATAAGACTCAGGAGCCCATCCATTAATTGAGCTCTCTATTTTCTTTTGACTTTAAAACTACCCATTTAACTTCGGATTGATGCTGTCTTGATAAATAAGTTGAAATGAAACAAGTTAATTTAATTTATTTTCAAACTAATTAACAATGTACGGGTAGATTATCTTCTGCTAATTTTATTTTACCATATTAAGTTGTTGATATCAGTTACGTATTTCTTTTTAAAAAATAAATATCTAATTTACGTGCAACAAATTAAAATCTTACATTAGAGTTAATTAGCTTATAATTAGCAATAATATTTTATTACAATATCTGCTTGATATTTTTATGACTGGTTGAACGATAAAAAATAATAAATTAATTAATACGAACTACTCATTTGGTCACTGGTGATATTCTTTAGTGACATGGCACATGAACAAACTTCTTATGTCATATGAATTGTAGAAGGAGACGTAGTATAATATGTGCGCGATCAATTGAAATATGTGTATTTTAGCTTAAACTAAATAAGGTATACTTATAAAATGTTTGTTACGTATGTGGGACTACAAATTGTTTAGAATGAAAGTAAGAATTTATATTTTTATTTTTTTTAAAGATAGTGACTCTAAGATTTAAACCTTTGATTTAAATGCATCAACACTCAATATATATCTATTGAACCAACATTTTCTTCACCTAAGTTGATCAAACAAAGTTACATAGAAACAATAAGTATTAATTTTGTTACTGATTACATCAATGAGCAAAAGATACGTAGTACATTTTGCACAACCAAACGCATTAAAGGATAGTTGTATATATATATATATATATACATGAGAAATATCGTATATTTTAATAATTTTTTTGGATTTCATTACAGTCATTAATATTAGCAGATATCATTTGTAATATATATGAGAAAATTTTCTTGAATAAAATTTGGCAATCATTTGTATATATTCATACGCAAAAAACAATATAAAATATTAGAATATATTTTTAATGGAGAGACTTATTCTAAAAGTAATAATTTACTCTTTTTAATAACTTTTTATTTAAAATATAATTTTTATTAATTGAATTATTAAATTATATCACATTGCAACATAATTATTCATGATAAATTTTATATAAATTTAAAATTTGTAATATTTAATATAACCGAAGACTTTTATTTATAATTTAAAATATGATATATGTGAAAATTGACATTGTCCTAAAATAAAATCGCACGAGCATTATATATTTTTTACTTTTTTTAAGAGGTGATAGAATTTTCTTCACAAATTATTTTGCAGTTTTCAATTTTCATTATGTGTTCTTGGTAGTGTTTGGTGGGATAATTATGTATGTTTTAATTATATATATGTTTAAAGAAATATTTGGAGCAATCAAATCAAATTAAATGATAAAAAATTGAAACCAAATATTAAAAAATTTGTTGTTTTATGAGATAAATGTTCAGTAAAATTATGTATATATATTCTACAAATCAAATCAAAGAGAAATTGGTGCGTGCATTTAAGTAGGTTGGGTGCGGGCAAGCAATGTACATATTGCGTAATGTTTGGATTGACGTTGGGAGATGGGTCCCACTTTGTCTTTTTGGTGGTGGCACGTATTGGCATATCTAAATCTTCTCTGGGTCCCACACTCGTCTGCTCTCGCAAAAGATACATGCAATGCATCCTCATATCAGACACTGCCACGACGCACAACACATCCCGTCACATACGACGGTCTGCTCTGCGTATTGTTATCTCTATCTATTCCTTCCCCCAAGTTTTAATCACAGTCGTCCGATCCGATTGTCTACCGGAAACCACCTGCATCCCTATCATCGTCTCGTCGCCTGCCTACGTGGGTCCCATACTCATGCTACGGTTGACCCGAGTCAACACAAGGGAACCAACCTTGGGAAATCGAATGGAGACGAGAAGAACGAAAGCCCATTTAGCGAAGAAAAAAGGCATAACAGAGCCCACGTTACGTGTTATGTTTGGGCCTAATCCAGACGAGACGAGGAAAATAAATAATAAATGACATAAACTGTGATTTTCAGAAAAAAATGAATATATCCAACTAAAAATAGGGATAGAAATGAGGACATTGATAGAACACAAGGCAAGCAGTTTTCTCTCCGGTATATTTTTCATCTAGATATCCACCAATCCATTGCGAACCTCAAAACAAGACATTTATTTATTTATTTATTTATACTTGTAGTTTGAATATAGCTTTTTTTGTTCCCATTTAAGGAACGCAATCGCTTTTCCGGTGTGGAAATTGAAATCCAAGTGCTTTTATCAACTCGATCGTGCAACTCCCCTTGCTTTAACACGTAGGGAAGCTGTGTTTTAAGTAAGTTAAACTTAGGTACACTATATGTATTGACACGCACCCTATATACGTTATGAATATATGTAATAAACTAAGTACAAATATTATTTTCAAAACATTATTCGTGCAATCGTTTCCTTTAGTTTCCCACGCTCTGAAATGAGGGTCATAACTTATACTGGAATCTACTATATATTTGATATCCGCGCGGGTATCCTATATATATATATTTTTAATATATGCCTTAGATAGAGATAGATTACTACTTGTAATGATATATTCAATCACACCCCATAGAGAGAGAGAGAGATTATTTCAAATGTATGGTAAGTATATAAGAAAATTGAATAGAAACATGAATGGAATGAGATGGATTACAGCCGAATACGATCTATGACCTTCCAAATATTTGTGCAAGCCGGAAGATTGTCCGTCTCAATCTCACGCACGAGCTTGTATTCTATTCTATTCCCTTGACATATCCATCTAGTTATTGAAGACCGAAAATATTGGTTATCGAATCTACAGTTCAGATCTGCATATACTATATTGTACCAAATACACAAGTGATGGGCCGTAGCAACAGAAAACGCGTACTCCTATTAATATGGTAATGAAATTATTAATTTGTTGGTATTCCCTTCCAGAACAAAAGTGTACGTAACTAGACATGGAAAAGAGAAAAGTGTACTATTTATCATATATTTTATTTGGTCTGGTCGGGTCGGGTCGGGTATATGAAGAAGAGATAATATGGTTGAGATGGAGAGAGGAAGAACAACAAACAAAAGCGTGTGTCCCACTGTGCTTTTTCCATGTCCCCTTTTCCCATTATAATATTCATCTATTTCCTTCGGATTCATTTTCTTTTAAAGAAATTAATATGGGCTCTATTTTTTTTTTAAAATTAGTTGACCACAAATTCATAATAAGTACTTAAAAGAAAAGATAGTTATTATTAGCCAAGAAACGAACTTCATTTATCCAAACAAGAACAAAATATGAGACAAACTAGTTTTATGCAGCCATTCTGGAGATTCTTTTGTTTTTTCTTAAAAATTTTAAAGCAAGTTGAGGATCCAGATGGAAATTATTTCATTTTGGCAATGGATCTACATTGAGCTTACCTCACTGTCTATGTATACTTATTTTGATTGAAAGGAAAAGAAGGTCCAAGAGAGGCGAATAAGAAGAAAGAGAAAATG
Source organism: Bauhinia variegata (assembly GCA_022379115.2). Classification (NCBI taxonomy): domain Eukaryota; kingdom Viridiplantae; phylum Streptophyta; class Magnoliopsida; order Fabales; family Fabaceae; genus Bauhinia; species Bauhinia variegata. The sequence goes on from CM039438.1 coordinate 23,434,671, forward strand.
AAGCTGAGGGTCGTAGTACTTAGATCTTAAAACGGGGAAATTTCTGAAAAGAAATATGATAGTAATGAGTCTAAAGACGGTCATTTTCTTTCCCTCTCTCTCTCCTTCAATTTATTTACTACTACTAGTTTCTTCCGTTCTAAACAAGTCGTTCTTGTGGCCGAGTGAAAAATCTCTTCTGCGCTCGCGGGGCCTATGCCTTCCCTATACTCTCTCTCTCCCCTTATTATGCATCTCTTCCATTATTAAATTGCAATGTAATCTCTCTCCCTATCTCTCTCGATTTGTCCTTTTCTTACTCTCGACGGGAATGGCGAAACACCTTCTGCAACTTCCTCTGCTGTATCTTCTCCTTCTTCTTTCTGGACACCGCTGTCGTTTTGCACTTCCTCTGCCAATGTCCAACCTCCCCTTCTTCCCTCTCGCGTTTTAATCCTTCGATCCGTTCAACTTCTCTTTCGCAGGTACCTTTTCCTTTCCTTTGTTTAAGAATGCTTCCTGCTCCTAGCGTTCTCAAATTTATTTTGCACTTGCATATATGTCTTTTTTAGTTTGGATTTCGCTCTCTTTGCGTTTCTGCCTTGGTGGTTTCGGTCGACCGTTTAGTTGGGTTTACTTCGATTTTACGCTTCCATTCTGTATCTGACCTTGTGAAATTCGTGGTCTCTAACTTGTTTTTTCTGCTAGATATTTCTTTTACTTGAATCCGAGCTCTGCTTAATGCTTTCGGTATTTTCGGTGACATTACGTTGTTTCCAACAAATGTAGGAATATTCTCACTAGTTTAGACCTTATAGTACTGTTGTTTGTGCACCGTTTCGCCGGAGCTGGTTCAACGGAGAAGCAATTCAACCGACATTATCTAAAATTATCATTTCTTTAGTATTGAAAATATGGTGCTCCCCTTTTCCTGCCAACAAATGGAACTCGAATAATACGTAATAAGGTCACTTCTTTCACTGAGAGCGAAATCCTGCAATGTGCTGTTGTAGAGTTATCCTTACTGAACTCACATTTGTATTACACACTAGGTAGTTGCTTCTGTATTCTTTCTTTTATTTTTTTTAATTACTGATTAGTCAGGTTTGGTTTCCATATTTACCATTGCATTGCATTGCACTGCACTTTTCTTCTTTTACCTTGGGAAAGGAGACACAGAAATGATTTACTTACAAGCATATGCAATTTTTGAGTAACTTAACAGATAGTATAGGTTTCTTTCTTAGTCATGTTGGTAGTAAGTGTATTCCTTCACATCCATCAATCGGTGCATTAGAATAAATTCCTTTTAAACTTTCAAGTATGTTTTAGTTATTTATTTCTGTATTTTTTTTTTCATTAACAAGTTGGATTTCATTTGTAACAAGGAAAGGGAAAGCACTATCTTACTAATCGCATGGAGCAGTATGAAATACTTGAGCAAATTGGAAAAGGTGCCTTCGGGTCTGCTCTACTTGTGAGGCATAAGCATGAGAAAAAAAAGTGAGAACGAAACCCACGATACTCTTACTCTTTTTCCATCTCCAGTTCTGTTGAACTTTCTACTTTGAAAAAAAATGACCTTGCATTACAGTAATGTGTTGCTGAAAGTGCTTTTAAATTTTGTCCATTGAATTTAATAGATACGTGCTGAAGAAGATTCGCCTCGCCCGTCAAACTGAGCGATCTCGTAGATCTGCACACCAGGAGGTTATTGCTTACGAGTGTTTCAACAAGTGAACTATCTGAACATCTTTAGTCATTTTCTGTGTTGCAACATCTTTCTTTGTTTGGCTTGTTTCTATGATGTGGGTGTGTGATTCCCTGTGTGCTTTTTTGTGTAGTCTAGAGTAATTCCATTAGTAAAGGGCTTAAAGAGTCAGACGCCAGTAGGGGAAAAGCGTTTCATGTAATATGATTCAGGATATTTATATTCTCTTCTTTTGGCCTCTGCAGATGGAGCTCATCTCCAAATTAAGAAATCCATTTATTGTGGAGTACAAAGATTCATGGGTGGAAAAGGTATTATGCCTCTTAATGTCTACTTCACTTTTCTTGTCTGTTAATTAGTAGAATTGTTTCTGCTATATGCTTACCTTCATTAGCTTCTACTGGAAGATTGATATTACTCTGCATTGGCCTTTGTATTATTAAATCATTGAAGAAGTTTAACTTTTAGTCTTATCTGATGGCCTGACAGAAGCCCTGAACATAATATTTATTGGGCTCATCTCCATGTGAAGCTTATTGATTAAGCTATATCATTCTATTATTACATTTTCTGCTTTGTTACTTATTGCTGATGAGTTATAAGCTAATTGCAATTGTTTATGTTGTTCTTTTTGATGGCTTCCTTCACAGGGCTGCTATGTGTGCATTATTATAGGTTATTGTGAGGGTGGCGATATGTAAGTTTGTTTCCCTAATTCCTTGTTGCTTACAATTTATGGGTTATCTTCTTTGACTTGGTGACTTCCTTAAATTGGAGCATTAATTGGATCTTATTTCTTTTTCAAAATTTCTGATGTCATACAGGGCAGAAGCTATAAAGAAAGCTAATGGTGTACTGTTTCCTGAAGAGGTTTTGTTCTTTTTTCTTTTCCTTGCAGAAATTAGACTTTATCCTTGTATGATTTTCCCCCTCTACGGATGAGAATATGCTTCTTTAGTTGCGTCAGATAACATTTGGATTTTTCCTTTAAAGTCTGAAAGAATCCTTTATCTACAGAAACTTTGCAAGTGGCTTGTTCAACTTCTTATGGCCCTTGACTACTTGCACATGAACCATATTCTTCATCGTGATGTCAAGGTTAGCCACACACTTCTCGCTATACTTAGCAATAGTTTTACTATTTTCAACCATTTTTTTTTCCAAAGCTGTATGCTAATGAGAATATCACATAATTTTGCCAGTGTTCAAATATATTCTTGACGAAAGATCAAGACATACGTCTTGGTAGGTATTCTCTTGTTTCTTTAGATGAACCACAGATTGTTGAGAAGTTGCTTATATGTGACAATGATGAACAGGTGATTTCGGACTAGCTAAAATGCTGACTTCAGATGATCTTGCTTCCTCTGTAAGAATTGAGGAATTTATAAATTGACTCGACCTTCCTTAATGTAGCTTTATGTATGACTTCTTGTAATAATCAACAATGAGCATTATGGTCTTGTAACTTAGGTTGTGGGAACACCGAGCTACATGTGTCCTGAGCTTCTTGCTGATATACCTTATGGTTCAAAATCGGATATTTGGTCCTTGGGTAATGTATTCATGTGTTACAGTTTGTCCTTGATAAAGTTTTTCATTATCTGCCCGATTATGGATTTGTGATCTATTAAATATGTTATCCAGGATGTTGTATATATGAAATGACATCTCATAAACCTGCTTTTAAAGCATTTGTAAGTTTCTCTATTTTGTCTCATTTGCTTTCATCTCGTTAGTAGTTACTCTGTCTGCACTTTTGCATTTAACTACGTAAATTTATTATCTCTTGAAGACATGAAAACTACTCCCTTTAACTTTTTCTTATGTCTCTTCGGTAAATTTTGCTTTATTAGATTATCTAACTATCTTCAATTTCTTTGAGCAGGATATACAAGCACTAATCAACAAGATTAATAAGTCCGTTGTGGCTCCACTGCCAACAAAATATTCTAGTGCTTTGTAAGTCCTTGTCCTTTTGTGATGTAGTTATTTTGGTTTTATTGTAACATTAGCAATCAACTAGTTGTAGTTTGGATGATATGATTGATCCACTCATATTTTTTTTTACCTTTTGGCAGTCGAGGTCTTGTTAAAAGCATGCTACGGAAAAATCCAGAGCTTAGACCTAGTGTAAGTGCATATTTCATCAGTGCTGGCTTAACTATCACAACCTTGGTCACTAAAACTTGATATCGTTACTTATTTGTTGTTGAGACTGATATGATTTTGTACATCAAATGTGAGTTCTAATTCTGTGTAGAATGTTATCAATTGTCTCTATAGATACTTTTGTCTTGTCATACCTCTGATGCTAGTTGGCTTAAGAACCGTTTCAGTAGTGGGAGGCAAATATGTTGATGTGTCCACCCCATGTAATTACATCTGATCTTTCATATGGACCTAGTTTCTCATCTGAACTGTTCTTCTGGTGGCAGGCTGCGGAGCTGCTTGGACACCGACATCTTCAACCTTATGTGCTCAAGATCCATCTCAAAATCAATAACCCCAGGCGAAGTACATTAGCAGTTCACTGGCCAGAATCCAACTACGTGAAGAAAACTAGATTTAAGGAGTCAGAATCTGATCCAGTTTCCTTCTATATGGATAAGCGGTATTCTTTCAGGAATGATCGGACTCAAAATCCTAGTGTATCTGGAGCTGATCAAGATTCTGTATGCTCTACCCTAGAAATAGATTGTACCCCGGATAATTTGAACCAAAGGCTAGCTGAATTATCAGTTGGAGATAGCCATGAAGTGAAGTCTATCCATAAGCCTGTTCTTTCCAGAACCTTTAGTTTTGCCAGGACTCCAACAATTACTTCATCGAAAGCTTCTGCCCACACTAAGAAATCTATAGAACCCTCAAAGAATCGTGAGTCGGTAAGACAAGCTGGAAGTCTGTCCTTGTGTTTTTATGTATCATCGTATTGGGGGAAGGCTGGCAGATAATGTATGAATGGTTGTCACTTTGTTTATATACATACGCATATCACTTTTGCTCGATGGGTAGTTTTATAGTCGACAGATTTTGGAGTTTGTACCTTTAATGGTATAATTCATAAGCATTTTAGATATTTGACATCTTGAATTTCATTTGCAGCTTCCTGTTTCACGCAATGCCAGAAAGTCTGTCCATACAACCCGCAGAGCATCGTTTCCACTGCCAACAAGAGTTGCTATTCAACGATCTCCTCGCCGGTCCATAAGTAGTTTACCGGGATCTATAAAATCGCCAGATATTTCAGTCAACTCTCCCCGAATCGATCGGATGGCTGAATTTCCATTGGCATCATATGAAGATCCATTGTTTCCCATCAATAAAGCTTCCACAAATGCACAGGGTTCCTTGGGCTCCCGACAATGTGGTGATCGTTCAATCATGAAAGATAAATGCATGGTTCAGGTGTGTGATATAGCATCTGTCAAGCCTAGTTTGACAGATGCTTGGCAGGGAATTAAGCGCAGCATGTTTCAGCAAAACGATGAGGAGAAAAGTGGCTCCTCTGATCAAAATGCAACTGCCGGAGCATCAAGCCGCACCTCTTCAGACTTGCGCCGCCGGCAGTTTGACACTTCATCTCTCCGACAAAGGGCTGAAGCCTTAGAAGGGTTGCTTGAATTTAGTGCAAGACTACTACAACAGGAAAGGTACGAAGAGCTTGGGGTTTTGTTGAAACCATTTGGGCCTGGAAAGGTCTCCCCAAGGGAAACTGCTATCTGGTTAAGTAAGAGCTTTAAAGAGAACACTCAAACGTGAGGGATGCCTGTAAACCGCTGTTACGTGTACTTTAGTCGTAATTGTAGCCGTTTTAGAGCTTGTTGTTTCATTTTATTTTTGTAGGTCATCAGGTTTTCCAGTCACCTTTTCTCACTTTATCAGTCATGTTTAACTGAAGTTTTCAGTCTGACAGACAAGAAGGAGCAAGATGATACATATCTTGGTGATATTGTTATACCTGATTGACCATATTTTATATTGGTCATTGGTTATAACTAATGGTAAATGAAATTCTATCTTTCATTGCCTCTTGCACAAATCCCTTGTCTTGCTTTATTATTTGGGTTAGCTTAACAAATTAAGTTGAATGTAATTGTCATTGCCCGAATCTTGATTTTGAGCTATATCCGCTGGGTTAATTTAATGAGTAATTTTGGTTCATGAATTGCCATTCAAATAAAATAAGCTTCTAGCTATCTGCATACTAGTAAGATCAGCTTCCTCTTGCTGGTTGAGGATTGTACCGTTTTGCTTATACCCATAGTGATTCTGTCGCGTCCTTGTCGGTCTGTATTATTTTCCATAAGAAAGACTTGCCAGTAAAAATAGAAGAATTGATCTCTTCATAAGTTAACAACAGATTCAAAATTTTTTCTCTCGGTGCTACATTGTGTGATACTTGACTAGCATCTGTCGGTCTTTGATGGGCCAAACGTTTTGATGGAAAGGAATACTAACATCACAAATCCACAATAGAATTCACTCACCATTCTTATTCTTATGGGAGGGAATTCATATTCATAATTAATTACAGTAAAACTGAATAGAATTCAAATTAAACTTGTTACCCGGTAATGTATTAGGAGGCAACAGAATTCCAATGATTAGAACCAGTGGTCGCTGTGCTGCTGCTAAAAGAATCATTCTTTGTGTCCTTAATGATCCGATGATCCAGGCTTCCATGATAATAGCGCGACGAGTTAGATGACGGAGATCGTCTTCGACCATCCAACGAAATAATCAATTCGTTCGTGGGTTTGTTTTTCTGCCTTGTTCCCCCTTTGGGTCGTTGTTTCGGTTCACTCTGAGACCTAGTTTTAGCCCTCGAAGATTGTGTGTTGGTCATGTAAGTCGGTGCCAATAAATGATCGTAAGATATCGAGTGGCGTTGAGAAGTTGATAAACCCTTTATTCGCCACAGTTCTGGACTGTTTGGTGCTGTGGTTAGAGCATTCTCCCTATCTCTACGCCCTCGCTTTGAAACTGAAAGACGCCTCGAATAAAATGGGAACGCCATGGAATCATCCTCCGTGCTATTAACGCGTAAAGGATCAAGATGACCACTTCTGCTTTTCAGTATTCCCAGCATTTCTCTCATACTCGTATCATTTGAATCCTACAGAAATAGTGAACAAATTACAATATTGAAGATTTTACTTCGCAGTAGATCGAAGATTTTGAATTGCAGAAACTTACTTTATATTCTCTTACGAGACCCCCGTAGTGAGGGAGAGGAATTTCTCTATGTTGCCATGACTGCTTCCCAGCACGTGCCATATGGATTCTCTGAATTCGGGCTCTCACTTGTATTGTCATCAGGGCATGCATGCCCCTCAGGGTAGCACTGGTTTGTTTTCTCACAAGGTGACCCCTTACTAGTGCCTGTATCTTGACTAGTCCCCTTAGAGCGTGCAATGCTTTCCTTGCCTGTAGAAATTGCATAAAAGTATTAGGTTGTCAATCAAATTCAGTGAGACCTAGTCCAAATGTTGTAAGAAAATTATAGAAATGGAAGAATACCAACCAAGTATGAGCGAAAAGCAGATTGAATCTTGGTTGCAGCAACGTTTTCCTTGTCCCTAGGAGGATCCTTTGGAGTGTCAGTTTCTAACAAAGCTTGTATTTGCAGCTTAGCATATTCGCTTGAATTAAAAGATCTTGAAACTTTATATTGAGCTGCTATCTTTCCTCTTATTCTTCCGAAGCTCCATCTGCGCTTTACTTTGGGAACTTTGATCTGATTATCCATGTTGGCAATGGCAGTGTTGTTGTCGATGGAAGCATCAATCTTTTTGTGTTTCTCTTGCTTTTTCCCCATCAAATAGTTTCTAATCCATTTACCTGCCTTCCCCATTATCCTCTTTGTGTTTCAGAGTCTCCCAACCTATCGAAGTTGAAAGGTTAGAACTCAAGAAAGGTGCTTCTTATCAGGAAAATCCAGAACTCACACACACATATAGGAGCTAACGTTGTCCATATTTTAATTTGTTAATCTTGACAGACTTGGGAATTTTTCTTATGCTGCACGTCTCTACTCTTTTTTGTTCTTCTGCTGCTAGTGATTTTATTTGTCAGTGGCTTCGGCCTGCAGAGCTTGTGCTGATAAAAGCCATTTGCCACCTTCCCAGAGATTCCATAATATAATTTTGTACGGTATTCAGTTTACCCCCTTATTCTTTTTTCCCTAGCCACACCCAACAACGTCATACATAGTTCATACACAATGGGATTCAATAAGTCGAAAGAGAACGATTATCTTCAATTAGCGGTTTCTTTCAGTCTAAGGCACTCGGTTGTTGATTTCCTCAACTGATCAATTTCTACAAGTTGAATAGTGATAGCTGGCAATGAAGATCAATAAATTAATCATCAATTACTAAAATATGTCTTATTGACTTTGGGTTTGTCTTCGTGCTGTTGTACTCTTTTTGATTTTTGTGTTTTGTCTTACAAGTTTAACCATTCGTATAAGAACGCCACCTTTTGCTAGCTCATAGTCATGCCATGCCATCTTTGTTTTTGAAAAAATAAAAAATAAAAGGAAAAAAGAGATATCCCGAAAGACCGGCAATCGAAATTTTTCATGAAAGAAATTCAAAACATCATAATGGAGTACTATACAAAGGGACAGAGTCTGAGTTGGAGGTGCTTTCCATCTCTACTAGGCTGCGAGTTGGGATTTTTAGCAATGCCAAAGGGGATGTTATCCTTGGTAAATCTACTTGAATCCTTTTTGTCTACTGTTTCTCTAATTAATACTACCATCACTCATTAAACGAACCCCGGACAATGACACATACTGCACCAGCTTTCTTCCACGTGCCTTTCAGCGAGGATTTTCTTTTCTCTTTCTCAGTTCACTCAAATATTTAGTTGGAAGTGATACTGACTTGATAATTAAGGGACTCATCACTCGTGCGCTCTTTGCATAGTTGATGAAAGAAATCGCCTCTTTGTTTGCAGGCAGCCTAAACTATGCCGGTCGCCAGCAAGCTCCACCTCCAGTTACCGGCCAACTTATCAGCCTTTGATCTAAGCCACCTGCAGAGGGATTTTTCAATTGTTTATTTTTTGGGTATTTTTAATTGCCAAGGTACTATCGGATCCGACTGTTGGAGGCTTGGAATCAAGGTTTCTAATTCAACTGCGGGAACTTGTCAAGGCTAGATTGATTAATTGGACCAAACAGCATACATACATTTTCGTCTTCGTGATTCAAATATTACATCTCTGTGTTATCTTCCCCAGGATTAGATTGGTAACAGTGATGTTGATGATGATGTCCGCTGGTACGATCATGTGACGTGGAGTTAATACTCAGTCATAGCTTATGTGTGATGCCCAACATTCGTTTGCTGATTTATTTCTTTCATCGTGTTTTCATACTTCACTTATTTAGTTTGTGCATAAATAATTACCTTAGCCTGTATAAACAAGTCGGCTCAGCCATGGTAATTTTTTTTTTTTTTTTTTCCAAGTACTGGAGAGTGGAAAAAAAACTCGCCAGATTTCAAACATGAAATGTACTGCTTGTGTCGTATGTTTTGCATCGCCATTGTCCAAATATTGTTTGTCAAGTCAAGGTGGCAATGGATCTCTAAACTTTGATTCAATCCACTGGTAAAAAGATTTTAAAAAAAAATGACAAGAAATAATTTCAACGGGGAACCTAAGCAGCAACATATTAAAGTTTTCAATTTGTAGCCTTATTCTATCGACATTGTTATTCTCATGGATCCAAAACAGAACAGTATGTCCAATGCACTGGACTGGACAAATTGAAAAAAAATGAAACTTTGACAAGTACCTAGATTATCCGTATTTGAGATACATGGATAGTGAACGAGAAGAAGCAATGAAAGAGCAACATAGGAGAGAATTGAATCCTGACCAAGAATGGGGAGTAATCAATCATTTGTTCTTCATTTCAACTCCAGACTTTCCAGCAATAATGACAGAGGTGGCCATATTCAAGAACAGGCCATGCTCGACGACGCCTTCCAATGCTGATATTTCTGCTCCGGCAGCCAAACCATCCTTTATGGGAGTTTTGAAGTACAAGTCGACAATATAGTTGGAATTATCAGTGACGTATGGCTTTTCGCTCCCACCTAATCTCAATTTGGCCTCGACTCCTTCTTCCTTAAACATATCCTGAAGCCTGATCAGATTGTATTTCCAGCAAAATTGAACGACCTCAACAGGCATTGCTAGCCCACTTCCGCCAAGACCCGTCACCAATTTGGTGTTGTCAACAACAACAACGAATTTATCAGAGGCAGCCTCCACCATTTTCTCTCTTAATAGGGCTCCGCCGCGGCCTTTGACCAAATTGAGGTCTGGGTCAACCTCATCAGCCCCATCAATGGCTAAATCGAGGCGGGGATTGTCGTCGAGAACGGAGAGAGGGATGCCCAGAGAGCGGGCTTGCTCTTCGGTACGCTTGGAGGTTGGGACTCCGATAATGTCCTTCAATTGACCAGACTTGAGGAGCTCACCCAGCTTAGAGACCACGAAGGCGGCGGTGGAGCCGGTGCCAAGGCCCAAGACCATGCCGCTCTTGACGTACTCAACTGCTTTGTCGGCGGCGAGTTTCTTGAGATCATCTTGGGTGAGGGCTGGGACGGCGAGAGCTTTAACGGAGACGGCTCTGTGGTTGGAGCGAAGTTTAACGGAATTGGGGGTGCGTAGAATAAGGTGGGTGGAGGCATTGTGGTGTGAGGAAGAGAGAGAAGGAGGCGATGAGATAAACAAAGACGCCATTGAGATTGAGATTGAGTTGATACCAAGAACGAGAATCGGATGCAGAATAACAAGTGGACCTTGATTTCCCTTGCCTCTCTTTCTCTTCGCCTTGCTCCTTCCTATCCCGTTTGGTTTTGGTTGGTGGTGCTTGCTGTTAGTTGGGTTGGGTTCAAGTGATTTTATTTATTTAACACCAAGGGTTAACTTTTTATATTGATCGATAAATTATTTTTTTAAAAAAAAATTAATGGACCAAAAGAAAAGTTTTAAACTATGTATGCCAAAAAAAACTAAGAATATGTATTTTACACTACTTAAGTTCTAATTAATCATCTTTGATTTCCATTTAATGCGATTTGATATCTTTGAGACAAGGACCTTTTTTCTTCTATTTTTATTTGACTCACAAAAACAAAAAACCTTGTTTGTTGTAGGAGCAGACAAAAATCCTCAGATTTTTTTTTTAAAAAAAAACTAAAACAAAACAAAAATGACTTGCAACGAATTTTTTTGGTGTGTTCCTTAATAGTTAATATTCTCATTTCTAAGATAGAGCCCGTATTTTTTTTAATAAGGAAGAAAAATAAATACAATGAAAAACCGTTTTGATATACAACTGGCACGGTGTCGTTTTTAGTTCCCGAAAAGTTTCAGCACCAGCAAGCTCAATAGCCGGTGGAATTTTTGTGCATTGAGATAGATTCCTGGCAATCGAGGATTTGTATAATCTCTCTCCTCCGTGGTCTCTAGTTCTACTAACGAGTCTGTTTCTTTCTCCTCTTTTTTCGTTCTCTCTCATCGCGTATCAGCAATGTCTGCGGAATCAGCCAGCGCGATTCAGAAGAACCAAGTAAGTTTAGAGTTTCGCGTTTTTCTCTAATTCGCGGTGCTTTGGTCATGGCCTTGTCTTTCCTTTCATGATTTCATACTAAAAAACAAAACAATATTATTTTTCTTTTCTCTCTTTCTGTTCGCTGGGAGCAAAATTCTGATATCTGATTTTTTTTTTGATGATCAGGTTGATCTATTAGATTTCATAGACTGGTCTGGGATAGAATGCCTCAATCAGAGCTCTAGTCACTCTGTTGCCAATGCTCTCAAACAGGTATCCTGAGTCAACTTATGGCTCTGCATACTTATTTTTCTATTTATTTTTTCAGATTATATTGCAATCATGGTAAAATTTCTTTTCCTGTAAAGGTGATACTGAAAACTTAAAACACGATATTTTTAAAGTGATCTTTCTACTCTGGTGGGAGTGTGGGAGCGTTGTTAGATTCCCAACTTCGATTGAGATAGTGCCCTAAATTTTATTTTATTTTTACCTGATTTTATGTTTGTGAGGTAAGAAGATTTATGAGAAGTCAATGTGCTTTTCCAAATCGGTCGCAAGGGTATCTTATTGGGATGCAATTCGTGATAAGTTTTATGTTTATTTTTATTTTTTTTATTCTGATGATTTATTATGTTATTTAAGCTTTTGTTAACTTTGTTTATTTACCAAAACACTTAAACAGGGTTATAGAGAAGACGATGGTTTGCATCTGGAGAGTGATGCGGATGATCAACTTTTGCTTTATATTCCTTTTACACAAGTCATTAAACTCCATTCCGTTGTTATCAAAGGACCTGAAGAGGAAGGTATTCATCAAGACTTTCTAATTATAAATCTGTAAATGTGGGGTTATTCTATGAATCTCGTTTCCTCTTTCACTTTTGTAAGGGGCAAATGCTCCTCTCACTCATGTGTTTTCTCTTTTCCTTTCCTCTTCTGAAACACATTCTGAGCCCTTCTTTTCTTCTTTAGGTTTTTTACCCTCTATTTTTTGCCTTGCATAAACTAATTTATGTAATGTCTTCATCAATATGGACCATGTTGGATGATAGTAAGTTAGTGACGGAGGCATCTGCTTCCATAGAAGAAACTATAGGAAGAAATTGGTATTGTTAAACCCCAGTCTGTTGATATTGAGGTTTAAGCTGTTATTTTGCGTGTATATTTGTGTATACAAGCAAGCATAGATGCATGTTTTTTCTCCAAGTCATAGTTTTGTGAGGGAAATATGCTCTGAGGCAGCCATGGCCAATGCTTTTTCCTATTTTTCCTTAATTTAGTTACAAGTTGGACCAGTAAGTGCATGGCGCTTATTTTATGTTGGTGTTACTGATGCTGTGCTTGTAGCAAACAAAACTATGTTGGGGTAGGACAGTAATTCATGCATTTGTGCATGTCTGCTGTTGTTTAGTGAAATTGTTATAGATATGTGTGGTCTTCCCTTATTATTATTGCGCATCTTGCTGGCATGATTATAATGGGAATTTTAACGTTAGTTCTCTTTCAGGTCCTAAGACAGTGAAGTTCTTTTCCAACAAGGAGCACATGGGCTTTAGGTATTCTTTTGGCCAAGAATGCTTCTTTTATCTTATAGCATGTGTCGAGTAATTGAATTAATTGCCAATTGTTTATTAACAACAGTAACGTCAGTGACTTTCCTCCAAGTGATCTGGCAGATTTATCACCAGAGAACCTTAAGGTAAGTAGTCCTTAACTGTGTTCATATAGTGCTGAGGTGTTTACTGTTATGCAAAGATATATCGTCCATGCAAGTGTGTGTGTGTGTGTTTTTTTAATTATTCAATTTGTACTTTTGCCAGGGAAAGCCAGTAATTGTAAAGTATGTCAAATTCCAAAATGTGCGTAGGTAAGTTATTCCTTTATTTCGACAGGTTTCATCTATTGTATTTTCATGCAACTGGTATGGTTAGCTGATAATCTCTCATAATCAATTCATAAGCTTGACAATTTTTATTGAGGACAATCAGACGGGTTCTGAGATCACAAAAGTTCAAAAGATTATGCTGTACGGCACAACGTAAGTTTCAACCATCCACTTTACAGCTCCCTTTGCTGTGATTTGCCTTTTATATGCTTGTTTTATTTAATCAATCTATAATGTTTTTAATTCTTCCTCGCTGAAATTATGTGGCACATTCTGAATCTGTTTTAACGATGTAATGGTGTCTAATGATTACATAACTCATTTCTATGGAGTTTATTCTGAAGTCAGACTTTTACACTACATTTGAAACTGGTGAAAAATGAGAGGGAAATGGCGGGGAAGGTATTTTTGGATGCATGGAAAGTAGGGAGTGAAAACTATATTGCAGTGATTGGGAAGTAACGGGAATATGAGATGAATGAAAATGAGGAGAATATCTTATCTCAACTCTACTAAAATCTGTTCCTCCAAAAATAGGATGAAACGTGAAAGTGAACACAACAGGAACAAAAGTTTAGAGCTTTTGTTAGTATTGAAATGTTAGTTTGACATTAGAAGAACAGGCACATTCTCTCTGTCATCTGATGTCTCAAAGTATTGTCATTAAGATGTTTAGACGGCTGTGTATTTTTATAAATAGCACTCAGCAGACTTTTTCATGTAGAGTCATCCGTTCTTTTTTACACGCATGATTGGTGCAATTTTTCTATTAAATGGCTGGTGTTTCTGGTTATATAAACACATTAATGATCTGATCTTATTTGCTTGTAATGCAGAGTGGAAACAACAGATATGAAAGGTTTGAAGAAGATTGAAGATCACTGATCCTTGAAGTAGATTAAGAAAATGGATTGGCAAATCATCTCCATTGGTTACCACCCCTCAAATTTTGATTGGAAATGTTATACGCAGCTTCGTGCACGACTTTTTATGACTTCCGATGTCTATCTTATTTCATGTAGAGCTGATGCACAATTCATCTGCATGGTTTTGATGATTAATGTAGTAGGCGGTAGGGTTCGAGGTCGGGAAATATCATTTCTATTGCTATGCATCATACTACGATAGTTTACGTGTTTTAATACCTTTGTCATTTCATATAAAATTAATACACAACTCATTGTGATGATATGTGGCAAGAAGTAACATTCAAGTTCTGGAAATATCATCTCGTGCTGTTTTAATTAATAATTTGAATGAATCCAACTGGATAATAACCGTTTGGTATGTCGAGCAACTGATGCTTGACCTCGCTGTTTCTTTGACAAATTCATCAATTGCAGTAAACATGATATGTAATAAAAACTGACAGTATAAATAATTATACAATAAATGAAGTATGTCTACACGCAAGATTCAAAGTGACCATCTGCGCTATCTAGGCATTCTCCAATGCCTTCATGACAGACCATAATGGTAAATTATATTAAATTGCAATCGGCTAGGAAATTTGAATATCTAAACTTCCATAAAGGTCAATGCTACCAAGTTGCAGCCTAGAAGTGGATTGAACATCTCTGACTGCTAGAAACCTAAACCTGCTAACCCGTGTCATGATTTGTGTGAGTACGGAGAACCTCAACCAGAATATAAACAATTGTAGAGGTAACTTACCTGAACATATTACATGGCAAACTTGCTGATGAAATAATATATGTTCTCCGTTGGAAACGTTCTTCAAAGGTTTGAGAGGTCTGCTTGTCCAGGACGTGCCAGTTCATCCCTTCATCATTGCTTCCTTCAAGAATCCTGACAACATATTCTGAGCAGATTATCAATGCACACCAAATGGCTTAAAGTTCAGCAAAACCTATCAGAGAAAAGAACCATTTAACCATATTTTGAGAGAATCTTATCAAGATTTATACCAGTCCATTGGATCCCTTTCTTGTGCATCATTGGCTGACATCAATTCATAAGCCTCAAGTTCATACATTTTGTCATGAAATGTTTTATACACAATCCAACAACCTACAACATCAGATATAAAATAATGTTTTAGCATAAAGTCAGTAATGTCTGTACTTACTCAGTAAAGTCCCAAAATAGTTATCAAATTTTAATTTTTTAAATTATTACATTAGTTATATTATTTTATTTATATTATTATTAATAATAAGTATAAATACTAAGACTGAAATAATTTTTTATTTTATCATTATATGATCTATATAGACATTATGTTATAGAAATAATAATAGAAAAACATTAAATAAAAATCTAAATATAAAAATAAAAATATTATCAATAAGGTCATGAATGTCGATCTTTTTTCAGTAAATGTTTAATCTACATTATAGACTTGAAAAGTGAGTCGGAAATAAAGAATAGGTCAATACTCAGTAGTTGAATAGTATAGCAATCTTCTTCTTTGAGTGAGCTTACGCTTTACTATGCGCCTACGGAAATTGATAGTCGTCAAGCTTCGACCACAATTTGATGTTAATCAACCTATATAACCCAAATAAGTAATTTAATTAGTTAAAAATATACCTCTTGCACCATTTGGTTCTTCCCATTTTGATTTTTGAGTTCCATCAAATGCTGATGTTGCCTGAAATTTTACGAAGAATAAAGTTATGGATGTTCTAGGTAAAAGAAATAGTAATCATATAAAATAAGCCTCAGCAGTATACAACTTACAATCCCAAAGGGTAACTCCTCTGCACTTGCAATGACTGAACCAGAATGGATTCTGTTTGACTTCAGGAGTGGCAAGGCAATGGAATCTTCACTTATTCTTTCGTGTTTGTTAAGATTGCAAACCATGTCATCCAGAGCATCCAGCACAACAGGCAATGCCAAAGAAGTTCTTACAGGGTGACCAGCCAAACAAATTTCAACCCTCCCATCTGTATTGACCTGCCTATCCAGTGAAACAGCAGCGAATAACTCATCAAAAGATGGCAACAACTTCTGAAATTTTGTGCTATTTACAATTGAATCAGCGGAAGCCTTTCTTGTTTTGAAGGGTGAATTGCGGAGAGCCAAGAAAATTCCTTTCATAATCCGAAGTACTTCGACAGCATCAGCCTTGGTGAGCTCTTCCCTAACAAATTCATTAAGTACCGGTTGAAATGCATCATAAATCCTTGTCACATGCTCATCCACGCACAACCGAACTGGGCAAGAAGAAGAACTCAGCGTGGAATTCTTATCAGAACCAATTTCTAATCTAGATTTGCGCCATTCCTCATCTCCACTTCTCCTTCCAGGTAATGAGAGGGAGACATCATCTTCAGAATGCAAACTCCTCTCAAGCTCTTGGCTTTCTTTCATATCACGCTCTTCTATCATAGAAAGCAGTTGAGACGTAAAGACTCCTCGACAATGTTTTCTCATATTAGCAAGTACAGATGACAAAGCAGGCTCCGTAATCATATCGCGTCGTGATAAGACCTCCGATTTAGAGAGAGAAAAACGAAAAGATACGGAAATTTCGTATTAGCAGTTCACTATATGAGGACCTCATACATGCGAAAGCTTTTCTATTTTTAATAAATCATTAGAAGAGAATACAGAGAAAAATAACATCGGTTAGACAATCTACCTCATGCCACTTCCTTGTGTATCGCTTAGTGACATCATAAACTCCATCTTTCGCTATGGCAATTACATAATTTAATTTCTTATTCCACCTATACCACAAATCAAGATGAAAACTTATAAGGGTACAACTAGTTGTATTACATTGATAATTCACTGGATGAAAGAATTAAATATACCCCTTCTCATATAATAATGGATTGTCATAGACTCCTTCACACGGGTCGAGATGCATCCATCTGTAAAATAATAGGTCCTCAGAATCAAATAAAATTCTTACCATAAAAACCAGCTGCTGTTGGTCAGCTTACCTTCCCAAGGATTCTGAGAAGCACTCTGTCCAAACATGGTCTGTAAAGTCCAAGACCTGGAATCAACTAGAATCATTGATGGAAAGCTTCTTTTATCAAAAGAAACATGAACAGATGTATACCCTAGGCTCCAAACTATATGCAAAGAACATAAGAATAGGCTCATTGAAATGCATAAATGTCATCACAATCACGAGAGAGGGGGGGGGGGGGGGAGGAGATGGAGAAAAAAAAAGCCTCGAGTTACTGCAAGAACATTTAATAATATTTTTCCTTTCTTAAGGGAAAAATAAGGAAGGAGTTATTTAACTTACTAAAATCCATATGGTAGGACATGAAAGGTAAACTAGCTCTTGCCTATCTTTTCATTGCAGATATCATAAAGCAATCATAGTCTACAATATCCAGCATGACCCATTTTTTTTTTCTTGCATATAAGCACGTTTATATTTCGTAAGAAACTAGTAATGCAGTTCATTTACAAAGATACTAAAGAGCATTGTTGTCTAGTTGTTTGATACATGACATTCACCAATGTATGCCATGAGAAAGAAAACTCCATATTGAAAGAGAAACCGAACAAACCAGTCGTGAATCGTAGCCAAAAGCTCGACAATAGAGCGTAAAGCAATTGGCCCATTCCCCACAACGGCCTTTTCTTGTTTCCACTAGCTGCAAATTGAAAGAAAAGAAGATAGGATCCATCATAAATGTGTTACACTTAACAATTGCTTCCGGCGGTTGGTCAAATGAAAACTATAAAATTTGGTTACAAGTGAAATACCTTCATTGGATCATTATAGCGAGGGAAACGAGTAGAATCGGAGCAAAAAGTGCAGCTGAGTTGTGTAAAGATAATCAAAGATACCCCAAACAACCCCCTCGCGGGGCCAAGCAAAAAAGAAAAGAGTAAGTCAGGCTGAGCGAAAGATAGGCAAAAGGCTACAACTCACAGAACAATAATCAATCAAACTAAATAATTATAGCCAACTCCCTCAATCCAAATAGAGATGTCATGCAAGAATAACTAGGAACTGAATGATTGTTAGCAGGCGAAGTACTAGTTTAAATAAACTCAAATGGAAAAAAATTAGGAATTTAAAACATAGGTTCCATCTCTCTCCCTAACAAGTTCGAATAAATTGAAATCTATATACTTATAGCTAATAACAAGTAACGTATTATATAGAGAAGAAAATTTGTTGACAGCAATGAACCATGATCAGAAAGATCAGCACGGCATGAGATTAAACTACCAAGAGTCCATTTTCTATCAACAGGCGATTTTTTTATCTCAAGAAAATAGGATGGTGATAAGCTAACTCTTAACGCCTAAATTCACAAAAATCCTGCATATGATTATTTCAAATACAAGATGTTACTCATAACCAAAGAAATATATTGAGTATGGTAATTTTACAGAAACCACTCAGACTGAAGAAAGGAAAGGAAAACAAAGTAGCCAGACAATAAATTAAGGCAAATTTCTCTGGCCATACCGATAAAGTTCAACCCTGGAAGCTCTATACAAGGTTTCAGAAGGAAGTGGAGTAGCCATGCCTTGGCCTACAGTTTCGTTTCCACAAGAGTGACACGATGGTGAATTAACCCATCTATAAAACCAGGGAAAAATCCACCAAACAAAAAAGAATGATACACTTGATCAGACACAACTGGCAGGACAAAATATATGAATTTTTACATGTTCATGAAAAAGGAAATCGAATAACTCGTCTACAAATCATATCTAAATAAATTATATAGAAGTCAAATAACAAATTATCAGAAATTTTGTGACACCGAGATCTCTGCTCAGATCTGTTTTCTGTTCTGTTATTGGTCATCGATGCATTTGATTTTTGTGTGAATTAATAGTAGAATAGCAAAGAAATAATCTACACCTGAATGATGATTTGAACCAGAACAGCAGCTGCAGAAGGAAAGCATGATCTTGTTCAATTTTTGATGGTTTAAAGTTTCCCTCCTGAGAAGTGTTTATCATGTTCATGAATCACCAAAACCTTAGCAGAATGCAATAATCCATGCTAATAAAATGGCATAATCATCACAAGCTCCGAACAAAAATAAAGCCAAGAGCAGGAAGAAAGATATTTATGAATAACTCGTGTCAGAATTGTAATAACTCTGCTTTTAGCAAATCAATGACTACTATAATCTATTGCTTGTGTCAGAATTGTTGTATGCTGTCTGCCTGTCTTTTAAGATACACATGAAAATTACCATAGACCGTACTTGACAAAATAGTTGATGTTACTTCAGTCTGCAGACTTTACAATCCACACCAGCACACATTAAACCTACAGACATAAATATACCATCCCAGACATGATGGAATCAACACCCTTATTTTCTCTTGAATGGGTCCTTATATTTATAAATCAATATATTAACCATTTCCTGCATCAAATAATTAGCACACAAGTTCTAGAACAACTCTATCAAAGGAGTCGATTTAATATTGTCTTCCCAAAAAGGCTTACCTTGGCCAGAGAAACTAACCCTTTCTCCCGAAGTTCATCCACAGGAACAGTTCTCCGAGCAGCCTCCTGGCGGCTTGAATCCTCATACTAAAATATACCAAAACAGTCCAAACATGGAATCATTTGTTACATATAATATACAAAAAGGAGACACGTCCTCTGCTTAACGTTACTTGAAACCAAGTGGCCTTGCTATATTTTACTGTAAACTAAACCTTGTTGCCCTAGACAGCTTTTTATGTTAGAAGATCCTGTCATTCATTTGTCTTAGCCAACAAACAACTTAGTTAATAAGAAAACAAAAGGACGTTGTATTAAAAGCAGAGGATAATTTGAATAGAAAATACCATGAGGACTTGATCAATGTAAGGCCATATTCTTCCCTCAAATTGTCCAGTATCTTGACTAGCAACATACTGCTGCAACATAAGCGCATCCTCCTCCGCCTGTATACACAAGCAGAGAAAATAAAAGTAAAAATTCCAACAAACACCAAACGAACTTTAATCCCAGCGAGAAACCCAGAAAAAGAAAAGGCTGGGAGGGACCTGCAAGAGTCTGGCAAATTCCTCGTCAGCTTTCAACAATTCTGCGTTCTGCTCCACATCTACACTGCTTGATTCTCCTCCTGATACTTGGTTGATCGAGACCAATCGAAGTTTCTCCGAAATGGCGACGAGATCCTCGTCACTGCCCACAGGGCGATCATCTTCACCTCCATAAATCTATACGACAAATTCAAAAAAGGAATAAACACACGCACATAACAATAAATTCATAGAGTGAGAAGACGGAGCTAATTGGAACCTTTTGCTCCTCAGGTGGAATAGAGGTGAGGGAGAAGAGCTGAATTTTGAAAAACTGCACAGAATCGAGCAAGATTAGCTATAAGCGTCAACACGATAAGACACAGGAATGGCGTTTTGGAGAAATATACAAACTTCGAAGCCATCATCGGTGTCGTAGTTGACGTCGAAGTTGGAGTGGTCGTGGAGGACCTGAAATCTTCGGGCCACCATTTCCTTTCCCTCTACCGAGTGAGTACTCAGAAGAAATGTCCAGTGAACGCAGAAGACTAAAAACTAAGAAGTCTTCCCTACAGAAAGAAAGAAAGAAAATAAATTCAATTTACCTTTTTTGTTGAATGAAAAAATATATTTTTCAATTTAATCCTTTTTAGTACATTTTTCAATTTGATCATTAATATTGAAAATACTACTTAATCCCTAATATGTTATAATTGTCACAAAATGATCCCTTGGTAATTAGTAATAAGATTAAAAACAATTTCTTTGTGGTAACACTGTTTGCTGAGATGACACGAAGAAGTAATTAAATACAATTCCATTAGGAATTATAGGAACAAGTAAAGAAGAAAAGCTGCTCCTGTTTTTGTGCAAGAATCATCACACAAGGAAATCCAAGCTTGAGAAAATGAATAGATAGATAGGGACAAAAGGCGAGGAGGGTCATCATTGTGTAGCCAATCTTGAGCAAATTAAAATTGATGAAATAAGTCAAGTCTCTTGTTAGTAGTTTCCTTTTGAGTTGGACATCATCTATCATCTAGTAGCACTACTGTTTCTTTCGTGAAACAAATTAAAATAATTTCACAAATTTATACAATGTCATTTGCCAATCAAGACTCAAGTGCAGCACTCATTAATGAAGCAACCAACTTGCAGGGCCTCTTTATTTCCCAACTCAACCTCCCCAACCAGAAAAAAAAGGAGTTTCAAACTCTCCGCATCCTTCCATTCCTCATCTCTATTTAATACCAACATTTGTTCTTCGTCCTTCGCCCTTCTCTTCTCTGTACCGCTAGCATCCATTCTATTCTATTCCATGTCCAACCACCCCCCGCCCCAGGTGACCATCCACTCAAAGCTAACGGTTGTATCCAGCAAACCCATCGGGCCGGGGAAGACCCACCATTTAACTGCGCTGGACCATGCCGTGGATATCCACAATCTCTACTTCGTCTTTTACTACCAACACAACTTGTTTGGGTCGTTTGAGTTAGACCCGTTAAGAGAGTGCTTGTCGGAGGTTCTTTCCCTGTACCCGATTATTACGGGTCGGATCGCCCGCGGGAAGGATGGTAACTGGGAACTCCGCTGTAATGATGCGGGTCTACGGGTCATCAGGGCCAGGGTGGATACCCCCATCCATGAGTGGCTCAGATCTGCTACTGAATCCCAAGAGAGAGATCTGACGGCTTTGGAGGACATCCCTCCCGACACGGACAGTTGGTCACCTTTTCGGATTCAGGTATTAACGTAGTTTTTATTAGATCCACGTTTGCTAGTTAGCATGGATGCACTTGGTCACCTTTTCAGACCGACCGACACTTTATCTGCTTTACTCTGTTTCACTTTCGCCAGTTCTGTTGCGTTACTATCAATCTCCCATTATGGAGGATTCATTTAATGTAGGAATAATTGTATTTTTTTTTTCCATCGTGACCCATTTTTTATTTGATGTATAATGCAATGGGTTTGTTGTGGACATGTGTCATTATGTTTATGTTTAATTCAAATAAAAAATTGAATTTGGCAGATAAACGAGTTCGAAGGAGGAGGAGCAGCAATTGGACTGAGTTGTAGCCACATGCTTGCCGATTTCACCTCTGCAATCTCATTCATCAAATCGTGGACCGAGGCTTACCGCCGCTTGCCCATTACTCATCCTCCTCTCTTTGATCAAATACGGAGTGAGGCAGCGCTGCGCGGTGGATCCGCTCCAAACACGGCAGCCACTTACAAAAATGCCAATCCAACTAAGCCACAAACAAAACTGGCCAGTGCCACCTTCAAGTTTTCCAGTTCAGTCATCGAGCAATGCCTCTCCCAAGTGCACGAGATTTCCCCATTTGACTTCCTCTCAGCTCTGTTTTGGACTCGTATTGCTCGCTTGAAGCCACCCAAAAATGACCAAACTCACTCTATTTCAATCTGCTTCGACTTCCGGAACATGTTGAAACCAGCACTCCCTCTTGGGTATTTCGGCAATGCCTTGCATTTTTCAAAGCTTTCGCTGACAGTGAAAGACATGGAGAGCAGCCAATTAAGTGACGTGGCTGGTTTGGTTCATAGCCACTTGGCAGAGCTCGAGGATAAGAAGGAGGAAATATGGTCAAGCATGGACTGGTTAGAGTCACAAAGGGAAGAGGGAGGAAAGTATAGATCACCAAATTGCATGTATGGCTCTGAATTAACATTTGTTCGGATGGAGCATCTGATTTTGTCATCAGAACACGAGACAGAGCAGTCATTGATGTATGCAGCCAAGTTCGGTAATAATGAGAAGCCGATTCATGTTTCTTGCTGCGTGGGGAATGTGGATAGGGAAGGATTGATCATGGTGATGCCTTCGCCGGAGGGAGGGCTTGCAAGAACGGTGACATTGATGTTAGCAGAGGAACAACTGGCTGAGCTATGCGAGGATCAAGTTATAATGCAGCTTCAACCAATAATGCTGCTTACTGCTACAAAATTGTCTCATTAGTCACAACTCGTTTATTTCATTCCCTTGAGAATGGAATGGAGGACTTATGATTAAGATGTAGCAATGCTATTTCATTTCACGTTTCCACAAAATGGTTTCATATAAATATGCAAATCAAATCACCAAGAAAAGGTTGAAAGATGCTTTTTAGGAGTTGCACCAGCCGGGTATCGAACCCGGGTCTGTACCGTGGCAGGGTACTATTCTACCACTAGACCACTGGTGCTGATATGACATTCCTGTTATATACATATGAAGAAATTTATCAAATTTTTAATTCTCTAAATTTTTTATGCTAGTATCTATCATTTATTACAATTTCAAGTAAAGTGTATTTTTGTTGATATGCGTTTCCAAAGGGTAAGGACGGCGGAGCATTTCAAGTTGAGTTCACCAACCTATCCTATATTCATGTCTCAAAATCACTTTTTTCCCATCTTAACTTGAGCAGTAATGTATCTATATATTGAATCGCTTCATTATTTTACTTAATTATCGTGATCAACGTTGATTTCATCTATGAATAGGAGATCCATTCCATTATTACTCTCCATCCCCATCTTCCACATGAACACAACAACTAGCAATAGCATCGTCATTCATGTTTGGCATTATTATTACAAAAGAGCATGTGAGAAACAAACATGATTTGAACAAGGCTTGTTCATCCACTGCAGAAGATACAATCAAGTTTCCCATTGACTTCAACGTTAATCTAATATGGAAAATAGTTTCATTGCTTTGGCGGAGTATTACCAAACTTCCATGAGCAACGAACAAAAGTGTCAGTAGTCCTATCCCCCACCACCTCATCAATGGGTATGGCATCTGAAATCTCCTTCAAATCATCTTCGCTAAGCTTCACTTTCAACGATCCAATATTGATATCAAGATTCTTTATCTTGGTGGTTCCTGCTCAACAAAAAGTATTCAATGTTTAATCTTCATTCCTTCACAGATACAGAAATCCAAGCCATGGGGATGCGAAATCACTCACCGGGGATGGGTACCACATCGTCCCCTTGATGAAGAATCCAAGCAAGAGCAAGCTGTGATGGTGCACATCCGCGTTTCTCTGCCAACTTTTCTAGCCGATAATAAAAAATCCTGTTCTTGTCAAAGTTCTCCCCTCGTAATCTTGGCTGGAATGCCTGCTCATTCATTTTAGCGATTAACAAGGAAGATAATCAAATCCAAGAAAGAGTTATTTTTTATCATGTGATATATCAAGAACCTAAGGACAAAAATAAATCGTCTAAGTCCATACCAGAAAACTGTCTGCAGGTACACTTTCAACGACTGCCTTGCCACCAAAAAATCCACGGCCTATGGGACTGTATGGTACTATTCCAATTCCAAGTTCCCTGCAAGTTTTGTCACCGAGGAAATATCTAAGATCGCAATAAAGCTTCATGAATTACATAGAAAAAGTGAAAACCATTCGTTCGGCCAAAAATCAGAGTCTAAGGAAATATCATAACAGTAGACGGAGCCATGAAATTGAAGCAATCCAAGCTCAATAGTAACTAAGATGATAAATTCTCCAAAACAACAAAACAGGAACCTACTCGACATTCTAGATATACATAGAGCTCAAACATGGATAGAAATCATAATAAGGCTTTTGTCATAGTTTCAAGACATGAAAAGGACTTACCTACAAAGGGGAACAATTTCTTCTTCTATTTCACGAGTCCAGATGGACCACTCCAATTGCACAGCAGTAATGGGATGAACAGCATGTGCCCGCCTGATTGTGTCAGCGCTAGCTTCAGACAATCCTATGTATTTAATTTTTCCCTCTTCCACTAACTTCTTCAGCTCTCCCATCTTTTCATTAAAAAGAAAGCCAAATAGCAAACCTAGTCAACTTGCATTAGGCCAAATCATGGTTATAGCTAGAAGATTATCATTAACTTTTAAGTGGGCAAAAGAAAAGAAAGACACAAAGAACCCAAGAAGAAAAATAAAAGTAAACAGTTGGAGGTCACTTACAGTATCCTCAATTGGTACTGTTGTATCAACGCGGTGCTGATAATAGAGATCGATATATTCCACACCAAGGCGCTCGAGACTAGCCTCGCAACAGGAGCGAACATATTCAGGGGTACCTTTTACAATGACATTGCCAGCTTCAATTTTGACTATCCCAAATTTTGTGGCGAGCTGAATTTTATCTCGAGGTAACTCCCTCAGTGCCTGTCAGTTAATGTTTAATAGAGCCATTATTGCATGAGAAAGCAGGACACCAGAATCAATTCAAAGAAACTATTTCACTAAGTTTCTTATATCTTTACTGTAGTTATCCCAACTGGCAACTGCCCATACTTGTTAACATAACTGCAATTATATTTTGGCTTTCCATATCTCCGTTTATCAGTTATTGCACAAAGTGGTTCTCTCAGAGAACTAGTTAATTAATTGTTCATTATAAAGCCAGTAGTCTATTCAATAAACGAGCGCTCAACTTCTGGTATATTGCGTTCTATTTTCTTGGTCTATTGATATTAAGCATATATTTATCTCAAATCAGACAAAATATATATATATATATATATATATATGATATTAAGCATATATTTATCTCAAATCAGACAAAATATATATATATATATATATATACACACACACACACACACACACATATATATTAGAAACTTTTAAATGGAAAAAAGGTGGATCTGTTTTTACCTTCCCAATCAAAACTTCATTAGCATTGGCTCCGTAAACATCTGATGTATCAAAGAAAGTGATTCCTTTACTGAATGCATACTTGACAATAGATATGCCATCCTCTTCTGAAACAGGAGCGTTATAGATTCCACTAAGCCCCATACAGCCATATCCCAGCTTCGAAACCTAGGAAAAGAATGGTTAAACGACGACTCAAAAAATAAAAATTAAAAGGAAAAAACTAATAGCAATTCCAAATTTTGTCGTTCTAACACAAAAGATGTAAGAGATGACAAAATGAAGTACGAATATCACAAGGGATGGATGAAAAAACTTGGAATTCAAGTGATGATTCGAAGAATTTGACCAAAATTTGACTTGGCAATTCAAATGGGTTTAGGTAGGGATTAAACCTCAAGGCCTTGGGTTCCAAGCTTCACTCGAGGAATCTGTACGCTCTCTGCATCTGCCATTTTTCTTCCCGTTCTCTTACAGTTTCTTGTATTCCCCTTTCAATGTTTCTATAGGAATAGAAGCACAACTTCATAGAATACGATACTCCATCTTCCTCTTCTTTCTTTGCCGATAAAATCTCAACAAAGCACCAAGCGATCGTCAGCATTGATTGTTTATCATTTTATTTTGATCACCGATTACGTCACCATGATGCTGGTCAATCACTCTTACGGTCGGTAATTTGACCTTGATGTTGCGACACGCGATTGTGGTTGGTAAACCTAACCTTCTGGATTGCAACATTGGGAAAAATAAAAATAAAAATCCTGGATTTCCGACAGCCATGTATCATATCCATAAATATTGGGAGCGGCTTAATGAGCCCGCTTTTCCTTATATGCCCCTCTCCCTTAAATTTTTGTAAAAATTTTAAATTTGCCCCTCAGTCCCACGTCCCCACATTTTAAATTTTAAATTGGGGGCTGAGGGGCAAATTTGGAATTTTTGAGGGCGTATAAGAAAAAGTGGGGCTCATTAAGCAGCTCCCATAAATATTTTATGGTTACGGATAGTAATATCCACGTTCTTAATTTTGCTTTTAACTGAAATTGTACGGCATGTAACTATATAAGATATCCAAGAAATGATATTTTCTTAGATGCTGCTTCGCTGATGAACCTTTGAGCAAATGAACCATCATTATACTCACAAAATCCCAATTTTATACATTGCACTTTTATTACTTTTTCATCAAATTTTGTACATCGAAAAAGTCATAGTACAAGCTTTTTATTGTATGAACAAAACTAGTAACATTACACGTCCGCTAAAACACAAATTACTCCATTTTCCAATGAGACTTTGGGGTAAGGAGGTGTGTTAGCATACTTCCAGTGGAAATTAGCCAATGCATCGAAGGTCCGAACACCTGCTACATCATCGACAGGCACTGATCTTAGTTTTTCCTATGAAGGTCGCAGGTAATTAAATTAAATATACACCTATATATTATAAGATGATTAAACTACTTAGATAGATGCATGTGAAGCGGAACATTTCATGTACATCAAAAATTTTGATCTGATATCTGATATCATGCAGAAATGCACACTGCTGTATACCAGTAGCAGGAAATTTGGAAACCTACAACAATATTCATATACATTATTGGTTAGACCTTAACTTTAAAATATTGGTTAGAAGTATTGTATTGACTGAGATTTGTATGGCGAGGAATTGAGAAGAGAAATTTGGAATTCAAAGGAAAGAAACGAAGAGTAATCGGATAACACAATAGTATAGTATAGGTAGGGGTTTGTTTATTTATATAAATAAATTACGACTTAAAAAGTGTACAAGAAGCAATAATTTTGCACCGCACATTTCCCAAATTAGAAATTTAGATTGATTTTGTATGGACACGTTTCCTTCCAATTCTGGCCTTGTCTTCTTCCTTCCTCCTGGGACTGTCAATGATTCAACATATTGACCTCCTCCACCAATAGCTTTCGTTGTTTGGGTTGCTTCCTTCATTCTTATTTGGCTAGCCGGAGATTCTTTTCCTATCAGTAAATGTGGAATGATTGTAGTTGCAAATAGAGGTAGTGACTTTGAATTATTATTTTTGGTTACTTTTATTTTTTATACTTTTCTTTATAAAAACAAAGAAAGTATACTTAGGCTCAGATGTATTACTGGTTCTATGTATATATTTTAAATTTTTCTTCACGTTTTATATTTATAGTTTATATAAAATAAGTATACATCTATACAACCATTAAGTGATTGAATCACAAACCGTTCTCTTACCAATCAGACGTTGAATACTAGCATCCCTCCACCCAAACGAGACAACTTTTTTGCTTTCACGCTCTATGTTAGTAAAATTATGACTTGTACAGAGGATGTTGCTTTGGCCAATGAATATACCAAATCATTCCACAAGCCTTTCATTATTCTTCATCAAACATGGAAAAGTCGCAGTACAAGTATTTTATTATTTTTGTGAACGCAACTAGAATATTACATATCCGATTGCTCTACCTTCCATTTCCAACTACAAATGACTTTCGAGTTTAGACCTTAGAACTAGAATCTTTGTGGTAAGGAGGTGTGTTAGCATACTTCCAGTGGAAATTAGCCAATGCATCGAAGGTCCGAACACCTGCTACATCATCCACGGGGACTGCCTCCAAAATTTCTTTGACATCATTTTCTGATAGTTTTTTTCATCCAGGTTCTTTATCTTAGTTGTTCCTGTAAAAGTCTCACAAATTTTGTTACAGTTAGTCAAACATACACCTATTCAAAGCTGTTTGAATGCGAATGCATCTTATATCAAGAGGAACATTTCATAAAATTTTGAGCTACGTCAGACAAGACAACAAATGACCAAGAGATTCAGACAATTCCAACTTCGATTTCAGATAATGTCATTAACTTTCCTTCATTATCTTGAGAATACAGACTTTTCGGCCAGAAAGGCACTTACCAGGGATAGGCACAACATCGTCGCCTTGATTCAGTACCCATGCTAATGCTAACTGAGCAGTAGTGCACCGTCGCTTCTCAGCAACCCTTTCCATACGATCATATATATTCTTGTTCTTCTCCAAGTTCTCTCCTCGGAAGCGGGGATGTGATTTCTTAGAAATGAAACAATCAGATATCAGATAATGTTTTTTGGAAAAAGAATACAGTCTCTCTTTTTCTTTTCCTCTAGCTTTGATATGGAAAAGGCACATGGATGGCACCACCATTCTTTTTAATAAAATGAAACAACTAAAACAATGCAAGGATTATAAGTGCTAACGTATCTGTACCAGTAAACTATTTGCAGACACGTTTTCCACAACTCCCCTGCCACCAAAAAAGCCACGACCAAGAGGGCTATACGGTACTATTCCAATACCAAGCTCCCTGCAGAGTGGAACTATCTCCTCTTCTATGTCACGACTCCAAAGAGACCATTCCATTTGCACAGCCGTGATAGGATGGACTGCATGTGCTCTCCTTATTGTATCTGGGCTGGCTTCAGATAATCCAATATACCTGATTTTTCCCTCTTCTACCAGTTTCTTCAGTTCACCCATCTACAGTTAATGTATAAAACAAAATTACTAATAGTTAGAAGCTGCACCAGATAATGTCAGAATATCACTAATCATATATTTGAGTAGCCAGCCATTTCCACTATCCCTTGGATTTGATTTGATTACTTCTGTTTCACAGTCTGAGCAATCTCGTTATTTATATAAGGTTTGATACGATTGCTAATGGGAATTGCTTCCGTCATTGGAGATGTTAGAGTATGATTATGTGGCTGTTGTTTTGATTCAGGAAACTGATGATAAAGAAAATTAGAAACGTGTGTGGATTTTTGAATGGATACGTTTCCTTCAACCTTATCTTGTGTGTTGAAAGAAATCACCATTATTGTACTGGCCTCTCACATTGCATGCCGCCTACTTACTTTTTGGGACTCTCCATCGACCTCCTCTTCTCTTGGGCTTCGTAGTCCAAAAAAATAGAAAAGAAAAAAGATAGCCACGAGTTTGAAATTTATTTTTATGAACACAGCGATTTGAATATTTAATTTTAATTTTCTTCTAATTTACAGATAGATATAAGTAACCGAAAAAAAATTAAAAAAAACGCAATACACCGAATGCTTGCATCCTGCTTGAACTGCACCGGCCGAAGAATGAAAATCATGAACTACAAGTCTCTTCAAATGACAACATCCCCATGCTAAAAAAAATATGACATGATGTATGTATCATTATTGGTCCAAATCAAATGAAATTGAATAAATTATGGTTAAGCTAATTGGATTAAACAAGTTTTTAAGTTTAAACAGTTGAGTTGTTTCTTATAAAAGAGGAATTAAGGGGCATAAATTCTCTGAAATTAAAAGTTAGAATAACAAGAGAGGATCCATTTGCAACAAAACTAAAAGATGGCACCAATGCAAAAGGCAATCAAAGAAGTTGCAACAATTGCGTGTACATGTATCTACAATTCACTCGCGAAGCATACCCCCTTTTCCTTTTCTTTAACTTTTCTAAAACAGAAGTGTCATCTAGGCAAGAGCTCTTATAAATTAAGCATTAATTTAATACTATTTTCACTTTTAAGTGAATGTTAATTATGTAAAGGTGACACAAGCTATGATTGGTTTAATAATTATCACCTCTTAATAAGGTTTTTGTTAATTTTTATTCAAGTTTAAAAATAATTATACAAGGCCCCCATACGTGTAAATTGCAGAACGGTCCCCCATCCATGTACGTGTAGTGTTATACTGTATTTGGTTTGTTCTAATTGATGATGCCCACTACCTTACATATAAGGAAGAGGGAGAGAGAGAGAGAGAGGGATCACCCAACTAAAAGGCAGGCAGCCACTTAGGATATATACAAAGTCTCACTCTACGTTCAGGGTCTGCGCGTGTTAGTAAAATTATGACATGTACGGAGGATGTTGCTTGGCCAATGATGAATATACCAAATCATTCCACAAGCATTTCATTATTCTTCATCAAACATGGAAAAGTCGCAGTACAAGTATTTTATTATTTTTGTGAACAAAACTTTCTTATTACATATCCGATTGCTCTACTTTTCATTTCCAACTACAAATGACTTTCGAGTTTAGACCTTAGAACCAGAATCTTTGTGGTAAGGAGGTGTGTTAGCATACTTCCAGTGGTACTTAGCCAATGCATCGAAGGTCCGAACACCTGCTACATCATCCACGGGGACTGCCTCCAAAATTTCTTTGACATCATTTTCTGATAGTTTCAACCACAAGGCACCAATATTTTCATCCAGGTTCTTTATCTTAGTTGTTCCTGTAAAAGTCCACAAATTTTGTTGCAGTTAGTCAAACGTACACCTATTCAAAGCTGTTTGAATGCGAATGCATCTTATATCAAGAGGAACATTTCATGTTCATCAAAAATTTTGAGCTACGTAGACAAGACAGCAAATGACCAAGAGATTCAGACAATGTCATTAACTTTCCTTCATTATCTTGAGAATACAGACTTTTGGGCCAGAAAGGCACTTACCAGGGATAGGCACAACATCGTCGCCTTGATTCAGTACCCATGCTAATGCTAACTGAGCAGTAGTGCACTGTCGCTTCTCTGCAACCCTTTCCATACGATCATATATATTCTTGTTCTTCTCCAAGTTCTCTCCTCGGAAGCGGGGATGTGATTTCTTAGAAATGAAACAATTAGATATCAGATAATTTTTTTGGAAAAAGAATACAGTCTCTCTTTTTCTTTTCCTCTAGCTTTGATATAGAAAAGGCACATGGATGGCACCACCATTCTTTTTAATAAAATGAAACAACTAAAGCAATGCAAGGATTATAAGTGCTAACGTGTCTGTACCAGTAAACTAATTGCAGACACGTTTTCCACAACTCCCCTGCCACCAAAAAAGCCATGACCAAGAGGGCTATACGGTACTATTCCAATACCAAGCTCCCTGCAGAGTGGAACTATCTCCTCTTCTATGTCACGACTCCAAAGAGACCATTCCATTTGCACAGCCGTGATAGGATGGACTGCATGTGCTCTCTTTATTGTATCTGGGCTGGCTTCAGATAATCCAATATACCTGATTTTTCCCTCTTCTACCAGTTTCTTTAGTTCACCCATCTACAGTTAACATATAAAACAAAGTTACTAATAGTAAGAAGCTGCACCAGATAATGTCAGAATATCACTAATCATATATTTGAGTAGCCAGCCATTGATAACAGGAAGAAATCACAGACCGTTTCCTCTATAGGTACTGATGTGTCCACTCTATGCTGGTAATAGAGATCAATGTAATCCACATCAAGACGTTTCAAGCTGGCTTCGCAGCATGAGCGTACGTACTCCGGTGTACCTTTGACAGCCATACCTGAGAGGTAATCTATTCGTGCAACACCAAATTTTGTTGCTAGCTGGACTTTTTCTCTAGGAAGTTGCTTTAACGCCTAACCAAAATAATCAATAGCCAAAAAGAAATCATACCACCGAACCATTAGAAAGGTAAGTAATTTAAAATATTATATATATATATATATCTTCTTCTTTTTTTCTCTCTCTTCGGTGGGGTTTTTTATATAGTGTAGATGTGGAAAGAAATCCTTTTCTACCTTTCTCATCCAAGTGTCACTGTATAAATAAAGACATAGCTCCTTACCTTTCCCACCAAAATTTCATTAGCGTTGGCTCCATAAATATCTGCGGTATCAAAGAATGTAATTCCTTTACTGAAGGCATACTCGATAACAGATATGCCATCCTCTTCAGGAAGAGGAGCGTGGTAGGATCCAGAAAGTCCCATACAGCCAAACCCCAACTTGGAAACCTGTAACAATGACCCGTAATTAAAAATATGCGATCAAAATTACATACAATTTATTTGTAGAGAAGAAGTATTGAAGAGAAGTAGCAGAAGTGAGAAACCACTGTCACCATCCGAAAATTGCACCCCAGAACAATTTTTTTTTAAAAATAAAAAAAAACTGTTCCTCCCGTTCGAATTCTGTCTTTTAATGGCAACTAATGTAGATGAATATTAATAAATAAACAGAATAGATTATGAATAGAATTACAAAAAAAAAAAAAAAATGAAAAGGTCCGAACTTCAAAATAACAATTAGAAGTATTGACTGGGATTTGAATGGGGTCGGAATTGAGAAAAGACAATTTGGAATTCAAAGTTGAGCAGTTAAGCTTAATAAAGAATTGAAGAAAGGAATTTTATACCTCAAGACCCTGGGTTCCAAGTTTGACAGAAGGAATCTGTACGCCTTGCGTTTCGGCCATTTCCACCATCCCTTGGATTTGATTTGATTACTTCTGTTTCACAGTCTGAGCAATCTAGTTATTTATATAGGGTTTGATACGGCTGCTAATGGGAATTGCTTCCGTCATTGATGATGTTAGAGTATGACTATGTGGCTGTTGTTTTGATCGCTGAATATGTCAGTTCAGGAAACTGATGATAAAGAAAATTTGAAACGTGTCCTGATTTTTGAATGGATACGTTTCCCTTCAACCTGTTCTTCTGTTTTTCGTTCTTGCTGGAAGCTTCGGAAAACACTCAGGACTATTTTTTCTTTTCACACTCCTAATTCCTACCAAAATAATTAGAGTTTGAAAAAACAAAAATTGCGTGTTAAAAGAAATCACCATTATTATACTGGCCTCTCACAGTGTATGCCGCCTATGTTTGGGACTCTTCATGGACCTCCTCTTCCCTTAGGCTTCGTAGTCCAAAAATAGAAATAAGATAACCACGAGTTTGAAATTTATTTTCATGAACATTGCGATTTGAATATTTAATTTTAATTTTCTTCTAATTTACAGATGCATATAAGTAACCAAAAAACAAATTAAAAAACGCAATGCACCGAATGCTTGCATCCTGCTTGAACTGCATCGGCCGAAGAATGAAAATCATGAACTACAAGTCTCTTCAAATGACAACATCCCCATGCTAAAAAAAAAAATATGACATGATGTATGTATTATTATTGGTCCAAATCAAATGAAATTGAATAATTTATGGTTAAGTTAATTGGATTAAGCAAGTTTTTAGGCTTCAACAATTGAGTTATTTCTTATAAAAGAGAAATTAAGGAGTATAGATTCTATGAAATTAAAAATTAGAATAGCAAGAGAGAATCGATTTGTAAATAAACTGAAAAATACAAAAGGCAATTAATGAAGTTGCAACAATTGCGTGTAATCTACAATTCACTTTCGAAACATGCCTCTTTTTCCTTTTCTTTAATTTTTTCTAAAAGCAGAAGTTACGGTGTCATCTAGGCAGGGGCTATTACAATTAACCATTAATTTAATACTTATTTTTACTTTTAAATGAATGTTAATTATGTAAGAGAAATGAGTGATTTTTGATTTAGTAATTACCACCTCTTAATAAAATTTTAGTTAATTTTTTATTTAAGTTTAAATTTCGTTAAAAATTTTATATATATTTTCTTCTACTTTTAAATTATGAAAAAAAAAAAAATGCAAGGCCCCATATGTGGAAATTGGAACGGTCCCCCATCCATGTACGAGGTCACCCGACTGAAAGGCAGGCAGCCACTTAGGATAGAGGATCTAGATCATCTGCAGTCGGTTCATAACCCTGCAATCGTGCAGTCGATTGTAAACTGTTGAATCTATGTTGACTGCACAATCAACAAAAATTGAACGGTCTGCAACCAACAGAAATTGAACAGTCTGCAGCCAACATGTGCAATCACCGCAGACGATCCAAATTTTAAGATATATGGAAAGTCTCACTCTAAGTCTAGTGTCTGCGCATGTGGTGGCGTGAGTGTGATACTATTAAATTCTCTTTAATTGGGACCACATGCATCTTCTCTTGGTCTTGCTTTATGCTGAATCTCCCCTACCTCCATCCTTAAACATTATATCATCATTAATGCTTGCCTTTCTCTAAATTTCCCACACGAAACTTACTACTATTTCATGCAATTTTTTTTATTTTTTTCTGCTAACAACATATGTGGACGGCGAAAAGATAACTAGATAAGTGAGTTAAACAATATAATAATTTTATGCTTTTGATATATAATTTTTTTATGGTTTTAATTTTCTTTGTTTTCAATTTAAACTAGCTATCAATCTTATTACGGAAAGAATTATATTGTTTTTTTTTTCTTATCTTTATTGAAGTTTTATATTAAAAATGCGAGTAAAATTATGAGAAAAAATTGTCAAAATAATTAAATGTTTATTTTTATAAAGAATGTTTTATTTATAATTTTTCTTTTGAAAAAGTAGTCGTGGCTATAAAAAAGTATGATTTATTTATATTTTTTGTTAAGTGAATAAGAATTGACATAAAAATTTCTAAAAAGGCATTAAATAAATAATGGTTGAACATGATTAGTGAGCTCCATTGTATAAAGGATAGTAGTATGTTGAAGTTCTTTCTTGTTCTCTTACTATAGCAATTGTCTTTTTCCTTAACTTCTTGTTATTATCCTATAAATTAGTATGAAAAATTCTTGATCACTAAGAAAAAGTGTAAAACCTTAGTTTCTCATTCTCTATGAATCGAATACTATTTGAGAATTAGGGGAAAAAAAATATAACCCAAACAACATAGTCGTTGTTTAAATCCAATCTTGATCAAAGAATTCTCGAAGTGATAACATCCCCTTTTCCTAAAATCAAATAGGACAGAAATTTACCATTTACTAAAGAATCAAATTATTTAAATCATTCGGTGGAGAGCAAATCCAATATAAGATACAATATTAAACAAATAAATCAAATGCTTTAAGAATATATCCCAGTGTTAGGAATAAAACAATGAGCTCTTTTTGAAGAAAATTAAACATTTAAGCAAGCTAGAATATTAAACAAAAAAGCATATATACATGTGTACTTGTTTGGAAATGTTCTTTATCTCAAAAATCAACCAAATATCTAGTCAATACTACTTAAAGAACCGAATTATTTAAATTATTCAAATCACATCAAACAAAATGCTTCAAGAATCGAATCATGGTACATTTGGTTAAGAATAAAATACTGCACAATTTTTGAAGAACACCAACCACTTAATTGAGCAAGAATGTTAAACAAAAAGACATGCCACTTGTCCTTATTTGGCAATAATATTTATCTCCATAATCAAATTCTTAAGATTGCATACCTTATGTCTTTCCAAATTTAGCATTTGGAAGAAGTTGAAACATTAACAAAAGGATGATTTGTTGAACATAAAAGAATACCCTCAACGTAAAAGTGAAAAAAATATGTATATTTTTGCCTTTCAAATACCCCAGTGTTGAATGAAATTTCAGAACACAAATGGAATTAACGTGCCAAATTCCAATCCTTTGCTCCACCAAAATTGCTTTGTATAGCCAAAAACAACGAAATTAGTAATAATACGAAGAGGTGGCAGTTGGAGTGTTTTTGGTTTCTACCATAGAAAATTCACTTTAAGCAAGCTTGCACCAATGCCTTTCTCTCTTGCCTTGGTATATAGTTGAGATAGAAAAATGAAAATAAAGAAAGAATGAACATCCATAGTATATAGAAAGCAGTAAAATCCATAATGAACCCACAAACAGGGATTCGTGAAGAGTGATTAAAAAATAAAGAGAGTTTAAAATAGTTGAAGAGAGAGAACAAAGTAGAAATGTGAATAGCAGTCCAAAGAATGAAAAATCAAACGTGTCATGAGTTTGGGAGAAAATAATTGAATTTAAAGAAAAAAGACACAAATTAAAATAAAAAATAAAGAGAGGACAAAGGTTGAAATTTTTTATACAAAATATAAAGAGAGACGCCTAGATTAAAATTTTGAATCAAATTTTAGATTTTTTATAAAAATTAGATAGTGGTGATCTTACTTTGATGAGATGAAAAGAGGCTGTGGTAACTGCTTGTTAAACTGAGAAGAAATCAATTTCAATATTACTGACTTTTTTTTAAAAAAATTATAAAATCTAAGAAAAAAGATACACAACGTGGGATGATATAAATTTTTAATTTTTTTATAAATCAGAAAGTCGAACAGTTAGGTATAATAGATGTGGGAATATATTTTTATCTAATTTAGTTTTGGAAAAAATGAAAATCAAACTGTAAATGAAGAGGTAAATAAAAAAGAAAAATTAAAATCAAATTTTTTTTAATCTATTTTTTATTTTGTGAAAATCAAATCAAAAAACGTAAATAAAAGGTATTTTTTTTAAGAAAACTATTAAATATTAGCTGATAAAAAAATTTTTAAATAAAAATATCCATAAAAAAGAGAGAAAATAACTTATTGTAAATAACTGATAAAAGTAAAAAAAGAAAAAAGAAAAAAAAAAAGAATATAATTGATTTTAACTGGTAAAGAAAAACATAAAACAAAAAAAAAAATTACGTTGCAACCAAATTGAGATGACGTGGACACCCTATCTTGCAAGGAAATTCCTTGCAATTAAGATAGTATAGTAGACTAGACATGAAATATATATATATATATATATATATATGCCCTAATAAAAGAATAAATAAATCAACTTAGGATTGAGTAAACTGAGATTAAGTATTGATAAACTTAGCAAAATAGAGTAAAAAAGAAAGCACAAATAAATAAAGACAAAAAAGAAGAAGAAAAAAAGGAAGAAAGGACTTTATTAAGGCTTTGCTAGCTATATCTTTGTGTCCTTCCATCGATCTTATCTGCGGACAGTTCTCAGACTTGACAATTGCCGGCGATGCAGTGATATATACAATCTGCACCTGCAGCAGTTGAAGCTGCCAGCATGATCTGAGATTGAGATTGCCTTCTTATACGGCAACAACAGATCATGTGGCAGTTTCACCTGTTGAACGGAAGCATGTCAAACCCTAATTATATCCCCAATCTCTTCTCAAAATTCCAGAAAAAAGGTTTGCTTTCTTGTTTTTCTACTTTAATTCCATCATTAATCCTTTCTGTGATCTGTTGGATAATTTGGAGATGTTACGCATTCATATATGTGTGTGTGTGTGTGGTTATTGATTGAAGATCGATACGATACGATACGCATATTTAAATAGATAAATAAAAAGATGGAGGAGGCTTTGGATTCGGAAGCAGACATGGATCGGTTGGATACTGTTTTAATTAACTTCTTTTGTTTTGTCTTCAATTAATTATATTGTTTGGTTTTCATTTTGTGTTCGTAAAGCATATATATGTATTAGGCTTTCTTGTTAATTGTGACGATCTCATCTATTATTTGTGTTGCTCCTTTTGTTCTATATATTTATCTGATGAAATGGGATCCGACACTCCCAGATTAATTCCAGATCTACAATTCATTAAAACTTGGCTTTCTTCTCTATCCCTTCCTCTCCTCTACCTCACCCACTTAATTAACTTCAATGTAAATATCCCACCACCTATTGGCATTCACTAAATTTATTGTTTTGCTTAATTCTTTAGATCTAATTGTTAATGGAAATAGTTAATTTTGTAGCATAAGCAGTGATTAAATTGATAAGTAAATTAGGTTAAAAATTAAAGAGTTTTTTACAATATCATGTGTCTGAGCATGCAAAAGAATATATGTTAATTGTTCTATTGTTTAAACAAAATTAATCTTACATCTAATATAAGATTGAGATATTTTTAGATCATAAAACTTTTTTTTTTTTAAAAAAAAAAATGCATGTGCAAGTTCATTATAATGCATAAATGCCTATAACATGGGCTATAATCAGAGTAGCAAATAAATGAAACTGTAATGCAATAATGCATAGTAGCCGTCTATGTTTGCTTGTATATATGGAGAAGATACACTAATTATTTGATCTCATTCTCTGTCCTGGATTGATACTTTGAACCGAATTTGTCCAGCCTAGTTCGGCGCCGCCGCATGAGACATATCAAAGTCCATGTCCGAAATGAAAAGAAAAGAAGTTGGTCCCCCACGCCAATTTTCTTTTTCTTTCTTCGAAGGCTCCCTAATTTCATATTTGAGTTAAAATTTTTATACAGAGTGTAAAGTTCTTTTATTCACAATCTCCCCAGAGCCACGTCTTACAAAATTTGAGCTTGATTCAATGGTGAGACTCAGACCAAAATGTCAAAACTGGTTGTTTTCATCTATCAAAAAAATTAGATTCAAAATTCAATGTCCTTGTTCAATTCATGCTGCTTCACTCTCTCTCTCTCTCCATCGCAGGGATTCAAACAAAATGAGGATTAGGATGGCTTTTCTCATGAGTTTGGTAGGAGAGACGACACACCTCTTTTTTGTTTGCAAGCTTTATTCAGCTACACTACATACATATATATTCCAGACTCCACCTAGCTAGCTCAGCCTGAGATAGGCAGAAATGTCATTAATTTGTTTTTTATTTTTTATTTTTTGAACACTGGATTTTTTTATTAATACAAGTTTGAGAATAAAATAAATTTAAACACAAATGCATAAAAGTACTAACACTTTCTCTCTAA
The DNA here is from genome assembly GCA_022379115.2 of Bauhinia variegata. Lineage (NCBI taxonomy): Eukaryota > Viridiplantae > Streptophyta > Magnoliopsida > Fabales > Fabaceae > Bauhinia > Bauhinia variegata. The sequence goes on from CM039438.1 coordinate 23,473,884, forward strand.
GATTTTTGCCCTAATGCAAACTACTTCATCAATTTGTCTTTACCAATCCTGCAAGGAGTAAAAACGTTATATGTTAGATGCCATAAATGGGACTTGCCTCGCCTCCAAGGTGAAGCAAACCCCTAGAATAAATGTATTCTCCTTGACTTACGCGTCTCGGAAAAGTGGATCCCTTCTCATATTTCAGGGTATGTATATATAGAAAACTATTTATACGTCTAAAATGAGAATTAGGACTATTATTTTTTATTAATTAAAGGATATAGTACTGTTAATTAGGAATATATATTTTTCATAATATAGCTTTGGCAAAATAGATTTTTTTTTTGCAGTGTACCCAACATGAAATTACTAATGACCTCTTCAGCTGCAGAATTCATTTATTAAATTTCAAATTCGACTTCTATATATGTAAAAGTAATATTCCGAGTATATATTGTTAGATATAAATATTCAATTAAACAGCCAACATCATCCTGACAAATTCTTGATAATCAAGGAGGCCATCTCCATCCAAATCAGCCTCTCTCATCATTTGCTCCACTTCTTCGTCCGTAAACTTATCTTCGATGGTTCTCATCACATGCCTCAACTGCATATGTATTCATGATAATAGATATTGTTCCATCAGGATCAGACGCATGCATGCAGTTAAAAACATTGGCAAAATTAACAAGATAAGATAAAAGTAAAATTAATTAACCTCGTTGGGTGATATGTAACCATCTTGATCTTTGTCGAACACTTTAAAAGCTTCCCTCAATTGCTCTTCTGCTTCATTTTCCTTCATTTTTCTTACCATGAGATTCAAGAACTCCCCAAATTCTATGGTTCCGTTGCCATCTGTATCCACTTCCTTGATCATGAATTCCAACTCTTGTTGGGTGGGAATTTCACCTAAAGCTCTGATGGCAATCCCTAATTCTTCCATCGTAATGCAGCCTTCAACACCAAATACAAAATCACTAAATTAGAGAAGAACATAAGAGAAGAATTTGAGTTCTTACGTACCATCTCCATCTTTGTCAAAAAGACAGAAGGCTTCCTGAAATTCAGCAATCTGCTCCTCAGCGAGCACGTCCATCTCCTTATTTCAGAGCAGCAGCCCAGCCTACTCAATTAATTTAAGCAAGGAATACGAATTAAGTACCAACTCACGAACTTATTTTGTACGTCCTTTGACCACTACAATTTTCAACACAAAATTAATTAAGTCAATTTTCCGGAAGGAATAATATCCAAAGAAGTCATCTGGCGTGGTCATACGGTTCAGTTCAAATAGCTTTGTAAGACTGGCGTTCCCATTTCCTAAACCACCATTAATGTGCATGCAAATGAAACCCTATATATTTTCCTTTTCTTTTCTCAGGCCCACAGGTCTAAAAGGACAGGAGTCACTTGTATTATATATGTTTACAAGTTGAATATAATTGCTAGCTATCTTCCTATAGTATTCATTTGACCAATTCAACTACAATTTAAATCATATATACTAGTATACAGATGATTTTCTTCTTCTGCTTCATTTGTCAAAGCTTAATGTGAAAACTAGCTAGGTATGACATAACTAAGCTTACGTCCGTACCAATTTATATAGCCCCATATGGAGACATTTCCGGTACCGGACACTAGCATTCGGGCTCATAGGTCATCTTTGACCATTACTCTTACCTAAAGTGTTTTTGACGCTGAATATTAATTCTTCCCCTAATTAAGATTGCGCAATTTTAACCCTACGTTTTAGCATTGGGTGTTATCTTTCGTTATCCCCTCCTTTAACATCTACTACCCACTTTTGAAATTTTTTTAAAAAATTTCAATAATGCCCTTATAACCCTTTAGTCTGTCACCTCTCAAACTCTCTTCCCAACAATTGTGTAAAGCTGTTTAAAAATAAAAACATCCTTCCAAAGACATTTGAGTAAGAATATATATACTCAACGCCTCTAAAAGAGGCATTGGAAATGAAATATGTATATATATATATATATATATAAAATTAAATATGTAATAATTAATAATATTTTAAAATTTAAATATATTTTTATAATATTTTTAAAATTAAATATACTTTTTTAATATTTTAAAAATTATATATATTATAATATTAATATAAATTATAAACTTTTATTTTATTAAAAATATTTATAATTATAAATTATTATTATTATTATTATTATTATTATTAATATATATATATATATATATATATATATATATATATATATATATATATATATATATATATTTCACCAAACGGTTTAAGAAAATATATATATTTATAATTATTGTATGATAAGAAATTTATATTAATTTATTAGAAATATTATAAATTATTATTATATATTTTAAATTTTTTTAATGTTTTATTTTTAATATATTTAATTTTATCTAATTATTATTTAATTATTTAATTTTTTTTACTTGTGCCTATATATATACATATTTCATTCCCAATGCCTCTTTAAAGGTGTTGAATATATATATTTTCACTCAAACGCTTTTGAAAGGATGTTTTTATTTTAAAACACCTCTACACAAGATTTGGAGGGGTGACAGACTAAAGAGTTATAAGGATATTATTAGAATTTTAAAAAAAAATTTAAGAAGAGGGTGGTGGATATTAAAGGAGAGGATGGCTAAAGGTTACGTTTTAACACCATCTGAAAAGACACCATGCGTGTTGACAAAAAAGACCATCGTGTCTGTGTGAACATGGCCTGCAAATTGTCTTGTCATTGGCGTTGATTTGAATGTAGTGGTTCCCATGATATCTAACCATCGATTTCATCGAAGTTATACATGCAATGCCTCGTGCGACTAATTACTTAAGGAACAAAAGGCCTACTATTGTATTAGTTGACACGTAAAGCATCATCACTTTCGCTTTCCTCCTTTCTTTTCATCATCAAACAAGGAATTGGACGGGTTGCACATGGCACCATTCAAAAAGCATATAGCACTTTGATCCCAAATGAAAGCTCCTTAAGCCAACATGGCAACGTAGCCGGCCTCTGGGTCCCGTATAGAAACAGACAGATAGAATAACACCACTCGGCAGTGCAGAGTGTTCTTATTTGTATATATAAGAATTAACACATCTGATTCAAAAGTATTAATTTGTGAAGCAGCTGCACCAGTTGATTCACCCTAGCTATAGATAGATAAAACTAAATACATTAATGGATCAGTTTCCTTCTAATTTGTTGCCTGATCAAGCAAGCCCAGATTGGATGAACAAAGGGGACAATGCGTGGCAACTAACGGCAGCTACGGTGGTGGGCCTGCAGAGTATCCCTGGACTTGTGATCCTTTACGGAAGTGTTGTGAAGAAGAAATGGGCAGTCAACTCCGCCTTCATGGCCTTTTATGCGTTTGCGGCCGTTCTCTTTTGCTGGGTTGCCTGGGGTTTCCGCATGTCCTTTGGAGAAAAACTTATTTTTTTCTTGGGAAAACCGGCAGTGGCATTGGACGAGAAATTCCTTTTGGGGCAAGCATTTCTCGGCTACTTCCCCACTGCTACAATGGTATTTTTTCAGGGTGTCTTTGCTGGGATTACCTTGATTTTGATAGCTGGTTCCTTACTGGGGAGGATGAACATTCGTGCATGGATGTTGTTTGTCCCATTATGGCTTACATTTTCATACACTGTCGCTGCCTTTAGCATTTGGTGCCCGGATGGATGGTTAGCCAAGCTGCGAGTCATTGACTTCTCGGGGGGTTATGTCATTCACCTTTCGGCCGGAGTTGCTGGTTTCACTGCAGCTTATTGGGTATGTGTGTACGTATGCCCTTAATTCTTTTTTCCTTTTAAATAAGAAAAGAAATATATTGTGGTGTCTGCGCAGGTGGGTCCGAGATCTGACTTGGACAAAGAAATGTTCCCCGAAGCTAACAACATGATCATGGTACTTGCCGGTGCGGGGTTGCTTTGGATGGGGTGGAGTGGTTTCAACGGTGGCGGTCCATTCTCCGCGAGCACGCTTGCATCTCTAGCCGTGCTTAACACGCACGTGTGTGCAGCCACCAGCATCCTAACCTGGATCGCGCTGGACACCTTCTACCTCGGCAGGCCCAGCGTGTTTGGCGCCGTGCAGGGCATGATCACCGGACTCGTTTGCATTACGCCAGGCGCAGGAGTTGTACAAGGCTGGGCAGCCATCATAATGGGTGTCATCTCCGGAAGCATTCCTTGGTACACAATGATGGTACTCCACAACAAGCTCAGCATTTTAAAACAAATCGACGATCCCATGGCCATCTTCCACACTCATGCCATTGCCGGAGCTCTTGGTGCAATTCTAACTGGCTTCTTTGCCGTGCCTAAACTTTGCCGTCTTTTTTACGATGTGCAGGGAATTGAATACATAGGCTTAGCCTATGCACTTCAAAATGGCACAACTCGGGCGGGTTTAAGACAAATGGGCATTCAAATGGCTGCTATTGTTTTCGTGACTTGCTTCAACGTTGTTATGACGACCTTCATTTGCTTGTTTGTGCGAACCATTGTGCCACTTAGGCTAGATGAGGATGCACTAATAATTGGTGACAAGGCAGTACACGGAGAGGAAGCTTTTGCGTTGTGGGCTAGTTTCCACAACTTTAAGCCCAATAAATGTTATGATGCTCAAGACATATCATCCGTTGTTGGGTCACGGTCAATGAGGGAACTTCAAATGGTATAATCTGGGCTGTAATCATGCATGATGCATGCATCTTCTGACTCACATCAATTCGCTTGTTTGACCCAATAATATATTATGTAAATTCACCAGTTAAAGGGTTAATCTTCACAAAATCAATTGATAAAATATTTGGTCATCAATTAAGCATTCCTGCTCTAATACCATCACATTAAGAGAGAGACGGAAACAGTACAGATGTGTCGAGGAAGCTGCAAATAGGAACAGCGACAATCTAGCTGCCGATTTTCACTTGGACTGCGTCAGCCCGAATGACGTTTGGGGATTGCCTTTAGCAATCCCCTTGACCAGTCTCCTAAATTAAAACAAAAAAATAATTCAACAGTTTTACAAAATCGTTTAAATAATTAAAGAATCGTTCTAATAATTTAAACGATTTTGTAGGATTATTAATTATTTTTTTTTAATTTAAGAGACGGCCTTTAGTAAACAGAGACTGCTTTAATAAAACCTGCGACGTTTTCGTTCGGTTACTCGCTCTCGCGCTTTCTCAGCGTTTTATTTTGTTTTATTTTATTCAAAAGAGAAAGTTCTATAAAGACTGATACGAAACCGCCCACGCCCACGCCCGCCAGCTAAGGTACGACACGAAATATCCCAAAAGATTAAAAAATTGAGCATTTAGTTAATTTTGGATGAATGGATGTATCGTAGTTTATTTTTAGACGAAGCGTATTCACTTTTCCAGACAATAGAGCAGATTCTTTTCTTTTCTAAGTCGTCCCTTTTGAGCTGAGTCCAAGGTAGAAATCCGTGCGAAAATGTCAGACGGGGCATTGCGTGTTCTCGACGGAACGCACCTAGAAGCCGTCGATCTATCTCCGCCGGCGCCTGATGCTAGCGTTACCGGAGCTCAAATCCTAGACGTAGTCCATTCCAGAGTCTCTTCTTGTTTGTCTGGTCTCCAATTACCGAAAACTCTCGGGGCCTCTGCTCTCGCGCGCATCTCCACTAACGACATCGACGCTTTCCGGTCTGCGGTGTTCGATAGGGAAAAGGCTTTGGAGATACTACGACACTACGTAGCCGCAATCGCTCATGAACTAAAAGGTTGATATCTTGTTCTTATCATCCATTATAGGTGAAGTTTTGCATGTCTTTAAGAAACTGAAGGAATCATAAGTAAGCTTTAGCCTCTTCAGAAACATCGTTCTGTTTGAGTACTCGGATAATGTTCGAATGATAAATTGTATAGACTCATAGATTGTTGCTGGATGATTGGTCAAAAGCATGATTTCCTGAATCATCAATGTTGACCAATGAGATCCACTTTTGATTCTTTACTGTGATATCTTGCTCTCTTGATAAATCTGATTTTAGTACTTCTCTATTTTTATTGAATTCAAAACGACATTGGAAATGCCTTCAATTTTTTTTCGTGTTCTTCCATATTCTCCTCAACCGATTAAAGAAAATGGTAGAAAAAATAAAACAAGAAGTCAAGAACGATTGTTAGGAAAATGCCAATAAGTAGAAAATTTTATTCTTTTTTCTGTATTTGATCAGATTTGAGATAACAAATTGGTGCCTTCTATCCGAGTGGATAAATTAAGAGATGGACTTGGATTCTCACTTCTTTCGCGCATAAATTACTGGATAGCATTTAACTACTTTCATCCTTGCTTTTTCATATGTTCTATTTTATCATAATGGATGTTATGATTGAATAATCAACCGTTCTTAAATATTGGATGATTTTCTATAATTCTTTTCATGCATGACGTGTCCTGCTTATCCATAAAATTATTATTTAGTACCCTGATGGATAAAAAAAAAATTTGCTTGTATAAATTCTATTGTAGATGATCCTCTTGTTGTAACCGTCTTGGATGGAAGTACTCTCCGGCTGTTTTTAGAAGATGAGGATGATTTTGCAATGTTGGCAGAAGATCTTTTCACTGATTTAGATGTTGAAGACAAGGGGAAAATCAGCAAGAGTAAAATCCGGAATGCCCTTGTCCAGATGGGAATCGAGATGGGTGTTCCTCCTTTCTCAGGTTCTCTTTATTTTTAATGTTGCAAAAAATAGAATTCTTTATTATAACATATGTTGAATGGATTGATATTATGCTAGATACACCCATAAGCGCCAAATGGATGTTTTCAATCTCATTTCATTCCTCTTAACTTTTGAATACTTCAATTACCAAATTTCATAACTGACCGTTGGATTCTCTAAAGTAAACAATTGGCTTAATCTTTGGATTTCCTTTAGGATATAAGTAGGCATGGTGCTGGCTATTTCTTTTTCTCTACCCCTTATATTTATTTAACAATGCTTTTGACCTGTGACCATTGTCTGCTCGTGCTGATTGTTTACCATAAAAACTACATCATGTTTATTATCAATGTTTGTCGATGTTTGATTATTAGTGCACAATATTTCTAACTGATAGCACTATTGGAGGGTAAAGCGCAGACGCCTCCTGGAAATGCGGAGACAATGCTGCTCTTTTGTTTTAATCCCTATTGCTGCCATCTCAGATTGGGATCCAATCCATCATATACATCTTTTAGCTGAAGATGAACAAATTATGAATCCAGTATTCAAAATTGACCAAAAGAATTGCTTGATTGTTTTAATCTCTGGATCAGATACCTTGTTTCTGACAAAGTAAAACTGACAGTTTATAGTATATAAAATGAACAGAATTTCCTCAGCTAAATGACATATTGAGTAAACATGGGGTAGATGGAGAAGAAGGACTGGGCCAGGCACAATTTGCACAACTTCTCCAGACTGTTCTGCAAGACCTAGTAGATGCCCTTTTCCAAAAGCATGTCGTTCTCATCCAGAACACAAAAGTTATTAATGGCTCTAAGCTAAGACAGGTACCTTTTGTATATTCAGACATATGATCTTTCTTCCCGTTAAGCGTCATTTTCGTATCTATAGATATATTCCATATGATCTAGTTTTTGGGGAATTGAGCATTGATCAGCCTTGTAGTTTCTGACAAAGATATTGTTAGATTTACAGGGTGAGTTACAATAGAAAAAAGTCCCATGTTGAGATAATTTAAGACTTATGAGATATATATAAGTGAAAAAAACTCATTAACCTTGTGCCATGGTGTACTTCTCCCTTGTGTGCAAGGCCCTCCCCCAGTTCCAAGGCCCAATCAATGAGCATTTAACCGCATCATTTATTGGCTGTAATTTTTGTTGAATCTTGATTTCTGCCCTGCCAACTTAATCGTCTTAAACATAAATCGTGGACATTGCTGCAGCTATTAATTAATGAAAAAGAATTAGACGACATTGCGGAGAAGATATTGCTGGAAAAGAACCTAGGGGAAGATGGACCTGGGAGTATAGATACGATAAGGAGCTTCCTAGAGAGGAATGCCAAGGATCTGGGTTTACCACACTCGGAAGCCGATGAGGCAGTTACTCTTCTTTATGATGATGTTTTTGGTGATGTGGTGAAAGAAAATAGTGACATAGAATTACATAAAGACGAGTTGTTAAAACTCATGAAGAATATCCTCGAGAAATTTGCAGAGCAGCTTGAATCCAGTCCTGTCTATCAGGATTTTGCTCGTTGACGGAGAGAGCTGAATGTACCATGTTCAGATTTTTTCAGTTGATACTTAGGTGCATTTGGATTCACATGCTCTCTACAACAAAATGTTCTCTATGCAGGATTATGTTGTATAACGAGTCGTAAATTTATGGCCTTATCTTAATTAGCGAAATAGATATTATCTTCAATGGCTAAATGGGTTGTTCGCCATATGATGCAAAACCTAAATGAGCATGCCGCATTATAGGCTAAACGAATACTTTCATAGTATTGGTTTTTCTTTCCATTGCACTTGACAGGTTGATACACTTTTCATGTGCCAACGGAGGAAGGGAAGGAGTTTCTCGGATTGCTAATCATAAGGTAAGGATCATATCATCCCTGTTAGCTACCTATTTTCAATAATATTAAAATACGAGACTTGTAATTATCTTATGCAGAACTGGATTATCAATGTTTCTCCTGGTCCCTGGGAGACAAAAATCCAGATTATAGACAAGAATATTTAGGATCTTCCAAGAAAAAAACAATATATCATTTCAGCCACTATCTGAAGTAGGGTCTACTGTTAAACGGCTCTAGGCTATGTCCAAGAGTTTTTCATTCCATGAGAGAACTATGATCTTATGACTCACACCATATTGTTGACGAGCGAATATATCTATCAACACGTGTATGTAACTCAAAATTAGCATATTCTCACAGAAGGAATAAGCTAAGCGGTTAACTGCATTGAGTAAGACTTGTGGTATCTCCACATAACACGGTACCCCTAGCCTACGCTTAACGTTAACCCCAGCCACATCAAAACTTATCCTGTCCACATATTTCAACCACTTTATCCCATCCAACGTTCAGAGCTAACGACTGAAAGAACGAATAATATTCTTATCAACACCGTCAAACAAATTGCCAAAATCATAAAGAGAAATAATAGGTGTAGAGCTTTTCTCTCTATACACCCAGTATTTTATAATTATTTGTAAAGATTGATTTATAAATAAAATAAAATAAAAAAGAAATATAAGAATGAATATACATAAAAAAAAAATAAAAAAATAGCATGCCTCTAGAAAATAATAACATCATTATGGTTATGATAAATTAATAATTTAAAACTTCTACTGCCTTAAATAGACGAGCAGTGACTTAAAGATCGCTTAGTAAAATACCAACACTTACATTTCTACACATGAACAGATAGACCATAAACATAGAAAAACTTGATAAATAATTAAACCTTAACCAGAGACCTCTGCTAAAATGGCATTATGAAAGCCAACTCTTTTCATAAAACGTTCAAGTGACTGCATAAACCATTTTTCATTCTTTGCCATCTGCTGCCCGAAGCGAGCCAAGTTGGACTGGGGCTTGGGTCTGCACCACTTTGGATGACCCATAGACTGAGACATCCAAACCTTGAGTCTTCTCTTTCTCAATCTGTTCCTTAATCCAGAAGTATGTAATTCTCAGTCCATCCTACCAGATGACAATTGAGATACTGTGTGAGTAAACATAGAATCCAGCTTATTCTCAACAAGGAAACAAGATTATTAGCAAAATGTTCTGAAAACAGAGAGGAGAATGAACATAATTTGGAAGGTTACTTTGATTTTCTCAGATTATACCTTCAACTTCATGGTGGGAGCCCAACCAAGTTTCTCTTTAATCAGTGTATTGTCCGAGTTACGACCACGTACACCTTCTGGGCCAGGAATGTGGTGTATCGGAATGCTCTTGTTCTCAAAGCTAAGAACAATCTCAGCCATCTCATTCATGCTGACCATCTCATCACTTCCAATGTTTACCGGCTCGCGGAAGTCTGATTTAGTCAACCTGGACCAAACCAAACAGTCAAGTCGTGGAAAGGAATAACAATTAACCTGAACTGAACATGCCCATCTATGCTTAATGAATACTATGCCAAGTTTTCCAATCAAAAGAGTACATGCTTAAGGCAAATCCCATGTTTTGTAGAGGCAGAAAGTCCTTCCAGTCCCCATTTAATACAATAATTGATGATTGTGCAGATAACGTTTCTCTTAACATGTTAAAATGCCTCTAATTTCAATTGATTACATTTCACATGAAGATAGCATTGGAAATTTATAAAATATTAACATATGCACATAACTTTAATGGCCAATTCACTTTACAGGATCCGTTTTCATTCATGGATTAAATAAATCCAAAATTCAAATTTCAAACACAAAGACCCCAAAAAGAAAACATGAAATTTAACTGTGTAATCCAGAGACAACAAGGACTAACCTAAGTACACCTTCAACGCATTCATCAATGAAGGTGAAGGACCGAGTTTGCAGTCCATCTCCCCACATCTCAAACCTATCTGTAGAAGTGATGGCCTTTCTACAGAAAGCAGCTGGAGCCTTCTCCCTTCCTCCTGCATGACATAAGAACAAAGTAATACAATTAGCAAATCCAAAAGGCAACAATCAAACATGTCAACGTATAAATCACATTTGGATAAGACAAAACTGAAAAACGTGTGATTTAGTGAAGAAAATACCTTTCCAAGTCCCAAAAGGACCGTAAATGTTATGGAACCTCCCAATGCGGCACTCAATTCCAAAATCTTTGTTGTAGTGCTTGCATAACTCCTCTGTTGCAAGCTTCTCTAGTCCATACGCATCTTGCGGCTAAACCCAGACGTAAAATTAAACACATTTAATCCCACTTCTATACGTAAATTAAGAGCCAGCAGAATTAAGCAATTGAAAACAACATCAACAAACCTCAGCAGGCCAGGCATCAGACTCCTTCAAGCTCACATTGGTTTCCAACTGTTTAAATTCAGGGTAGATACAAGCACTAGAAGCATAAAAAAACCTGGAAAAACATTTATGGCACGGGTAAAGTATGAATGTTTAACCTGTAATCAGTTAAAAAAATATATATGTAAGCTGAAATTACAATATCCAAGATGGCTAACCTCTTGACCCCGTTAATTCTGGCAGCCTCAATCATGTTGAAGCTAATCATTGTGTTGTTGTACATGATGACAGAGTGATTGGACTGAATAAAGCCCATCCCACCCATATCAGCTGCAAGGTTGAAAACGTGGTCAACTCCCTTGGTAACCTTCAAACAGTTATCCATGACCCTAAGATCAACAAGATGGAATTCATGGCAAAACATGTCTTCGGTCATGTGCTCATTTTTCTTCCAGTCAGAAGCAATAATGTAATGCCCCTCGGTCTTCAAGCGCCGTGCTATGTGTGATGCAATAAAACCACCAGCCCCAGTGATGGAAATTCGGAGTTTTTCTGAAGGCCAGTAAGGTTCCCTCTCCAGATTCTCATAGGTGTAGGCACCGTAGTCAGTTGCTCCAGCACTTCCCATTCTGCAGCGTCAAATTATTCAGATAAGCACAAACTGTTCAGAATTGACTGCAAAATATGACCGCGTACTCCAGGAACAAACAAATTCACCATGGAGATACTGTGAGCTAAAGACAAACTTTCAACGTGAGAAATAAAATCTTCAGTTCATCAAGTTCCAAATTTTAAGGAAGAAATCTGCCGGGGTTAGGGAGAAGAACGACATACAAACAGACAAAAATAATTAACTCCTTAAACGTGGCGAAAAAGTTTTTTTTTTTTTTTTTCAAAGGAAAAAATTAATAGAAAACATGGAAGAACACCAATCTGCGAGATTTGCAGTTGAAGAGGCACAGAACGAACCCCTTGACGAAAAGGGGAAAATAAACTCCTTTATGATTAATATAGAAGACTGCCAAATTGAAAGAGAGGATCCCCGCGTCATCGGTAGTGAGTTTAAAAGGGGGAAAAAAAAAGGAAAATAGTTCACACACAGAATAAAGACAGAATGGAAATACAAGACAGACTAAGCCGTTACAAAGGAGAGTTGAAGAGGAGCTCGTAAAACATTTAAACCCTAAATTAGAAAAATTTAGAGTAACCATACGAAAATACACAGGACTGATAATAGCAAAGGTAGCACGAACAGGGTAATTGTAAGGCGAAAATTTACAAGGTAGCAGAGGGACACACCTTTAGAGCACAAGATTAAATCTTGTAAAGGTTTTTAGAGAGGAGTGAAGATAATGTTTAGTATTGGAGACGGCTGGTGGAGATGATCCGATAACCATTGCCGCTCCCGCTATATATAGACTTGGGGAGGTGGAGTAACAAAAGAAGGCCACTCGTTTATTACTCGTTGTCAATAACTGGGTTGGGGGGAGAGAGAGGCAGGAGAGCACACTGCGTCTCCCACATGAAAGGACCAAGATTTCCCTCATTCATCGTACAACAGAAATTACCCTATGTGTTTTGTATTTGTATTGACTGCGCTGGTAGTAAAAAGATAAATAAAAATGGGTAATTGGGTTGGAAAATTAAGGTTTATAGTATCTAGACCCCTCCCCTCGTATGGTTTGGTTCGAGGTATGTGCACTGTCATAACGTATTTTTGTTACGAGCTTCATCAGTTTATATTTGGGCCATCTACATTCTTACCTTATTCTTTTATGGATATTTATCCAAGATGATGTCAAAATGTTGACCTTTAACAGAATACTAATTTATGACAGTCAAAATAAGATCACAATGCAAGCTCTTTTCTTTTAAAAAAAAATTACACATTTTACAATCCGGAATTGTAATAAAAAAAAATTACGTCTACAAATTCAAAATTATAATAATAAAAAAAAAGTTTCGTTTTATACAGTTTTTATAATGTATTGATTTTATTTTGATTGAGTAACTGACAAAAATGAAGGTTTTTATATTATTGTAATTATACACTATGTTATAAGCTTCCTTTTATACATTTTTATAATGTATATCTTTATTTTGATTGAGTAACTGACCAGAATATTGATTTAATGAAAGTCAAAAAATGTTAATTGGATGAAATAAATTAATAAAATTAAAATAATATTGTATGATCTATCCGAGTATCGGACGTTCGGACTTGGGAGAAGGGGTGAGATCTGCTACTGGCTACGAAGCAGGCACGGCACCGTGGGGAAACTACCTGGAAAGTGCTTCAATTCAGCTGTTACTCAATTTACCCATCAGAGGCAACGCCCGTTTGGAATTTTCTTGTGTTGGTGTTTGCAATTGTGAGTGCACCATCCCAATTCCATCTTTCGAGCTGTATTACCATATTTTGTTATGCCCATTCTGTCTGCTGTCTTTTTATTTTATTATATCATATTTTTTTAGAAAATGTAGAGTAAATAATATGATGTTATAATTTTAAATGAATAAAATATTATTTTATATTAAATTATATCTTCAATAAATAAAATTAAATCAATTTCAATTTGAAAAAAGTGAAGTTATTTAACCCCGCCACTGGCAGAGATGAAAAGATGATAATCCCCAACACCAACAAAATCCTAATTAAAGCAATAGAAAAAGCAGCAGCCTTTTGCCATTCATTATTCCAAAATCCAGTAGAGTGCCTTTACAAATCCGACGTGTCGATTGCTACCAAACACAAACCTGCCTTAAAAGGAAAGGAAAAGGAGAAACCATCGTGGGCCTGGCCCCACAACTCACTTGGCCCGAACCCAATCTTCAACCACGAACTTCTTCGACGCTCTCTTCCCCTCAGCCCTGCTGCCAGCTTGCCATTAAGATTAGTTGGATGAATTTTAGAAAAAAATAAATAAAAATATTTTATCTGAAATATAGTATTACATGAATAAAAAATTTACTACAAATATAAACATATTTATAAGCAAATATGAGTTTTGTTAAGATTTCAATGATGGAAAGTAGTAATTATAATAAATAATAATATCGACCGGAAAAAAAATCTAACAACTCAAAGTATTTCGCCGTCTAATATTTGTCTACTCTTATATTACACCCATTCATCATCCACTTGTATTATTTTTTTAAAGTAAATTATTTATCTTTTATGAACGAATGGATAGTCTCTGAAGCAATTAAAAGCAGACTTTTCCACCAAATTATTATGAAAATAAGTTTCTAAATGCACAAAAATGTCAATTTGATTGAAAGAAAGGGATGCTTGTCGCCAATTTTGCGTTTTTGAAATTGGCTAAAGGATATGTGGACTAGAAAAGCAAAGTGGATAAGGAAAAACAACAGAAATAATGACCATATTGGAATTTCAATTTAATTAAAGTGCAGTGCAGTATACCAATACAAATATGATATACAAGGCGCTTTGACAGTTGGTGACATTGAAAAATGACCATTCTACTCGATCCTCGCTGATGTAGCCATTTAAATTACTTTATTTTTATCTATCCGTTGTTGAATATCCGTGACCGAAATGCCCATTGGTTCTTATTTTCGCAGTCACACCGTACCATACCATACCACAGCAAAGCAGAGAATCCAAGAGGAAGTGGGCAAAACAATATGGATAGGGTGTTTTCAGTGGACGAAATCTCGGAACAATTTTGGTCGCCGCCAATGGCTATATCCGCCGCCGCAACAGATGAATCCTCTAAGATGAACCGCAGCGCTTCTGAGTGGGCCTTCCAGCGATTTCTCCAGGAAGCTTCTGTGCCATCTCAAACTTCTCCTCCTTCATCGTCTTCGGCTGCTGCTGACAGAAACCAAGACATTCTCGCTGAGATCGAGGAACAACCTAAACTGGATCAGACTCAGAATAATGAATCGACACCGTTTCAGAACAATGGTGCCGTCCTTCCCAGTACCCCTCCTCCTAATGTTTCTGTCGATTCCGAGGAGTATCAGGCTTTCCTCAAGAGCAAACTCAATCTGGCTTGTGCTGCGGTGGCCTTCACTCGGGTAATTCATCTTTAATTATCTTTCTATTTTTAAGAATGTGGCCTGCGGATATAAATTCAATAAACAGAAATGAAAATTCGCGGCGGCTCATCAACAAATTTGATTGGATCCCGTCTCGGCTGTTCGTTTTTCTTTTTTTTTTTCCCGAATCATTATCCTCATTTTGACTCCGGGTATTTAGAAAATTCGTGCGCTGTGTTCGAAACAATTAAATGTTTGTTGAGATTCAGTACCTTTGTGTTGTCACCATGTCTGACTTGTGAGATTCCAACCCGTTGATTTTCATTCTCCAGAAAAGGGAAAATCAGTGGAGATGCGTGCAACTATGAACTCTAGCTTCGAGCCGATTTTTGGTTGTCATGTTTTGGACTTAAGTTATTTAATGGATAAAGGCAGTGGCGCTCACAACCAAAGGGACACCATGGCATAACATCCTTAGTGGGCAATTTTTTTTGAAACTAAAAAACTTTGTTGAAATTGGGAAAGAAGCTAGCATTCCCTGGAGGATTGTTCTTAATCAACTGACTTTAAGACAACGTGCTCATACCCAATTGTTCTTAATGTCGGTTGGCCGTTGGACTTGCAAAAGCAAAAAGGTTGAAGACAACATGCTCATACCCAATTGTGAAACAATTCAAAAGTGATATCTCGTATTAACGGGGTATTTTCTCCCTACTTTATATTAGCCTTCTGAAATGTCAGAAGAGGAGATCGTTCGTTCTTTTGACCAATGGAGTTGCACGAAAGAAGATTTGGCTTTCTTGCTTGTGATAGATAGATAAATCACAACCTGCTTTCAGGAATTGAAATCCATCATGTGACTCCATATTCACAGAACTTTGATTATTGTAGGCTACTCAATCAATGGTCATTGGTGGCTTTTGGTGAATTTATACTTTATTTTCCTTGTTGAAGTGTCACATAGTTCTTTTCTTTGTCACATGGATCTTGGGCATTAATTTCCATCCTCTGCACATGCTTTAAAATGTCCAGTTGTATTAAATTTAGAGTTCTGTAGCTCTTTTTTTCATTCAAATTTCGTAATTTCACTCTTGATGCAAATGCATTAATTTTTGCATTTTGATCCTACTATTAAAATGATTGCAGTTTCACGTATAACCAGTTCTGTGATTTTATACGATCTATAATTAAAAGTTGCGGTATTGATTCTGCATTCCTTCTTTTCTTGATATTAGGGATGTTTAGTCAAATCTCAAGATTCAGCCACTTTCAGTGAATCTCAGGCTTCTGAAGTTCAAGTTGGATCTCGGGCTACTTTTAAAGGTTTGAATCAGCACATGTATGTGGGTGTGTTTATGCACAACTTTGTATAGATATGTATGTGGAAACACTTTAGATGTTCTGTCCAATGTTTAAAGATTAGCTAAAGGAAGTGGATGACATGAGATCTACCCCTTTCACTTCACTAGATTTTTTATCGGAGTAATCCGCTACCTTTCCGTCATCAGCATAGTCATCGCATGGGTGGCTTTAGGGATTCAGTTTCGTCACTCACCATATTGGTAATACTTCTTAAGTTTGTCTTTCTGCTTTTATTTGTATGCAGGTTCTGGCCCGTCCGGAAATAATTCATCCACGTTACAAGATAAAGATGCAGAAGGGCAAGTTGGTATTCCTTCGTTAACTACCATGCAAAAGAAACCTGCAAGGCCTACAACAAGTGGATCATCCAGAGAACTGTCAGATGATGATGAAGCTGAAGGAGAGACTGAAATGACTGAAAATATGGACCCTGCTGATGCAAAACGAGTAAGGAGGTAACCTTGGTTTCTGAAGCTTACTGTGAGTTTGGTACTATATATGTTTGTATAGAAGTCAATTTTGATATCATGTAGTTGGCCTTAATTGGAATTAGAAGTATGTTTTACTCAATAGACTTTCATATTAGGTAAACCGTTTGTTTGGCCTGCCTGACAGAAATGGCATTCTGTGTCCTTTAACATCCCTAGAGTTGAGGACAGACTAACTTCTCACGTTGGTGGTCAAGCTTCATGAATCTCGCAACAGAATTCTATTTTCATAGGGAAGATTATTTCTTTCTCCATTATCTTCTGCTTTGCCATGCCTAATAATAATTATTTTTCAGGATGCTTTCCAATAGGGAGTCTGCCAGACGCTCAAGGAGAAGAAAGCAGGCCCATTTAACCGAGCTTGAGACTCAGGTTTGCATGTTCTCTTTTAGATCTATCTTTTTCTGCTCTGTATACGTCTGTTTAAGTCTTCCCTAACCTCAAAGTTCCATATTAGGTTTCTCACTTAAGAGTTGAAAATTCTTCCTTGTTAAAGCGCCTTACTAACGTAAGCCAGAAGTATAATGAATCTGCTGTTGATAACAGAGTACTAAAAGCTGACGTTGAAACATTAAGAGCTAAGGTAACGCCTTGCTTGTTATTGTTAGTTTCACCGAAATACTTAGCATTGGTTGCAACCCGTTATAATGAGTTATTAGCACTTGCTAAGTTCCTCATTGCTGGTTTTGCTGCTAAGTTGAGGATTAGAACCCAAATCAGTTAAAAGAAATGGGATATTGGTTCCGGTGGATTCATGTCTGTCATTTCCTTCCACGTGATTCCATTTTTCAGGTGAAAATGGCCGAAGAGACTGTCAAAAGAATTACGGGACTGAATCCCATGTATCATGCCATGTCCGAGATATCATCAATGGGCATGCCATCATTTGATGGAAGTCCTTCTGGCACCCCAGCTGATGCGGCTGGTCCCGTGCAAGATGACCCCACTCATCAGTTTTATCAATCCACTTCTAATAACCCCATGTCTGGTCATGATTTGAGAGTCAATGATGCATTGGGGGACATTTCTTCAATTGAAAATGTGCAGCAAAACACTGCAGCTGTGGTAGCTGGAAACAAGGTAGGGCGAACAGCTTCCATGCAGCGCGTGGCTAGCTTGGAACATCTGCAGAAGCGGATCCGTGGGGGTGGAGATTCACGTGGGCCACCCTCTAATGAGGAGCAGTAATAAAAAGATTATGTGAATTCTTCTGGAAATTATTTGAAACATTTATTTCTGTTCGTTGTAATGAAGAATCTATTCATCCTACATTGTAAATCAAGTTGATGTTTTGTAATCTTGATTGAGCATGGGATGCTGGATTCAGTATTCTTCTCTTGGCATGCTCCAGTGTTTGCTGCACCAACTATACTACTTTGCCAGCCGATATTTGGATGTGCGGCAGATGTATAAACTAGACTAGATGGAAATAACAAATAGTTGTAATGTTGGTTTTGTTGTAAGTGCAAAAAAGGTTATATTGATTGTTCTATATTATTTGAGCTCCTCCTATGGAGCACTGTCGCAGTCAGTGTGCATAACTTAGCTATCAAGGCAATACAGAGGAATTACTGAAGAAGTAGTAACGTTCTGAATGATCAGTGCAGTCGTATTGGATATAGATATTATGTTCATACATCCAAGATTCTCAGCAACTACGAATGTTCTCTCCCCGATGTCAGTTTCACTGTGGTGTTGGTTGACAAAATTCTATAGAAAATCAATTCTGTATCTGCACTTTCAATTACATGGCATCCGAGTTGACCGTTTGGACTAAACTACAACCCGCTTTATTTAGAATTCCCCTGGCCTTCATCTCCTGCCTCACGGTTTCGACGTCCTTCCACCTTTCCGCGGAAGCATAGACGTTAGACAAAGCAACATAGTCCTCGCTCCTAGGATCCATATCTGCAGAACTCTGGTGTGGTTGGTACTGGAGAAGCAGCTTCCCCACCTTCTCACCCATTGTCACATCTCCATGAATCTTGCATGCACCTAGTAAAGTCCTCCATAAGACAGCATCAGGTCTAATTGGCATCTCCATGATAAAATCATAAGCGTCTTTTAGTTGTCCAGCTCGGCCAAGAAGGTCAACAATGCAACCATAGTGTTTCATCTGAGGAGTCATGCCAAACTTGCGTTTCATATCATGGAACAAATGAAGGCCCTCATCAAGAAGTGCAGCATGACAGCAAGCTGAAATCAAACTTGTAAAAGTAGCTGCATTAGGCTTCACGCCATAAGCCACCATTTCACCTAAAACGTCCAATGCTTGTTTTCCTTTCCCATGGATGGCTAGGCCAGTTGTCATTGCTGTCCAAGTCAAGACATTCTTCTGATTCATTCGCCTAAAGAGGGACACGGCACTGTCAAGACACCCACATTTTGAGTACATATCCACAAGCCCAGTGCCGATGAATACATCCTCTTCAGAAGTGCATACAATTTTCTCTACAAACCCATGTAAGCAAGCTCCGGTTTCAAGCACACCCAATTGAGAAGCCGCTGAAAGGATACAAACCATAGTAGTATCAGTCGGGACAATTCCGTTCTCATTAACCAACATGTCCCGGAACAAAAACAATGCTTCACGAGCATGTTTCTTGCTTCCTTGCCTTTGGGAACAATAACCCGCAATCATCGCATTCCACGTAACGCTACTTCTTTCAGTCATTTTATCAAACACTTTCCGTGCTGATGCAATATCCTTGTTGCTGGCATAAAAATGTATTTTGGTAGTTGGAAGCAACATGTTTGACGTAACTCCATGTTTTACTATGCGAGCGTGCAGCTGTCTGCCAAACCATAAGGTTGAAGGCGAAGGGGAGCGAGCACAGGCTCCAAGAACAAAAATGTAAGTGTAATCATCGAAAACCATGTCTCCCCGGGAAAACCCATTTCGGAAAACAAGAATTGAATCTTTGGGTTGAGTGCATCTTATCAAAGTATTGAAGAGAAACAAGTCCGGCTTCTGGTCGAAGTGTTGGAATATCAAATGAGCATGATTAGGTGTTTGCAGGGTCCAGGCACAGTAATGCTCAATTAACTTGGCGAAGGAAGATGGGGATTTGAGGCCGTTAGTGATGAAATGGGCATGGATTTGTTTGATATGGTTGATGGATTTGGGTAAAGAAAACAAGAAAGAAACACATCGTCTTGGAAGGGAGGTGGGCATGTGACATGTGGGGCATTACAATTCATGGTTCGTTCAATAAATAAATGTGATCTAAAGGTGCTTCATGCTTGTCTTACCAAAAGCTTGGCATTCTCAGAACCCGTTCACCCTCGAATTTGATCAAATGGTCACTTGGGAGAGGCGCAGGTTGCCGCTAATGAGTAATGAAGATGTCAGCGAAGTTCTACAAATTACAACGGTAAAGATTCTTGGGTTGTAACGGTCTGGAATTGAAAATAAGTCGAAGGAAGCGTATGAGCAAGAATAACATGTATTCCGATCAAACGAAGTCGGTGGAAGTGGATACTCTGACAGCAGTAAGAGTCAAAAAAAGAGTGGGAAGGGTCCGGTCAACCATTCAAAATGCCACAACCCGAACCCGGTTTCTCACTTCACCACAGAGAGAGAGGGGTGGGAACTGCTTAATTTTTGAACGCAGCCCTATTTGTACGAATTTCATCAACCTCATCAGCTATTTCTATTGGGGATTTCATTTGGTGTGGTGCGCCTCTAGAATTAAAGAATTGCTTAAATAGTAAAAAGTGATGTGTCAATATTGGCCCACAAACTTAAGCAACTCTCCCAAATTCTACCAATGAAGATGACCTAATCCTTCTCCGAGCCAAGCCGCAGCATTGTACAACCAAAAAGAAAATCTTACGAGAAGCCGAACCTCCTCTGCAACCGGCACACTCAACTAACTATGAAGATCTCATCTGCTACTGTTTCCCTTTCTTCTTCAATCCCAAGACCCCTTGTTGTCCTTCCTTTCTCTTCCTCCACTTCCACCTTATTCCTCAACAACTCTACCTCCACTTTCCTAAAGAAAGCTAGGATTTGTATCAGCAACACTCCCTCATGTACGCGTATCCGGACCACAACTAAGAAATCCCAAAAGGGCCTCACTTGCAACGCCTTGTTCGGACTGGGTGTGCCCGAACTCGTTGTTATTGCTGGAGTCGCTGTTCTGGTTTTCGGACCCAAGCAGTTGCCAGAAATTGGCAAAAGCATTGGCAAAACAGTTAAAAGTTTCCAACAGGTCAGTTCACGTTTTTATTTTTTTATTTTTTAAAATATAATTATTTCAGCTGTGTTGAGTGTAGAAATTTCTCAAATTTCCTTGTTTCCCTCTTTTGTTTGAGTGAATACACTATTATGCTTATGCGGTTATTCTCTGTTAATTAATGTTAATAAGGGGAAAATAAAAAAACTTCTGTTCCCATGTTTATAGGCATTTTAAGCTGATCTGTTGACTTTCAGGAACGAGGTGTTTAACCAGTTGAATAATAGATTTAAAATTTTAACTGATTTGCTAGGCTTATACGACACTACTGACCTGGCATTCTGTGGGGTTTGCAGTTAGTTAATCTTGTATTTAGCATTCTCATCTTTAGTGAGTATTTCATAAATAAGGAGTTTCAATTTCAATGCAAACAATGTAAATACTGATGAAGCTCCTAGTTTAAAGCTTTATTTATTTATTTTTTAACATTTTTGATGAAAAATAAAGTGATAAAACCTTAAGGTATTTATTTAGACTGGGTACTTCATACTTTTTTAGAGCAAGGTACTTTCTCAACTTTGCTCGAATACTATTAGAATAAAAATAATATATAATATTCAAATGCATAAAAATCTAAATAATTGAATACAATATAGGCAATAGAGTCTAACTGAATAAAAGATAAACCATAATTTAAATAATAATAATAATAAGAAGAAAATACATAATTATTTAAAATAAAATTTAAGATAAAAACCCTAACTTATAATTATCTAAACAAATAAGTCATAGTTTAAGATAAACTCTATTTTAAAAACCTAACCCTAGTTTGTCTGAAACCTAGATGCCTATTTTACATCATTCCCTTCAGGTTGGAAGAACTCTCCTTTAGAGTGTTGAAAAATGGTGATGTAGCAGCAAAAATTGGGAGGTGATGATCCAAAACAGCAATCGTTCACATGTAGGAAGCTTCAACAACGAATCACAAAGCAACAAAAATTGAATGCTACTTTCACTTCACAGGATATCTAGGAGGAGCAATGGAAGAAACATCATAAGCATCCTTAGTGATAACTTGTCTCCTGTTTGGCGGCCATGGAATAGGAGGTATGTTGGCAACCTCAGAAGACCTGAAATATGCATACACAACTAGAGACAACACTAGAGGTTTGCATGAGTCTCGGTAAGGTGTTAAATTCTCTATACTGAAAACAAGACTAATAATCAAAGGCCTCAAAACATAATCAATGGTGGAGGAAGGCATACAGTGAAAAGGGAAATGCCTAATAGTATGAAAAATATAAGAAGGTCCAAGAGTTCTAGCATGCAGCTCATCAAAAGGAAGCGTAAGGTAATAGTCAAGACAAATGTGCATAAAAACAAAGTTATCCATATTAAAATCTCAAGCTGTACAATGTATATTAGAAGTAAGTTCATAATTATCACTACTCAATGCAAATGTGTATCGAAAGTCAGCATGAAAAGCAGGGACATAGGTAGTAAAATTTAGAGCTAAAGCCAAAGGCTCAAAAGAAGTAGATAGAGGTCTAGAGTCAAAAGGTTGGTAAAAGGAAATTATATGGACTGTCAAAGAGATAAGATCATATGACAGTCGACGGGGAAGTCTATATATAGGTGAAGAAAGTATGTCAACAAGATAGTGTGGGGAAAATTCATGATAGGGCAAAGATACAGGGTCATAATGTTGGCCAAGGGAAAATCTATGTTCATCCAATGGTATTGGGTCAAAGAGTTGACCAAGGGGAAATCCATGAGCATGTGGGGATATAGGATCCGAAGTTGCAGTAGGGAAATCCATGGATAACATTCAATGGTTTATTACCGATTGGCTTATCATAGGTAGACTTGGCAATAGCTAACCCAAAATCTCTGTTTCCTAGCTTATCCTTTAAAAGACACTTTAAAAAGTCAAATGAACTTGTTAACCTATTTGCATGTGCTTCTCGAATAAGGAAGGCTCTCTTAAAAGTGGAAGGGAGACATGATCTAAGGCTCCTAAAAAGATGACCATTACACCTAACAAAATGAATAAAAGTCCTATGGTGATTGTTAAATAGGTTTGTAAAAGTGGCACTAACTGTTGTACTTGTAAAAGAGGCCTTCAGACCCAAGAAATGATGAAAAATAACAGCAAAGAGTCCTAAAGACCAACTGACTCAAAAATGGATAGAAGTGACCCAATATAAAAGAAACAACCTCAAAGTAAACTAATATGAATGGACCTAAGAAAGGATGAAAACTACAAATGGTAACTCTTAGGAAGTTACCAAAAACTCTAGATAAGCCAAAATGGGTCATAGGACGCTCACACAAACCATGTTGGGCCAAAAAGGTAGGTCTAAACTTAATACTTGGTCTAAACACAACTTGAAGACCATTACTAGGCAAGCTAAGCTTATAAAACCAACTAGATCCTATAATCCAATTCAATTTACAATGGAGCGCAGGACTAGACAGGCATTATCAGCACACATGTGAAGAGGCTCATCTTTCCTAGGGATAGGTAGAGTAGGAAAACTTAAGTTAATCCTAGGAACAATAGCAAGACTCATAGTAGACTTTATGTTTTCTCTTTCAAGCCCTAATTGAGTTAAAAGATCCAAACTTTCTTTAGCAACAAAAAGATTTGACCTAGCTTTAAAAACTTAACTCTAATTTGATTGAAACCCTAGATGCCTATTTTATATCAATTTGTTTCCACTTTAACGGTAAGTCTGCCATGATCAGTTAGTTCTCCACCCCAGTGAGCTGAGCTATAAACAAAGTATATAGTTTTTGAATGTGCCTACCAACGCATGTAGGAATGCGATACACAGTTTTGGCAATATGCCGTATGCATGGTATATTCTCATTCAGTGAGCTGTAGAGAGTTGAGAAAAGATCATGGAAGAACACTGTTGGGTTGTTTGGTGGAGTCATTTCTACTGACTTTAAGGAAGCCTGGTTGATTGTGTGTGTTTTTGTTTGTTTGTTTGTTATTCTTTTTCCTATATCGTGTTTACTTGTTTGTTATGACAGCGCTTGAATGACCAATATCCATGATTTAGTAGAATAACTAATACATAAACAAAAAAGATGAGATGGATAAGGAGAAAGCAAAGGGTTTTATGTTCAGAGAATCTTAAATACAGAAGAGAACAACCTTCTGGGAAAATCTCCTTGCGGCTCTTCTTAACATGTCATGTTTATTGTATTCGCTTAATCGATGCCCTGATATCCACACCTGTGTTTTGGGCAAACTCATTATTTTGCATGCCTCGACCTTGTGATGTGGCCAGAACTCTTTGGAAACTTGTTAGCTTTAACATGAATACTATTCAGAGTAATAATATATACCTTCAAAATTATCTTCTGTTAACAGTCAGTTAAATGTATTAATTTCTAGTTTTTTGTGAATCTTGCAGGCAGCAAAGGAGTTTGAGTCCGAGCTTAAAAAGGAACCTGATTCCACAGAAGAGCCGCCTGTTGATACACCTGTAGTTGTTGCGAGTGAACAGGAGAAGCAAGACACCGAGATGTCTAGCTAGCTCCACGGATAGTGTATGAGATTTGTAAAAGATATGCTAACTAAGTAGCTAGGTATACTTGATCAAATTTTCACCATTGCACCATGCATTTATAATTAAGAAACAAGTTTGTTTCCCCTAGTCTAGATCTGCTGGTGTGTAGAATTTGAGCTTTGTGGAATAAAATTATGTTGCTGGTATCATCTGCTATGTATTCTATGGTAGATGTAGCCAATAAAAGCTTTTAAGATGAAACTGAGGACAACATAGATTCATTTGAAGATATCAAATACATGAGTTCAGACAAATATCCTATCATATGCAGTGGGAAATGATAACGAACCCTACATCTATGAAGTTGAGCAAAGCTAGCTACGATGGTAAGTTTTAGTACTCGATATTCTTTGACTGCAATTTAGCAACTACGTTTTCCTTTTTATTTTGCAAAATATGATGATGACTTTTAATTGGATAAACAGCATACATTTGCTAATTTTTTCTCAAGTTGATCGTGTCGTGTCGTGACCGCCAATTCAACATGTGAAAGTGGAGAAAAAGAAGAAAATGTGTCGTGAAACCTGAACTAACCTGAAACTTGTCGTTTCCCTGCCAATTATATATCATCCACATCTGTATTCGGAATGGGTAAAACACGTTCCAATTATCTGTTAAGTAAGCACTTGGTCCTTATTTCTATTTTGCAAGCCCCGTAGGGTCATGAGGTTTTATAAATTGAACCATCAATTATGACGGGGAATATATATAATATTTGCACCAAGGGAAAAAAAAAAAAAAAAAGAAACATTGCACGTGCCATCTTTTTCCTTCCAAGTATGTTTAGATGGCCCAAAAATTATTTCGTATTGAGAAAATATTATATTTGTATTTTCTATGTTTATCCTAATAATGCATGAAACATAATTAACGTGATTTTTTATTATTAACTCACAAGAAATAACTTAGGCAATTCTTTTTAATCACTTGCAAAGTTTTTATGAAATTCATATTAAGGGAAAAATAAAATACAGCGCGCGTCCTTGCACGTAACATAGAGCCCATGATCACATTAACCTTTTTCCAACCCCAAGCCCAATTCGCTTTGCTTTTCTCTCTTGTCTTGTCTTAATTTTCTAATATCTGTTGTTGTTCTTCCTTTATATAGTCATATGGCACTAGCCGCTCCTTCCCCTTTATTTGCAGTGCAGTCAGAGACAAGCTGAAAAGCAAAAACTGGGAAATAGCAGCAAAGGGCATTGCCCCTGCATTCTCATGTTCCTTTTGTCTTTCTCAAATCTCAACTTTTGAAGAAAAGAAAATAGAATTTCACCCACCGCCACAAGATTAAACATTCTCCTCTCGGAAAGCCCAATCCCATTTCCCGGATATCATATCGGATACTGAATCTTCCACCCATTTTTTACACAAGCCTAGCCATCCTTTAACTTTTCCGCTTTTCTTGGCGTATCTTTTCAAATTTTCTCCAAAGTTACCACTCCTCCTCCTTAATTGGCCAAACTTCAAGCTAAGAATTATTATTCTGTTTTGTTAAGGTGGGCTGGGTCTAGGGCATGGCTGCAGGAAATTCATCTTCAGAGGGATTGGGAGACGATTTCTTCGAGCAGATACTGGCCGTGCCGTCAGCCTACCCTAACAGCGAGTGTGGCAGGACAGCAAGTGAGGTGGGCTCCATGCCAATGTTGATGCGGTTGGGATCTAGTAGAGGCGATGATGGGTTGAGAGGTTCCTTAGGGATAGGGATGGGGATGGGTATCCCTTTGGGGCTGAATTTAGAACAAGGGTTCCGTAGACACGAGGAAGGTGGTAGACGCTTCAGTGATGGCGTTGGTGACGGCAATCATCTCCATTCTAATAATGCTAATAACAGCACTAGTTCATCTTCCTCTTCTACTCCTGGAATCACTGTAAGTATCGTTCTCTCTTCCACCTGAAGCACTCTAGCTAGCTTATAGCCACTACAGAATAATTGATAGCAAGTGCTCCGTTTTCTTGAAACAATTCGGTTGGTTATGTTAGTTTTAGCGATGATGGGATGGAAACTGGAACTGAAGGTATGGGGTGAGGTATGCACATGTATGTATGTATATGCATAAAAAGGAAGGACAATGAATGGAAGGAAAGGGAAAGGAAGGGGCAGTTTTGTCATGTTCATTTTGGGTATGTTTTTTCTTATTTGTCTTTGTCTGTTGTCTAGCAGGAGAGGGATTCGGCGCATGTGAGGGGCATGTTTTCAGCGTTTGGACAATTGCATGCCCAGTTACTCAGACCGGCGGTGCCATCTCCGTCTCCGCCACCCCAGCTTCGCCAGGTAATTATCCAAATGACGATATTGCCCCTGTCGTTACATCCATCCATGTATAAGATAATTGGCCTGGCCTGGGCAACGATGTGACCTTAAGCTTTTTTATTCCGGCGACATCCCACTTCCACTTATTACCCAATAATTACGTTGAACCTTTATGCGATGATTCAATTTAATATAGTAACCTTAAAGTTGGATCACTTTGCATAGATGCCTAAGCATATGAGTTTATAGCCATGTATTTAAAAAGTAATAATCTTGTTTAACCCTCAAGAGTGAAGCATCATGGAAACTACTCCTAATATTTTACTATGAATCAGATTTTGGGTTTACTCTTAATATTCCCAGTACGAGGGGAGGGGTTTTATCGTAAATTCCAGATGCACTAATTTTGATTTTGAATTGTAGTTTATTGGGTGGGTCATGGGCATGTAATTTTTATTCTAGGATGGCATATCAGTGATGGTGAGTACTGACGTTCCTTGCCTGATTGGTACTAGGTCGAATAACATGGATATTTCCTTATTCATGTAAAAGTACGATGTCACTCATGTGAATACCTTATCATTTATTATTGAATTATGAAATGATTCCGAATGCATGCAGTATCGTCCACCTGGCAGGGTAAGAGCCAGAAGAGGGCAAGCCACTGATCCACATAGTATTGCGGAGCGGGTAAGACACATGTTTGACTTCACTTGCTGTTTTTCTACATATACGTATAATTTGGTTTTCTCTACTGCCTGCAGTTACGTCGTGAAAGAATTGCTGAACGAATGAAGGCATTGCAGGAATTAGTTCCTAGCGCCAATAAGGTTGCCAGTGTGACCGTTACATTTGCAACATTGTGAACTTATTTATTTATTGATGGGTTACTATTTTTTTCATGCATTGATTTTAACTACCTGCAATTTTCTTACCCTTTGATATTGATATATGTACTTTCATTAATTCTTATACATGGTGGAATTGTGGCTGCAGACGGATAGAGCAGCAATGCTTGACGAAATTGTGGATTATGTTAAGTTCCTAAGACTCCAGGTTAAGGTATTGCAGTTTCTAATGTCTGCTCTGCAATTAAAGAAAGACTCGCGTTGTGTTCCAGTTCTCTTTTAAAACTATCTTCCTTGAGCTTGAGATGCTTGTTTGATTTCATTTAAACAAACAGGTGCTGAGCATGAGTAGACTGGGTGGAGCTGGTGCAGTTGCTCAGCTTGTTGCTGATGTTCCCTTATCTGCAATGGAGGTGATTATTCATTCGCAGAAATGCTAGCTGTTTTTTGACTTGAAATTAAATTATTTATTTTCACATGCGTTCCAACCTGCCTGGACTACCTCATGTGATATATATCTAACAATGCATGCTTTGCATGTAATTCCACAGCCGTCTGATTCTTATTACTACAAATTGGTTCCATCTGCAGGGTGAAGGTAATCAGCAAGCATGGGAGAAGTGGTCGAATGATGGCACAGAACAAGAAGTTGCAAAACTAATGGATGAAGATGTTGGTGCTGCTCTGCAGTTTCTTCAGTCAAAGGCTCTTTGCATCATGCCTATATCCCTAGCCTCCGCAATTTTCCGTGCGCCTCAGTCAGACTCAGATGCACCAACAGCCTGAATCAAACAGCCTTTCATAGATTTCAACAACATCATATGGATGAAAGAACGAATGAATTTCGTTAGCACATCTTATGAAATAGGTTGAGGTCAGCGAGCTGATCATTCTTTTCAACTTCTGTCAAACAAGGAGCCCCAACATGTAATGTCATGGAATGGTCAACATCCAAGGTCCCATTTATGTTGTTCTCTTAAAATATGGGTGATGGAGTAGGTGTAGTGGTGGGATCGCATTTCTGATTTAGTGGAAAGTGGGCCCATAAAAAGGGAGGGATGATATTATGTACTTACTATAGTTTGGTTTCTTATAAATTGTAATTATATGTTTTCAAATAATTATAATTATGCAATTTGAGTTTTGTTTGGTTCTTGAAAAAGTTATTAGCTTTTTACCCTTACGGTTGCTGAAGGGTTACTGAACGGAGTGGTCGCAGAGAAAGCGGAAGGGGACGTTTGTTGATACTGAAAAATTATTCTATAATAATTATTTAACTAATTGCACTGACTGAGT
Organism: Bauhinia variegata; assembly: GCA_022379115.2. Classification (NCBI taxonomy): domain Eukaryota; kingdom Viridiplantae; phylum Streptophyta; class Magnoliopsida; order Fabales; family Fabaceae; genus Bauhinia; species Bauhinia variegata. The sequence goes on from CM039438.1 coordinate 23,502,857, forward strand.
GAGACGGCATATCGTGCACAAGTTTTAAGCTTGAAAAGCTTTGGACTTGTAAATTTGAGTTGAGTTTTGAATGGGCTGGGCTTCGGGTGTTTCGGTTTCTAACCCCAAAAAACAAAATAAAGGCAGTGATTGTTTCATCCTTTAGTTGGCTGTCGTCTTCTATGTCCGTGGACCAAAACGAAGAAAACTAGAAAATACGCAGACCATTAGAGTCATCTCTTCTCCAGTTAGGGTTTCGATGATCTGTAAGTTAAAAATATCCGCCATAATCTTGTTACGTTGCTTACCATGGGAAGAGTTTAGAGTGACTGAATGGAAGCTCTGAGACGAGTTTTTGTTTCGACATTAATATGTAAAGGATGTCAGGATGAATAACTCATGGATATGCTCTAATTTGTATCTTGATGACCTACTGCTATCACCATTGTGGGTCTTGCAAAAATCTAAAAGCTTTTGCTCAGGTAAACAAATGTTAATTTACAGGGGACAGCATTATTTTATACCAACGTCAAGGATGCTACTCCCTGTAGAAGCCTTATTTCAAACGGCCAGGCTGAAATTCGAGCTAGTTGACGAAGGGGGCTTTGCTTGGTCACAGGAAAGAATAATTTTTCTCATTAATCTCTCAAATTGATGTTTCCAGACTCAGTTAATTATAGTCTTCATGCTGAAGTATTGGCAAGCTGGCAGTTCTCGAATCTAAATTTGGAATACGACAATTTTTAGAAAATTAATGGATGATCCAAATATTTTTGCGCATGATCTGTTGAATATAAAGCAGGAACATTCAATTTCTGATATACTTTTTGAGTCTCTGATATATGTCCATTTATGTTTCGTCGTGGACGAGGTATTCGGTTCCTTAGTTTGGGTGCACACAGTGGCAGGACCACCTGGGATCCAACTGTGTCCCTTGAATTCAATCACCCGAGTCTTATAGTACTAGAGAAATGCAGTGCAAGAGATCACTTCAAGCAAATTTTAGGGCAGATTATGAGGTACAATCTTATTGGTCAAACATTCCCAATGAGCAGGCTTCTATTGTTCTCCGCCATCACACACCCAGAGAACCTAGACATGGCGAAAGTCCTCTTTGAACACTATACTCCCCATCCCAATCTCTTCATTTATAATACTATGATCTGTGCTTTATCATTCTCAACTGGTCAATCATTCGCTCTATACAAGGCAATGCTCCACGCTTGTGTACAGCCAGATAAGCACACACTAATTCACCTACTCCGTGCCTCAAACTGCCTATCAGATGCCAAGCAAATCCATTGTCATGCTATTGTTACAGGCTTGTTATCTAAGGGTTATGTGCAGAACACTCTCATAAAAGTTTATTTAGATATTGGAAATTTAGAGCTTGCGCTTCAGCTGTTACATCATATGTCTGATTCAGATTCTGTGTCATTCAATATCATTATTGTTGGCTGTGCCAAGAAAGGGTACTGTGCAAAAGCTGTAGAACTGTTCCGCAGAATGGTCGATTTGGATCTTGAACCTGATGAATTTACCATGTTAGGTCTTCTTATGTCTTGTGGACAGCTAGGATATGCGCGGCTGGCTAAATCTGTTCATGCATGGATCCAGCGGAGGAACTGCATTGGCTCTTCAAATTTAATCTTGTGCAATGCGCTTCTTGACATGTACTTGAAATCCAAAGAATTGGACCTTGCTCAAAAGGCATTTCATTTGTTAGTGGAGAAGGATACTGTTTCTTGGAATACTATGATTGCAGGATGTGTCAAGGTTGGAGAACTTGAACTTGCCCATAAATTTTTTGATGAAATGCCCATCAGAGATCTTGTTTCTTGGAATTCCTTGATTGCTGCTTATGCTCAGAATGGTCACTACTCAACAGTAGTTAACTTGATAAATAGCATGGTGGCCAGTAATATAAGACCTGATAGTGTTACAATATTGAGCTTGATCTGTGCGGCAGCTGAAGTCGGGGTGCTGAATGAAGGGAAATTGGTGCATGGTCGGATCATTAGGATGAAGGCGAAGATAGATGCATTTGTGGGTTCAGCATTAATAGACATGTATTGCAAGTGTGGCAGTATTGATAGTGCATTAATGATTTTCAGGGCACTAAGCGAGAAAGATACTATAGTATGGACAACAATGATTACTGGATTTGCATTACATGGTTTTGGAAGCAGAGCCCTGGAAATCTTTGCTGATATGCAGAAAGTTGTTATGCCGAATGAGGTAACCTTTTTAGCCACCCTTACTGCTTGTAGTCATAGTGGCCTTGTGGATGAAGGTATCAAAATTTTTCACTATATGAAAGAAATTTTTGGTATTGAACCAAAGTTGGAGCATTATGGATGTTTGGTGGATCTATTGGGGCGATCGGGGAGGTTGGCTGAGGCTAAAGATGTGATTGACAAGATGCCTATAAAACCAAGTAGATCCATTTGGGGGGCAACGTTGAGTGCTTGTAGGGCTCACGGAAATGTGGAACTAGCGGAGATGGCATCGAGAGAGTTGCTAAACTTAGAAGCTGATAAGGAAGGTGGATATATTTTGCTATCCAACGTTTATGCTGCATGTGGGAAATGGAATTGTTCAGATCAGATAAGAGAAATCATGGAAAGCAGAGGATTAAGGAAGACAGTAGGTCGCAGTAATATTGCCATCGGTGGTGTTGTTCATGATTTTATGGCATCAGATAAGCAACTTAAAAAACGGCAAGAGATGCAGCACGTTTTGAACTGTCTAAATAGGGAAATGAAAGATTGTACGGGGACTCCATCAGATTTGTTGCTGTTTTAGTGGCAAATGTTCATCCAGATACAACGAATTTTACTGTTTTTGAGAAAGAAAAAAAAAATCAGCTATTTTTTCTTGCACAAAATTTGTTCTGTAAGCTAGCACTTAATATTTTATTTATTTTTTGGTCTGTTTCACGGTGATGATTCATCTTCTCCGGGCAATCAGTGCAGATGCGTGTTATAAGACATTTAGGTGTCAGCTGCTCCTAGGACCAAAACAATAGGTTGAAGTAGAATACCTCCGTCATTGTACGCAGAGCCGAAAGAACCCGTAGGTCACGAAGCAGAAAATCGTGTCTTCATTACCAACGACTGTCGTAAGTGCCTCTCCCTTCCAACTTGTCGTATGCAGGATTTTAAATCACGGTATTGTACCAACAACAGGCGTAAGCTATTGTGGGACAAAAATGAATTTGAACTTATTAAGTTGATTCAAGACTATTGAGAAAACTTCTTTCAGCATTCTTCCAAATATGGTTTGGAATACATTTGCAGCATAACAAGTTTCCTTTAAAAATATGATCAAGTGTTATCTGTACAAGAAAAGCCACCCCCACACTCGATAATGATCTAATACACCATCAGCAAGATATTGTACAACAGCCTTGGTTAGTAAACCTAAGTCTACGCCAGAAAATCTTAAGATTATCTGTCAGTCTACTTGCAAACTTGCCAGGTATTTTTTACATGTTTTATTTAAAAAAAACACATCTGTCACCACTATATCATTTGCCCTATCACTGCAAGTTCATCTGCAATAGAACCGCATATCCTATGAGATTGAGATGCATACCAATTAAGACATGCTTAAACCAGTATTAGATTTTTTTTTTTTCTTTATCACAGAAAATTTCAATTGCAATGCTGCAAGGACACCCAACTAATAAATGTCACCAAATAATCACGTCGCTCCAGAGCTGGCTGTAACCCCACAACCATCTCTTAACGCTTGAAGGCGCAAGTGCAGGGTTCTTTGCACGTTGTCTGCAACTAACTTCAACCTACCTTGACTTACATCTGCTGTATTCCCACTATGTTCCACTGTTCGTGCCACCCGCTGTTTACATTTCTCCCAATCATCGACACGCAACCAGCAAGCTCTACCTCCATGGCTTCCATCCATGCCAAGAAAAGATACATTCGGACTTTCACCAAATGAATATCTCAACCTCACAGAAACACAGTAAGGCAACCAAGCAGCACCACCAACAGCATTGATGTGAGGGATGAGAGCAGGATCAAGCACAACAGTCAATGCAAAATCAACAGAATTATGTGGACGATCATAATGAATGTTACTCCTAGATGCAGATGAGTTTTCAGAGTTCTCATCCATATTTAAACCAGCATGATTTTCAAGACACAATTCAATCCGTGGTTTTTGAGCTGGAGCGACATCTCCAACTTGTGCCTGGACTAATCCCTTTTTCCAAGCTATTAATTTCAAGAAATCTCTCAAAACTGGTATCGGTAAGGTGAGAAGAGTTATGAATGATGCAACACGAGAAGCATCATATGGCTCTGATGCAACCCGACGGCTGAAGTAGTCACATATTTCACCTATTTCAGATTGAGTTAATTCCTCTTGAGCAGTGTTGGAGTTTTGCTGTTGCTGCTGCTGATGATGAAAGCGTTTCACACTAAGAACCTGAAGTAGAAGCTGCACTCGGTGGACACTGACAGCAAATACATAGCCCCTGCATAAAGACGCAAATAAGATGTCAGGATGGCATTTCCGTTAAGCTGCCCCAAATAAATGGAATATCAATCGTTAAACAGAAAGAGCCTGTGTATGCACAGCTAATAAGTCATATTATGGACCCACTGCATAATAAGTACTAACATAAATAATTTATTGTATCAAATCGAATGGGGCTCAAATAAGAAAAATTGTTACAAGACATTCACATACTTGTCCCATCTATGACATTGAAAAGTCTATTTGGCATGAGAAAACATCTGGATGAAATACATACGTTCACAAGGCAAAATAACCATGGTGTGTGAAAACTTATAGGCATACAGTACATAAACTACTTTAATAAAGAAAGGCATCATACTGTGGGATAAGTGATTAGCAGTGCTTTGTTTTCATTTTTTCATCTTCTTCCCCGTTTGTTTTCTTTTTCTTTTCCTATTTTGGTTAGCTATGAAAGGGGATGAAAAAGATGGCAAGGGTCCTTGCATCTAGCAAGACCAGAAAAGACCAAAACTTTAAAAAAAAAAAAAAAGTAGAAGTAGTAAAACGGTTAGAAGTTTCGAGGGAAGGGGAACTACAGCATGGAAAAAAAGTTAACTAACCCGACAAAAAAGCGCAAAGCAGGCTGCTCAGGGTCCAAGTTCAAAAGTGCACCTTCATTGTCCTTCAGAAGAGACCCTAGGATCTCTTTCAAAAGATCTGGTAACTGGGCAAAAAGCCATAGCACTCCAAGATACTTCAGAATACCTCTCAAAACCTTCTTAAGGGCAACAAGAGGAACCCAACCACCACCATATCCCCCATCATCACCAAGGCCAATAATAGCTGTGTTCAGCTCACCTCTAACTTGGGCAGGGACTCCTGTTCCTGGTGATCTGCGTAAAGAAACTGCTGATGTCATCATAGCCAAACTTGAAGATCCTGATAAAGCATTTCCCACACGGTTTAATCCAGCTACTTGATTTCCCGTCCTCGACATTGCAGCAGAAGCAGGTAGGTTCATTCTACTTCCATTTGCAACTGCTAACTGGGATCCTGAACCAGGGTTGGGATTGTTCGAATTTGCCAGTCCACCAGGCTGTTGTCCAGTGAAATTAGGATCTAAACCATTCAATTCTTGTGCAACATGTTCCATGATGAAAGGCCGAAACTGTGGACATGGTAAAGACCCTCCAGAAGGACGACCTTCTCTGGGGGGTGTTGCAGGCTGCAACCACACCTGATCTCCTGCAAAGCAACGCATGTCAACAGCAAACTGTTTCCTGTATATGATTCGTATCCAGTAGGGACCACGTAGCACAACAGAGACATCAATGGGCAAGAGTGAACTTGGAACAATGCCTGGGCCACCTCGCCCAGCCGCAGCTAACATTGCGAGGCTTGGATTTGTGAGCGACCCACTAGCAGCAGATATAACAGCATTACCCCCAACAGGACCAGAGGAGGCCTGGCCAAGATTTGTAGTTGAACTACCTAACAAACCCTGTGGTGGTATATAACCAGTCTGCTTAGGGATAGAAGATATGGCTGCTGCAACCCCAGGAACACCTGGAACAGGGCCAGCTCGTGCTGGCCTGGTGGCAGCTGCTAGAGCATGCAAGGGTCCCGCAGTCAGCCGAATGCAGTCCAAAAGAGATGAAACTTCACCTCCATTAATGAAATCTTCTAGAAACTGCACAAAATACAAACATGCAAGGATTTATACTCCTTTTTAAGTTTTTGCTTTTTTCCTTTTTGGTGAGGGGGGCGGGTTGTTATGACATAAGACAGCTTCACAGTAAGTCCACTCAAAATTCAAAGAGGAAAATGGGATCAAACCTTATCACAAATCAGTACAAAAGAAGACCTGAAAACAGTTGTTCCACTGGAATTTCACCAAAAGGATTGTGAAAATCTAAAAGAGTAGATAAGTAAATGGATCTACTTCAGAAGAAAGAGAAATGACACCTTAAAAGATCAAATGTGGAAACAAATCAAGCCTGAGATACCAAAAACAACAAAATGAAGCAAAAGTTCATGACTAAAAAACGTAGCAAATGTTACCTAATCTTACATTTATTGGCATATACCAAAGCATGATACAAGAATATGTAGATACCACCAACACCAACATAAACAATGGCTAAAACAAAAATGAACAAAGAGTAAACAAACGAGGAGAAACTAACAAACCTTGGTATGAGGCCAGAGCTGGTCAGGAGATACATGCATTGTGCAACCCTCCTTACCCGATTCCCACTCTACAACAAAACGAGCAAGCACGCTTGAACCAAAGCTAAACCACAAGCTCATCAATCCAACCGCTTCAATTCTGAATGCCCTTCTCATCTGTTCTGAAAGCTTATCAGCAGTATCAGAAGACACTCTGCCACCAGATGCTTTGACATCAGAACTCGGAATGCCTTCTTCTGGCTTCTCATCTGATCTTACACCAAGCAATTTCCTCATGCCTAGAGCAAATGTTCTTGCATTGGCTAGCCTTTCGATATCAGCCACTAATTTCTTTATACTATCTACCTCAACAGATTGATAACTCAAAACAACACCATCAGGATCATAGCGTATATGAGAATCTATGTCAGATGTATTGGCAATACGAACACCTGAACCCCATGGTGAATTACTACTCCCTTTTTGAAGCTCCCACAAATCCCTGAAATGCTGGTCATTTATCTTAACATCCCAATACATGCAACCAGGTCTTCCAAGTCGCAAGCATATATGTTGCCATGAATCACCCCTGGCAAATGGAAGTCGGAACCATATGTTAGAGGAGGCATTTCTTAAACCCACCTCTTCAACATATGGGATGTCTAGTGCTTCCATCTGGCTGGTTAGTCTAGCATGCTTGATGCAAAGTGAACAGTGCCTGACCACATGAAGAAGAGCTGCAATATAAATGCTGGATGGAGCATTCCCTTTATTTGCTTCTGCAATTAGATTTCCATAACTGTATCCTTCAGCTTTAGGAATCATTTCACCAGATAAAATCCCGTGAGACAAAGATGGTTGAGAACAAGGTGAATCTGAAATTTTTCTTCTCTTGCACGTTCCCAAGCTGGTTTCGAGACCTTGAAGTGATGGAATCAAGCTCAACATATCTGAAGCTGTTCGTTTTCGGGATCTAGTTTCTTGTTTGGACATAATATCTTGATTACTACTGTAATTCACTGTGAATTCACCTGCCTGGGCTGAAAAGAAGCGATTTATTAGTCATAAATGACCAGATAAAAGTGAAAATAAAAAATATAGCAGCATGCATATACTCCATATGAGAAAGATAAACACAAGACAGTATCTTACATACGAGAGTAGTAGCACACAAATTGGATCCAACAACCCTTGAAGAAGGGACTGAAGGCCCAGTTGGTGAACTTCGAGGTCCATTGGGTCTAGAATTAGGCAGAGAGATACAAGAACCAGTTGGCCTGGGAGGCGATAATAGCCGAGATGACCGACTCCCACATAAAGCATCATTAGATGTTTCATTTAGCACTTTTAGCTGATCTTCATCCATTGCAGTGCAGGAACCAGCATCAACTGACGGTGGAGATTTAAGGGAAGCCAGGTCCTGTTCAGACTTTGAAGCAGATAGCTTTTTCCCAGTTGCGCTCCTTCCTTGAACAGAAGAAACTGAACCATAAGAACTAGATTGGACTAGGCCCTTCATGCTACCTGATGAATATAAGGAACCATCATAGTGGGTGGCAACATTTATGTTACTGATCTGTGCCATCTGCATACCACCTTCCCACTTGGGAGATGGGGTTCCTGCTTTAATAGTATGAAGATTCATTGGGACAGAACCATAATGAGACACAGGGGATGTGTTTAGGGATGAAGAGATATTTGGAACAGAGAACGGAGGTACAGATGACCCTTTCTCAAGTCCAAACACCTCATCAACTACTGATGAAAAACCTGATGGATAACATCCTGCTATCTGCATAGAACTCTCGAGCCCAATATCAGAAAGAAACTCATGCTCAGAAGTTTGATTTGGACCTGCAGTATTAGGCAAAAAGGAACGTAATTTTCCCCAGTCAACTAGGTTTAAATTCATTTCATCTTCATGCATCTGCATCTGTCCTATATCAATTTTCTTGACCCGCAACACTTGATTTAATTCATCAGGTGAATGATCTTTTCCAGAGGGAGCTGGCTGAGTCTCTAGCAACTTAAACAGGGGTTTAAAATCCTTATCAAGTTGCAACAGTAGAAAATACGAGCTCCCACTGTCAGGAAACCCCATCAATAGCATAACTGAACCATTTAAAATGCTCTTAGGTAATTTCACAGTACTGAATTCATGCTCAAAAACCTGCAAGAATGCCACTCAGCCCCCATAAGTCATAGGTCTTAAGGAAGATTCAGATCAAAAATTTATCATCCATAACAAAAGTAATGACCAAAGAAGCAAATATACCTCAAGGCCTAAAAACCTTCCAACAGATGCAAATAAGTGCAATACACTTTTGCTTCTCAAGCTCGTGAAGACCTCAGCTGCAGTCATTGTACCCTGATTTAAAGCTTCTTCACATTCTAACAGGGCTGAAGGAACAATTATATTCCGTGATGATTGAAGGAGGAAGCGACCATTCCTGAGTAACAAAAGAAAATGTACTTGAGAAACTCTGAAGTGAAATTCAATGGAATTGTATCTTCAAGAATCCAAACAGAAAATCCCCGAATAAGTGCCATCAACAACCTATAAGCACATTACTCATCATTGGTCTGTCAACTACAACAACCCTTCTTAATAAATAACAAAACCAGACAGGTTAAACTTATTAAACTGAAATCAATATGTACGAGTTAGAAGGGGTACCTGATATTAATTGCAAGCGTAAAAAATAATGAGCCATAGGCACGAACTCGCAAGACCTCTTGCCCCTCAGATTCGTTGGTGCAGTACTTATCCTCCTTCTGTAGACAGAAGCAAATTAACATCTAAAAACCCTTGCAAGATTGACTGGACAAAAGCAAGGTATGAGACTATACATAGAAGAGACATAACAAGGCAACATCATTGAAACCATAAAAACTGGAACTGCCATCTGCATGAGACGGCAAAATATAAGGGTGAATATGATTTTGCTAACTTATGAACATAGACCATAACAAAAGGAAATGAACATAGACCATAACTTATGAAATACCTTTGCCTTAAACTTCAAGAAAGTGTCCTTAAACAAAATTGGCATCCCTAGCAATGAAGAAGTATCTAGCATTTGAACTTTGACATAACAAACAAAAAGGCCATATATTTTACCATTCAACTTCATACGTTTCAGAGGGAAAATGAAGACTCTAGTGCTCTGGAATACGATAGATTCACATATACATATGACTCAGTTTATACTTTTAATTTTTCCCACAATTACTAAAAAAACATAAGGAGCTACAAGAAAACGAGATGCAAATAATAGAGACCCCAAAAAACAATATAAGAAACATGACCAACACAACATCAGAATTTGCCACTCCAAACAAGGAATCGAACATTAGAAAGAAAAAAAAAAAGATATAAAGTCAAGAATCCAAAAGAAGAAACCCAAGAAAAACACAACTGACCTGTTTATATTCCAAATCAGGTTCATCCACACAAGATTGAAGCACAACATCACCTGCTGCTCGACAGACCTGAACATTTTTACCCAGCTCTTTTTTAATTTCAAGCAAACGAGTATATCTGTTACAGCAAATAGCTCTTAAGAGCAACTTCTCGACATCAATACAACTTTGGTCCAAGAAAAACTCTGCCTCCTTGCCCGTCAATGGATCTATGACAAAGGTGCTGTGGATACACTTTATCTGGAGATCTTGTCCTGGTTCAATTTTTATGAATGGGCACATTCCTGAGTCTGATGCACCAGTATTTTTATCAAAATCCAACCAATATATAATTTTTATCCCAGGTGTTCGTAGACCAGATGAATCAGATTCACCATCAGGGTTCTGCGCAGGACCTGAACTTCCCCCATGACTGGTGCCACCCTCAGATATGAGCTCAAACCGAATTGCATCTTTCCATCTTCCTTGTCTAAGAGTTTGTACTTGCCTTATAACAGTGTCCATGACAAGTGCAACACATAGTTCATGAAGAACTGTGTACAATATTAAAAATGGATTTTCAGCTGCAGCCATTCTTCGCTCTAAATCATCTCCAAGTGCATGGCGCCGCAATTCTTCCAATTTTATAGGTCCATTTTTTTCACCAACAAGCAGCTCCAAATGCAATATCCTCCACATAGATAGGTGTCCTCTGTAACCAAGAGTTACTAAAACCTTAAATTCCCCATCCACCCTAAGTAATGCAGTACCATCAGAAACTTTTATCTCAGAAACTTCTTTTGGAAGTGAAATTTCAAGCAATTTAGATCGTACAAGTATGTCCAGCTTTTTCAAAGCAGGCTTTTGCTGATCCTCAGACAAGGTATTCAGAGTACCCACATCTTCTATACATTTAGGTAAACGCTCATAAGTTCCTGTTAAAAGAACTTCAATTGCTGATGGAACATCATAAACAGGAGCACGGGCTTGTTGAAGCCCCTCATGCATGAAAAACAATGAATCTGCAGCTTGAGTAAAACAGGTATCATGGTTTGATACAGTGGAACTCAGTTGCTGACAGTACTGTATCAAAGGAACCTGCAAACGAATAAATTCTAAATTATATACAAGGAATTTTAATTATACTGAGATTTATATCATGTATCACCAAGAACGTATCAACGTAAAAATAATAGTTTGGTAGGCATTAGTGTCCTCTTTTAACCATTCTAAGAGCTACTCAACAACCATTCATGTATGAAAATAAAAAGGCGGTAACAAGGACTAAACCATATATCATGGAGGATCAATACAGCAGTTCAGAAAACTAAAATTTTCTTCCAGCTCTATAACCTTGTTGACATTCTTTTTCAAGAAATTCAGGAACTAGAAGTCATTAGAACAACCAAACTTGAAATTTCCAAATAAGAAAACACGTGTGACAATTCACTTCTCAGCGACCAAAATACAGTCCCAAGTTAAGTAAACGATCTAATTTCCATGCTAAGGCGTTTGATAAATCAATTAAAACAATCTGTATCTACAAGTTCGCCCTAATCCCGCGTGGAGAAAAGATTGCTAGTAAAAAATAAATACGGTAATTCAGTCACCTAGCAGTACCATCTTGAAAAAATTTAGCGAGATTCAGAAGCCAGAGTAGTGGAACATAGAAGTAATCCGAAGTTTTAATATAGAAAGCATTGAGTGAAGATTTTGTCATATATGTACATATATATATACACAAACCGTTGTGAATTGAGTTGGATGAAGTGAAAACATGAAATGAAGGGTGGAAACTCTATGCTATAACAGTAAAAAAGCTAAGAAAGAAAGAGGATCGGACTGACCTGTTGACACCACTTAGCGAGGACATTGAGGCGGATCATGCGCTGCTGAGTCTTGCTCAGGAACTTAAGGAGGCTAATTTTCTTATCAGTATCAGATAGTTCGGTGGCCCTGCATTTATCGACGACCTCTTTGAGAGAGGTGAACGAATCTTGAGCAGCGCGACTCACCAGGGTGGACAAGTCCACCGTCTGTTGCCCTAACTCGGAAGCCATTGATTGTGTTTTTGGTTATCTGGCGATCTATCTCGTCATAAACATTGGAGCAGACAGGTAAGGTAGGGTTTTAGCTCTAGGGCAGCGACCGGAATAGAGCAATTTGGTTTTCGTGCGATGGATCTTGGGACACAGAACAAGAGCGCTATCAGGTTTTAGCCCTCTCTTCTAGGAATATGTTCTGGGATTCTGAATTCTGAATTCTGATTTTGACATTAATAATAATTAAAGAAAAGGCAAAAAGGAGAAACCTCCCAAAGTGCTTAAGAAGTACGAAAGACCTCCCAAAGCCAAAATGATATAATTTTTGTTTAACGAGACTCATGCTCCAAATATTAAGCATAAAACATAAAACATATCATAAAAATAATAATTTCCAAATTAGGAGGAATAGAATTAGCTATTTACGATGTATTATTGTGAGCTAAGGTAAACAAATGCATATGCTGCCTAACATCCCTTGTTTTCTTTTCACACCCATTATCCTCCTGTATTTTTACTGCTTCGATCAGGAAATTGGGGTGTGAAAAGAAAATGGGTCCATAAGTCGGTCTGATCCAGTATACAGACTAGCCCAATAATACAGCACCACACTTTGATCCATTGAGGCCAGCTCGTCTTAACACGAGGTCTGACCTGTTATGAGTGAATTCTTTTGCAATATGATGGATCGAATATATAATCTAATTATTATCTCCGAGAATGAACATTCTCGTGTGTTGCGGGTACCCGATTCAAATTAATCAATCTTTCCATCTTTTATGCTAACTTTGACCTACACCGCCTCTCTGCTCTTAATCTTAAACGGTAAGATCTAACTGGCGGATGGAGTTGTTGGTCGGATTCTGTGTGTTGGCTCAAGTGATAAGAATGGCCTTTTGTTGCCAAATTCTTGAAATAGAAGAAAAAATTAAGGTAACATGCTCTTGTTTTGTCTACAAATTAACTAGAAAACTAATGACTAAAACAATACCTCAAATTAACTAGATAATAAGTCATTCGTTTAATTTAATGCAAGTTGAATAATGGATGGATATTGGGAGGGGTAAGGGCAAATGGTGGAAAGGGTTGTCCTTAAATTTAGGGGACAGATTTGAGACAATGATCGGCCGCCCATATTGAAAACCCTCTCTTCTCCCGTCTTGGTTATTCATTCCATGGACATAAATCACATGCTTAACTATTTGCAATTTCTAAGTGGAAAAGCCTGCCTAAACAAAAATTGACAAAATATCTATATTATTATTGGTGAACACAATCCATCAAAAGCTGAAATCTAATAATTTCTAACCATCCCTCCCGTACATCTTTTCACTCTGCTGTTGTAAAACGGCCTTCCCAAAAGCCCGAGGGACAGAAAGCTGGTATAATTAGGATGATTAATCATTAATTTATTTTTGTTCCTTTGCAACCACCTACCAAAAATTATTCATTAAAATAATGTTGAGTTGAGAGATTTTTTTCTTTATAATAATCGATCATCAAGTAGAATTTACGTACTGTTTAGTTAAATTATTATTATTATTATAAAAAAAATTCGGTGGATAACTCGTGAATGTATCCAGGCCAAACGAAATTTAAGCATAAACTGTTTTGGTTATCTTTGACCAGTAACCAAGCAAACAACTTTTGCCGACAGTGTTAATTAGAAAGTATAATTCATGTTTTTTTTTAATTGATTTTTTGTTTGGGGTTAACGACTATTAATCACTATCAGAATGGGATTTACTGGTAAAATTATAAATGAGAAAAGAAATGAAATATGACAATATATGTGCTCAGCCTCAGGTAAATGATTTTATGATTTCGTTATAAGATTTTTATTTGGATTATTATGAAATAAGCGGAGGGGCGTTAGGTGTGTGTGGGCGTGAGAGAAAGGAGGATGCATATGATATATTGGAATAATACTATTGGCGAATGCAGCAAAGGTTCAAATAGAGAGATGAAAGAGTAAAATTTGGTTTAGTAATTTGAATTTAAATTCTTTTAAAATTACAAATTGAAATTCTCATGTACATCTTCCTTTTTTTTTTAAGTTCTAACTAAAAAAACAAATAGCTAGAGACTGAGACATAAAGTTTAAGGGTCCATGTCTGTGTTGTTTGGTGGATTGAAGATGCAGGGAAGACTGGAAGAGGGAACTTTTAGGGATACTGTTTGGTTGGGGTAGGGCTAGCGGTAGTAGGGGTTGGGGGGGATCTGTTTGCCAAACTCCCTCCAGCGGAGCATAACCCCACACGCTTAATGTAGCTCGTCTAGTCTAATTTTTATGTTTTTTCTTTTTTCTCCTTCGCTGTAAAGCCTCACTGGCCCTTTACAGCCTCTCTTTAAACTCCGTCGGTGCCAATCGTTGTTAGTTCTTCGCCTCAGCTATGGTGTGGTTCAATGCAAATCTTAACCGTAAAATTCAAAAATCAAAATTTAGAAATTACCGTTAAAAAAATCTATGTCTATAAGAGAAGAGAAGAGGGGAATAAAAAAAAAACAAGGGCTTGGATGAATGGCATTTAACAGATACGTGAGAAAAGAAGGAGTAAAGTCAAAAAGAGTAAGGAGATAGTATGTGTCTATCAGCATCAGGGTATTAAATGGCACACGTGTAGTGTAGTGAGAGAGTTGGTAATGGTACGTATGTAGGCGTGGACCGGTAAGGTAGCGAAGAGTTTGATGGTGGAATGTAAATGGGTCCAAATCCACACGAGGGCTTTTGAATCTGGATTGGTTGGAACGCACGGGGCCTCTCTCTTTGTTTTTGCTTGCACGTCCTTTCCGCGTTTTGTCACTTTCTGATTCACTCAGAACCAAATAATATATTATTAATCTTCCACCTCTCCATTCTCATCTCATTTGTATTGGCTATTGGCTATTGGCTATTGGATCAAAAGAATAAAATATATTTAGTAAAATTAATTAATCCAGGCAAGGGAGAACCCATATCCCTCCATAAAGCTAATGTGTCACACGCTCGCTTTCTTCAATCTATTTCTCCATACTAGTAAAATAATGTCTTTATCACTAGCCCGACATGATTTGGAGCAAGTGCATGCACTGCGGATAGGAGTAGGACTTCTCTTCAAATAATAATAAAACAAGTTTTAACATGTATTTTCTGGTACATGCGTTCATTGGACATTGTAAAAGGTACATGATCTATAATGAGAAATCATTCATTCATAATTATAATTATGCAATTAATAGCTAGACGAAAGCCGTGTTATAATCTCTACCGTGAACCCTTTTTTAAAAAAAAAAATAAAAATGTGAATCTTTAGCGTGAAGTTGTGCTCGTCTTCTCAGTAATTACTGTATACACACATAGAGATAACACTTTGCCTCATTTGGGCGGGTTCCATCAGTTTTGAGGATAAAGACAACGATTTCTGATTTGAAAACTAAAAAATAAATTATAAGTTTGAGAAGTGAGGATCCGCAGAGATATATAAGAGATGGGAGCAAATTTCTCATTAGGTTGCCACCTCGTTGTCAGCCTTAAATGTATGGGGCAAACAAACCGCACCATTCGTACAACTTCAGAACAAAAATTTGTTCAAAAATATAGTAGTTAACTTTATTCAAGATAACGTATACTTGCAAAAAAAATTAAAAATATACGTGTATTTTGTAACATGTATCAAAAATTTTCTTAAAATCGATAATTAAAAACTAAGATAATCATTAAAATAAATATATTTTTAATAATTTTTATATACAACATATACGGAGAGGATTAAAAAAAGAATATATAAAATAAACTATTTCATCTATTAATAAAAATAATAATATAAACATTAAATATATATTATTTTATAATTATTTAATTTATAAAATACTATGAAATACCCCATTTACGAGCAGATTTCCACCCATTTAGGTACCGGTGAATAGATCATTTGAATAATGTGGAAAAGGTCTTTTGTACAGGACAGGACAGGACGGCTGTTGGTCCCCTCTCTCGGTCACCACGCAAAGTGGGCAAAGGATAAGTAGACAGACATACGAAGATCGATTGAAAAGATGTTTGAATGTCAATCCTCCTCCTTTTCCTGTTACTAAATTTTATCCATATAATATATATCTCCGTTATCCTTAATCTGCTTTTTCACATAAATGTGATTCGCATAATTATGCTTTCCTCGACTAAACATGCACACTTTGATCAACACACAAGAAAAAATTAAAAATATATATATATATATTCCGAAAGATTCCTAGCTCATGATCAGATTCCTCCTCAAGTTAAACATGAAATCATTTTTTAAGAAATATGAACTGCTTAAATTAACGCAATATATTTTGTCAAAACTACTTTCACTTCAATATTATATTTTAAGCACTTGCATACTAAATTAATTATTTTTCATTTTCTAAATTACTGATGTGGCAATATGATATTGGTCTTTAAGCATACGGAACACGCCAGATGGCATGGTGCGTGTCTCACGAGACCACTCTGTTTTATTCTGTTTTCGACTATAATATTTAATAATTAAAGATACAAAAAAAATTTAAAAAGATATGTACTTTTTTTTAATATATCTCTTGTTATGTAATTATTTATAAATATAAATATAAGATTAAAAAAAAAATTTAAAATATACATTACAAATATGTACAAATATATTTATATATAAGACCATCAAGTTTATGATATTCTAGTCACTAAGCCAAAGGGCCTTATAGTTAATTAGGTTCACTATTATTCTCTTTAACTAAAATCACTCAGGATGTTTGATAAATGTATTATTTTTTAATCTTTAGAATCTTAATTTAAGGTGTATTATTTTTTATGTTTGATACAATTTTGTTAAAAATATGATTTTAGGAAACTTGTTTTTCATAATTATTTTTAATGTAAATTTATTAAAAATTTTCATAAGAAGAATGAGATTTTAGTTCTTGATTTTTTAAAAATATTTTTTATAGATATTTAAATTTAATTTTATTATAAAATTTAATTTATAAATCTTAAAATTTAAGAATAGATTCACGTGTCAATCATAGTAAGCCCGAACATCCTTACATTTAACCCTCCGACAAAAATATAGAAAAAAAAATCCTTCATGTGGGAGTGTGAAATTTTTGCAAAGCATATCCACTTAGCTTTTGCCTTTTGCTAGGAAAAAAGAAAAAAGACAAAAAAAAAGTGTCGAGTGGTGAAATAAAAAGGCACAGAGAGGCAACTGGGCTGGCTGGCTCACCACAATGATTCTTATTACGATGACATCAGGCGTGACATCAATCTCCCGACAAGCCGTGGATGATCGAACCAAAGGTACCGGTATACGTGGCAACATCAAGACCGTTAGAAAGGCACAATACAGCATCCATATATTATGAGATCCTTGACAAAAGCTTAGACCTCTTCCAAGTCCCGAAATTTGAGAATTGAGACGGAAACCCAATTAGTTTCTTCATTGGCTGACCAAGTGAGAGGATACATAATTAAGTTGTGGTCACTGCACCGGTAAAGGCACAGAGAGAGAGGGACAAGTACAGTATGATTAATTTTGACGAAACTGAATTGCGACTGGGCTTGCCTGGTGCCGAGTCTGATTCTGGCATCAAGATTGGCAAGAGAGTTTTCTCCGAGACTACTAGTACTGCTGCTGTTGATTTGAAGCTCAATCTTTCCTCAAATAATGAGTTGCCCTCGGGCTCACACCCAGCAGCCCCCCCACAGCAAAAGCCTAAAGACAGCACCACTGCTCCTCGCGCTAACGACCCAGCAAAGCCACCTGCAAAGTATTATTCTCTTCCCCCTCTACTCTCAATGCCTTTTTTTTATTTTCTTTGATCACATTATCTATTCTGCTCATTCTATATGTACACTCATATAACACTAACTTCCACACAAACACCTCCTTTGAATATTATATTACTTTGCAACAACAATTCATTCCGGCGAAACCCATGCCTTGCCTTAAAATAATGCATGTTGAATCTGAAACTGACTCTACTACAGGCTTGTTTAGAACAACGAGAAGAAGATAAATTGAATCTGGTAACGGTACGGATTTTAAATGTTAAGTAGTAACAACTATTACGGTGAATATTTCCTCTGAATAATAGATAGGCATACAAGTCTGTAGCTGAAATTGAAGGCACTGGTTACTGATTTCGTACGCCATATTCCTAGTTTGGGGCATATATATATTCAGAAACTTTTACATACGAATTCCGATTCTGATGATTTAGTTATGAAATTTCATAGCACAAAATGGATCCATGGTGATTAGTCATGCATCCAGAATTTTTTTCCAAAGGGGAATATATTATTAGTGTCCATCCGGAGCCGGAAATTGAGCAAGGAAAAACGTAGTAGCAGTAGTCTGCAATGCATCAAGCAATTGGAGGAAGTTGGTAGTTGTTTTGCGGATGGCGTGGTTGGCTGTCGGGCGGGCAGAGGAAAAGAACAAGACACACGGAATCTTACTTTTTCTCTGAACGACCCAACCATTTCATTTCAAAGAGAAAAAAAAAGAAAAGAAAATGATAGTCCACGCCTGTCCCCACCCAACCCGTCTCTCTCTCATTCGAGTGACCCCTTTCACTCGATCATGTCCGCCATGTAACCAACCAAAAACACAATTTTATTTAATTAAGATAAGATGTAGTATTTATTTATTTATTTATTTTTCTTTCTCGAGATAGATAAATTAATAAATGAATTGTTTGCAGGGCACAAGTGGTGGGTTGGCCACCAGTCCGATCATTCAGAAAGAACATAGTGTCGGCACAAAAGAACAACAACAGCGGCGAGAAAGGCAGTGGTAGTAGCAGCAACGGCGTGGCCTTTGTGAAGGTTAGCATGGATGGTGCTCCCTATCTACGCAAGGTGGACCTCAAGTTATACGAGAGTTACCAACAACTGTCTGACGGTCTTGCTAAAATGTTCGGCTCTTTCACCATTCATGCTAATTGTGACTCGCAAGGGATGAAGGATTTCTTGAACGAGAGAAAATTGATTGATCTTCTCAATGGTTCTGACTACGTACCAACATACCAAGACAAGGATGGAGACTGGATGCTCGTGGGTGACGTGCCGTGGGAGTAAGTTCTTTCTTTAATTCAATTAACTCACTTTTTATTTTAATATTAATATTAATATTAATATTTATTTATTTATTTATTTATTTCTCAGGATGTTCGTTGAATCGTGCAAACGCTTGCGCATAATGAAAGGGTCTGAGGCAATTGGACTTGGTCTGTATTTATTTACTGCGCCAAAACCAACTTCTAATCTTCCAGCTTGATTAAATATTAGTTTTCTCATACGTACATAAATTCATTTAATTTGCAGCACCCAGAGCGGTGGAGAAGTGTAAGAACAGAAGCTGAACTCAAAATTTTCCTTCTTCATAGCTAGACGGAAACCAACCTAGCTAGGTCGAGCCATTATAAGACTTTCTGATAGTAATATGCATATGTACCGTGTCTCTTTATTTTTTTTGTTATGTTTTCTTATATATATGTATGATTATGTAAGAAAATAGCTGGAAATTTGTTAGGTACAAGAAATAATATATAAGATGTTTATATGATCTTTTTTGTTTTTTGATTGTTAGGGCTGTTATTAATGTGCATGTCCAATAATAATGTAAATATTTCTAAGCTGTCGTGAGTGGTTCTTGTCGCCTTTGATTTTTTTTAACTAGCACGCATTTAATTCTTTTGTATTGTATGCAAAGATTCTCTTGCATTATATGCGTAAACCGTGGCCTCGCCGCCTGTCTGTCAAATTATAGTGATATATGCTTGGCCGAGGGGGCAATTCCATAAGATCTACGAACAAAGTGATAAGGTGGTCCCCCGACATGTGACTTTAATTGAGTGTTCCACTTATGTATTTCACGTTTCCACTTCCTTCAGTTTTCCTGTTCCTCTCCTCGTCCAAGCTCTTCTCCCATCCGGCCCCCTCCTACCAATAGACTAACTAAACAACAAAAGGATAATTAAGAAATTTATTAAATAATCTTTACAATATATTAAAAAATTAAATTTACTGAGATATTATAATTTAATCAAAAGTTTCAAGATAAACTCAATGCAAAATAAGATGTTAGATGATTTTTATTAATAAAGCACTAACTAAATTTTATTATAATATTCAATATTATATATTTTTATTTTATCAACGAAGATCTCTAAAGAGTAGTAAAATTATTCAAGAATAAGATTAAAATTGAAAAAAAAAAAAGAAGAAGTAATTAATGGACTCTTGATTTCCTATAATGAGAATTGAAAAAGGGATTTTTTTTTTCCCTTGAAACATAAATTCAAAAATTAATAGAGGGAAAATGAGATTGTAAGATAATATTGAGGATTATTACGAGCACACTAGTTATCAGAAATTTAATAATAAAAACTGTACTGCAATATGCATGTAGGATCGCTGCTCGACTTTTGCGCAAATTATTAAGTTATAATTGAAACGTTACATTCACAATAATGCAAAAAAATTAGATCCATTTATCTCATGAAGCAAAAATTATATATTTACCAGTGAGGAATAATGGCATTCCATTCATTATATATATATATTTGGTTGGACAAATGATGTAATATTTGTGATCATATGATTCATTCATACTGACTCGAGATATATGGGCCTGCTTGACGGGCTAAGTAGAGGGGACTTTTGAAAGAAAAGATGGGTGAGTGGGCTAAATCTTATCCTAGTCCAGGCCAGTTTGGTTGATTAAAAGTTTTGTCGCTTTGTACTTTATTAAGGATAAGCTCACACACTCTCTCTCCTTCCTTGGAGCCGCCCCCCCTTCTCCGTCTTCCAAGCCGCCGCCCCATCATTTCCTTTGACTGCATTAAACTAAGCTAGTTGGATGGCCCCCACCAACCTCATCCATATCACAATATTTTTTGGCATAAATACCCAGACACAAACAAATGTCGAACACATGCAAATTGATAATTAAGATGGGTAAGCTTGTGGTTAGCTTAGTGGCGTTGGCGTTGGTTTGCATAGCAGAGGCAGAACAATGCGGTAGGCAAGCCGGTGGACAGATTTGCCCAAACAACCTGTGTTGCAGCCAATACGGGTGGTGTGGTAGTACCGATGACTACTGCAATCCCGCTAAGGGTTGTCAAAGCAAATGTGGCGGCGGCGGTGAAAGTGCATCGAATGTGCGTGCCACGTATCATTACTACCAACCGGAGCAGCATGGATGGGACTTGAATGCGGTGAGTGCTTACTGCTCAACATGGGACGCTGGCAAACCATACTCATGGCGTAGTAAGTATGGTTGGACAGCATTCTGTGGCCCCGCCGGTCCCACCGGTGCAGCTGCTTGTGGAAAGTGCTTGAGGGTACGTACAGATGGTTCTAATTAATTTATTATAGCAAGCTTTTTGGAATGGAATGGAAAATGTAAATCATATATATATATATATATATATTGTGCATGTTTGCAGGTGACAAATGCGTGGACGGGTGCGCAGACAACTGTTAGGATTGTGGATCAATGCAGCAATGGAGGATTGGATCTGGATGTTGGAGTCTTCAACCGATTGGACACAGATGGTAGAGGATACCAACAGGGACACCTCATTGTCAATTACCAATTCATCGACTGTGGGAATGAGCTCATCAACCCTTTACTCTCTATCCTCGACCATTAATTCCATATGTCCAATCATCACTCAACTAAAGACCTTTGTTTTACTATTTCCTACGTACTGTGCGTTTTCAATCTTGTATGTGTTGTCTTAACAGTGGAAGCAATAAAACATGAACCGCTTGCAGCTCAAGAGTTTAGCTCAGTCATATCATTGATTTTTATTAAGGAGTCAACAAAGGTGGGCGGCTTGGCTTCTATTTGAGGGCCCTTCAACTTTTTATGTAACTAAGATCTGCTGATCTAGACCATGAAATGGGTGTCATTGGAAAATTGTATCCGCATTTTTTTCTTTTTTTGGATTTGCTGAATTTTGAAGTAATAAGGAACACGAACCTAATAGAAATTAGGCAATACTACTCATCACTATTCAACTATTAAAACGTTATCATTATAGATATTTAAGTACAAAACTAATTCGACCAATAACTAATTGCGATAACTTGTACTCATCCAAATAATTAATTGCGTGAACATATGGTCCCTGTTGCTTTTGGATCTGGTGATTTTTCCCAAAGGAAGCAGTTATTATATGGAAGAAAAGCACGATTGCTCCGTATTCTGGAGATATATATATATATATGGCCTGCTATAAAATTAATATGAAAGCGAGTCTCAGTGTTACAATTGCATTTCTAATAAAATATATGCAATAGAGTAGCTTTAAGAAAGCAGCCACGGGCACATGCATGGCTTGAGGATGAAACCCCAGTAAAACTAATTAATCCTTAAACTTAGATTGCATACATATATGTTGAGTTTATTAATATGAATGGGACAAAGTACTGAAGGAACAACACTGTATATATTAAAAAATCCCGCTACATACATATATATGATTCGGGGATATTTATGACGTCACTGTATCAAGCAGGTAGATTGGGGTAATCACATGTAACATATTTATTTATATATCGAAGGGCTTTACTTTCACAAGCTAGTTAGCTCGGTAACATAATTAGGGTATGCAAGGTATTTCTGGATTTTTGCGACCACTTGTTAATTAAATAGCTTAATATATAAGTCGTGCATTCGAAGGAGACAAATCATGGAGCAGAGTGTTATATATATTTATGTTGTGTAGTGACTTTGTTTTAATTTAATGATTGATGTCCAATAAATTAATGAATTATTTAAATCGGCTAATTAAGAAGGCAAATGTCACATATATAAGACGATACAAAAATATGACATAGTTTTTACACTGATCGTGTCATAATTGTAGAATAGAGAGTGGTTTTGTTTTTATTAGATACAACCTTATTGATGTCGATAAAACTTTATCGGTAATCTTTCTGCGAGGACGCTAGTCATGAATTAATCACGATTGAATTTCTGAATATGATTTTAACTTTATTATATATATGTATATATATATATATATTCGTATTTATGGGAATTAAAAGAGTCACGCCGAGAGCAACCCATCAAATAAACGATAATTTTAATAAAAATGGTGATGCCCTTGTCATTGTTGTTAATTTGTTATATGTTAATGGATTTATTTACCCATCCCAATCCCAATCACATGCTTTACTTTGTTTTCTTGGTTTGTTCTAATTTAATCTCTTTAACTGTATGTCCCTTTTTTTTAAAAAAAAAATAAATAAATAAAAGAAAAGGCGCAAAAGACAGCACTTAAATAAAATCAATGGTTTTGGACCAAATTGGTGATCATAGGGCGACCAAATCAAGTGGGACATTGCCTTGCCACTAACCCACGTACGTAGTTTTATTTTCTGGAAGTCACTAACATAGAAATGATGCGTTTTTGAATGGAATTGTTTTATTTTTGTTGTATTTCAACTTTAGTGATTGGGATGCGGACGAAGATGAGCCGCCGCCCCTTAAGACCAGACGAGATGACTTTTGTTTAGCCAGTTACCCTTCTATCTTGGCAATTCCTTCTCTCCTATCTACATATCTATAGAATGATAATAATTAATACGATATGACTTTTTTTCCTTCTTTTTCAGAAACAGTAGGGGGACTGGGTTCGAGTTGAGCTCCTATAAAGAGAGGTCTGGCGTTGTGTGTAGAGCGCAGAAAGTAAGTGTAGGATCTGTGTGAGAATGGATAAGGTGGGGTTAAGGTTGATGATAGTGGTGGCGTTATCAGTTTGGGCGATGGGATCATGAGCGTGGGGTCAGAGTGCCAATAACGTGAGGGCTACATACCATCTGTACAACCCTCAACAGAATGGGTGGAACTTGAATGCAGTGAGTGCCTTCTGCTCTACTTGGGGTGCTAACAAACCATTGGCTTGGCGTCAAAAATATGGCTGGACCGCCTTCTGTGGACCTGTCGGCCCTCGTGGTCAAGCTGCCTGCGGCAAGTGCTTGAGGGTAAGTACCAGTGCATATGATATGTTCAATTCATATATTTGGTAATTAAATGCATGGCTGGTGGCTGGCAGGTGAGGAACACTGCGACTGGGAGTGAAGAAACGGTGAGAATCGTAGACCAGTGCGCAAATGGAGGGTTGGACTTGGATGTCAATGTGTTTCGGAGGCTGGACACCGATGGGCAAGGCAACGCCCGTGGCCATCTTACCGTAAACTACCGCTTTGTCAACTGCGGCGATTGAGTCGAAACCTCCAAATCCAACCGTTATAGTGTATTAATAATAGCGTAGAAACAAAACTGATCGCTTTCTACTGCCATTGAGAATAAATAAAACAAACGGTGCATACTACATCCTCTTCCCAACCTTCTCACATCTATACTATATATACGGCCAAAGCACCACCTCAAATTAAAAGCTATGTTGTCATGAATAACACAAACTCAGTTGTGAAAATTCTTATCCTCTCCTTCCCAAAATGCACTCACAGACGGCAGCGTAAGAGTCAATAATGGAGCAAAATAGCATTAAAAAAAGTACTGGTAATCGGCCCAAGCCTCCTGTGAAAATTGCATCACAGCTGTAGAAAATGAAAATTTCAAAGTGCGTACTAGAAGTCAATGGAACATGCATGTGGTTAACATTTGCAGGCGGAAATGCAAGCGTTGCGTTTGAAATTGCAACAAGAATCCATATAGCAACAAATTACGTGTATGTTTATTAATTAGA
Organism: Bauhinia variegata; assembly: GCA_022379115.2. Lineage (NCBI taxonomy): Eukaryota > Viridiplantae > Streptophyta > Magnoliopsida > Fabales > Fabaceae > Bauhinia > Bauhinia variegata. The sequence goes on from CM039438.1 coordinate 23,527,657, forward strand.
ATACATAGGGTAATTAATACAGTCAATTGCATTTGAAATAGATAATCAATTGCTTGACTTCATATGTGAAGTTATGTAATGAAAAGTCCGTCGTCAGAATATTACTAGAACCAAATTTGAATAAAACATAAAGTGAATGTAGCGTATTGTATTGTTATTGTTGCCGAGATAACAAGAAAGTTTGCATGTGTTTCAGTTGAAAATGAAATGTGTGTACTCTTCTTCTAAACGAACGAGGGCATTTTGTCATCAAGGATCCATCGCCCTAGCTATAAATAAATAAATGCATGCAATGGAGCTAATTGGGTCGATCTATATCTTAAGGCAGAAATTGCATATTATTATTGTGAGTTGAGTTGGAATTGAGTGAGTGAAGAAGAATGGGAAAGCTTAGCGATAGCGTAAGCATTTTGGGGTTTGTTTTCGTGCTAGTTTTAGGTTTGGCATGTGGAGAGAGTGCTACTGCTACGAACGTGAAGGCAACGGGTCACTTGTATTACCCAGAACAGCATAACTGGGACCTTCTTGCGGTCAGTGCATTTTGCTCCACTTGGGATGCTAACCAGCCACTGTCGTGGCGCAACAAATATGGTTGGACAGCTTTCTGTGGCCCCGTCGGCCCTCGTGGCCAAGCTGCTTGTGGCAACTGCTTGAGGGTCACAAACACTGGAACAGGAGCTCAAGAAACGGTGAGAATTGTTGATCAGTGCGGCAATGGTGGGCTGGACTTGGACATCGGTGTCTTCAGGAGGCTTGACACCAATGGGAACGGCTATTTTCATGGTCATATGATCGTCAACTACGAATTTGTCGACTGCGCTGACTGAACTCCTCGTCTTCTTAATAAAAAGGAGCGTGTACAAGTAGAGGTCCACTTAACACCACTCTAACCAATAAGTGATTCACAGTCTTTCTTCTCATTCATCTCAAGATAGCTATTTTTGTTCTCAATTTACATGCTAGTACTATTACAAGATAATTTTTTCTTGTCAATATTATGGCTTGCCTTCCCTTTCATTATTGATTTATCGATCATGTTTTTTTAATGCATGGGTTTGAGTAATTGATATGGCATCTCAATAGTATGAAAAAATATTTTATGTCATAATATGAATGGTGCATTTTTATTTCATTGTGGCGTGTGAAACGAGCAACCTTAGGAGAATTTCAACGCTATTAGGGTTGAAGTTTTATGTGTCTTAACTTTTTAGGGTGATAGTTAATTAATTTTTATTTTATTAAAATAATATTTGAGTCTAAATAACATTTAACGTTCACATTATTGTTTAATGATACTCATTAGTTTTTTTTATTAACATTTGATGACAGAGGTGGATGGAAGGTGATATTTAATTAATTTTTGTTTCATTAAAGTGTTATCTGATCAAATTTTTTATAATTGTTGTGAGAGCAAAAAGAGTAATTTACTTTAAATTAAATTTACTTGAACTGAAGTTAGAACAGAAATACAAAATCACTAGAACTTGTGGCTTTGGGGAAGTAGTTTGGGCCCAAGTTTTGGATCCAAAGTCTAGCCCTAGCCCGTGAATTGGATAATCATGAGTATGAGAGCATGGCAGTACCACCCGACACATACTCGAAGGCGTCCAATTAATGGAAATGCCATGTTATCCCGTGTATGCTCCGTATCCACTACATGCATGCGTGACTATCATTAAGGGCGAAAAAGTACAGATGCCATGTTTTGGTCGTCGTCCTCGTCTTCATCCTCATATATATAATAATTCTATTTTCTCTCGAATTGATTTCAACAACTGAAGGTGCAAAACCTAAAGATGTGTCCAAAAAACCCTTCAATAATTTAACCGCTTGTGCAAAATAAAATGAATACAGTAGAGCCAGAAATAGCCACCCAATAACGAATAAAAACAAAATTAAAATGTAATTTGTCCTGTAAATAAATGGTTGCTTTCTATTTGTTTTATGAATTTTACAAAATGGGAATTTAAAAGGTTAGGAATAGGAGCAAGACCCGTTCCTGGTCGAGCTTTAAAGAACACTCGCGTGCGTGTATAATTCACAAAACAAGTTAAAAACACATGGCATGATACATAGGATTGAATAACATTCAACGAGGTTCATGCATTATATACTAAGTCAACTATAGTTTGTTCGAAATTGTTGGCCATTTACTCTTTTTTTGTTTTAAAAAAAAAAGAAAAAAATCCAATTTCACGCCATTTAGACACCTGCACTAGTTATTTTCGACTGCATTAATAAGCTAATTATTTATGCTTGACCATAAATAAAAGGCCACCTTCTTCCAATATGATATAAAAAAGTTTAAAATTATCACCACTTTTAGGAACTATCTTTTATTTTCTAACAGTGTAACGTGACAAGCTACCCGTCCAATTATAAATTAATTAAGGCGAAGGATTCAAAAATAAAACTCACAAAAATAGGATTTTTTGGGTTATCATCTTCATTGGTATGTTTATTTGGGAAAGAAATGTTCTGAAAGCGGAAACGGAAGTGTGAAAAAGGACGTGGAGGATGGCGTGAGGGATCACATAACAGTTGTCTAATAGCCGCAGTTGGCGTACAGTGTGCGTAGATAGAAATTGTCGAACTAGAACCCAGCGATCCTGAAATGCGCACGAAAAGCGTTTCTTCGTAGTACTGGCTTTTTTTCTTCTCTCTTTCTCTTTGGTTCAATTCAAACACCTCAACAACACATTAAGCGCCCTCCCTACGCCTTCGTTTTACCAAAATCCAACAAACCGCACGTAATTTTGGTGCTAATAATCCAAACCCATCTCAGGATTTGTCTCCTCTTCCCAGATCCATGGCTCTTTCACGTCCAATACTTTCAAAAAGCAATTAAACTTGAACCCGTACTCTCTGAATAATTTTCTGCTATTTATCTCGGTGGGCTTTCTCGTTTGGATTCGAATGCGCCTTATACTACTGTGACCCCTTTACAGATATGGCGAGCCCGCTGGTCAAAGTAAAGAGGGAGACGCTAGAAGCATGCATGACATGCCCTCTTTGTCATAAGCTCTTGAAGGATGCTACAACTATATCTCTCTGTCTTCATACGTGTTAGTTTCTCTGCTTTCTTCAACTTGCAATTTTCTTTCTTTTGATCTGCCATACAACAAACCCGATTCATCCTCACTCGCCGCCACGTTATTATATGGGCTTAATTTGATTACTTTGCCAGTTTTATTTATCTTCTTCTTTTTATTTGCGCTTCGTATCATCCTGTTATTTATTTTCGTAATTATTGTTTTCCTTTTTGCTTTAAATTTAGGACGTCACCGCACTTCAACGCTGCATTCTTTATCAGCACTTTTTGCTTATCTCTCTCCTTAACTTGCGGTCGCCTTGTAATTTTTTTTAGTCAATTAACCGCCTTTTCGCAATTATGGTTTTCAATGTAGGCCGTATAGTAATTCTTTCTTATGCGAACGGATAGAATTGCTTATCTGGATATTCTGCTTTCAACAAACTTGTTTTTATTCATAGGTGATCACATTCTTAATTGACATGGCATAATAATTTAGTGACTTTTTTCCCCGTCGAAGAGAATTTAATGGCTTTTATGTTGATTCATCTAGCATAACAAGAACGTGGAGCAAGTTTTGTTACAATGATGGAACGACATTCGAGGCTATCGTCCATTTTTGAGCTTTTTTTGGTGGTTAAGATTTCTTTAATTAACTGATCAAGAAAGGAATCGGCTTGATTGTGTCAGTTCAATCTTTTTTTCAGTGTCTCAGCTCTTTCCTATTCTCAAGTCTGGATGAACCTTGGTGATTGTATTGTTGTCATCCCCGTGTCCACCACTACTTTTGGATAACTTTTTATGAAGTTATGCTCAAATGCCAGTAGAAGCAAAACTCTATTACTTACTTATTCTGCTTGCTTCTTAAATAGTTTCCTTGGTCTATCCCTTCATTAAGTGTGACAGTTTTAGGCAGCTTACTTCTATGCAGTTTCTTGACAAGGCGTATAAATAGTAGAATTTCGGATTAAGTTAATCATTATAATTAATCTTGAAGTTCCTTGGAGTTATGACATTATTGAATGATATACACCTTAGAATACTTTGATTTAGACAAAAATTTTGGCCCTTTTAAGGATCTTTTGTATAATAATTAAACGTTCAATTATGCACCAGTTTGCAGGAGGTGCATATATGAGAAACTCTCAGATGATGAGATGGACTGCTGTCCCGTATGCAATATTGATCTAGGCTGTCTTCCGGTGGAAAAACTTAGGTATGTTGGTGTTTCAATTGATAATATAGCGTAGCAAATTTGTGTGATTTGTTATTTCGTGTAGTATGTTATTTTTACAAGGACTCTTTCTTTTGTTTTATGAGAGTTGTTCTCTGCGTAGCATCCTGCATTGAGGTTTCACTGTTGTATCTTTATTCAGAAAATAATGAAGAATTTCATCTGTAGCATACGATTATTGATAAAGACCGGTTTTTATATGGTAGTTCAATGTGTAAACACCAACACCAGTCAGAGTGATGTCTTCCTCGGCTTCAAGCATACTAGATACTCTTTCCTTTGCTGAACTTGGTTTTTTAAAGTTCAGTAAGGTCTTTCTTTAAGGAATGCATGGAAATTATCTGTTTGATTGTAAACAGGCCAGACCACAATTTACAAGATATTAGGGCAAAAGTATTCCCTTTCAAAAGAAGAAAGGTTAAGGCCCCAGAAGTTGTGCCTTCAATATCACTGCCAGCAAAAAGGAAGGAAAGATCACTTTCATCACTGGTGGTTAGTGCTCCCAAAGTTCCAATGCAGACTGGATTTACTGGAAAAAGAACGAAAACTGGTGCAAGAAAGGCTGCTGCTTTGCGAGGGTGTAATTTCAATGTTGAAGAACACGTTAAGAAGGAAGAAACGTATGCTGAAGACAGTCCAGTAAGCTCACGCTCGCCTGATTCATCAAATACCATTGCTCAAAATAAAAGTCAGGTGTGGGTTTTTAGTACACTGGGACTTTGTTATTATATTATATGCAGGCCGACTTGTTCTTGTCACTACTCGGCACTTAGGTAATTAAGCCTTTGCCCTTATGCAATAATGGCTATACATTATCATTCTATTGTTGTAGGATTCTTTCATTGCTGAGCCTTCTAAGAATCATAGACCCAATGAAGATACAGAGAAACTTGTGGAACTTACAGAGGGGAAGGTCGATCTCTGGACACCTTTGAACTGTCTTGTGGAAGCTGCCAACAGAACAAAGTCCTCCAAGTTAAATTCACAAGGGATGTCTATTCCAAAATTAGAGCCGGCATCTACCCCTCATGGTGGATTAGATAGGCCTGAAATCATGGCCAGACCTGAGCTACCTGCTGCCGTTTACCGTGATCTACATATGCCTAAAACCAAAAACAAGGATAATGGAGTTAAAATAAAATTTGAAAATGAAAAGAATGGAAACAGCTCACTTCCAAGACCAGTGAAGCATCGGCGTGTTCGTCCTGCTGGTCAGAAAAGATCAGTAGCATCTGATACGTCTACCTCAGCCCAATTCATGCTAAATGCAACTGGTGGCAGGTGCAACCGAAAAAACAGTCCTATTTGGTTTTCTTTAGTTGCTTCAGAAGATCAGTAAGTTATTTATTTGTACAAGGAATGTCATCAATCAATGCGTCAACCTTTTGTGGTCCAAAATAATTTCATTGATGTTGCTTATTCAGGAAAGGAGATGTTCCCTTGCCACAGATCTCATCATGCTATTTAAGAATAAAGTGAGGATTCTTAGTCCCATCTTCTTTCTGTTTTCCTTTCACAATTTGAGTTTACTAAAATATTCAATGAGATAGAAGTTTAGATATTTGTAGGACTCGGTTCTCTGTATCACTTGGGAGAGTTGTTCGTTTTATGTGCAACATTACTGCTCAGTAGGGTCTTTGTTTAAATCAGATGGTTTCGTACTTTGCCTTCTTGATCATAAGATGTCTTATCCTCATGGACACAGCCTAGCGAGGAGGTCGAGCTTTTAACAAACAAAATCGCTCTTGAAACTATAGTACTTGAAAATTACAGTAATAGTAGCAATCAGTTTGGTGCTGCACGCGAGAAAATTATGATGTCTAGTGTCAAATAGTCTGAAAACCTTTAGTATTTGAAACTTGTTTCTGAAGTGTTCTTCTTTAACTTTTTCTGATGGGTTTGGGAGATTGAAGATTATCTGTTATCAACTGCATCTGTAATAATTTTAATATTTCCTACGTTCTACCTTACATTAATTTTTTTAAATACCTGAAGTTCAAATTATTCATGCTGAATCAGTTGTGTTCTTTACCTCTTTAGGGACAAACTTCTTAGTCTTATGTTTTTCATTGTTAAAATACTAATTTAACTGTAATTTTCATGATCCATTTGATGATATTGCTGACTGTTGTCTGGGTTATGCAAAGGACAATTTAGCTGCTATATTAAATCATTTGCATGCCACTCTGCCTACTCACTGTAATAAAGATCTTTCATATAGTATGATTAGATTAGGATAAAATTCCCTATATCAGCCATTACTCTGTAGACTAGATTGGAATACACATTATCAATCTTGAAATGACTTTGAGGATTTGGGTTTTTCTCTTCCCTGAAAGATGTTATCTTTCTCTTTGTTCTCTCGTTCCTTTCTTATCTTTCCGCATAAATGTCTAATTCTTGTTTCTTCTCTTACCACAGAGATGGTACAATGCCTGTTTCGTTTATTCTGAAGTACCTAATAAAGAAACTTAATCTTGCCAGCGAAGCAGAGGTGAGCACATCATTCCTACCTGCAAAGAACTAAGATCGATTGGCATATTTCTTTTTTACCTCATCTTCTTCATTTTATATTTAAGGTTTTGGTTATAGTAAGAATTCTTGAACCTAAATTTGCTATATATGATGGGTGTGCCTTTTCTTTTTTGTTATTTGCCAAATATTACCCCCAGATTAGGAGAAATGACAGTGTGCATACCTTCGAAGTTCTGGTGTTGCTTAAGGCTATCTTGAGAAATACTAGAGCAAAAATTCTCATTCATGGCCTGTTTGGGAATTGGATTGAGAAGTTTTGTTTTCTGTACGGATTAGAAACAGCAAATGCTGTTTGCAACTCAAAAAATATGCCCTGAATAAGCACAAATATAGAGAACTGCAATTGAATGGAAATTTTTGTTGTTAATTTCTTGAATTTTTTTTATATAAAACTCACCAAGTAGGCACTAGAAACTAACATTTGAAGGCAATGAATGGTGAGTATTATTACTGAGTAGATACAGGTTATCCCTGGTCAGAACAGTAGCTGAATTTCTCATATCATGTCCTCGAGTTATTTATGTCGTCTCCAGTACATTGCTCTTTGATTATCATTTGCAGGGTTGATATTTAACACATTTATATACAGCATTTTATTCTAAACATAATAGTGGATAGATAAACAAGGATTTGCTTGTCTATTATTGGTGTTACTGACTGTTTGCTCCTGCTTTTTTCATAGGTGGAAATAATGTGCCGGGGTCAACCAGTGCTCCCATCTTTGCAGCTACACAACTTGGTAGATCTGTGGTTCCGGACAGCTTCAACCTCAAAAAAGATACCGGCATCTGTGGGTTCCTCGGCCAAGGACTTCGTTATGGTTTTGTCGTATTGTCGGAAGCCTATACTTCCTTGAACCTTCGAGTTAATCCATGCATGCATGGAATCTCTTTATTTGTTTTACTCATTTTTCTCTCTTCTTGTAAGGACTAATTACTGTAAGCATCTATCTATTTACTACTTTACCTGTGGATTAATGTAATAACGTCTTACCAAACAAATGAAGTGTGAGATTGCTAACCACCAAATTAATTTCTTTCTCAATCCTTATTCTAATTGGAAAAAAGAAATTATTGCGTAAAAAAAAAAAAAATTGGGCTTATTATTCTAGAAAGAGTCGTAATAACCAAATATATTGTGTTTTATTTTTTTATACGAAAAATAATTATTATTAAATCACTCGAGTTGCAAATAATTCTATGTAGAGATAATTTTTTTTAAGTAAAATTGTAATTATTATAAAATGGTTGAAATATTTATCATTGTTAATATTTGAAAATAGAAACTGGGTGCCAACCAAACGCCCTCTAACGCAGAAGGTAAGGAGGATTTCCTGATATGGTAGTGCAAGGCGAGTGTAAATAAATAGTTTAGTTTAAAAGCATATCGAATAGCAGTGGGATTGTTTGGAAAGGTCGTGCTTGTTTTGGTGTTAACGGTAAACAGTGGTTAAGCTTAAGCATGCAGCAGGTAATCGAAAACCCTAATTTTAATCCTTCCCTCACCGTGCCTCAATTGTTTTAATTGAATCGATGCTTTGAAATCTGATGAAAAAAGGGCGGAGGATCTGATACGGAAGTCACATGGGAGGACCAACAGAATATTAACAAGTTTGGAAGGTTGAATAATCGCTTTCACGAGCTTGAGGATGAGATCAAAATCGCCAAGGTAATGCATAAAATGCTTAATTTATCTTCATCTATGCTTGTCCTACTTGTTGACCCTTTCTGATTTGATTGCGATTCTGTTTCTGGGTTCCAATTTCTTCAGTATCTCTCGATAGGCTGCTTTTTCTTTCTTTCCCTTCGAGAAGTATGTACTAGTTTCTACGCAGAAATACGTAGTCCTTAGTTGCCAATTGATTGCTGAGAGCTTGGGAATGAAAACTCAAGATCTCAAATTCTATGCTGGAAAATGGGTTTCTGGTCAATAAAATTCGGCTAGTGCTGCAAAACTTGGCTTGTTATCTAGTCCTCCTAGGTTTAGGGGACGATTTCGCGTCAAGAATAACTGAAGATAAAGTCTCAGTTTCCCCCCTATATTTAGTCACCGTAAGTGAAACAAGATTTACATCTGATCACATGAGTTAATAAGGCCGTATCTAGACTTGAGTCAATTGCACTCGAAGCATGATTTAATACCTGTTCCCAGCCTAGGTAGCAATTGTCAGAACATGAACACAACATTTGTCCAACATGACAAGTTGAGCTCTTAGTCAAAGGAAGAAGGAGAATGGGTATGGAGGAAGTAACCGTATATAGATATTTCCATTGCCAACCGAGACTTGTACAGTAGCAAGTGCAATGTCGGCAGATTACGTATTTGGTATCACGATTCTTGTATGATGGATTTTTTATTTTATTTTTTTCAGGAAACGAATGAAAATTTGGAGGATGCGAGCAATGAGCTGATTCTCACAGATGAAGAGGTGATTCGGTTTCAAATAGGGGAGGTTTTTGCTCATGTGCCAAAGGATGAAGTTGAGAACAGGATAGAACAGATGAAAGAGGTGACAAGCAAAAAATTGGGAACACTTGAAGAGGAGAAGGAAGCCGTGCTTGCCCAGATGGCTGAACTGAAGAAAATTTTGTATGGGAAATTTAAGGACTCCATCAATCTTGAGGAGGAGTAGTAGAGGCATGTTGTTGATAAAATTCTAGTTTCTCCCATTTTCCTTGCTGCCATCAACTTGAACTATTGGACATTTGGGTATTTCTTCAAACCGCTTCTCTCATCTAATATTTCAATTTTAAATTGTTCTTTGCTTGAATTTTTTTCATTTGTCGCCAGTCCTCTCGGTTTGCCTCTCCTTTCCATCTCGCGTCCATGTATGCGCATATATATAATGGAAAATTTGAATCATTTTAAAAGCCTAAAGAGTGTCTGGAAAAATAATTTGGACAACATATGACAGATATATGTGTAGAAAATCAGCGATGGATGAAGAACGAAAGACGACAATAACTATAAAGGGCAGAAATTCTAGTTTGAGATAAAACTCGAAATTGCTAGCAATAGGAGAAATAAGACTACGGAGCAACAGAAATGCTCTTCAGATCAAAATTTTTAACATCAAGCCTTCGGAAATAATTTGTTTTAGAAAAAAGAAAGTCAAACTATCAAAGGAGATCCGAACTAGTTTTTTTAACTATAAGAACAAAAAATAATCACTCATTAAAAACATTAAATATTTCAACGAAATAGAATTTTGGTTTAGTGCAGCTCATTAAAAATACAAAAAAAAAAAAAAAGTTGGTTACAAGAATAGGGTAACACCATCTTCAATGTTTAGTCGTCTCTCAGTTCAATGGCATTGGCGAAGGCCTAACTATGATTCTTTCTTGGCTGTACCATGAAATTGCCTCCCAGCTTCAACAGCTTCCCTATAAAAGATGACACACAGTAAGAAATGTACACATGCACCCAATCATTAAACTCCCTACGTTATATAAAATCATTCACCATTTTACGTGTTCATCTTCATTCCTATTTTATGCAATGTCCTAAATAGAATCTTAATTTATTTTTTTGTCACAATTCAGACCTGAAAGCATCTACGAGCGCCTTGTTTTCAGGATCAAGTGTTACTCCCTCATAAAAAGCATTTGCTGCTTCATCAAACTTCTGCAACAATGACAACCAAGAAAAATATCAGTAAAGTAAATCACATATCGTGCTGCTCCTGTCAACGGTAAAAAGGATGTTTCAAATGCATGCCTGCATCAAACGTAAAGCTGCCCCTTCTCTATAACAAGCTTTGGGCCAATCTGGTCTTAAAGCTCTGCATTCCTTTGCATCTGCTAAAGCCTGCTCTGCCTGACCCAACCGTATCCAACAGAGACTTCTATTGGATAGCAAAGCAGCATCGTAGGGGTCCAGATCAATTGCCTGTAAACACATTGCAAAAGGACAACAAAACAATTACGACAACCATCATTTCATTAACCATTCCAAAGATACATACAAATGGGAATACCAAATGTATCCTACACAAGCATTCACGTCCAGTAGACATTGCACATACAATTTAGGAAATCTGGCCCTTCAAATAACTAAACTTGTATATGAAAGCCACCAAACAAGTCAGATTAATAGGATTAAAAAATCTTTTGTTTCACCATTTGTCCCATTCTTTCTTAACAGGTCAAAAAATAATAAATTAGTTATCAAAATTATTTTTTTAACCAATAGGTAGGAAGCGGGACAGAAAAAGGAACAAAATGGGAAAAAAATTATAGGACAGAAGAAGGAATCCCTGATAGGATCAGGAAAATTCAAAATTCAAGCAAAAGATAAAGAAACTTTACTTGTGTATAAGCATCTACAGCAGCACGATAGTCTTTCCTGTGAAAGGCTTCATCTCCCCTTGATTTTGCTTCTGCAGCTTTTTTCTTGGCTTCGGGAGTCACCTATATAAATTGATAAACAATTATACCACAAACGAAGATGAACTCTATTAACCTAGGCTAAAGTCCAACAATATGCCAGGTTTCCTATGTTATGAAACGGATAAACACCTTATCCCAATTGCCACTTGCCAGTTTGACTGAATCCAATTTTTAAAAAAAAAATAATAATAATGAACGAAAAATAAAGAAAATTGCCAAAAAATAAACATAATGAAGATCTTAGAAGCAAATACTTGAAGAAATGAATTCGTGATTACTTATTATTTAAAAATAAAAAGGGCAACACACCTCAGGGTGATCTTTCTTTGGCAATGCAGTATCAGTGGGCCGATTAGTTTGTTTAGCATTTGTTGTTTCGTCCTGAAAATTTTGCCTTAGCACTTTATAAACAGACCAAAGCAATTAATTTGTAAAGACAATAAAATTACAGAGACTACCCTACTCTCTGTTAAAATCTCAATGCAGCACAGAGGGTCCCCCCCTCAGACAGAAAACTTCAGGATCTCAATACCTGTTGTTTTTTAGTTTCATACTCAAGTATCCCATCAATAGTCCATGTAGGAATAGAATCAATTTCGGATGTGAAGGGGAATAGTATCTTGACAGCTTCACGGTGGCCCCTTGCAGCTGAAACCTGTATTGGCTTCAGGCCGTCCTGTAATACAACAAGATCTCACATTTCATTTAAAATATTGATGAACCCGTGTAATACTACCTGAATTTAATTGTTCATTCAGCGTATTTGTTCACCCAAAAAAAAAAAATAAGTGCTGACAAGCAAGAATTCATACATAAACAAGCAATCCTTGACTTCAGAAATAATTTAGTAAACACAAATAACATCGAGTATTATTTTAGTCGTTTAAGGACTCTGGGTTTCTAAAACCAGTGTACACAGAGAAAGAAATTAAAAGCCTTAATTGTGAGTATTAAAAGAAAAAAAATCTAATGCTGGCAAGTCTATGGTGGGTGTCCTTGGGTGCAAACTACAGTAGGGGACTTAAATATCTGTCTCACCTCATCAAAGACATTAGGATCAGCTCCGGCTTCCAATAAACAATTTATAAGTTCCGGGCTTCCGTTATCAGAAGCAATGTGCAAAGGAGTTGCTCCACCAGCAGTTATATTTACTTTAGCACCAGCCTTTACATAATACAATGCAAAAGTTAGGATGTAGGTTAGGCACAAAAATAAATACATGAAGGACAAAGCAGCATCCTCTGAACATGAATATCCACAAACTAGCACATACACAAGCACAGAAAACAGAATATTACCATGCTGGAGCATCTATATCAGATTGTACCAAAATGTTTTTATTATTTTCATATTTCAAAGATACAACTTTATAAGTGAAAGTCGTACAATTAATTTGGAGGTCAATAAATTGATGAGCATGAGAAGTATCAAAACTACAAACACAATCAAGATTAAACACAATAGAATGACAGAACAAGATTTGTTTATAGAATAAGTACTTTGCTATGACCATAGCATAATAATTATATGTCATAGACCATGAAGGATATTTAGAGAAAGAGAACAATCCAAAACCATAAATAACAAGTTGCAGAAATGAGTTCACAATGAGATATTTATTACCAATCTGCTTTTCGGAAGCTGAACTGATTTACGTGTAGTTCCAGTTGCATTTACATGCCACTTTTTTATCGAGGTTTAAGGAATATGTAATACCTGAATTAACAGCTCCAAGCATGCTAAAGAACCAGCTGCCACAGCTGATAGGAGTGGAGTAATACCATCATCAGTTTCCATATTAGGCTGCCAAACGCATCAGCAAGATAAAGGGGAAAGTATTATACTTGTTAGACTGTTTAAAAGTAGTTCTATTTGATAAATTGTAATAAATATATGTGTATATATATAATAGAACTATGGTCTAAAATGCTATCAAGCAATAAGAATGCATTATACCAAAGCAACGGAGCCACAAACAAACATAAATGTGAGTGAATGACTGGTTCTATAACATTTCACAGATTGAAGAAAAATGTCTAGTTAAAAGAAATATCACCAAAAATTGTGTGATATTCCAAATATGTGATCAAAACGGAATTTTTAATTAAGGCTCCCACAATAGTATGCAGTTGCGACTCCCAACTTCAGAGTATATAAGCACATTTTTTTAGTGCCATAAGATTCATAACTTCCAAGTTGCTAGATATCAACAGAATAAGACTAAAAATTCAAACATACATTTGCATGGTGTTCTAACAGAACACTGACAGCAGCTTGTTGGCCATGACCAGCAGCCCAGATTAAAGGTGTGCCCGCATCACTTTCTAAATCCACATTAACGCCTCTGGAAAGTAAATACTTGAGCAGCTCAATATCTCCTGCAATTAAGTCCAAAATTAGCAAAAGCAGACAGAACAAGAACAATGAGCAGAGAATCTTCCGAAAATCACATGATGAAGAGATCACAAAAGCTGTTAGTAAGCTGATCTCTTTTAATACATTACGCACGAAAGCATGAGCTAAATAGAGCGGGCGAGAGACAGAGTTTATATTGAAACCAAAACAGACACCTATTCCTGCAGAATGATGCAAGGCCGTGGCCCCTAAGTCGCTAGCGATAGTAGGATTGGCACCATGCTCGACAAGATATTTAGCTGTCTCGGTATGTCCCTGCCGAGCAGCATGAATAAGAGCTGTCTCACCTGAAAAAGCAAAGTTGCTGATAAGAAAACAAAAATATAACAAAAGAGGGTTAAATATATTTGTAATAGTAAAATACCGTCTTCATCTTTGGAATCCACGTCGAGCTTTAATTCCTCTAACAAGTATTTACACACCTCGGTCTTCCCTTCTCGGGCCGCAAAGTGAAGTGCTCCTCGTTGATTTGCATCCTTAATCGCTGCCACTGTTTTCGCCAAATCCTTTCCCTCGTCAAGATGCGCCGCCAACTCTATAAGAAGAGAAAAATAAGAAATTTGAAGAATAACCAATAAGAATGTAAAACGAGAGCATTAAAGAAAACACGTTACTCTTTAAGAGATCAAGATTTCCAGTACGAGCTGCATTCAGAAACTGTTGAACTTTCTCCCTCACTGCATTGAGATAACGTCAAAACTAAACAGTATAACCAAGTAAGCATTGCAGAGGATGAACAACAAAAACTTGATGGCCATGAAAACGCTATGCATCACTAAAATTAAAAATCGAATTCAATGTGTATGTATGGAAAGGGAGCAAGTAAAAACCTGCAAGAGCGTCAGAAGCATTGGGGGCCATATCGAGGTAACGTTTAAATAAGAAACTTCGTTTGTAAAACTCAAGAACTAGAAGCGAAGGGATTCAATGAGTGCAGTCGCTATTATTTATTCGCCCTCCAGCAGGCAATACCAAGTCGTTTGTAAGTCGAAGACGTTTCTGGGGAGGGGTTTGTGGCCGTCTTAGGTTTTTCTTGGTAAATTTTTTATTAAATTTTTTTTATTATCAGTAATATTTTAACCCGGATATATTCAGAAGCCCAAAATAAGCATGATAAACTAATTTGGGATAATTTTATATCAATATTTGTTAACTATGATTTCTTATTCATCAAAAATCGCGTTTTTCTCTTAATTTTTTAAACTGCTTCTTGTTAAGCAAACTTTATGTAATTTCCTAATTTTAAGAATCCCTTTAAACTTTCATATTAAAAAAAACTTTTAAGCTTAGGTTTTATTTTAAATTAACTTCATATATTAAGGATTCTACTATAATAAAAATGGCTCTTTTATTGTAGACTATCTTAAACACATTTACAAATAAAAACTTAATGTATTTTTTTGTTCCACTTCTCAAGTTTTTAAAAATCTTGCTTCTTGACGTAATTTTTTAATGACTAAGAATCTTTTTAACACTAATTTTACTAGATTAAAGAATGCTCTTTATATAGAATTTCTTATTGTATACCATTGATTATGATTTTTTATAACATTAAAATAATAATAATAATAAGATCAGTAACATGAATGCAACTCAAAAGGCTCTTTCTTAGACTTGGAGAGACGACATTTCCACATATGAAAAAGAAAGCGAGTTTAACTTACTTAAGTGAAGTTTAAGTTAAGAAATTCCATCCTATTTGAATTAATAAAATTAAAATAAATATTTTAAAATTTCAACCTACTCATTAACTTAACTTGTTTATAACTATGATTTGATTAATTATAAATTAGTCAAATTTCTTAAAACAATCTTACTTTTAATCCTCCTTTTGATTGTCTTTTGGCATTTTTCTTTTTCTTTTTCTTTTTCTCTCACTCTTACTCCTTTGCGGCCTTGTTACTTTATGAGAACAAGGCAATGTAAAAACCTTAACCAATGGAACAAATATGTTATTATTTTATTTTTATATGAGATACTAAATTAGTAATATTTGCATTAGTGATTTACGAATTCCAATTATAGCATAGTATTAAATCATTTAAAATTTATATAATAAGGATATAGATTGAATAATACATTTTTTATTTTAAAATTTTTTCTAATGTTTATAAGTAATTTGATTTTGGATATTGATAGTTTGCAAATATAATTCTACCTAAATCACTATTATGAACGGCCAATGAAGGTAATGGGAAAAAAATAAAAAATAAATAGTTGTCAAATTAAGTTGAAAATGATATTTCTTTATTTTTTTAAGAGAACAAAAGATATATTTTTAAATTTTGATAAAGTAAAATAGAAGGGTAAAAAATAGTAAATTATTATTTAAAATATTACAATTAATTCTTATCAATAAATATGATAATTAATTTAATAGCATAAATAATTTTTTTTAATCTAAACAATATTAAAGTCCTTTTAACAAGAATAGAAGAATATAGCACACAAGTTTTTTTTTTTTTTAAACGAATGAATAGCATAAGAATTTTAATTCATTAAAATACGTTTTTATAAAATTGTGAGTCAAGGAATTCGTGTCGTAAAAATAAAAGATTTATTACTCAAATCCTTATTTAGAGAAGTTTTCAATCCAAAAAATAAACAAATTATGAGAAAAAAAGTTTGTGGGAGGTCTCTGAAGAAAAGATGCCACTCATAGTCTATAGGGTATGAATTACAAAACATATAAATTAATTGGTGCAATTTGAAAATTTAAATAAATAAGTGGGTAGATTCATAAAAAATAAAAATTAGAGATAAAAGTAATAGGTTGGCACTTTTTTACCCTTTATTATAAAAGTGGAGAAATAAATGTTCTATATTTTGTCACATATGATTGGGTAAATGACCTTACATTTTCACTTGGGTAAGTTACACAAACCAAAGAAAAAAAAAAAAAAAAAAGGAAAAGAAAATGGGGTGATTGATTAGAGATGACAATCTTCTAACCAAACATGTAATTGGAGGCGGTGAATTTGCTTTGACCCTCCAACTGAAAAAACCCCAGAAGCTGTTGCGTTTTGCTCCACTCCATTGCTGAAGCCGACTTCCTCGACTCATCATCTTTTCTATCTTTCTTTTGTTTCTTCCTCTTTCTGTGGATCTCTAGAATCTCCCTCTCTCTATATGTACAGTGCAAATCATTTCAATTCTTAGTAAGACTGCATAACCGAACAAGCAACGGCTTGAGCCCAGTGCCTTAACTTGGTTTTTACATGTTCTGGATCATCCCCTGCACAAAGCCCACGGGGACAAAAACACAAACTGATATCTATCAAAAACAAAAAGGCTTTCTCTTTCAACCCCACCAAATAAAAGGAAGTAATTATGAAAAGAGAAGAATTTTCAAAAGTAGTGACCGGGGCTACAAATCTTCCAGGAATCGGAATCACTCCTTGGGCTCCCAAAGGATGATGAACGAGTACCGAGAGAAGAGCCCTGGCTCTGAGGGGTAGAAACAGGACTCGGCGGCGAAAGCTGGCGGTTGACGGCGAAATAGAGGTCGAGAGCGGGCAAAGTATTACAAAGCATTTGACCATCTTCCTCATTGAATCCAAACCCCAATTCTATACACCCTTTGAGCTCGCTGAGGTCTTCGTCCGTTAAGTCTTCAAAATCATGAATCCCATTTCTTCTGCGTTCTTGACGGAGAATCTGGCGGCGCCTTTTCTCCCAAGCAATGTCTCTGGATGTCTCACACATGGATAGCTGCTTGGACAGACGCTTCTTGTTCTTCCAAGCCACTGGTGCCAATGACATATGCTGCAACTCGTCTTTCGATTCGGTTGAGGATACTGGTGTAGAAGAAGACCATGAAAAAATCTCTTGCTGCTGCTCTTGGTCCATGGAGGGAATTAGCTACAAGTAAGGAAAGAGGAGGAGTAATTGATTAATTAAAGTTGGCGTTGGAGGAGGCAGCAAAGAGAGCCGCCTCGCCCAGGAGAGGGATGAGTGCGTTAATGGAATTAGTTTAATTTGTTGGGGTTAACTAATTAGGTTAGGACTTAAAAGACTTGCTTCTGTGTTGGCTCTGCTATTCCACCATTCATTTTGTAACTGTCTGCATAAACATCGATCTCTGCGTCAATTTTAGGAGCAAGTTGAGCAAAATTTAGGAGGTTCTGCGTTGGGGTTTGGTTGGAGGCTAAAAAAATCTTTGTCAAAAATATAATATGATTGCTTAAAATGATTCCCCAATTTAAGCCCTCACTTACTTCATTCCACTAATAGATTTGCAACACATCTACTCACTCTCTTGCTAAATAAATCGTGTCAGATTCACTGTCATCACTCTTTTTTTCAGTTGCAGTCTCTGCACCAACTACTGTTACTAACCAAACAAAACACTAACAGACATCCTCCAATCAAACTACTTAGTTCACACTTTAAAAGATTTTATTTTAGATTTTTCTACCATATAATCTTAGCTACACATTTAAATAACCACACTTAATAATAATTTAAATCTTGAATAAATTAAGTCATTTTGAATATATACTTTCAGTTATTTATTTTATTAAAAACACTATTGGTTCTTAATTCTTTTACTTTCTAACAATAATGCAAGAATATTTTCTCTAGAATTTTAACTTCCTCAACCATACCATAAATTAGTTTATATTCAAAGATATATATATATATATTTTTATATATAACTTATTATATAAAATTGGAAGCATAACAAATAATATATGCTACAGAGAACACGCATAATTTATTAATTTTTCTGCCATTGCTTTTTCTTTATAAGAGAAATAATGCCGAAAAAGAATGTCGGCGCAGCAAAAGGGAAACAAAATCTTATGATTAACATGATAATACTCAGCCGTTGAAAGGAGTCATCGTAATCAGAGAACGGTTGGTTGATTGATTGTTTTGTCGAGTGCGTGTAAACGATAGAAACAATTATATTATGGGGAAATTAGAAAAATAATAATAAGTGCTAAAATTAGAAAAAGGTGTTTCAAATTAAAACCAATGAAATTGATTCAACTGCGATTCTCATTCCAATCATCGGTTTTAGACCACAGACAGGCAAACCAAAATTGTAATTGACAAGAAACAGACCAACAGAATCATCTCTCTCTGTCACACAAAAACAAGAATAAAAACGCATCTTCTCTTCTTGCCTGGTTTGGACCCTCTAATCCAGGTAGGTCTATTGACGCTTGAGCCTCCATGGTTTGATTAGAATGGCTTAGGCTAGGTAGCTCTCCCATTAGAGGACAAAAAGGAGAGAGAAGAACAATTACGATAATCAATAATTAAAAGAAAGCAAAGAAAGCCATTTTGATCTTTCAGGCGTACAGGAAATTCCATTCCCCTTTTTCTGTCTCCTCCTTTTTCCTGTACGCCCAAGCATCCATTTTTTCTTGTTTGGTTTGTAATTTAGTCATGAATACCAATGCCCCCGTCTTGCTTTCTCTTGTTTGCTGCATTTCTATGTTGTTGAATGCTCATCATGTATTAAGCGACAACTCATCAGATTCATTGGTGTTGGGTTGTGGGTTGGAAAACGGTGGGAAAGATGTAGATGGAAGGCAATGGAATTCCGACAGCAAGTATCTGAAAGGAGGCAATACAGTGGTATCCAAATCCTCGTATCAAGACCCTTCACTTTTGTCTGAGGTTCCATACATGACAGCCCGTGTTTTCACATCCGAGGCTTCGTACGTATTCCCAGTACAACCTGATAAGCGTTATTGGCTTAGACTTCATTTTTATCCATCTGTTTATGGCACTTTCAATCCAGGCAATTCCTATTTCGAGGTGACTGCAAATGGGGTTACCCTCTTGAGCAATTTCAGTGCCTCTATTACTTGTCAGGCACTCTCCCAAGCTTACATTGACAGAGAGTATTCTCTTGCTCCTTTGCAAAATGATTCTTTGACTCTCACCTTCAAGCCCTCTGACAAACACAATGGCGCTTTTGCTTTTGTCAATGGAATTCAGCTAATCCCAATGCCTGAAGTATTTGGACCGTCTGCCACAATGGTTGGGATTGGAGAACAAACCCTTGATACCACAACTACGAATTTTCAGACAATGTTTAGGTTGAATGTTGGTGGGCAGTATATAGCTCCCAACCAAGATTCTGATCTTAGCCGAACTTGGTACGATGACACGCCTTATTTGTATGGTGCGGCTAGTGGTGTCACAACCGCAGCTTGGAAAAATGTAACAATCAATTATGGAAGCCTGCCAAAATACATAGCTCCTCTTGATGTCTACTCCACATCAAGATCAATGGGCACTGACAACGATGTCAACATGGGCTACAACCTTACATGGATTTTCCAAGTTGATCCCAATTCCATGTACCTCGTAAGGTTGCATTTCTGTGATTACGTATATACCAAAGTGAACCAGATAGTTTTCAACATCTTCATCAACAATCAAACGGCACAGAATGAAGCCGATGTGATTGGGTGGTCAGGGGGACAAGGCATGACAACTTACAAGGACTATGTGATCTATGTCGGAGATGGTGCAGAAGATGAGCTTCTCTGGCTTGCTCTGCATCCAGACCCCGCAACCAAGCCACAGTACTATGATGCATTTCTCAATGGGATGGAGATATTCAAGATGAATGACACAATCTTGGCTGGCCCCAATCCTCAGCCTTCTCAGATGCTCGTGGAACATGAGCAGGAGGAAAAGAGCTTTGAAGACAAGAAAACCAGTCAGTATGTTATTGGTGGAGCTGCCGGAGGAGCCGCCGGTTTTGCCTTAGTCACTGCAATATGCATTGCTGCCTACCAAAGGAAGAAGAGAGTTCCTGGATCAGACACACACACAACAAGCTGGCTACCACTTTATGGTAATTCGCATACCACTGGCACCAAATCCACAATCTCTGGGAAGAGCTCTACAAGTAGCAACATTTCAGCCATGGCTCAAGGGCTTTGCCGCTATTTCTCGTTACCAGAGATCAAGCATGCAACCAAGAATTTCGATGAGTCTAACGTTATTGGTGTTGGAGGCTTCGGCAAGGTTTACAAGGGTGTTACTGATAATGGGTTTAAGGTGGCTATTAAGAGGTCCAACCCACAATCCGAACAAGGAGTCAATGAATTCCAAACTGAAATTGAGATGCTTTCCAAGCTGCGGCACAAGCATTTGGTGTCCTTGATTGGGTTCTGTGAGGAAGATGATGAGATGTGCTTGGTTTATGACTACATGGCACGTGGCACCTTTAGGGAACATCTTTACAAGGGCAACAAACCAACGGGTACTTTATCATGGAAGCAAAGGTTGGAGATCTGCATTGGAGCTGCAAGAGGACTTCACTACCTTCACACAGGGGCTAAGTACACCATCATTCACAGAGATGTCAAAACGACTAACATTCTTTGTGATGAGAAATGGGTTGCCAAGGTTTCAGATTTTGGCTTGTCAAAAACTGGTCCAAATATGAACAACGCTGGGCATGTTAGTACAGTGGTGAAGGGTAGCTTTGGGTACTTGGATCCTGAATATTTCAGAAGGCAGCAATTGACTGAGAAGTCAGATGTGTACTCATTTGGGGTTGTCCTGTTTGAGGCGCTCTGTGCTAGGCCCGTCCTGAATCCTAATCTTCCAAAGGAACAAGTGAGTCTTGCAGATTGGGCTCTGCTCTGCAAAAGAAAAGGAACTCTTGAGGATATTATTGATCCCAATCTCAAAGGGAAGATCAACCCAGAAAGCTTGAAAAAGTTTGCAGATGCTGCTGAGAAATGCTTGTCTGATCATGGACTCGATCGCCCTTCTATGAATGATATCTGTTGGAATCTCGAATTCGCTCTTAACCTGCAAGAAAACAACGGTGCTTCACGTCACGCTTCACGGGAGGAATCCGAATTCGAAGAGATAAGCCTGGGAGACAACGAATTGTCACAACATTATAAGAGCCTAAGCGTCGCAAATGAGCAAGAGATGGATAACGGTGAGGATTCCGGTGCCATTTTCTCCCAGATTGTCAATCCCAAAGGACGATGAAGACAAGACAATCTTCTGGGATCGGATCATTCTTGTTCTGTACAAAACATCTTCACCACTTAAGGAATCCAGTTAAACACAGTTTTTTTTTTTTTTTTTTTCTGAACATGCTTTCTTCCAAACTCTCGCCATCACTTGTGGTAAATACTTAATTTGTATCACCAGACTCAAGTTCATCCTTCCCTTTATTTATATCATCAGAAAGTAATATATACAATGTATCGACTTTGTTTCCATATATGACTTTTCATTCTATGTACTATAATGTTTATAGATAGAATAATGAGATTTTTGTTAATTATTATACACAATCTGAACTCTGATATTAGGCTTCTTAGCTTCTTTATGTTTTATTAGAATAGATTGCCCGAAATGATTATGTATACAAAAATGAGCCAGTAATTTGTATCAATCAAACAGAAGTGAAGAAATCAAGAAGTTTAACATCACACACCAACCATACAAGTCTTGCAGATTTAGTTTTAGAAAACTGCAACTCAAAAGTTTTTGTACTATTTGAACGATGACAGTTGAACTCAAATTTAAAAAACCAACAAGTGTTAAATTACATATTTCTATAATGAAAGCCATAAAGTAAAAGAATTGAAGAAATTCACTATAGTTATAAGAATCTCTTTTTAAATTTTAAGCATAACTTTAAGTCATTCACCAAAAATGGAACCTTGACATATACCAACTTCAAATCAAAATTTCCGCCAATGTCTTCAACCTTTTTGCCCAAATAGACGTTGATTAGAAAGCTTGGGTTCTGGCCTAAAAGAATGTCCAAGCATTATTGAAAATCATTGGCTAATACGCAAGGTATACCCAAAGCAAATCAAGTGGAAAACACACCCAAAACAACCCCTATACTCCATATTTACTTCTCCGCCCTATTAAACCATATCCCCTTAGACTTGTGCTCCGCACCGTAGATAAGCCTTAATCCAAAGGCTCATATTTAAATATTGCAAAGGTCCTCGATCCGCGCGACCGTGTTTTCCACCAATCAGCGCTCAACATTTCCCTCTCTGTCTCCCTATATAAACAACCTCTCTTCACGTCTGCTTTGCCGTTATCTTAAGTTGTCAAGCTGTTTCTGTCCCTAAATTTCTGTGATTAGCTTTTTGTTACTACATCGTGCCCTGACCTTCAATTCTGCCATGGCCATTGCTACAGAGACTAAGGCCAAGAAAGCAGCCGCGTCGAAGAAGCCTAAGTCCTCGTCGTCGCACCCTCCCTTCGTTGAGGTACTGTTCTCTTTCTCTTTTCCTCCTGTTTTTGAAATTCGCAAATTAAATTTGGTCGATTCTGTTGTGATTAATTTAATTTATGGAACTTTCAGATGATAACGGATGCAATTGTGTCTCTCAAGGAGAGGACTGGCTCAAGTCAGTATGCCATCACCAAGTTTATCGAGGAAAAGCATAAGCAGTTGCCACCCAATTTCAGGAAGCTTTTGCTTTACTATCTGAAAAAATCGGTGGCCGCTGGTAAGCTTGTGAAGGTCAAGAATTCATTCAAGCTTCCACCAACTCGATCCAAGGCATCTGCTCCTGCTGCTACTAAGAAGCCTGCAAAAGTTGTGGCTAAAGCCGCATCCAACCCAAAACCTAAAGCTGCCGCGAAGCCGAAACAAGCTGCTAAGCCTAAAGCCGTTGCCACAAAGAAAACCGCTGCCACAAGTGCCAAAGCAACCGCGAAGTCTAAGGTCGCGGCGAAACCAAAAGCGAAGGCAACGGCAAGACCAGCTAAGGTGGCTAAGACATCGGTGAAAGCTTCACCGGGGAAGAAGGTTGTCAAGGCAGCTAAGAAGGCGCCGGTAAAGAACGTGAAGAAGCCCAAGAGTGTCAAATCACCGGTGAAGAAAGCGCCAGCAAAGAAGGCTAAGAAGTAAAGCTGCGAATGCTTATTTTCTTAGGTTTATTTCGCCATAGATGTCTGTAAATGTAATTTGTTTGATTTTGTAGGAATGAGAACATGAAAGGAAGGATACAGTTAATTTTCTGATCTTCAAGAGTCGTTTAGAAAATTCAATACTGCTAAAGAATTTTGTTAGCTTATTTCTAGGAAAGGGAAAGAACAAGCATGCAATGTAAACAAAGAAAACGCTGGCTGTCAAATGTTTGAGAATCGTTTTTCAGCACCTTTACGATGAAAAAGAAATTTATAATTTTAATCACGTAAGACCACTAAGTATAATTAACGAGATTAAAATTATAAGGTGGATCAAATGAATGTAAATTGACCACGAAATAATCATGTAATTTTTCTTTAAATATGAAAGCTTTTTTTCGATAAGCAGTAAATAATTATATTTTTTATTATGAATGTTGCGGTAAAGGAGATAACAGAAACCCAAAATTATATTATCACACAAGATGTGTGGACACAACAACAGTGTTTTAAAGAAAGATGCATATGTCAGTAAAACGGTGAAAAAGGTGGTTAAATATTAATTGATAGTGTGTAACCCAATTTAGCTTCTGGATAATACTTCACCTGGGAAACAATTGTTAAAAGTAGAACTGAATTACACTATGGTAAGGCTGTCTGATATGCTTAAAAAATTGTTGCACATAAACAAAATACAATAAAATTGACACAAGTCAAGGGGCAACATAACAAGCAATTACATGGTTGGGTTCTATATTTGAACCTCGCAGCCAATCAAGAATCATTTGCTGCGATCAAATATCAAGTGATGAGGATCAATAACACGAATGAATAGCCTAAAAATTATATGCACAGTCAATCCCCTGAATTCGAAACTGTTTATTCTGAAAAATGGAGAAGCCAATATGGTGTCAAACACAGTCGAGCAGACACCTATCTCCAAATACACAACGCAAGAGAGACGGATGATGGCGTACAATGAGATTCGGGACAAACGTTCTCGGTTCTCAAGATCAACAAAATGAAATGCCATCTCATTTGATGCAATTATATATACATTATCCTTCTTAATTAAAATAATATATAAATATCACCCATCTTACACTTTAAGAAATATATTTAACCAATTAAAATATATATATATATATATATATATATATATATATATATATATATATATTATTTTTATAGTATCTTATTTGATATTTTATCTATTAAGTTAAATATATTAAAAATTGTTAAAATAAATATTTAAATAAAAGATTTTTTTTAAAAAAATATCATTGTTTATTCTCTAAAATAAAAAATAACCTTATACAACTTTATAAATATAAATTTATAATTTTACAAAAAAGTATTATTTTTTAATTTTTCCCCAAAACTTATATTTTATATCTTTATACAAACATAATTTGTACATCGGATCTTCTTTTGAAATAAGTAATACAAAAACATTTCTAGAACGAATCAACAAGCATACACCTTATAACAACTTCCATTAGGTACATATTTGATGATCATAACTCTATCTTTTATATATATAACATGATGATTTGTGCCAATATTAACTTACAAAACAAAACATATACAATTCAACTTAAAAGTCAGTCCGGGTGACCAGCTCATCTCTTTAAACATCCATATGACAAGGGAAAATGAAGGCTATTTCCCTCTCAACTCGAGGTCAGTTAAGAATTTGCACGCTCAGGATTGGACTGATATGTCCGCATTTGTCTGCTCCGTGAGTTTAGGTTTTGTTTCCTTAACTAGCTTTGGTCGCTCTTTAGTTTTGAAAGTGCCATTGCTGTTACGTCCAAAGACCTGCTCCTTATTTTTTGGGGAGGTGGGACTATGGCATCCCACTTTGTGATTACCAACGCTATGACGCTGTGCTCGAGCACAAACTTCTGCAGATACGGTTCCAACATCACCGCAGCTCTTTCTCCGGCTAAGCTTTGGTGACTTAGGCCGAGTCAGCGGCAGCTGTGATATTTGAAATAACGACAATTTAGAACTCACTACCACCTGGAACCCCCATAAAATTGCTACTTGAAAATCAAATACAGGTTAGCAAGGAGGAGTAAACATGAATAAACACATACGTCAAGAACTACCACGAGCATAGCCATATCCAACTTCAAGTACAAAACCATATATACCAGACATTGTCAGGGATTACATATACCCAACTTCAGTCATACCAGATCAAACTCAACCAGAGAGTACCTTCTTGAGTTCAGTCTTAGGCGGAGGCCCCTCATAGTAGAAACTTGGTACTGGATTTGCTTTAATTACCAAGGACTTCCTCAACTGCTTGATGGCTGCTCCTTCCTCTTCCTGTGTGGAAAGTAATAAAATAAATAGTCAAGTAATTAGTTCTGAGTCTTTTGGTCAGGGAACAGATGTTTATGAAAGGAAGGGGAAAATAGAGATCACTATACCTTTCGCCTTGCTTCATATTGAATTCTTTCTTCTTCAAGAGCTCGCTGTTTCTCCTCTAACTTTTGATAAAACTGTATAGGTAAATCAAAGCAAAGATAAGAACCGAAACACCTGCTGGATCCAATTAAAAACATTAACTTGGAAAGCAGTCCAGATCACAGACATTCAACGGAATTAACTGTCCAGTAAAACAATACCTCCTTCCGTTTCTCAGCACGTCCAGAGCATCTGAATGTAGGCGCTGTTCCTACAGTAACCTTAGATCTGGCAGTGCGCACAGATGTAGCACTACTGGGGATGGTTAAGGGAAAAAATAGCAAAATGATTGTCATCTCTTATTATAATGAGTAATAGGTATATTTTCAGGTTCCAACAGTTCCTATCAGTATTTGCGCTGTACGGATTAAACCGTTAAACAGTTAAATTTAGAGGATACGAGGAAGCAAGGGACCAATTATCTTCGTCGTCATACTGCTTCTTATAGTCAGGTGGCAAGAGCTTCCTCGAAAAAGGCGTGTTCTGCTGAAAATGAATGGAAAAGACTTTGCAGATAAGTAATCTAATCCAAGAGGTTAAAAAAAGTATCAATACCATAATAAGCTAAATATTGCAACTACTAACTTCAAACCATGTAAACAGGTAGGTCTGTCAGTATAGAACTAACGGCAACTTAATAATAATATTTCTAAACCAGTCTTTATGGGTGGCTTTTTATGCTCGGTCACTGTTTCAAGGACCTCTTTGAAGAATTCAAATCTGAATATAGCTGCCTGTATTTGGCATACTATTTTACACTTTCCATGATTCTTTGAATTTGAAATTGACATGGTAAATCCTAATATTTCCTTTGCAGGTATGAGTGCCTCTAATCCTGTAAACAATGGCGTATCAATTTTCTCAATTTTGCGGTTTAGAAGGATTCTTGTAGCAGGCTTACCCGTTTTGAAGGTGAGTGGGTTAGGGAGGCAAATCCAGTCAGATAAACATATATCAAAAGAAAAAAAAAAGTCCTAGTTGAATTACTCTCCAGAAACTTCACGTTTTCATTCCTGGAGTCCTACAGCAACCAACCTGAGGGCAACTCAACATGAATGCAATGTAAAGTACTCTTGTTAGATCTTTATAAGTGGGTGAGTTGTTAGCTCTGAAGAATACAAACCAAAGAGTGGGCTCAGACGGGTTTAAAAGTTTCCAAGAGAGGGGAATATTAGCAACTCAACAGGTGCTACATAAATTACGAAAAATGATGAAACCAGAGCAATTAAGAAGAGTGAAAATCTTAATTACCGGTGAATTCTTTGTCGAGTCAGGTGAGAGCATATTGTTGGCATTTGGTAATAGCTTCATGTCACTGGCAGCAGATTCATGCTTTTCGGTAACCAGATTGGATAGTTGTGAATCGGGATGACTAGTATGCTCCTTTACAACAGCGGCAGATTTTGTAGGTGAGCTTAACTTTTTGTTATCACCCGTCTTGTGTTCATCAGGTTTTTCAGTCTTCTCCTCAGGCAAGTCAGAACCATTGTTGGTGCTTTTGGCACTCAAAACATCCTTCTTCTCTTGAGCTTTCTCAACAAATGAATTAGCTTCAGTAGATTCCTTTATGTCATGATCCTTTGCTTCAACCTTATCCGATGAAATTTTGGGAGCAACATGTACAGTAAAAGTACCATTTGAAGCAACTATGATGTTTTTTGGCTTTATGCCAGTAACTTCCCTCCCCATGGCACTGCAATCAAAGTTACAGGTAAGTGACATAGCACTTTGAAGTAGTAGTTGATGATGAGAATCTGTTACTACCACATGTCAAAACTTGTAAAATTTTTAAAAGAGGAATTTTGAAAGAGAACAAATGTATTTCAAACCGAGAAGGTGCCAAGGATATAAGTGACATTTTGAAGAAAAATAGAAAAAGAAAGAAATCCTATTGATTTTCAAAGTGTCTCGACGTGAAACGGGAAAGAAAAGGTAAGATTCTATGGAATAACAGCCAAAATATTCTGCAGTTCCAATGCAAATTTTTAACATTAAAAAGCTACCTGAATGTGAGCTAAAGATATAGGGATGAGTCAATAAAGACGGACGCAGAAGACCGAATCAAAGGACAAGATTCACCAAACTTAAAGCGAACCTTAGCTCCGGAGAAAATTCTCAAATTAGAAGACGAAAAGACCAAGAAATTAACTGATAAAGAATGAATACATGAAAATCCAGAAGGCAGCAAATGATACATTCATGGAATATGTAAAAGCCCTGAAAAAATAAGTTCTCGCTTTCGGCCTAACATGTTTTGGAAAAGGAAAAGGCTCGTATTTGGGTATTAAAACCCCACAGAAGGAGTATTGCCAAAATCTTTCTTTCCCCCTGGAGCTTGCAGAACAATCAAGAAATGAATGAATAAATAAATTAGAAAAGAGCCAAGAAAATGAAGTTGCCTTCGTTTC
Source organism: Bauhinia variegata (assembly GCA_022379115.2). Taxonomy (NCBI): domain Eukaryota; kingdom Viridiplantae; phylum Streptophyta; class Magnoliopsida; order Fabales; family Fabaceae; genus Bauhinia; species Bauhinia variegata. The sequence continues at coordinate 23,556,022 of CM039438.1, forward strand.
TGAGCCAACTTTGTCAAAGGAGAGGAGAGAAGAAAATGAGAGAAAGATCCAAATCAGCGAATCCCCATCCCGGAGCCTAAGTGGTCGTAGGAACATTAAGGATCAACACCCACATTGCAAATATTGAGAAAAACAAAGATATGATGGGCAAGAAACGCACCAGAATCAGCTAAGATTGTAAAAATTTCGCTTGCGGTTCAGCTCCGATCTGACAAGATCTCGAGGCCCTTCCACCCTCTTCCTGCTCCTTGTCTTCTCCTCCTCTTCCTCCCTCTCTCTCTCTCTCTCTCTGTACGTGCAAAATACAAACAAATCAAAACAATTTTAAAAAAAGGATTTGTATGATACTCCTTTTCTTTAGGAAGGTTCACAAAAACTGTTCTTGTTGCGTTCCTCTGTTGGTTAATGGTTATATATAGAATCACAGATCCGTTTTTCTGGATTTATTGACCCCATTTTTTATTTTTTAGGAAGTGGCGGTTGGGTAACTTTATACTCCATTTGTTGTCAGCCCCGAAAATTGACCACGTTAATTTTGACAGTGATATTCGAACAGCGTGACAATAAAACCTAATGGAAATTTGTCATCTCAACCAATCGATTAACAGATAATAATATTGAAAAAACGAGAAATAGAGGGAGTATGACAAATAGCTAAGCAGACCAGATTAGATGTGTAAACTGAATATGGCAAATAGATAATCTGCGGACAGTTAAATTCAAAATTTTGAAACCAGCCTTCTTCATACTCTCTCATCTAGCCAAAACTGCTACTTGCAAAACATTTGGAATGAAATATTCACCTTTTTCTTGTTTCTCAAAATAAATTTCCACATGGACACTATTTTCAGAAAGAATTCAAATATAATTTTATAAATTACCAAATTCAATCTCCCTTGATAAAATAGTTACTTATATTTCACAAATCAAAAATCAAAGAACAAAAAACATATACTATTTCCCTTGCCCCTACCAAAAAAATAAAAACCTTGCCAATTACTTAAAAGGGCAACGTTTGAATCGGAAGTAAGTTGACACTTGGTAATAATGTCTTTATACTTTTAGTCAACCATTGACTCGTGCATTAATTTTTTAAATCAAAAACTTGCAATATTAACATATTTAGTTTTAAAATGCTTCCCCACAATAATTTTAGTATCGCTACTGTTATTACCGGGGAGGTTTTCCCTCCAAGTTAAAATACTCTGGGTGCGTTTGATACCAATACTGAATAGCACAAGTAAAACAGTATAACATAAAGAGTTGAGGTATAAAATAATTTTTTGTACTGTCCATTATTTGTTATTTAACGTATTAGTCAAAAAAAATTATATCATTTTTATCTAATTTATAGTAATACTTTATATTATTATTTTTTAAAAAATATATAATATAATTTTAATATTTATAACAATTAAAGTAATTTATAAAAATATAAAATTTAAAAAAGCGTCGTCGGTCGCTGATCATTATCGATACATTGCCAATCACCTATCGTTGTGAATACCTCGCCGGTTGATAATCGTTGTTAAGATTTTTCGCTATTGATTTGATGAGCTAAGATATAGAAACTTATAAGATGGTTTGAGAGATAATAATGTTAAAATTTTTATTCAGTATTCTGGACAAATCCTTGTCCTATAGTTTAATGAGTAACAAAAATTTAAGGATTTATCTAGTACCATAGACAAGTTTTTGTCTAATACCATAATCTTTTACAAATCAAACAAGAGACAAAAATTTTTATACTATTCAATCCCTTATTTTTTAATAAATCAAACCAACCTTGCGTGCCAACGTGGGTTGGGCGACAAGAATTTTAACGCCGTTAAATGGCGGTGGTCTTTAAATACTTTTTTATTTGTACGATTTTGTGAAGCTCGACCGTGGTGGTACTGTATAATTGTATGCGGCTTCCGTGGCAAAAGTCTTACTACGCACCAGTCTCTGCATCCATTATCGTTTTTGATAGATTTTTTAATTATTCAGGTATTTATTTATTTATTACATTTTTTTTTAAATTGATAAAACTGCCTATTCTGTAGCATGCGTTTCAGACGTGTCACGGTGTCCTCGTCTTATTTACTGGCCAGTTTGTCGGAGGTTCGTCAAAAGAAACTATTTTCGCTCACGGACGTCTTTGCCCTTCTCACGCGACTCCCTCTTTTCTTTTTTTGAATTTTCTTCCTTGTCCTTTTTTCTAATTTAGAAATTTCATTATATTATACCCTCCCAGATCAACAAACACAAACGATCCAACCACCTGTTTTTTTATCCCTGGCCATGCACACATATATACCATTTTATTTATTTTTCCTAGGAAAAATGAACGAAATAAAATAATGTAGTTTTAGAAAAAAGAATGGAATTAATACAAGATAAGTATGGTTTCCATTACATTATTATATTAAAATGTTGGTTAGTAGGAAACTTTTTTCTTTTGGCCAAAATATATATAAAACGTAAAACATGTAAGTTGAATAATTTGAAATTCTTTAACTCATAAAAAATAATTAAAATTCTAAAGTAAAGCGAGAATTCTGTTAGTACAGAAATAATGATTGAAAGTTGTTAAATTGTAATAATAAGAAACAATCTGCTAACTTGTCTTAGAAAATTAGATCCAGAAGGGAATAAGAAGTCGTTGGTGGGGCACCATCCCAATCCCAATCCCAATTTGACCGCTTTTGACAAAACATAAACATAAAAGCAGCTAGCTAAGGAAGGAATCTAATGTAGATGCAATTGAAATATCAGAATTTGCCCTTGATGGCTCTATGCAGCATAGTATAGATAGAAGCTCAGTCTATATTATCATGTCACGCGGGAGATGAAATGTAAATTTCACGCAGTAACTCTGATGAACGTGGAGAGTGAGTGAGGTTGATAAAACGCTTAAGCATCACGTTCAAGATATTGGCTTGCCACTGAGTGGAAGATTCCAAGTCATTAACATCGGGTATTGTCTTATTATCAGAAAGATGCGTATTTACAAACACCAATAATGATCAAGAGAGATAGATGCATAATAGTCAGTCACAAGGAGGTAGGTGAGCCAAGTTGGCAAGTGGTAGTGGAAGTATTTAATAACACAATTAAGTATATATACCAAGTGAACTTAATTAAGCAGTTTTTGTATGTTCGTGGTGCGCCAGCCTTCTCATTCCTATATTCCACACCTTGCTTGCTGGAGTAGTTTTCGGCAACAGTGGCAGTGATGCTTTTTTCTTTTTCCTCCTTCTTGGAAAGCGCTCCTTCCTTTTTGAATTTGAAGGTGAGAAGGAGGTAAATTACTTTACTAACTTCGTTTCAAATAGGTTGCTCTTTTGAATTTTCAAATAAATTGCAAGAATTTTAATAATAATAGCTAACTAACTAATTTGTATCAATTCAAGGTTATTGGGTGAATGTATAGCTAGAAATATTGTTATTTTTATGAGAAATTAAAGTTCAAATAATGCAACGGTAGAAAATGAAGTCAACTTTCTATGGGTAAGGAAAGTCTTTCATTTAGTTGTGGCAAAGTATTTAATTTCAAATAATATAATATTAATAATTTAATTCAGGATCAGACTTGACAAAAAAAACTAGGTCTCTTTTTCTTTTTTTTTTCCCCTCTAATTTTATTTCCCTTCTACTCTCTAATTAAAACTGGTCAAGACTTAAGAAGTCTCTCAGACAAGTGTTAAGTAAGTGGCGAGGAGATACTCTACGCATTGACTAAATTGTCTGTCTCTGAAGTTGCAAGTAGACATTCTTTTTGGTCTATGCATGCATGCTAGTACGTGTGCTTTTTCAGCCTTAGTTTTTTTTTTTTTTATTTACAGTTATTATGTACATACATTTAGAGTTTCGCCCCTAGAGGAATCTATCGAGGCATTAGTAAATTTAAATGTACAACTTTTGATTTTGACCAGCAAAGATATATATATATATATATATATATATATATATATATATATATACATTCGATGGTGCATGCTTCCAGTTTCATTTAAATATTATATTATGTTATAATTAAATCCCAAACTAAATTTCAAATGCAACCGACTTAATGCATGCCTGCCTCCACTTTTGAATATCTACATTTTTTCCTCTTCCTAAAACTTCCCAGAAAGTCAAAAAGATAACTCACCATCATTTTTCATCCCTTAATTAATTAGTTAATCATATAGAGCTTATTAATTTATATAGGTAATAACTCCTTTCTCATTGACAATTGTTAATTCTATATATAATTATTACCACCAAGAGACATACAATAAGCAGTAGTGAAGAGAGACTAAGGCTCGAGGTAACACTTGGGTACATTCCAACCTCCAATAAATGATAGATCACCATATAGATACAGCTAGTTTTTGTCTCTTATCTAATCTCTACGTCTCATCAACATCGTGTGTATCTTTAAATTGCAGTGGCACCGACTAAGAGTAAAAACTCTATGGTCCCCTCGGCTTGTCCTTACGAAAGTTTGCGACTGTTGTTAATAGAAAAAGAATTGAATAAAAATGTATTGTACATGATGGGTGAGCTAAGGTGGGAAGAGTCGTGGAAGCTTTGATTTAATGGATGATTTAGTCAATTGTCTTAGGAAAATGATAAATTTCAGGACGGCCTGGCCATTCCTAAAGACGGGATGGGGGCAACAGTGGCACATCTTATCTAGTCACATCCAAAACCAAAAGTGATGTAAAAGGAATCATTCGTATTAATTAATCATATCACTAATTAAATGCGAGACAAAAATTGGACGAGAATCGAGATTCTGGTTTTGGTTTGGTGAAAGTTTAATCATTAACGTACCAAACGAACGAGATAAAAGTACGCACGTAATACGCCTGGTTCACAAGTTACAAATTAATTAAATGGATGCGTGCCGGTGACATTCATTATTTTCAAGCTCGTTGATGGGTTTATTTTCTTAACCTAACGACCCGACCGGGTGGTGGATAGATTTATTTTCTCTCAAGCCAGGTATAGCAATACTTGTCACCAAATTTTAAATGGCTGTTATTCTTTTTGGTGTTTATAGTTAATAAATAGGGAAGTTGGGGAATTGCTATTGTCTCGTTTTCATGATTGAGAAAGAAAGGGACAACTCATAGAAAATGATCAATCAAATTGATTCCAAGGAATATAATATATATAGCGCGAGCCTCATGAGCCCAAGTGTGTATTATTATGTAATTAAGAAAATAACAAATTAGATATATAGTGCACGTGCGGAAATAAACCCTACATGTTAAGAGGAAAGTTAGATGATGGATGCCGGTATTGATTTTGTCAGGACCACAACACAAGAGACAATATGCCGACATAAATCTACGTACAAAGTCCTGCATATCGGGACACACACCACATCACCAAAGTGGTCAAAAAGGAACTGAGACTACCCTCGTGCTAGCTACCACTTTCAATTCAAACTGTGAATTAGCAGTACCCAGTGGTGGAGTGGAGGCTACACGCAAATGATCATCATTTTTATTTTTTTTGTTTTTATTCATTTGTAAAGTTTCTCATCAGTTATCGTTAAACATTTTTTTTTAATAAAAATTAGCATTCAGCTTTTCCCCTGCAGCCTGAAAAGCTTCCACAAATTTCTCTACAGAATTCATGCGTGTTTTCTTTTATTTTTTGGGCCAAGTTGTGCCCAGGCCCATAAGTGTTTTTTAATGTATGTCCATCGGAACGAATAGAATGGGCCGCATCCGATCTGATCTGTCATAAAATCAAAACCCAGGGGGTATTTCCGGCAGTTCGTTCAAAAAAAAATAATAATAATAACGGCCGCGAAGCGTTTCTCTCTCTGACTGCTGTTTCCCCTAACTGCTAACAAACTTCACCCCGTCCGTCCGGTACTTTCGGTTACACTGCCCACGTGTGTTCTATTTGATTTCCGCTAGCTACTTTTCTGATCGATCGGATCCTTCCCTCGGTTTCTATTTTATTTTCCCGCTTCGGATTGAAACTAGAAAGCCAAAGAATATAAGGCGATATATAGAGAAACCAAGTTAATTTGGGAAAGACGATGACAATGGCCAAGGCTGCTGTAACTCCAAACCCCGAAAACCAGAAGAAGAATAGAATCCAGGTTTCCAACACTAAGAAACCCCTTTTCTTTTACGTCAATCTCGCCAAGGTACTTTCTCCTTCTTCCATCTTTAATAATTTCTTGATATAAATGGAACTATTAATCTTGATTTTTGTTTTTGAAGGCAAGGAATTGGATTTCTGAATCTGGTTCATTAGATCGGTAATCAAGAATCTAATCGGATTAAGTTATTGCTTATCTCAGATGGTCTTTTTTTTTAAAAAGAAAAGAAAAGAAAACACCCAATGTGATATACATGTGTGCCACCAGTTGGCTGAAATTGTTTCTTCTTTGGTGCAGAGGTACATACAGCAGTACAATGAGGTTGAGCTTTCTGCTTTGGGAATGGGTACTTTATTGCTCTTTTTGTCAGCACAATATATATCATGCAATTAAATAAATGTTTTGTTACATCAACTCTCCACCCCATAGTTATGAGTTCTGAATCCATTAACATATTTCTATATAGCTATCACTACAGTTGTCACAATTGCTGAGATTTTGAAGAACAATGGACTTGCCGTAGAGAAAAGTGAGATTTTATCTTTTGATTGTATGTTATAAATGTCTCTGATGATTGTAACTGGTAAGTTTATCATTGGATGAAACAGAAGTTTTGACATCTACAGTTGGCATGAAAGATGAAAGCAAAGGTCGTCTGGTGCAGAAGGCTAAGGTAGTTGATCTGATCCCAACTCTCTCTGTCTCTCTTTTTCTCTTTTCTATCTGGGTTGCTAATCATCTAGTTTTTCGTGACTGCCTAGATTGAAATTGTGTTGGGGAAATCTGACAAGTTTGACAGCCTGATGACTCCTGCTAACACAGCTGCATCAGAACCAGCTGCTGATGACAAGAAATGACAAACTAGGACAACCTTGTCAATGTTCGCAACTGTTGTAGTTAATATTCTCATTCTCTTGCACTGTTTGGATTTATAGGGATACCTTGGGAATAGATAGAGATAATTGTTTCATTGATAAAGAAAAATCATGAGATTGCAATTACAATGATAAGGCACCTCCTTGTAAAGTTCATATTTCCAATATTACCCCTTCATTTTAGATTATTTTTCAACCATTAGCATATATTTCTAGATCAAAATTCAAATAAAATTCGATGGGAAACACTTCGTGGGTTGCCAGCCGGTACCCTTTTTACTGCTTGCAGGGCGAGGAAGACAATGAATTTAATTACTTATTACGATGTTGTAATTAAAACTAATGATAAAGACTTATGTAAATTCGGTAAAAAAAAAGAAAAAGTCAGGAGCTATGAAGTCATTTCGTAAAACATTCGTGAACATAATCAGTCATATATTTTGAAACATAAATCGAGGGCGTAGATACACGTCCAGCAGATATACCCGTTTCTACCTCTCCAAAAACAGTCTGCTCTGCTGTGTTAAACTACAAACCCTAAATTCCTTATACAAACACCAAATCAGTTTCAATTTTTTTATTTCTATCTTTATATCTGCATCTCCTCGAAGTCCAGGTAGGTTTAATAAGTCATTGGATTTTTCTTACATCATCGGATTTCTGTCTTCTGATCTTTTAATTTTGTAGATTATTTGTTGCTGATGGGGATTACTTGCTTTCACTTTCAATTATCACTCTGAAACCCAAGGAAACGATTTTTTTTATTTTTATTTTTTCAATTGTCGTTATCTTTAGTCGTTTAACTTGCAGCTTTTGTGGCAACACTATTCTGTTGTCCTGTAACTGTTGTTATCGCCATCCTCCTTCTTCTGTGCTCCTTGTTACTTCTACCACGTATTACAGTCTCATCATCCCTTTCCTCTTTGCTGATATATTTGTGTGCTTTCCCTGTGGATGCAGTGAACCCATATGGCCGAACTAGATCAAAATTTAGGTGAACATGATGCTGAACAAATAATCGAGAACTCAGAGCCTGAACAGATAGACAAGCAAGCTGAAGAGTCAGTTGCTGGAGGTGGTGAGAAGAAATGGCCGGGATGGCCTGGGGAGAGTGTGTTCCGGATGTTGGTTCCTGCACAGAAGGTTGGTGGTATAATTGGACGTAAAGGAGAGTTTATTAAAAAAATTGTGGAGGAGACACGGGCTCGAATCAAAATTCTTGATGGTCCACCAGGGACTGCAGAAAGGGCTGTAAGTGTCAATTATTTTCTCTATTAATTTTTCACTTCGTTATATAAAAATTGCACCAAACTAGTTAGATGAAACTCTTTCTTCTCTTTTATATGCACTTTTTTGGCTTTGTTATCTATATTGATTTAATTATCTGTTAAATTTATTACCAGAAGATTGTAATCAAGTATTTTGTCTGATGTCATTCTTCAAGGTCTATTATTGGTCTATAATATTTGCTGATCGCATGTAATTTTTAGAATTTCTTCTTTTGTTGCTTGATCTCATGCAACCTTTTTATCTTATTATAATATGATAGGCTGGAACTGAATGCAAGAATATTAGGGTGGTGCCACATTCTTAAAAAAAATTATACGTGATTTCAATTAGAAAATATAAGGAGTCGTAAGTGTTACTTGATGCTGGAGAACCAGTTCCTTTGAAGAATAATTCACGGCAGTGCTAATTATTGGTATATCTGCTTGCCTGACACATCTGTTAAGAAGGAGAACAGATTGTGGATATCTTTCCTTCTCTGTCTTCTGGTAGTATGCAGAAATTCACATACAGTATTAAGACTTTTTAGAAGAGATATAACAAACAGCTTGTTCATAGTTTAACATATGATCTGACACAAATGCTACAATGAGAAAAGCAATACAAATATGGGGAAGAATATCCAAATAAGAACAAAGGAGGCAACAAATCCATAAAATATTGAAATTATTCTAACAGATAATGAATCTGTGCAGGTTCTTTGTATCAATTATAAGGCAACGACTCAATCATCAATTAGATCCCAATCTTGAAGAACCAAAGGTCCAGATGCAGGGATCAGCATTGAGCATTACAAAGTGTTGAAAGTTTATAAACCTGTAGATATTTTATACCAAAGTACCATGAAGCTCTTCATTACATCTGGTAAATTCAGAACCTTGATGATTGATGTCTTGCCGCAGATTTGCAAGCAATGAAAAGAAACTTATAATCATATGCAACATGGTACTGAAACCATGAAGAACCGAAACTAAAGTGCTTTTGTTGCCATAATTGTTATTATAGGAAATAGCATTTAAAAGCTGTCAAAGTTAAATAATCTTTCTTCTCAACATATAGAGCTGCTCTGTCTTAATGAAGTTAATATTTTCCCTGTAGTTCTTTGGTAGCATATTGGTGATTCCAATGCTATGATTAGCCCAAAAATCAAAATGCATTGTTGTGAAGTAAGACTTAATCATTAAGCAATAAGAAGTCACTGCCACCATCCCATGTTTCTTGTATGCCTTATTATTGGCCAACTCAATATTAAATTCAAGTCGAAGCCTTTCATTTTCTGAAGATAAAAAAAAAAATGGAAATGAAAAGTCAGACATTGGGAAAAGTTGATGGAATATAAGGAATATTTCTTATGGTACATGCAACATTTGGAGTGTTTGCAGATAAGGGCTGGGAAGGGAGTATGTAGTTGAGTAACATCCACTTTTCATACACATAAAGTTTTACTTCTCAAGTAAAGAAAAGAGGGGGGAGCGACTCTTACTCAGATGAGGAGATCAGGAAGCACAATCTTCAAATTAGATTTCTTCATTGTTCAACCATTTTTTTACAAAAGATGCTCATTCAGATTTCAGTTGAATTACCCTTCCTCCTTATCTGTGGATGCCTAGTTTCTCAATGATATCCACAATGAAACGGTCCGCTGCTATGTTCGATAGTTAAAACATAAGTACTTTGATATTTTGGATGCTTCTATATGGGGAAGTTGATCAATATTTGATTAATTATAAGACATCTAAACAACTGGTCTGAAAATAAAGATTCCTTCTGTCAAACTAGAGGAATAGGACATTCTTGGGATAAAATAATATTATTTTTCTTGATGTGGTTACTGTTGCAAACCTTTGATATGGTCTATATTGTTGCGTATTTTTGTTATCCAGAATTGCTGGATTAAGTGCCTTATGCATGAATCCAGGAAAATATTTGTTGTATAATATTGTTGTTAAGTGGTTCTGTATTATGGACGCACGGATGCTTCACTGTTGGTGGAAGCAGAAATTTTTGGTTTCCTTTTCTTTTTATTTTATTTTATTTATTTACTTGTGTTAATATAGGCACCTGTGGATGTTTGGGAGAATGTTTTGGACAAGGGTAACCATCAATGGTTTTGTTTGTAACATCTTGAAACAGGTAATGGTATCAGCTAAAGAGGAGCCCGAATCTTCTACTCCTCCTGCTATGGATGGCCTATTGAGGGTTCATAAACGGATTATTGATGGTTTAGAGAGTGATTCTTCCAATGCTCCTTCTGGTGTGGGTGGGAAAGTTTCAACAAGGTTACTAGTGCCAGCCTCACAAGCAGGCAGTTTAATTGGGAAACAGGGAGGAACTGTTAAATCTATCCAAGAAGCCTCAAATTGTATAGTTAGAGTCCTTGGAGCAGGTTCTTTTTAGTTACATTTTGTTTCTGGATCATATTTTGTTTCAAGATTCTAGAATAAAGTGTTTTGCATAATTCTGTAATTTCATGGGGATACATATTCTTGCTAATCAAGAATTTGAGCAAAGTAAGGGAGACAGGCCCTAGAGAAATTGCCAGCCTTGCTTTTACTGACACCAACATACCCACTGAGATATGACCAAACTTGTCACTCCTCCACAGTTTATTTAACAACCAGGAGCCTCATCTCTGTCGGAAACTGTCATTATCATTGCTACCACCCTACCACTGCATGTTATACCAGTTTTGCTGTTATTAATATTGATATCAGAAAGCTGTCCAATATCAATCATATACACCTTCTTGAATGGGTGATTAAAACCTGCTAATGAACTAATGCAGTCTTGAGGAAAATATCCATAATTTCACATTTTGACGTCCTATCCATGTTTTTTACAGAAGAATTGTTTCTGGTATATGGTTCAAGGGTCTGGTCTAAATGCAAAGTAGTATTGGTCATAAAATAATTACATTTAATTTTTTTTCTATCTATTAAAAAATATTGGATATGCCAAGCTTCTTATCTTTTCATATTGGTATTTAGTTGGGCCTTTTTAGTTATAATATGCCGAATGACTTCTTTTTGCACATCCTCTAGTTTCTTAGAATTTGTTCATTTACTTTGCTGCAGAAGACCTACCTATTTTTGCCCTTCAAGATGATAGGGTTGTTGAAGTAGTAGGGGATCCAGCTGGGGTGCATAAAGCAATAGAGCTGATTGCATCTCATCTAAGAAAGTTTTTGGTGGACCGTGGTGTGATTCCAATATTTGAAATGAACGTAAGTGTTTGATCAGATTTCATTTGTGGAAAACCTATTTTGAATAATTTGAAAAATACAGACTTGTTCTTTCTCCAGATGCAAATGGCAAATCCTCATCATATGGAACACATGCCACCCCAGCAATCATGGGGTCAATCTCACGGTCTTCCTCCAAATGCTATTGGAGGTCCTGGTTTTGGACATACTCCTCAGTATATGCCACCTCCACGACAACTCGATAGTTACTATCCACAAGCTGAATTGCCTCATCCAGTTGACCGACAGCCTCATCATGGTATATCTGCCTATGGAAAGGAGGCGCCACTAGGAGTTCTTCCATCTTCAAATGCCCAATCTGCATCTTCCATGGTCACGCAGGTACCTTTTGTTTTTGCACTTTGTTTCCCACTGATCCAGAAAAGGATGCACTATGCTGTTTCGAGGATATTTCTTTGTGTATCATTTTTGTGAATTAATCTTCAATGCATGCGTGCAAACATCTTAGAAGATGTATTGGCTGAGCATTTCGTATAGGTTTGCGCTATTACTTTGAGGGAAGCTATAGTAAACTCACAACTATTACCTGCTCGGCAATTTAGATTTAGCATTACGCAAGCAAATACATGAATGCTGATCTTATTTTCTAGGTTAGGCATGGCTGGGGTGACGTTTTATCCAATACGTGCTTCTTTTTTCTTTTTTTTTTTTCTCAGGGAAAACGAAAAAGGAAAAAAGAACTTGGCTTACTAATGCAAGTATGAAAAGAAGTGATTACATTTTTAAACTGAGATGGCTTGTCTTACTGTTATGGCAGATCACGCAGCAAATGCAAATTCCTCTGTCATATGCTGATGCTGTTATTGGGGCAGCTGGTGCTAATATAAGCTACATCAGACGAGCCAGTGGGGCTACCGTAACCATACAAGAAACGAGAGGTGTTCCTGGGGAGATGACGGTTGAGATCAGTGGAACTGCTTCCCAAGTCCAAACAGCTCAACAGCTTATACAGGTAATCCTGATCCCATCGTCATAATAATCGAAGTAAATTTTTTCTTAATTCCCGTCATTCTTCATATATTGTGAGTATTTTTCAGTTAGACCCCTTGCCACCGAAGGATTTTAAAAGGGAAACTACTTCAGACTGAGACAAATTTATCTAAATTACTAATCCAAAAACACGTCATGATTTTTCATGCGATGTAATTTGCAAAGACGACACCGCCGCTTTGAAGTGATCTACTCCACATTATTTAGTTTGCACTACAATGTAATTTTGAACATGCGATGCAGAATTTCATGGCTGATGCTGCAGCACCGGCGCAGGCACAGACAGGTGGGCCTGCTGCAGACCAAGGATACAATACTCATCCAGCTCATGGTTCTGTTTATGCATCTCCACCATCCAATCCCGGAGGCTATGGATCTGTTTATGGTACAAACTATGGGTACTAAGCATCTTCCATGGTTGAAATGTAGAAATCCGCAGTTATATATGTTGTGATATAACATTGTGCTCGATCCTTTGATCTTCAACTATATGAAAATCTTTATTATTTTTGTCTGACTAGTGTTATTACCGATTGTACTAAGGTATATAAATGGTAGAAAAATTACTTTTTTGTTTGCATTCGTCATTATCTAGAAAATTCCTTGCTTTCTATTGGTGGTAGATCATGGTTTCATTATAGTCTGTTCATATACTTCTTTCGACTTTAGAGCAAGCGAACATATTAATAATACTATTTATAATAATATACTTTTATGTGTTAATTTGACTAAATCTATTTGAATTGAGTTTTGACATGCCGAAGGGCGCGGTATCTATTTCCTCATGCTTAAAAAGACCCTTTAGGTGGGGGATTAGATTACAGTGGATTTTTGTTTGCCCGCCACCCCTGCCTTAATAACTGCCATCGGACTGAACGCAGCAGCAACGTAAATAGCACTTGACTACTAAAGAACTTAACGAGTTTGAGGACTGTTATTGAAATACCCACGAGCTAAACAGATCCATTATGAAATAGGAATTTGTAACCTAAAAAAAAAAACTTTATTCAAACGCTCATCATGGAAAAAAAAAACTTTCCTTAGCGTACACTTGATCTTATCATGTCATAAAGAACTAGACTGAATGATATAGAATTCAAGAATAACTTTGTGAAGCAGAAGTCAAGCCCTCTGCGAAAGAAAAACCATGATTATAGATGCATTACTGAATCTGAATCTGAATCATAACAAATTTATTTTAAGTGTATTCACAGAGAGCCGCTACAACAAATTAATTCACAAGGAAAACAAATACAACATTTACTTACTAGTCTAAGCTACAAAGCCCTGATTAAATAATCACAAAGCAGATTTTTTTTTTTTTGGCTGAGCCTAGAGGGTGATAACTAAACTAAAGGTCTTGGAAGTTGATTACTTGAGCGACTTAACTTAGATGGGCGCTGCGCATGTAGTTCTAAAATGGCCAGTTTGATTGCAGCGGCTGCAATGCACCACACGCTTTACACGGCCACGGTCTTCGGCACGAACTCGCTTCTTTCTAGGACGTCCAGGTGGGCGAAGTGATTTAGGGGGGTTAATAGTAACTTGGACAATAGCTTTGCTAGCATTTGGATCTCCCTCAGACAACTCCTTCCAGAGAGATTTATCTGGAATTGGATGTATGGTCTGTGAGTATGTTTTCCGATAAGTTGCAACAGTAAAGCAACTTTCTGTGAATCTATGGACATTCTGCCTGCATGAGAGAAGTGCTGCCACTGCATGTGCACAGGGCAAACCATAAAGCTGCCAACCACGACAAAGGCAGCAACGGTTTCGAATGTCAACAATGTTAGTTCCTTCATGAGATATGACTTCAAATTCGGCTTCATTGGCACGAAGCACCTGATAAGTGCGTGCACGTTCAAGTGCTTCTGCAACACGTCTCTCGGCAGAAGGTACAAGTATGGATGTCCACTGCATGCTGGTCTCTCGGCGCTCATTGAACCAAGTCATTAACTGCCTTCTAATGCGTTCCATCATTTGAATTATCGGAAGCCCAGATGCTTCCGATATCCAATTATTGAAAGTATCAACTATATTAGCTGTCAAATGACCGAATCGTTGCCCCTCAAAATAAGCTGTTGCCCACAAGCGAGGCGGAATTCTACGAATCCAATATGCAGCATCTTGTGATATCTCTTCAATTTCTAAAATTTTCGCTTCGAATTCAATTACAGTAAGAGCATGAGCTGCTTCCCATAGGAGATTAACAAGTATTGTGTTGTTAAATTCCTTACGGAAGCTGTCACTCAAGTGACGCATACAAAATCCATGGAAAGCAGTAGGAAAATTTGCTTCCACTCCATCCACTATCCCCTTCTGCCTGTCAGACAAAATTGTAAGCCTTGGCATGTTTTCTGTGTTAATCTCAAGCAGGTTATGAAGTTCAGACAGAAACCACATCCAATGATCATCATTCTCCTCATCAACAACACCAAATGCTAGAGGGAAGAGAGCCCCGTCACCATCAAAACCAGTAGCAAGAAGTAAAGTACCAAGATACTTGCTCTTTAAATATGTTCTATCAAGCCCAAGGAGTGGTCGACAAGCATTTAGAAAACCGTATATTGATGCTTGAAAGGATATGAATAGACGCTGAAAGCAGTTATCAGTTGGGTTCCCATAAACAGATGCGATACTGCCTGGATTTGTTCGTTTGACCTGTTCACAATATTGGGGAAGCAAACGATACCCTTCTTCAAATGATCCTCGCATGGCAGCCATGATGCGCTCCTTGCCTCTCCATGCTTGCTTGTAAGATAAGGTGATACCATGAACCTTGTGAATCTCTTCCAATATCTCCTTTGGCTTGCAGTTAGGGTTCTCCTTCAGCCTTCGCTCCACAGAGTTTGCAACCCACTGAACTGATGCTTGCTGGTGGCCAAGATGAGTGATTCCTCCACATGTATGATTCTCATTGATTGTTCTAATGGTAAAAGTTGGAACCCCAGGGAGCTTTGCTGCATGAATGCGCCAGGGACATCCTTCACTTGCACACTTAGCAGTGAAGCGGGTCTTGTCAGATTTTATGGTCTGCATCTCAAAGTGCAGTGCAATAGCTGTATCCCTCAATGCCCTCCGACAACTCTTGACATCAGGGAATTCTTGCCCCACAGTTAGCTCATAATTAGGACTTCCAGCAAGTTGGCGTGCCTGAATTACTGGAGTGGAAACAAGTACAAGCTGGGACTGTTGAACATCCATATCTTGAGCAGAATCAATCCCCATTTCTGAATTCTGGACTACAGCCAGGTCCAAATTTTCATCAAGCTCTTGATTTTCTGAAACAGTTAAATCATTGTTCTCTGACAGGGGCAACTCATGATTCTGTTCTGGAAGGGGTAACTCATGGTCAGGTTTTCGATCCATGGCTAATTCATTCTCATGCCCATAATTGTGACCATCATTCCCTTCTTCATCATGGCTCTGTCCCAAACCTAATTCATGATCGTGGGCATGTCCCAAGCCTAGTTCATGATCATGGCTTTGTCCCAGACCCAAATGATGCTCATGGGCCTGTCCCAATTCCAAATCATGGTTCTGGCTTAGGCCCAAATTATGATTATGGCTCAGCACCAACTGCTGTTCATGACCCAGTGCTAAACTGTGACTTTGACCAAGTATCAACTCGTGGTTAGCCATTGACGAAATCAATCACTACGAAAAGCAACAAAAATGGCCGCTCAACTTCCAAAACAAATGGCAGGTTTATTGCTGAAAAACCTGCTTCAAGGCCCTACACATAACAATGGCCAACTCAGATAAAGTCACCGTATAACCCCTTTAGTTAAGAAATACCAAAGAAGACAATAATGCAAAGTAACCTGCCAATTATCAATATATAATGCAAACAAGATAGTTCATTCTATTCCTTTCTTCAAGTAACACAGCCCATTATTATCAATATATAATGCAACAGTCATATTTAACTAGAACACATCAAGCATGCACACTGAAGATGTATCAAACTAATAGTCAAAAGTGGGGTAAGAAGATCTACCATTATCATAATCTACCAAAAGAAGAAGGCATTTGATAAGGCTACAATGTGGTGTGGATAAAAACATATACATCAAACTGCCCACCCGTAAACACTATCACATATAATAAGTGCCAAATTGTATAGTGAAATTACAACTCTAGATTTTAATATGTTATAATGTCTCCAAGCATTTCAGTAGTACTTCTAGTAATTTATAACCACGATATCTCAGGAACACAAACCAAATTCTTAGAGCACAGTAACAATCGCCATCTTTCAGTTGCGGAAAATGAAAGACAAGGGGGACTATATGTAACCAGCCAAATTAACCTCATTTTCTTCTCAGTTTCAAATAGAAAATTAAGCTGATGCGTTAAAGAACATCACTTCAACAGAACCGTCTACTGGGGAATAACCTGGACTGCTATCCAGGCCTCACATTGAGGATTAGATTAGCATATACAGCTTTAACTGTGAAAGAACGAACTAAAAGAACAAACCTATATGAAAATAAATATAAATTCATATTTCACTTTGAAATGACTATTATAGCTCAAAATAACATGTAGAAAACATGTTCTAGGCCACATGAATTCTCAATAAGTAAATGACAAGATAATTATTTTTCTTAACAGCGAGAATCGCACAAAAGTACCTGAAAATTGTCAACTTCCAAAAAGGGAAGCAAAACGCTATGTTCCGAACTACGCTATAGTACTGAACTACCGTCCTAAGATCTGAGAAAACATAATCTGGAACTGGTTTATGAGCATAACCTACTAAATCAGCTAATCTAAGCAATAAGATGCGAATCCAAGAAAGAACAAGGGTTTTATCATAGACGGAGAAGGAAGCAAAAAGAGCTGGAGAAAATGGTAGAGAACCAACCGGAATTTGAAAAGAAGTTGAGAAGAATTGGCGGGTAATTGGAGAAAATCGGAATTAGGTGGAGAGGGGCAAGGAGAGGAGAGGAAGATTGGGAATTACAGGGGCAGAGGAGGCAGCCTATGTTAGGGTTGAGAAGGGAAATACAGGTTTGGAGCTGAGGAACAAGAGAGGGTATTTGGGTCAAAGGAAATCGGCCTCTCGTTTTTTGGGTTTTTCGGAATTACTGTTTTGCCCTACTTCGCATTTAAAGAAAAGTGACCCAATTTTCAGGTAACTCTCTCAAAATAATAATAATATTTAATTAATATTAATACTGTTTAACAATAATTTCCCTGCTAACACTGACTCGGACTTTGTAGCTCATAAATAACTCAGTGGAAATTAACAAATATTGCTATAATAATAATAATCTAGATGAAATTTTGGTTACAATAAAGAATTAAACCCTGAATGTTTTGTTTGCAGATGACTTTTTAGTCTTTGTCAAAGCTAAAAATAGTCTAGTTCGGCTAGTTAAAGACACTTTGCATCAATTCAGTTAAGCCTTAGGATTAAAGATTAATTTTGCCAAATCCAGGGCTTATGCCTCCAGAGCAGTGAAGAGAACACAAAAATAGAATTTTAACAATATTCTTAATATTAATTTTACTATTGACATCGGTAAATATCTTGGTTTCCCTTTGTATACAGAGGGAGAGCTAAGAAGGAAGATTTCCTTTCCAATTCATTGAAGAAAAGATGCAACATAGACTGGCTATTCCTTAACAAAGCAGGGTGATTAACTCTTGCCAACTTGATACTCACAGCCATCCCAGGATATTACAATGCAAATAAGCTAAGCTTTGGGTTCAAATTCCGAAGGCTAGATATAAGGTGGGGGAGGACTTTTTGATGCAACAAAATGGGGAGTGCTGGTTCTGGTTTGACGAGTGGACTCCGTCAGGGAAACTCTCGCTCCTTGTTGATGCGGTGGATATACAAAACCGTGACACTAGAGTAAGGGATGTACTGGAGAATGGCTATTGGCACTTCCATCGCCTCCAAACTGTTATTCCTGAGGCGATACGAAGAGTCATCCAAAGCTCCAACATTTACACTTATAGTGCACTGGTTTGGAGGATTAGGAACTTGAAATGCATTAATAATGAAGATATAAGTATACACAGAACAATGAGCGCTATAGAGAACTACATGGAGGACGTTAACCTCTGCATGGGTGCCCACCAAGGTACCCATCGGGAGGAAGTCTGGGTAGTTGGAACTATCTCCAGATGAATGGCTAAATCCTGAATGTTGACGAGAGCAACATAAGAAATCTAGGAAGAGCTGGCTATGGAGTAGTGCTGAGGACGAATAATGGACTGTAAATCAAGGGTGTTTACAGAAACATTAGTATATCTCATAACTTGCAGGTCGAGCTGGCTGCCATTGCCCAAGGGGAAGAAGAAATCAGGGATATTACCTGCTACAGTGACTCCATTCAAACAATTAGCTTGGTACAGAAAGCCCCTCCAACGTTTCATACGTACGCTGGTATCCTCTGGCAAATCAAAGACCTTTTGGACAAGGAATGGCATGTCTCTCTCCATCACACGCATAAAGAGGGCAATGCCAGTGCTGATATTCTTGCTAAGAAAGGAGCCGCCTCTTCTGACAGTCCCCCGATGGATGCTCTTCTTCAACTTGAAGCTAACGCTGCTGGAACTCTGTTCCTAAGCATGTAGTGTAGTTGCCATTTTTTGTTTTCTATTTCTTTTGCGTTTTGTCTCTAAAACAATCCTAAATCTTTTACATATTGCTCCAATTTTTCATTATACAATCACACTTAGTATTTTAAAAACAAAATTATTTTTAGATAATCTTAAATATATGAGACAAAGTTTGTGGTAGAAAGTGAAAAGAAAAAAAAATTGTTCCAATGATTTGTCTCCTAACTGAAGTTTTTGGACTACGATTCAATTTTTGGTTCAGAATTATTATTATATGAAGTAAAAATGGAAAACTTCAACAATGTAATCAATAATTAAATACAGTATGAGACAATAATTTCATATTTGTATGTATGAATTACGTTACTAAACTAAATTACTTAAATTTATTTCAAAAGTATCTTATATTTTATTTTTTTCTGCAGCGAGATACGGGGCTAAAAATCCTAAAACAAGCTAAACACATGATCAAAAGGAGAACTACAAAATCCAGCTTTTCTGGTAATTGATTTTAAGTAATTTGATAACATTTAAGTTGGATGATAATTTTTATTCCGTGCATATCTCATCTTTTAATATCATCAATTATCAAAATTTAGAAAAAAAAATTATTTATTTTTTTATCAGACAGAATAACAAGTCATTTAAGTTAGTTCTTGTTATTATGGAGGGTTAAATTGAGTTAGGCCCAACTTATAAATGGGCTAGAAGACAAAAAATGCAGTGTCAAACATGGTTTGGATTCTAAAAATTTTCAAATTGTATCTGATAATAGGAAAAAAAAAAATAAATAAAATTGTACAATTTGCTAGAGAATTTTATCTCTCCAAAATGTGATTTGTTTTTACGAAAATAGAACTGTAATTTATACTTAAATAACCCATTTATATCAGATAGTGAGTTGAAAAAGTTACTAATACGTTTGTGGAACAAATATTAAATTCTAGTATACTAAAAAAATAACTAATTTATAAATTATGTTTCAAAGAAATTGATTTATCAACCAACACGACAAAACATGTGGTGTGAAGATTCACAAGCAGAAACGAGGAACGAAACGAATTAAGGAGAGCGCAATCAGCACGTGAGATGTTTATAGGAGTCTGTGTGAAGGCGAAGGTGCCGGCAGAAACAAGAACGTGGCAAGAGTTTCGCGTCTTGAATGGTCAACCCATGAGCCGACCATGCCACCATGATTAACCCATTAGCCGACCAAAGACATGCAATTCTTTTTTCTGTGATTTTTCGGTGGTGTTTTTATTTTATTTTATTTTTCTTTTTACTAACATTTAGTCTAACAGTATGTGTGAGGCTCCTTTTTGTCCATTTATACTGGGGTATTTTTGGTATTTGATTTTTCTTGTATCATCGCTTATCAGCAGCCGACCTTTTTGGCTTGTGTCGTTTTTTTTTTTTTTTGAGAAAAGTTTCCCTTTTCCAATAGGACAATGTGCTAACCGCGTGGATTTCCGTTGGAAAGGTGCCACCTTTGGCTCTGGGTTGGTTGCCCTTTCGGTTTCACTTTCCCTAAAATGCATCGCTCACCTCCCGCTGCCTACTCAACCCTTGTTAGACTCTTCTCTCGAAATAATTCTCTCTTCCATTTAGCTCTCTATATCTCATCATTCGCAAGGATTTCCTTTTCACAAGGTATGGCTTATTTTTATTTACTTAAATTAAGTACCGATTGATTTTGGTTCTTCAAATCATTCTCTCCCTCATTTTTTTTTTCAAATTTAAAAATTCAGTTTGCGATTCATAGAAAATTTAATTTTCTGCAGCTTGTAATGGTTACAGAATTTATGCTTTCAGTTTATTTTTCTTACTCTGAATAACAATTTTGAGCTTGTCAGGATTTCTTGCCTATCAATTTTGTAGTTGAAACGGTATTGACTTGTCAATTAGTTTCTAATTTGTTGTCTAGCAAAAATTTTTTATCATGTCAGTTAAAAAAAAAAAAGAGTTTCTTCCAATCAATTTTTGTTTTCACGGTCTTTGATGTTTGATCTTGTTCGAGAGCATGGGTTTAGTTCCCAACACTCTCAATACTGTTTGATAAAGTTTCAGACGTGTTCCTAATTTTATTCTTTTTATCCCTAAATGTATTCAGTTGTGCCTTTTTTCTTGAATATTTGATATCACCTCGAGAACATTGGAGTTTGGTATATTTCAAGCAATCGCTTTATCCTTTTGATGTTTCTTGAGTTGGCTGGACAATGGCTACCTCGGGAGTTTCGTCCACTACTAAGTCACACAATATGTCCACGAGTATTACAACGGCCTTGGCATCAGCTTTACTTGAATGGTTGCTGATATTTTTCCTGTTCTTTGATGCTGCATTATCATACATAATTACAAAATTTGCTTGTTACTGCAAATTGCAAATACCATGCCTCTTCTGCTCCAGGCTTGATCATGTGTTTGGCAAGGAAAAACAAGGATACTATTGGGATTTGGTTTGCCTCGGTCATAAGTTGGAGATTTCTTCCTTAATTCTTTGTCGCACGCATGAAAGGCTTGTAAATGTTCATGGAATGTGTGAAAGTTGCCTCTTCTCATTCGCAACCATCAATAAATCTAATGCCGAGACTTACAGATTGTTGGTGGGTAAATTTGGGGAGGGATCCGATTCCAAATTTGATGAGGGCCCATTACTTGGTGGTCATAAGCTTTCATTTTCAGCCAGAAAACACTGTTCTTGTTGTAATGAACAATGGGTTTTAAAGGATCATTGTCAAAAGTTGGAGTCTACCAAGTCAATTGAGTCTGAGACTGCTGAACTCGATATTCCATTGTCAGATGCGGTTGGAAATAGCTTTCATGAAAAGAGTAGGAAACGAAAACCATCAGTTCTCATCAGAGCTACACGCGTGATAGATAATCAGCTTGATCCTTTGGCTCATGTAGGATACACGGAACTCAAAATTACTTCGGATACTGAATCCGAAGCTCACTTATCTGATGATGATGCCACAAACACACTAGTTGATGAAACAGATTATACCAAGGAAGATATAAACGTTCAATTTGTACAGACGGAGCCTCTCATCAATGATTTAGATGAAGATTTGACATCAGAGAGGCTCAAGGGTTCAGCTTCTCCACTCGAGCCATTGGAATTAGAGTCAGACAAGCAATTGGGATATCCAAATACTCATGGTAGTAAATCTTTTGAAACTGCGCAGGATTTACAGGAGCTTAAAAGCCAACAGTTTGGAAGCAGCACTGTTTGTCCTTCCCCAAGTGAGGATATTTCATTAGGTCATGTCCGTCCATCATCAAATAAATCAAAAGTCCCTGTTCATGTATCGAAAGAAGCTGGTAAGTTGATTATTGCTTTTACTTTCTGCACAATTCAAAATTTGAATCTGAGAAATGGAGAAGTTGATGTGAAGTTAAAAGTTGCTTTTACTTAAAAAAAACTTAGTCTAGTTAAATATATATTTCCATTTGTTTGTAATGAAGAAAAAATATTAATTTTTTAAATTACCTTTCGTCCCCTCTCTTTAAGGAACAATAGTGATCCTCTTTTTCTTTTTTAAAAAAAACCCTTGTAGATGATTGGACAACTGATGAAATGGGGTTAACGTCTGAGCAAAAATCTATCACAGAGTGTGAGGAAATCATTAAGTTGGCCTCTAAATTGACAACATCTGAAGCAGGTTTAGAATCAATCCCTGTTTCTAGTGACATTAATCAGCAAAATCCCAATTTATTGGATCTTGGTGATGCTTATAAGCTAGCTGTCGGTAATAGAGGAAGGCAGCTGTCTGGCAAGCTTACAGAACATTGGCTCGGGAAAGATTCTTCAAGAATAAGTGAAGATTTGAAGATCTTGTTATCACAGTTATCTGCTAGTCGAGGGACTGATCAGTCAACTAATGAGATGAGTCCAAGGCCGTCTATAAATAACGATGAAGCGAATTTTTCTGACGCTTCAATTGCTGCTGGAATGCAGATACTTCAAAGAAGGATTTCCCTGGAGAGAAATGAGTCTGGTTTGTCTCTGGATGGAAGCGTTGTTAGTGAAATTGAAGGTGAAAGTATGGTTGACAGATTGAAAAGACAAGTTGATCATGACAGGAAACTTCTGAGTGCTTTATATAAAGAGTTGGAGGAAGAAAGAAATGCCTCTGCTGTTGCTGCAAATCAAGCATTAGCCATGATCACTAGGCTGCAGGAAGAAAAGGCAACGTTGCACATGGAAGCATTACAGTACTTGAGAATGATGGATGAGCAGTCAGAATATGATATGGAAGCTTTGCAGAAAGCTAATGACCTTGTTGCCGAGAAGGAGAAAGAGATACAAGACTTAGAAGCTGAGCTTGCATTTTATAGGAAGAAATTCCCTGATGAATCAATGTTGGAGAGTTTGGAGGAGACAAGTTCTGATGTGAAGGTGAAGGATATTGGATTGGATCAGTTACAATCACATGGAAATCCTAGTAGTTCTGACAAAGTTGAAGGACCATGTACGTCTTTGGAAGGAAAATATATTGGACTTGTGAGAAGTTCGCTATTGGAGTTAGAAGATGAAAGGTTATACATTTTGCAACGTTTGAAGAAATTGGAAAAGCAAGTCTATCATTTCCTGAATATTCAGCAAATTCCGGACAATGAGACAGCTCATCAGTTATGTGATTCAGTAAACCCTTACCCAGAAAGCGAATGCCAAGAAAACAGTGGAAAGGAACACGGTGATCCATTAGTGGAAGATTCTGTTTCTTCATTGAGATCTAATCCAGAACCTCTAGTTTACAAGGAAAATAGCTCCCCTGTGCTCTGCAAGTGCACAGGTACTGATTTAGCGTCTGTTCAGAGCTTGGTTTCTGATCTGAATGGGAGGTTGCAAGTGCTCGAGGTAGACCAAGGTTTCCTTGAGCATACAATTAACATTCTGATGTGTGGAGAGGGAGGACTTGAATTGTTAAAGGAAATCGCTAATCACCTGCGACAACTACGAAGGATTGGGATAAGAGAACTAGATACAGAGGATGCTTGACCCTCTATTTTTATCAATAAGGTCAGTAGTCACTGCTCAAACATTTTTCATTATATATAGCTCTTTCTTGTCTTCTCTTTTATAATTCATCCCTCCTGAATCTCTACGAAGATAATATTTATTTCATGCTAATTTTTAGGTTTAGATTTCCTGTAATTATTTTTCCTTGTCTCTTGTTCCTATGATAAATTCCATTTGATGGGTAATAGGAATAAGCCTTAATTCAATAAGATTTCAATTTTGCATCAGACTTTAGTATACTCCTTAATTTAGTTTTTACTTACTTGGCAGAGAAGAAAATTCATTCTACAACGGTGAAGGGTGAACCGGGTTACCACTAGTGGCTGCAAATGTACAGTAACAAGAGCTTGTTTTATTATCCCAAGATAGAAGGAAGTATAGGATTTTGAAGTTGAAGGTATTATTGAGGGCTATTCTCGACCCTCTTTTCTCCCCTGCCTTTTAATTGGGGTTTCTACTTTGTAATTTGTTTGTTTACACGTTTTGCATTGAGTTGGATAACTTTTTCTTTTCTTTGAAACACATTTTAATCAAGGAGGAAAAAAAAGAAGGAAATACCATCTATATTTTTCCCCTTTTGATTCAATTTTATTGTACCATATTTTGTGTTGTGGAAAGGGAATGAGTGATTGCGTTTTGTAATTAGCATCTTGTATCAAAGTGCTTGTTATGTAAACAGAGTGTGCTGTCGTACTTCCATATTCCGTGATTGTTTCATGTATAAAATACCATTGGCTTATTTATTTAGTTTTTATTCAAGTTGGCCCCAGTTAAATTTCTAGTTTTTTTTTTTTTTTTTTTTAAAGCTTTCTGAACTTTATATTTAAAAGCTTTACCGTGCAAAATTAATTTTTACTGTCTTATTCTTTCAATTATATTAGGATGATATTTATTTAGTAAGCACCTGAGCTTGATTTTGACGGACCCGGGAGTCAATGAGATTTGTGGAGTAGACATTGGACAACTACCAGTTAAATAATATAAAATAAAAATATATTATTCGCCTTAAAAGAAAGGTTAAAATTGGCCCCCTCGCTTAAGTATAAATTGCACTGAGGATAATTTTTTGATGCATCGTGGTTGAATTAAATCAACTCCTCACTTAAGGTGGGTAGGAAAACCCACCAACAACAGCCATTTTCAACTCGTTATGATATAAATATTAAATTTAACTTATAAATAGATTTTGATGAGGGAGAAGGTTGAGATTAATATTTTCGCTCTCAAAGGTTGAGATTAAGTAATTAAGGTAAACAAATTTGTATATCTTATTATTATTATTATTATTTATGTAATGTTATTATTTTGGATATAATTTTTTTTTTTTTTATATATATATCTAACACGGCTAATCTTATTCATTGAATTCAATTTTTTTTTTTAAAAAAAAAAATCCCGGAAAACATCTCTCACCGCGAGTCTGCGAAGTGGTTTCAAAATGCCAAACTCTCTGCAGCTGCGGTAGCACAAAAATCCTAGCCGGCCGCAACCCCCCAAACCAAGCTTAAAGTTTTTCGTAAACAAAAGAAATTTTGTTAAGGCATCCTTTTGGTCGAAAAGCTAACTTAGCTTTCTCTCTAAGCTCAAATTTGCGATTGCGACGCTTGTGTTTGTGCATGAAAAGGTAGAGCTTTTATCCATCTGGTGGTGGTGCTAGTAGCAGTAGACGTCCCCATATCGAGATAGCACAGCGGCGAACTGAGGTTTGAGTATGCTTCGGTGTACGCGTGCAGTGTTGTCAGGGCACACCGGCATTTCAGCTTTTACCTTCACTCCTTCTCATCCCTCGCCTAATAATACTTCATATATCACTTTTGGCTTGCACACGGAGCACTATCCTCCTTTATCTTTCAAGTTAATGCACCGACATCAACCACAGCTCACTTGTCAAGCATCAAATAACGCGGTTTCCTCTCGGTAAATTTTTTAGAGATTAAAATTTTCTTTTATAGTCTTACTATCTCTGCAGATTTTAGATTTCTAAAAGGAAAAATATTTAGACTCAGAATAACTTCCAGGAAAAACGTAATTTTTTTTGCTTAGTGAAGTTTCAACAACAGTGAAGCCACAATTTTCTGCCCTGGTGTTGTGTATATAGGAATGATGAATTACCTGTCCACGGGATATCTGAGACGATTGTTGGGGTTCTTGGAGGAGGTCAGTTGGGTCGTATGCTGTGTCAAGATGCTTCCAAGATGGGGATTAAAATCATGATTTTGGACCCACAGGAGAACTGCCCAGCGAGTTCACTGTCTTATCAACATATGGTTGGAAGCTTCGATGACAGTGCCACAGTTGAGCAATTTGCCAAGAGGTCTGAATTTTTGTGCAAAAGTATTCTGAATTTTCCATCAGTATTACTGGGAATAATATAAATTTGCTGGTGTGGTATCGGTTTAGATGTGGAGTATTGACGGTTGAAATTGAACATGTTGATGTTGCTACATTGGAGAAGCTTGAGCAGCAAGGAGTTGATTGCCAACCAAAAGCCTCTACCATTCGAATAATCCAGGTAAGGAGATGCTTGACATCCAATATCCCTGTATATTGATATGCACATTCTTTGCTTATTGCAATTATGTTTACTGTGGAAGGCCTTCACTAATTAATAGATTGAGTTGATTCTATTTTTCTTTGATGTTCTTGGTCTCAGTAACTATTCTTCATTAGCATGTTCTATAGACTTTATAAATTCAAGATTACTAATTCATGGGTAGTATATTTATTATGACTTTTCATCATATTACAGGATAAATATCTGCAAAAGGTTCACTTTTCTCAGCACGAGATTCCGCTTCCTGAATTTATGAAGGTTGGTACTGTGTAAGAGCTATCATATGAAGAAGTTGGTAATGATAATACTTTATAATACATCTGAAGGATGATAGTACGAAATATTTTAATGATATATTGTGCAGATAGATGATCTTGAAGGTGCTAAGAAAGCAGGGGAAATCTTTGGCTATCCTCTTATGATAAAGTCTAGGAGATTAGCTTATGATGGGCGTGGAAATGCTGTTGCTAATAGTGAAGAGGAGCTTCCTTTTTCTGTAGAAGGTAAACTTTTCTCTATAACAAAGCAAAAGTATAATCTCATGTTTTAGCGAACACTTCTAGCCAAGAAAAAAAATAATCTTTTACCTATTTTGTTAATATATACTTTTTTAACTTCTTTTTCCTTACAATTTTTTCCAGCTCTTGGAGGTTTTGGTCGTGGTTTATATGTTGAGAAATGGGCACCCTTTATCAAGGTCTGTATAACATCGATGGTCTGTTGAACATTTACCCTTCTGATTTCGAAGAGACAGGGAAAGATATTCCTGATGCTTAGCCAACAAATCTTGAATTTGAAGATATTAAGAATTTGAGATCTATTTATTGACCTTTGTAGAATGATTGTTTCAGTTGGCTGGTTGTGGTTCAATTGCATAGAAGCATTTTGTTATACATCTAGTTATTGCTACAGAATTTAATTCTTGGAAAGTTTTAGGTGTGAATTGTGTAGGTGTGGAATTTTTTATGGGTAAATCTTCACAAGAGACTTCTGATTACTCTTGTGATTTTGTGCAATTTATTCTTGTTGATTATGCAATGTACTATTTCTCCATGCAATTAAAGAATTTAAATTATGGATTTTGTTTCATTTTAGGGGGGAAAAAGCATTTTGTGCAGCCATTTTATTAGTTCATGGATTTTCTTACGTGTTTCTCCTAAAAAATTATAGGAGCTAGCTGTCATTGTTGCAAGAGGAAGAGACAATTCTATATTGTGTTATCCCGTTGTTGAAACTATTCACAGGTAACATATAGAACAAGTACATCTTAGTAATCTAGAAGATCTCCGCTAGCTATATTTTATTTGTTCTAATAATGAAGCAATTTACTATTTCAGCATCCTCATATATCTGCTTTTGTTCTAGGGACAACATTTGTCACATAGTTAAGGCGCCTGCTAACTTGGATAGGAAGATCAGAGAGTGTGCAACTGAAGTTGCCCGTAAAGCTGTTAATTCTCTGGAAGGTGCTGGCGTATTTGCAGTTGAATTGTTCTTCACAAAGGATGGGCAGGTTGTGAATTTATTCAACTCTTGACATGCACTGGCATAGTACTTTTTTAATTTAACTGTGTTTCTGTATATTCTTGACAGATTTTATTAAATGAAGTGGCACCTAGACCCCATAATAGTGGACACCACACAATTGAGTCTTGCTATACTTCACAGTTTGAGCAACATTTACGGGCTGTTGTTGGTCTTCCTCTAGGTGATCCATCAATGAAAGCTCCAGCTGCTATCATGTATAATATACTAGGTGAAGATGAGGTATTACCTTTAACATCCTTTTATTTATTTATTTTGATAAGTTCAGTATTAGTGAGAATGTATGGAAGTTCAAATTGGATATAGACTTTCTTTATGGTCCTATTATGATGTCAACAAGAATAACAACAACAGCAATAAGAAATCTTATCCCACTAAGTGAGGTCAGCTACATAGATCACACAACACTATTGGACTTTGTCAGAAAGAATGTTTGGCTTTTTCTAATGTTGGTTCATAGGTGGAAGATAATTATACACTTCAAGGCTATTGTGTAACCTTGAGTTCTTCCTGTTCATTTATTTATTTTCAAAATATCAGTGGTTTAACTTGCCATTGTCTGTCAGAATTCTGAGCATGAAATCTCATTAATGACTTTAGGGGGAGGTTGGTTTCCAGTTAGCTCATCAGTTGATGGGAAGGGCATTGACCATTCCTGGAGCTACCGTTCATTGGTATGATAAGCCAGGTGGTTTATGTGGATCCTTTTCTCTCTCATTTATCAGAGTTGTTTACTTGCACATTCACATGCGTACTAAACAAGTAAGTGCATTTTGACAGAAATGAGAAAGCAAAGGAAGATGGGCCACATCACCATTGTTGGGCCTTCCCTGGGCAGCGTTGAAAAAAGTCTTGCAATGTTGGAAGGGAAAAAGGAAGATCACAAGTCTTCGTGTAAGTCATGAACTTTCTCCGTTATTGTGCTTCATTTGTATTTCTTGATTTTATTTCTAAAGTAAGAATGACAGTTTTCTATGTTTGCTTGGATGATTTTCTTTATCATCATACAAGTTGAATATATACTTTGCACTTGCACCTGTATAATGATTTTTTTTTTTTTTTTTTTTAAAAAAAAAACAAAAAATTTCTTGGGCTTTTTCTCTTTCTAGTGAGGGGGTGATTGGTCAAAGGCAATATTTGGTATTACACTGGTCTTTGCTCTTGCTATTCAGTTGGTAACTACTCTGAAATTGTGTATGAATCATTTTTGCTAAACAATGTTTACTCAAAAGAATGTTTATCCCCCTTATTCTTCTAAGGAAAGTTTTAAGGGCTAATGAGAGGAAGTGAAAGGGAAATGAAAAATACTTTGCTTTTGCATGTCCTTTAATTTGCATTTTTCAATTTGGCAGATTTCAAAAACCACCATTCTGAACAAGGAAAAAGGAGAAAAGACAATATAGCTTGAAGTTAAATTTTTTTATTCTTCTAGAGAAAAATAAGAGATTTTCTAAATTGCTTGAGTTGATAGCACTTGGAATAAATACATTTTTACAAGGTAATTAATAAGAGTGCTACTTCCTAAGTGTGATTTCTTAAGAATGATATTTCCTAAGTACATGAACCTACAGATACATGATCCTACATTAATTACTTGTTGGAAATTTTGAATTACAATATTTAAAGCATATTCATATCTCCTCACTCCCCTCAAGCTGAGGAATAGAAGATTATGGAAATCTGAACTGTTCAGCCCCTTAGTAAAAACATCAGCTAGTTGACATTTCAATGGAACATAGGACATGCACAACCCTTCTTCCAGTTTTTCTTTCATAAAATGCCTATCAATTTCAACATGCTTTGTTCTATCATGTTGTATAGGATTATGAGCGATATTGATGGCTGACTTCTTGTCACAATAAAGCTTCATAGGAACTTCCCATTTGATTCTTAAATCATTTAGAATGGTTTTCATTCTGCAGATGACCTCGCCACTACATTCTGCTTTTTACTTCTCCATGTCACTAGATTTCCTCCAAGAAAAGTACAATATCCAGTAGTAGATCTTCTATCTACTATGGGGCCTGCATAATCTGCATCAGTGTAGGCTTCTATAGCAAGATTTTTATTCCTTTGGAATAAAATTCCCTTTCCTTGGTTGCCCTTTAAGTAATGTAGAACCTTATATGCAGCTTGAAGATGAGATTCTCTAGGATCGTGCATAAATTGACTGAGTACATTTATTGATTATGCAATGTCTGGCCTAGTGTGAACAAGATATATTAGCCTTCCAACTAAACTCTCGTACGTTCCCCCTATCAACAACTAGTTCTTCTTTTGCTTCGCCCAATTTATGATTTGGATCCATTGGGGTAGAAACAGGTTTACAATCAATCATTCCTATTTCCATTAGTAAATCAGTTGCATATTTTTGTTGAGATATGAAAATCCCGTGTAGAATTTGCCACTTCAATCTCCCAAGTTCTTTTATCTGAAACTCTTTCATTAGTCTCTGCTTCAATTCATTCATTCCTCTTTCATCATTTCTAGTTACTATGATGTCATCTACGCACACTAGAAGAGCTGTCACTGCAGTAACTGAATGTTTGATGAAGAGGCTGTGATCACCTTGGCTATGTTTATATCCAGAATTTTTCATAACCTTTGCAAACCTTCCAAACCATGCTCTAGGGGATTGTTTTAATCCATATAGAGCCTTCTTTAGCTTGCAAACTTTGTTCCCATTCTCCCCCTTAAATCCAGGAGGAATATTCATGTATATTTCTTCATGCAAATCACCATGAAGAAATGCATTCTTAACATCATACTGCAAGAGTGGCCAATTGAAGAGGGCAATGAGAGCAGAATTCTCACAGTATTCATTTTTGCAACTAGAGCAAAAGTTTCTTGGTAATCAACCCCATAAGTTTGGGTAAACCCTTTAGCCACCAATCGTGCTTTATATTTTTCAAGAGACCCACCAGCCCAGTATTTTAGTGAGAAAATCCACTTACAATCAATAATACTTTTCCCTTTCGGTTTTTCAACAATCTCCCATGTTTTATTTTTTTTCCAATGCACTCATTTCTTCTTTCATAGCTCTCTCCATTCCTTTTTGACAATGCCTCAGAAACATTGTTTGGGATTGCAATTGTATTTAAACTGATAATGAATTTTCTATGATTTGATGACATGTGCTCATGAGATGCATAGTGAGAAAGTGGATAAAGAGGACGTTTATTGAACTCTCTAGTACCTTTTCTAATAACTATTGGAAGATCTAAGGTTTTAACTGGTGTTTCAATTGATTGACTGAGTAGAAATGGGTAAGATCTTACCATGTTTTTATTCCCAGATTCTGAGTTGGATTCTTGGACTTGTGTCTGTTCCGGAATAGCCTTTTTCCTTGTATATACCTGTGAGAAGCTTGAATAATTTTCAAGGACATGTGTTGGGATAGGGGTTGACTCGGAACTAGGCTTAGGATGCTCAGAAGTGGAGTTTTCAGAAAACATAAGTTTGGATTCAGTCAAACCTGCTGGAACATGAGGGACATCAAGGTGTTTAAGAGGTTCAAAAGACTCAATCATTATTTTCAATTATTGAAATCTCCCCCTCGAGAAGATTTGGAGAAAAAAGACTTATTCTCAGCAAATGATACATCTGCAGAGACGTGTGTTTTTCTGGAAGAAGGATTGTAACACTTGTAGCCCTTTTGAGTGGAAGAATAACCAAGGAAGATGCATTTGATAGCTCGTGGATCTAATTTCCCTGTTTGATGGCTATGGATGTGAGCAAAGGTATTACACCAGAATAACCTAGGTATGAGACCACTAGAAATTCTGAAATGATGATAAAAACTGCTCAAGATCTCCATGGGGCTTTTATTTTCTAATACTTGTGAGGGATGTCCGTCAATCATATATGCAGCATTAAGAACAGCTTCTCCCCAGTAAGACTTAGGAACATTCCCTTGGAACAATAATGCTCGAGTAATACTTAGTAAATGCCCATTTTTCCTTTCAGCTACCCCATTTTGTTGGGGGTATAAACACATGATGACTCATGGATAATGCCTTGAGATTGAAAGTATGATGACAGATTTTGGTTGATATAGTCTCTAGCATTATCAGTCCTAAACCTCTTTATTTTAATCCCAAATTGATTTTGAATCAATGAATGGAAATTGGGTATAACAGTGCTAACATTAGATTTTTGTTTAAGAAGAAAAATCCAAGTAACTTGAGTGCAATCATCAATTAGTCAAACAAACCAATGTGCTTGAGAAATATTAGGTATAGAAGAAGGACCCCATATGTCATTGTGAATTAAATGAAAAGGGTGAGAACTCCTTTTATTGCTGATAGGAAAAGATACACGAGCATGCTTTGCTAACTCATACATTTCACAATGAAACTTAGAAATATCTAGACCCTTAAACAACTTAGGAAACATGACTTTCAAAACTTGAAAAGATGGATGACCTAGGTGAAGATGATACAGCCAAATGGTATTCTGTTTTGAGGAATTAAGAAAAACTGAGGACAAGAAACATTTATTTTTCATAGATGATTCAAGATGATAAAAACCATTCCTTTCCTTAGCAAGTCCAATCCTCCTCCCCGAGACCTGATCCTGAAAAATACAATAAGAAGGGAAGAAAATAGCATAGCATTTAAGGTCTTTGGTAAGTTTTGGAACAGAAACAAGGCTAGTTGATAGTTTAGGTACATGAAGAACATTTTTTAAGACGAGTAGGAGTGATATGAATATCTCCATATCCAGCAACAGTAATTAAAGAGCCATTGGCTACTGCAACTTCCTTGCTGCTTGGACAAGGAGTATAAGTGCAGAAAAATTGAGATGGGGGGATCATATGATCTGTAGCTCTTGAATCTATTACCCAAACATGATCAAAAAAATTTTCTGAGGCATTCAAGCAAAAAGTGATAGAAGAAGAGCAAGAGAACAAGTTCCAGTAGCTTTCTCAAGAGATCTTAACAAATTCCTCAGCTTCTCAATTTCTTCATCATTGAAACCTCCTATTATAGGGTTTTCTTCATTTTTGGACTGCTCTGCTATGTGTACTTGTGATCTCTGCAGACCCTCATTGTTTCCCCATTCTCGGCTTGATGGTTTGCCATGTAGCTTCCAACACTTCTTTTGTGTGCCTCGGCTTCTTGCAATAGGAACACCAAAGATTATCCTTATTCTCCTTCCATTGATTCTCTCTGTTTGTTTTGTTGCTAGAGCTGACCCATCCATAGTCAGTGGTTCAAGCATAATATTTCTTCAGCTTTCTTCTGCCTGAACCAATGAAATTGTCTCTTTGAGAGACGGTATATTTGCTTTGCCCAGAAGTTGAATTCTGACCTGATCAAATTCAGGGTTAAAACCTGCCAAAAAATCATAGACACGGTCTTTTGCAATGAAATTTTTCAAAATGATAGCATCTTCAGGGCTTCTCATCTCAAAAACTCGATAATGGTCAAGCTCTTGCCAGATGTTTTGCAGGAAGTTTGCACATTCTGTGACAGATTTATCCCCTTGCTTAAAGGCTGCAGTCTTGATCTTGATTTCGTATACTTGAACAGCATCTTGGGCTTTTGAGTATGTACGATGAATAAAGTCCCAAATCTCTTTTGCTGTAGACATGAACATGCATGTGTCACTAATCATGGGTTCCATGAAGTCCCATAACCAAGACATTATCATGGAATCATCCGCATCCCATGCTCCAAATAACGGATCATCCTTTGCTGGACCTGCTCCAAGAAGATGGCTCAATTTTCCTTTACCTTTGAGGTATGTGGGGACAAATTGAGACCATTTGAGATAGTTCTTCCCATTGAGTCTAGGAAGTTCTAATATTCTGCAACTCTCCAATTTTTTGAATGGAATTGGAATCTTCTGCATACATGATGTAGGAGAGAAAATTCCAGCAATGAAGGCTGGGGAAATCGCAGCAATTAGGGCTGCTTAATCAGAAGAAGAATTGACAGCTATGAAGGCTGCACAGAAGAAACCCCAGGAAAGCCCAGGGCTCTGATACCATCTAGAGAAAAATAAGAGATTTTCTGAATTGCTTGAGTTGTTAGCACTCAGCCTTTTCTGATATTTATATATACACTTAGGATTAATACATCTTATGTTTATAAGGTAATTAATAAAGAGTGCTACTTCCTAAGTGTGATTTCTTAAGAATAATGTTTCCTAAGTACATGAACCTACAGATACATGATCCTACATTAATTACTTGTTGGAAATTTAAATTACAATATTTAAAGCATATTCATATCTCATCAGTTCTTACACTTATGCATGCTTTATGTTGTTCCTTAAACACAGTTTCTCCACGTGTTGGGATCATTATGGGCTCTGATTCGGATCTGCCTATTATGAAAAGTGCTGCTGAAATCTTGCATAAGTTTGATGTTCCCCATGAGGTCAAGTTGAATTGCTTATCTCTGTGTGTTGGCCGGGCGGTATTTATAGCCCTATAAAAATTTCTGGTTAATTTGCAGGTGCGAATTGTTTCAGCACATCGGACTCCTGATGTAATGTATGCTTTTGCCTCGTCTGCTCATGAGCGAGGCATAAAGGTTATTATTGCTGGTGCGGGTGGTGCAGCTCACTTGCCAGGTGAACACTTGAATTTGGCTTTGTGGAATGTTTCTTAATGGTCAAATGGCTCACTTACATTATTAACTTTCCTATTTTTAGGTATGGTGGCCGCTCTTACTCCGTTGCCTGTCATTGGTGTTCCTGTGCGTGCATCTGCCTTGGATGGGCTCGATTCACTCTTATCAATTGTTCAGGTATAATTTTTAACCTCTGCTTGTCTTTTGTTTAAAGGTCCAATATCCTAGAGATAGTTATATGCTCTTACTCCAGACAATGCTTGTGTGGAGTTTCCTTAGAATTGTCTTTATGGTATGAGCTAATAAATATGGATTGCATAATTGATAATTATATTATTTATAGGCTAAATGTAAGATTGGGAACTTATGTTGGTGCCAAATAATAGTTATTAGGAGACCATAGATGAGTTTTGACCAATTTTATTTATTTATTTATTTATTTTTGTCTCGTTACTGGAATCGTTTCTTTATATGTCAAAAAGTTCCCTGCGGATGTTTGTAGCTTCTTATGTTGACCTCTGTACAATGCTTTTCACCTACAATTATTCCTGCAGATGCCAAGAGGCGTTCCTGTGGCTACAGTGGCAATCAATAACGCGATGAATGCTGGACTGCTAGCAGTAAGGATTTTAGGCGTCGCTGATGGCAGCTTGATGTCAAGGTTTTCCCCCTCCCTTTGGTTAGCTATGATATAAAATTTGTGTTAAGTAGTATCTCACTTGTCACTTGAACTGATGTGATGTTAATGATGTTGTGCAGGATGATCCAATATTTAGAGGAAACAAAAGAAAGTGTCTTGAGGAAAGCAGAGAAGTTAGAAAAAGACGGTTGGGAATCTTACTTAGAGAGTAATACTTAGTTGCAAACACTAATTTGGTTATAATCCTTTTAGGTTCATTCACATATTTTTCCCCGAAAGTGCCAAGTTTTGTTAGATACGATATTTGAATTACATCGGGAGAGCATTTTTTAGACCAAATGGTACGAATAAGTAGAAAGTTTTGTTTGGAGAGAGAGAATATGCTTTGGTAAACAGGCGTACGTTGTATTGCTGTGAGATGCCAAGGAAGAAAAAGAAAAATAGATATAGTGAGCTCCGACAGAAAAGCCTTGTATCACCCTCACTCTTAAGTACATGAAACTGCCACCTGGTCATCAGGTTTTGATATACATTGAATTTAATCTTATGTGGAACTAGTTGTTCAAATCGCTCCACGGATAGAAAATGAGTTCCATCCCCCATGATTGAGGACAGGAGAAAACTTTCTGGCTTGCCCGTGTGCTGTGGTGTCACCCGCGGAGAGGAGAGACGACAAAGTCGTGGTGGTAGACTCATTCATATTCAAGAGAATAACAAAAAGAAACTGACTATTTCAACAAACAAGTGCGCTTTGGCATTTGAAAAATGGATAGTTCCAGTTCCAAGTCTTTTTGATTTAGACTATCTGCTCTGCGCATTCCTTAACTTCAAACCGCGGCTCTGTCTTTGGTCAACTAATATACCTGTCAGTAAATCAATACATTATCTCCAGTGTCGTTATCATATCCTATTCTCTTCTTTCAATAATTCTTATTGGTGATCAGTTATCGTGGGATCACATCAGATCAGATAGTTAATATGGGTTTCGGTTCCTACAAGATGTTTGCATTGATGACGATTTGGTGGCCTTGCAGCAAATATGTGGAACGAGACCATTTCCAACGGTGGATGTGGAGGAGCAATGGTTTGTACAAAAACCTAATAATTCAGTCACTGCAAAGATTTCCACCGTGCTTGGACGTAGTCGTGGCCGCTACCCATTGCTAATGATGATTCGCAAAACCAAGCCTCGAGGTCTTGATCGGTTTTGGTTTTTGCTTTTGCTTTTTGTTCATACGTTTAATTCTGAATCAACTAATTAATTGTGCATGTACAAATATTCTGTTGAAAATGAATAATATACGAGAGGCTCCCTTTATTTAGATCAACGACAGCAATAATGTTTCAGTTTAACTGAACTTGATTTCGTTCTTTCAATTTTAATAATAATTGTGCTT
The DNA here is from genome assembly GCA_022379115.2 of Bauhinia variegata. Lineage (NCBI taxonomy): Eukaryota > Viridiplantae > Streptophyta > Magnoliopsida > Fabales > Fabaceae > Bauhinia > Bauhinia variegata. The sequence goes on from CM039438.1 coordinate 23,592,849, forward strand.
GTCTTGCTGATTTGATTTCACTCCTTATTTCCTCCACAAATTCCAAATCTTGCCGTCAAATATGTGGGAGTGGGACTCCATGCATGTACGAGTTTATTATAATGGACTAGGTTTTGACTAACTTGTCACAATAACCGTTGACTTTTATACGGTAAATGTACGTTGAATTTCAAAGAAATTAAAATTAGGTCTGTTGATAATATATGTGTGTGTTAAATAAATAGGATTGAATTTTATGTATTCACTACCACCACAAGTAAGGAATTGAATCGTATATATTATCGAAGAGAATGAGGAAAAAAAACAGTCTTGGGGAACATAACTTCTGTTGCAAGCCATTTACATGCGAGCATTTTGAATTGTAATGGCCATGCCCAAGTACGCTGCCCAAAAATAACATAGGAAAAAGAAATTAATATCATTTTGATTTATTCATTGAGTTCCTGTTCCCCCACGCAGAGATAAGACTAGTTCCTTGGGGAACCGACAACTATTGAATTGTAGTCTACTGTTTTTTTTCAATTGCCCTGGTTTAAGTTTTATGGAAAGCAAAAAAAGGTTAAAAACCTGAAACCTTTGTACCACTTTGACAAGAGACAGAGAGAAATGGGTCATGGTTATATTTTGTTTTCTCGCTCATATTATATATTTCTTTGCATCACTCAATCGCTTCTTAGCCATGGAATGGAAGTGTGCATGATATCTGCAGAAAGTGCCAAAGGGTGTGTGGGGCATCGCGTCCAACATGTCACATGGCGAAGCGCAGAGGGAGTCCAAAACCATAGTACAGCACATAATTGCCAAACTCATTTAAGGCAAGAGCTGTGGGCTATGCAAACGACCATCGGCTGTTGACATTGCAATTTCCAAGTATCAAATGACTAGTCTAACCAGTAGTGTTATTTAAATATTCATTATAAATATATACATTTTTTCTTTTTATGTCTATACATATATGCTATAACTCGTTGGAAATACGACTACTAAATTAACGTGGTCACGTAGTGTTATTTAAATATTTCATTGAATCTTTTTATGTGTAATTTTGCGCTGCGTTCTCAACGAGGTTTCAACACCCTCTTCAACTTCTACGGGGCTTTGGGCTTTCTTTCGTATTAGTCCGTACTCTCTCTCTGTCCCAATGGCAGCTTTGGTTCAGTTTATTTTCTTCTGTTAGCAAAATTCCGTGCATTTGTCACTCAATCTTATACCGTTTGATACGAAAGAAGACAAATTACAAACCCAAATTGAAGACTTAATCTTTGTCCCAATAATTACGACTATGAAACAGTAACATAATGCTAATTAATCTCTCTGAGAAAGAAAACAAAAGCAATCAAAAATATGATCCACGGGGATGTACGTTGATATTTTGGCGATTGATAGAATAAGCGCGTGCGCCAGTGATGTATGTATGTTGTTCAAAGGGACAGGACAGTGGGGAGGACCTACGTACAAAGGTTGCAGTAGCCATGGAAAGGAAAAAAAGCAAAGCAGGATCGAAAAGACAGGATTGGAATTTAAGCACACAACCACAACTGAGACACCCTAACCACCCATCATGTTGAGGAGCTGGGAGCACCACCTACCTTGCTTGCTTTCATGATTTGACATCACTCACTCTAATATTAAATAAAATAAAAATAAAAACAAAATTCTTTCAATTTGTTTGGGAATCTCAGAAAGGGCAGGGCCCCTCTCTTGAAAAGGCAAAGAGAGTTAGCTCAATGCTACAAGGGGTTCCTGTCTAAGTGTAAGAGACGACACCCTGCTGGTTTGGTCTATGTAATATAATTGTGACCCACACACCAACATGATTCTTACCATTGGATAGAGTGTGTATTGTATATGTGAGTAAAGGATAAGTTTGAGGTCAATTTGACCTTTGGATGGTTGGTGAGGGGCCTATTCTTATGACAGTTGGAAATGGACTGGACAACACTCAATGGAGGAAGCCATGTGAACCTTTGGGTCCCAAGAACCCAACCCAAGGCCAACGCCAACGCTCTACAAACACTAATAATCAAATCTTCAATTAAACACGCGTTTGCGTTAAGATTAATGGGATTTGATTTGAGGTCTGCTGCTAACGACTTAACCAAGATTCGGGCAATTATTCTCTCTTTTCTCAATGCAGTCTTTGTGAAAGGAGAACCTCACTGCTGATTTATTCTGGGGATACCTTACCCACTTTGTTTTTTTTGTATGCTTCTCTAATTTCAAATTTTTAAACGTTACACAGTGGCCGACTACTAACATCCATAACATAACATAACATCCTTGGTAATTGGGAGCAGAACTGAATGATTCTTTCATCTCTTTTCATTTTTATTATTTATTTATATTTATACTTATATTAGTAACCAAAAAAAAAAAACATCCATGGTTTTCAATCAAAAATATATTTAATATTTTTTATAAGTAGACGAGATTGAATACGTGAATGAAATGAATGACTAGGAAATTCCTCCAGATTGAATACGAGATTGAATACGTCATAATTATAAATATTATTGAATTTTCTTTTAAACCTGAAAATAAATATAGGAAAACTGAAAAAGAAAAAATTTAGAAAAACCAAATACCACCACTAAATAAAAGGTTAGAGAAAAAGGAAAACAATGATTTGCACAAAACTCAAAGGTTAATTAGCGGGAATTACTAGACAAGGACGAGGGGCCGGGTGCGGTAGGCTGAGCAAGCATCGGAATCTCTTACGGGGGGTGACGTCATCAACATTAATTAATAAGGAAGAGGAAACCGGTCCAACACGCTCCACCTCCAGACAAGACATTGTCATGTAAATGTAAACGTAGACGTTGAAAGTGAAAGTGAAAGTGAAATCAGAATTGAATTCCCTTTACCGCCCGTCTGCTTCTTCGTCTTCTATTCCTACAACCCATGCCCCTACGACTACACTCTCTCTCTCTCTCTCTCTCTCTCTGTCTATCACTGACTATGCCATGTCCCTACAACGACAGTAAAAAAAGTAAAAACTGTTACCATCATTCTCCCACTAATTTAATAATTTATTCTCTCCTTCTCTCTCATCTATCACGTGACCTACTTTTTAGAGAGAGAGAGAGAGAGAGAGAGACACGCAGTTCTAGAGAGATAAACATACTCACAGAGGCAGAGGCAGAGGCAGAGGCAGAGGCGGACGCGGACGCAGACGCAGACGCAGGAGCCACAAGAGCCAAAACCAAGAAACAACAATAATCTCTCCCCAAAATCAAATCCAATCAAAGCTCTCTTTCTCTCTCTTATTCATTCACTGTATTGTATTGTATCGCTCTAATATCTTTCTCTGTCTGGTATTTACCATTGTTTGTAAGAGGAGAGAAAAGTGGGAACACAGTGAAAAGCAGAGGTTTTTGTTTCTCTTTGCAGTTGCACTCTTGCAGTGGTTGTTTCCTGCACTGCTCTGCTCCCTCAGCTTTGTTTGGAGTGAGAAAGTTTAATCAGATAGAGAGAGAACAAAGGGAGGGAAGGGGTGGGGTGGGGGACAAGAGTAAGTGCACCGATATATAGAGAGATACTGTGTGTGAAATGCAGCAGCACCTGATGCAGATGCAGCCCATGATGGCAGCCTACTACCCAAACAACGTCACCACTGATCACATTCAACAGGTTTTCTCTTCATCTCCTTCTCCTCTCCAAGTCAAATGCCTTTCTCTTCTCTGTGCTTTGCTTCTTCTGAACTCTAACATACAGATACAATACAAGAATGAATCTAAATCCTTTCAGTTTTCATTCTGTATTTTTTTTATTTTTTCTTGATTGGTTGGTTGGGGCCTTGGGGGATATATGTATATATATATATATACATACACGGGCAACACATATATACTTTCTTGTATTGAAATCGACTGGCATCCTCTGCTGAGGGGGCCTTTTGTCTTAGCACTAGTTGTGGGTCTTCCTTCCATACCACTTTTAGTACCGTTTGTGCCGCTTTAATGTTTCTCTTCATGCCTTATTCTCCCCTTTATTTCTGCTTCCTTGTCAGTTTCTGTTACAAGTTACGTGATTCTTGCTAGTGTCTTCGAGATTTTCTGAATTCCTTTCTGTTCCTTGTGCCCACTCTTTCCCTCTCCCTCAGCCTCAGCATCAGCCATCAGGCTGGGTTCTTTGCTTTTTTGGAAATATCTGCTGCCTTGTTTCTATATGCGATTTTCAGTGCGTGGATGATGATCTAAATATGCTTTTCATTCAGAGTTTAGAAATTGTAATCTGTCTTTATCAAATCAACTCTTATTTAAGCTATTTGATGTCCTTATCTTTAATTAAATTACCTCTCTGACTGCTCTAGTCTTTTTCAATTGTACTGCCTCAGAGATAAGACAGTTTAACTCTGGGGCTTGTTCTTCTTTTTGTTTTTCTTTTTAATCATGGAAAACAGAAGTCTTGTGCATAATATAGCATGTTCCAATCTGCAGCTTGAAACTTTTTATCCCTTCGTTTAGTTCATTATGCTTAATCTGGATATATTCTTGTTCATTATTTACTGAACATTTATTTGGAGACTGGTTATTTAGCATGTATGATTTTTGATTGCTGGATTGATTCTCATGTTTTGAATGAAATCTCAACAACTTGTAGAAAGAATTCGAGATAACCTAAGAAGAAATAAAATTTAAAAAAAAAATCACGTGCTTAAAATTGTTTCACGTTTATTTGTTGTCGCAGAGAAGTAAATATTAACATGATTATGGAGAAAATTATTCCTGAACCTGAAGTAACAACACTGTTCTTGCAGTACCTGAAGTAACAACACTCTTCAATGACATTTTGTTCTTTTTCCCATAATAATTTACTCAATCTTTTCCTTGCATTTGTACGTTGTATCTACACACTCTTTTTCACCTTTCTTCCCTATGCAAGCAGTACCTGGATGAGAACAAGTCTTTAATTCTGAAGATTGTTGAAAGCCAAAACTCTGGGAAACTAAGCGAGTGTGCAGAGTAAGGAACTTTTTATGGGAGTCTAATTTCATATTCTTTTCCCTTTTCTGTTACATTCGTCTACACTGTCTGTTCTTCAAATCTCTCTCTTCCTCTGAGATGCAAGAGACTGTAAACTTGTAAAGATGTTTAGTCTTCTGGTTAAGAAGGTTATGAACCCTCTGCGATTCATTCAGGAACCAAGCGAGGCTGCAGAGAAACCTCATGTACCTAGCTGCAATAGCTGATTCTCAACCCCAACCACCTACCATGGCTGGTCAGGTACATATGTAATTTTCAAATTGGTGATTGGTATATGTGATTACTTGTAAAATCCCGTTGTATGCTGAAAATTGACTTAGAATGGGCTTTCTTGATTCTGATAGTATAGGTATCAAACATAATGACTTGTTTCTCTAGGAATAAACTTTGGTAGCTTCCATGTTATAAGTTTGCTAATTATTTTGGTCTTTTCACTGTTATGGGAATTGTAATGCAGTATCCTCCAGGTGGAATTATGCAACAGGGAGCACATTACATGCAGGCTCAGCAGATGTCACAGCAATCACTTATGGCTGCGCGCTCCTCCCTTTTGTATGCGCAGCAACCTTACTCTGCACTTCAACAACAGCAAGCATTGCACAGCCAACTTGGTATGAGTTCCAGTGGTAGTCCTGGGCTTCACATGTTGCAGAGTGAGGCTAATAATGTGGGAGGCAGTGCAACCATAGGTTCTGGAGCATTTCCTGATTTTGTCCGCAGCTCCACTGGAGAGGGCTTGCAGGGTGCCAGTAGAGGGATTATTGGGACCGGCAAGCCAGATATTGGCACTTCTGCTGAAGGCCGAGGAGGAAACTCTGGCGGCCACACTGGTGAAGGGGGTGAAACTCTCTACCTCAAAGCTGCTGATGATCATGGGAACTAACCAGTAAGATTGCTGAAGTTGCGGCCCTTTAGCCTGTTTACTTTGGAGGATTAGGCAAAGGATATCAATGTTTTGGGGGGGGAGGAAATGAAAAACTTGCTGCTTAAAGGACATCTTTGTTTATCTTCTTCAGAAGGCAAACGATCAAACCCCTGCCTTTTATGTTTATTAAGTAGTAAGATAATTTATCGCTTTTATGTAAATGATTGCTCTAATATTTGAAATTTTATCCGTTTAGTATTAAGACGGCTCTTTCTCCAGTCTTAGCTTAGCAGTTCTGCAAGCTTCTGGGTCTGAATTTAGAGTTTCGTTTTTTTAAGATTACTTTCTTTAAAAAAATATTGAGACATTTTTTTTTCGTTATTTACTATTACTATTAGATACGAAATTAAAATTTTCTAAATTCACTTAATGGTTCATAGTTCTGACACTCTAAAACGGGAGGAAATCATAAAATGGAAAGAAGTGCACATTTTGTTATCACGAGAGTGGTTCAGCGAGTTATATGTAATGTAATATTGGTCTACCTATCATTACAAAACAAGGCCGAGAAGCCTTACAGAAGGGAAAGGCTTAGACAAAACAAAACCCCCACAGGAGTCGTATATGAATAATGTGAGATTGCAAGCATGGACCTTGCGTCCCCAAGTAGAATATTTTGACCCATTTTACTTGGATCAATTGTGATGGCACTTCAGCCGAAGTGGGTGGACCCCGACCCGTGTTTGCACAGGTGTGTTGTCTACGAGCCAGACATAGTCTGAACAAATTCTGTCCAGAAGTAACCTCCATCGAACGCAAGAGAATCCCTCATGTTATAGCTGTAGGATGGTGATAGTCCCTCAACGACTTGTTGATGAGTCGTTGTTGTACTTGTACTCCTTTCTGAGCCTTGAACCTACTGCATATTTGAGTTGTTGCCAGTGAGCTCCTGAACTATGGCTCGGAACTCCAAAGCATGGCATTCCCTGAGCATGAAGAGGCTCCGAGATATAGGTTATCTTTAACAGATTTCTTCATAGGTTTCTTGGCCTTGGAGTGGAAGTGATGATGGCATTGATGGCGCTGATCTGATTCTGATCCGAGCTTGCCCATTTGCAGAGACACGACAAATTAAGACTGTGAGGAGATTTGATTATTCGAGTTTCAGGTACAAAGTCGGCTATTGTTGGTGTAGACGAGGTTGTGTTTCAATATAGCGATGATGCTATCTATGTATATATGGTCAAAGGCTTCAAATCTCTGGATGAACAAAAAGACGCTTCCGGGAAAGAAGCTTTGGCTTGCTAAAAGACAAATTTGGAAAAAGTGACAAATGGACTAGAGAAAATTTTTCCATGGCATGCCCAGGACATGAGCAATCAGCATATGCAGTACTATAGTAATACCTGCCTCTTTCAATCAGCCGGCTGACTCTTCCATTCTAAAACGACTGCTTCATAATTCTCCCTCCTCTTTGGGGTTGTCTCTCCTAAAATATAAACATCAAGCTCAAAGTGTTAACAGTGAGTAATATTTATCCTCTCTAACCAATGTGTTCGATTGCATTTTCGACTTTTCTGGTCCTAGTACGTTGAACGTGTAAATGTTTAGAGTGGATGTCAAGCTCAGAACAAATTTTTAAGTATAGCCAAGGCAGATATTTTAAGTATCAGTCAAGGTATTTATTTTATTTTATGCTATGCTGGATATGTTTTGACTGCTGATTAAGAAGACTGAGTTACTAGGCCATGTATACTCTAGTTAAAACTTAATCTTACCATTCAAACTTTCACCAATTCATTTTCCCTTATGAATTATATTCTTGTATTCCTTTTTATTTGTATTGAATATATTTATTTGGGATAACAGCAATAATAAGTTTTAATAAATAATGCTTGAAGATTTTAATTTTAAGATATTTAATTTAAAATGTTTTGACGCTCAATTATTATCAATGAGTTATCAAGTTATTATATTCTCTTCGTACAAGTATTTTAATGGTCATAAGTAATATATATATATATATATATATATATATTTGTTTTAATTATCCATATTTACATAATATGTACTTATTAACAGTTTCTTAACTTACAACTAAACTAATTCTTTAATTTAAATACTCATGTAGTAATTTTATAAAAAAATCAATTCTAATTGAATTTGAAATGAAAAAGAAAACTTAAACACAACAATTAAAAAATATTAATTTGCTATCATTTAATAATAGGCCAGTTTTACAGTGCTCATATGTTTCAACGACTTATTTTTAAAAAGTTTTCTGAAATTAACACTAAAAACTTTTCAAAGCTAAATATTGATCCCAAAATTTTATGTTAATTGATTAATTATAAATCGAATTCCACAAGTTTCTTCTTTTTTTTTTTTTCTAACAAAATATGGGATACAAATTTTAATATTTTGGTCTCTTTATTGAGTCTTTTTTTTTAAAAAAAAAAAAAAATAGAGCAACGGTCAAAAGCACTTTTCCTAATTTATTATTACGTGAGCCCTAAATATTTTTTCTCAAATTAAAAACATATTATGTCGGCGAGTCCAACACAACTAAATAGAGACTGAATTCCGTTATAATGCAGGGAGAGACTTAATCAGTAGCCACGAGTTGGCGCGAAAGCAAAGGGAAGTGAAAAGAAGCAGCCGAAGTTACAGGCCCTGTTGAAGAATGTCGCTTCCCCGAACCACTCGATTCACATTCACATTCACTTCCACTTTCTCTCACACAATTTTCTCTCCTCATCATCAGTCTCTTCTTTCTTTCGTTTTCCATTCCTTTCTCTTTTTTTCTTTTTTTAATTTTCTCCCTACTTTTCCCAGAAAATGGCGTTTCCCGTCGTTCCTTTCATTTTTATGCATCGATTCCGATTCGTCTAGGGTTTCGTATTTACTGGATTTCACCAGAGGGCTGGCTCATTTTAATTCTTCTATTTGTGATCAACAATATCAATGCCTTTCTCCATATGGAGGTCGGATGCGTGCAAAACTTATAAGATCCTGAATGAATTTCTTAACGAAGATACTGATCAAGGAACTCGGATTTAAATCTCAATAATGGTAGTTTTTGTTTCATCCTCTAGTCTTGGTTGTACTGTATTTTGGTTTAGCTTCTATTTAAAGCATGTCTCTTACCACTGTATATTCAAAAATAGCTTTTCAATTTCCATCAAAAGTAATTGCTAGATCAATTTTGATACCATCTTGACAGTCACATTTACCTTTTTCTCGTTGCTTGCACTGATTATTAGAGTCAGAGAATGATTGTAATAGCTTTTATGTGGATGATATATCAGTATATCACTTCACAATGTCCAACTCTAAACTTCTTGGTTAAGGTACTGATATCTTGTGTTATAGAACCAATTAGTCTAGAAGTTTAAACTTCCAAGTCAAGGAGCTTAATTCTCAGATAATGTTTCATTAAATTAAGCCACCTAGAGAAAAATAAAAAACCAAAAAATGATTATTCTTTCAATGCCAAATATCTTTCCTCCCCCTTCGGACTTCTGACTATTTTAAGCCAAAGATTTGGCATCATGGATGCTCTTACGTAGTCACGAATTTGAATATTATCACTGTTAGATCCATAGATTCCGATTTTCTGTTAGGTTGTGATGATACATGATAGTTTACAGTTCTTTGGTGATTCAAGAAATCTAAAAGTTCCCCCTAAAAAAGAAAAGATTTTTTTTTTTTTGAAAAAAAAAACTTCTGTGGACGTAAATATAAAAGAAAATAAAGTTGGAAGGAAACGTTATGTTTGTCACGTAGCGACTAACTCAATCTAAAATATACTTTTTTGATATGTGGCATTTATTTGGTTGTGATGCTATTATAAGATGTATTTAAGATTAGTTTGGAATTCTTTCTAATATCCTTCTAAATGCTTGTTCCGAAATAAAATTATAAATTATCTGTCAGTTTATTGTACACATGAGAGAAATTAAGAAATTGTTTCTAGAACCTTTATGAGGTCAGTTCATGAATATGTAAATAGCATATGCATTTTGTCAAAATTTTCATTCACAATTTCTTGATATTCTGTACCACAATCTGCAGGGAACTCCAGTGAATATAATTGTAGGTTCGCATGTCTGGATTGAAGACGCAGATGTAGCTTGGATTGATGGACAGGTAGTAAAAATTACAGGGAAGGATGCTGAGATTGAAACTACCAATGGAAAGAAGGTTTGTTGACTGCCAATAATTTTTGTCGATTTATATTATACATTTGAGATTTTTTTAAACTTCCTAAAATTTGTAAGTACATTTTATGCTGTAGTAAGAAAATTGTAAGTACATTTACTTTTAGAGGTAAATGACGCATTCCTTTGCAGAGCACTTGGTTTATTCATGCTTGGGTCAAGTGGAAAAGAATGCAAAATATTAAGTTAAAGATTTTATCTGAATTATTGGCTGTACTTTGTTTGATATTTCAAGGCGTCTGCAAATTTATCAAAAATATATCCCAAAGATATGGAAGCTCCTCCTGGTGGAGTGGATGATATGACAAAGCTATCCTATCTGCACGAGCCTGGAGTCCTTCAGAACTTAAAAACTAGATATGAATTGAATGAAATATATGTAAGGCTTTCTTCCCTTTAATATGATAAGATATTGCAAAGTGTATCAGTCTAAAAGGTCCTTACCTTTACAATTTGGTTATCCTACATGTATATCTCTCATTTTATTAACATCAATGGCAGACTTATACTGGAAATATTCTTATTGCGATAAATCCATTCCAAAGATTACCTCATATTTATGATTCGCACATGATGCAACAATACAAGGGAGCACCATTTGGGGAATTAAGCCCTCATGTATTTGCAGTTGCTGATGTTGCATATAGGTAATCCTTGTTTTCGTTTTAGAAGCCAAATTTGTTTCTATGATTAGACTGAATACCAACAGTTATGCTTTTATTATATCAGGGCCATGATTAATGAAGGAAAAAGCAATTCAATTCTTGTCAGCGGGGAAAGTGGAGCTGGTAAAACTGAAACAACAAAAATGCTCATGCAATACCTTGCTTTCTTAGGTGGTAGGTCTGGTACTGAAGGACGGACGGTTGAACAACAAGTTCTTGAAGTATGATTTAATAAACCACTTCCTCAAGAACTTGAACAAAATTTCCATTCTTGTATTTTCTATCAATGATGACATTTTCTGTTTTTCCCTCTAATATGAACTCATATGGGACTTCTGTACTGACCTGAGTGCAGTCAAACCCAGTTCTTGAAGCATTTGGCAATGCAAAAACTGTTAGAAACAACAATTCCAGGTAAGTCCGTCTTACATGTAGGCAATAAAGTATTCCTTGGGTTTCATCGTCCATGATGATCTTAACTATGACTTAGCTTTTGCCTTCAGTTTTGTGACTTTGTCTCACTGCATTACCTCAATTCTCCATCATCCTATTGGAACTCAATATGATGAGGATAATACTAGTTGAAAGATTCCCATCCAAAAAATTTCCCTCCCAGAAAAGGAAATTATTTTGTTGATCTTCACTGCCACATAATATTTTGCATTTAAGCTATTGCCAAAGAGTTGAAATATTTGAACCAATTCTGTTTTCAAGTTCTCCTTGTTTTTATGGTGCAGCCGCTTCGGTAAATTTGTTGAGATCCAATTTGATAAACATGGGAGAATCTCAGGGGCAGCCATTCGAACTTACCTTCTTGAGAGGTCTCGGGTTTGCCAAGTTAATGATCCCGAACGCAACTATCACTGCTTTTATCTTCTTTGTTCTGCGCCACAGGAGGTATCTTGCTCTTTACAATCTAGTTGTTATTGCTTATTTCTATAAATATATAAATATGTTGCAATTTCTGTTGACAGGAAATTGAGAAATACAAATTAGGACATCCTAGCACTTTTCACTACCTTAACCAGTCAAAATGTTATGAACTGGTTGACACAAGTGATGCTCGTGAATATCTTGCCACAAGGAGAGCTATGGATATTGTTGGAATAAGCCAAAAAGATCAGGTATCTCTTTTCATATATATAATATTTGCTTTATTGCTAGAATGTAGAAAGATCAATTCATCTCTCTGCTTTCCCCTCTTTATCAGGAAGCAATTTTCAGAGTTGTTGCTGCGATTCTTCATCTTGGTAACATTGCATTTACCAAAGGAAAGGAAGTTGACTCATCAGTTCCAAAAGATGGCCAAGCCAAGTTCCACCTGAAAACAAGTGCTGAGCTTCTCATGTATGGTCATAGACTCTGTTATATTATTACCCTCACACTACGTATGGTTTTTGGTTCCCTTTATTTTGGTTGTGGCGGTAATTGGATTTCACATTTTATCAGGTGTGATGCTAATGCCTTGCAAGATGCGTTATGTAAGCGTGTCATGATCACCCCAGAAGAAGTTATTAAACGTAGTCTTGATCCCCAAAGTGCAGCTGTCAGCAGAGATGGCCTTGCTAAAACAATTTATTCTAGACTATTTGACTGGTAAGACGTTGAAGGCGGAAATGACTTTTTTTTTAATGTCCATCATAATGTATAGCTAATAATACTAACATTGGACACATACACACACACTAACACATACACAGAGAGGATGCCAATTTTGATGCTTCTTGCGTTTATTTGGTTTTAAACAGGTTGGTGGATAAGATTAATAGTTCAATTGGACAAGATGCCAATTCAAAATGTTTGATTGGCGTCCTTGATATCTATGGTTTTGAAAGCTTTAAAACTAACAGGTAATTTCAAGTGCAGCAGAATAAACATGCATACTCATGCAAGTACATATATGACAATGTTTTCAATCTTTTGTGACTTAATTCCACAATATCATGCTCTGCAGTTTTGAGCAGTTTTGCATTAATTTCACAAATGAGAAGTTGCAGCAACATTTCAATCAGGCAAAGTCCTAAACTAAATTAAGTACTCAATTGCTTATTAATGTGATTTACAAATTTAGATCTTTTTTCATGAATGAATTTCAGCACGTGTTTAAGATGGAACAAGAAGAATATACAAAAGAGCAGATTAATTGGAGCTACATTGAATTTGTTGACAATCAAGATGTTCTGGACCTCATTGAAAAGGTTTTTCCTCTCTTTTATTTTCTTAAAGTGATTGAGATTCTCTTAGTGCACTGCCAGTTTGTATGTGGTCTACTAAATTGTCAAAAAAAGATAGTAAATTTGAAGGTCAGTATGCTTTTGATATGCTTTATGTCTATCTACACTGCTGGTCTTTTCCGCTCTAATTACCACTTGGCACCGTACGTTTATGGAGGAAGAGAAGCAGGGGAAGCGAAGGAAGTGGAGGTTATATAAAAAATGAACTATTTGTTTAAGTTGAATAAGGAGTAGTATTAAGCATGTACAAAACCACTATTTTTGGGCTCTAAATGTTGATGTTACTGTTTTATTTTTTTCACCAAAATTTGAGGAGTTTTTTCTTTTTATTTTTTTGGCAGAAACCTGGTGGAATCGTTGCTCTGCTCGATGAAGCTTGGTAAAATATCTCTTTTTCTTCTGAACTTTACAGGAATGAAAGATTGAAGAAATAGTTCATTTTTCTCTGATTATTTTGAATTAAAATTCCGTGTTACATGTGATATTGAATCTCAGTTCACTTACATTTCCTTCTCCTTTTGTCTTTCAGCATGTTTCCAAAGTCGACACATGAAACATTTTCAAACAAGCTTTATCAAACATTTAAGAGTCACAAACGCTTTATAAAGCCAAAACTGTCCCGAACGGATTTCACCATTGCTCATTATGCTGGGGAGGTATTATTAGTTATTATATGTTATTCTATAGCATTAACTTCTAAAAAAAAAAAAAAAAACTTGACATCTCTGCTTATCGAAGTTACCCCTCATAAATCTGCAGGTCCTATACCAATCTGATAAATTTTTGGATAAAAATAAGGATTATGTGGTTCCTGAACATCAAGATTTGTTGAGTGCTTCCAAATGTTCTTTTGTAGCTGGCCTTTTTCCTGTACTTCCAGATCAGTCATCTAATAAATCTGCTAAGTTTTCTTCTATTGGTTCTCGTTTTAAGGTATCATTCGTTTGTTAAACTTCATCAATATACTTGTGCACTTAGCCTTTAATAATATTAAGATTAGTGTTCTTATTATCAGGAAGCCAACATTTTTCCCTTTTTTTCAAAAAAAAAATAAAATAAAATAAAAATTGTGAAACGTGCAGCTACAACTACAGCAACTAATGGAGACACTAAACTCTACGGAGCCTCACTACGTTAGATGTGTAAAACCAAACAACCTCCTCAAGCCTGCAATATTTGAGAATGTCAACATCATGCAGCAACTTCGCTGTGGTGTGAGTAGATTATTCTATTCTTTCGTTCGTCGGAATCTTGGGTGATATTTTGTATAAAGCATATCAATAGTTTCTCAGTTAGTTTCTAACATTTTCCCCTACAGGGTGTTTTAGAGGCAATTAGAATTAGTTGTGCTGGCTACCCTACTCGACGTACTTTCTTTGAATTTTCTAACCGATTTGGGCTCCTTGCCCCAGAGGCCATGGAAGGAAAGTGAGTACTTTCTTGTAGCATAACTTTTAAAGGAAGAAAATTTTTGCTTCATATATAAGATATATTTTTTTACCCAATTTGGACATGGTGCTAATCTGCGATATTTGAACAGCTATGATGAAAAGGTTGTTTGCCAAAAGATTCTGGAAAAGGTCGGGCTTAAAGGATACCAGGTACTTCAAAATGTTTTACCGAAATAATTATTGCTCTCTTAACAATTGTAGCATCAAGTTATAAGGCCTTTTTCAACTGTGATCAAGTAATGTGGACTTTGACCTTGTACCATTGTATAGCATGCATGTATATGGAAAATATAAGCTTCCCATTGCATAACTAGACCACAAAGTTCATAAATTGACTGTGAATTATTGTAGATTGGGAAAACGAAAATATTCCTCAGAGCAGGTCAGATGGCTGAACTAGATGCACGGAGAGCTCAAGTACTCAGTAATGCAGCCAAAACCATCCAACGGCGCATACGGACCCATCAAGCTCGTAAACATTATCTTGCATTGCGAGAGGTTACCATATTTGCGCAGTCTTTTTGCAGAGGTGATTTACAATTCATTTGTTTGGTCTGATACAATCTTATAGTCAGATTGTGCAGATTCCCTAATTAGAATGATACAATCTTATAATAATTTCTACAGGGAGACTTTCATGCAAACTCTACGAGAACATGAGAAGGGAGGCAGCTGCTAAGAAAATTCAGAAGAACGCACGCAGATACGAAGCTAGGAAAGCCTATAAGAGACTCCAGGCATCAGCACTTGCCTTGCAAACAGGCTTAAGGGCAATAGCTGCTTGTAAAGAGTTCAGGTTTAGGAAGCAGACTAAAGCAGCCATTATTATTCAGGTTATAGTGAAGAATGCTATGATTAGGGTAATCCACCTGCATGGGTGATTAATATTCATTAAACAATATTTTTTCTCTCAAAAATTTGCAGGCTCGATGGCGATGCCACAAAGCTACCTCATATTACAAGAGGCTCAAGAAAGGTTCAATATATGCACAATGCAGATGGCGGGGGCGCGTGGCTAGGAGAGAACTCAGGAAACTCAAAATGGCAAGCTTTTTAATTTACCTTAGTTCTTTTATTATCTTTTCCCATCAGCGAGTCTTGGAAACGGACTAGTAAAGAGGTAATGTATTAAACATGAAAAAACATAAGGAACACAAGACAAAGATACAATTTTTTTACGGGGTAGAACTATAAATGTGCAAGTCTTAATAGTCCGATACAAGTCATGTACATATTAGTTATATCTTCCTCATCATCATCTTTATAATGAAAGGAAAAGAAAGAATAAAAGGAAAATAATTGCCCTAACCGAATGTCTGTTTTCATTTGCTTTAGGCTGCAAGAGAAACAGGTGCACTTCAAGAAGCAAAAAATAAGCTTGAAAAACGCGTAGAGGAACTCACTTGGCGTCTCCAATTAGAAAAAAGTTTAAGGGTAATGTATATATAGATATTATTTGGCCAAAAATGTTGTTTCTGTGATCTTGTAGACTTGTAAACATTCATGCATTTTGGAAAACGTTCTGCATACGAGAGGGAAATAAAAAGAAGACTTAGTTAAAGACCTCTCTTCCCAAGTGCTCAGTTGTTTTCTCAATTTATAATTCCTAAAGAAAATCATCTGGAATTGTGTGCAGACGAATGTAGAAGAAGCCAAAGCACAAGAGGTGGCAAAAATGCAGAATTCACTGCAGGAGATGCAGAGCAAACTTGATGAAAGCAATGCTTTGCTTACTAAGGAGCGAGAAAATGCAAAGAAGATTGTCGAAGAAGCACCTCCTGTTATAAAAGAAACCGAGGTTATTGTAGAAGACACGCAAAAAATTGAGTCACTAACAGCAGAAGTTGAGAACCTAAAGGTGAGAAAGTTCAATCTAGTCTTTTCTGTGTAGTTGATCCATCTCTCAAGCATGTGTTTATGTCTGCATATAACACCGCATTTTACATTGAGAAGAATATAATAGTTTACAATTCATTGCTACAAGTTAAATTTACATCATTGTGCATCAAATAAGTACTTAGCAATTAAATTAAGCAATGAAAGTTATCGAAAAAACCAAGATAGTTGATGTAAGCTGATGTCCGGTGTGGTTCAGATCTGGATGAATGGATGGTGCCTTTTAATTGGAGAGATTATTGTACCAAGGAAAGCAGTATTAGTTCTTACTAGATATATTTTTGTTTGGTTTATCACAAAGTAACATAAGGAAATTGATTTCCTCTAAGGTGATATTTTACTCCTTGTTAGTAGCATATCATGACCATCCTATCTAATCGGTGTTGCCTTGGCTTCACGTTCTCACAGACTTCACTCGAGTCAGAGAAAGAGAAAGCCGATGAATTTGAAAGAAAATACAAAGAAGCCCAAACTTATGGTGAAGAACGGCGCCAAAAATTAGAAGATACAGAGAAGAAGGTTCACCAGCTTCAAGAATCATTGACCAGGTACTTGATTAACTAAAAATCCTGACGTTATTTTTTTCCATGCCAATCAAAGATCAACACTCATTATTCTAGATATAAGTAACCCATTCTTCATTTGAGTTCTTTCAATCTACTTATGGTACCAAATTCCTTTTGGTGGAGATTTTAGTTGTCTTGAAGAAGTATATGATAGCGTCATTGGCTAAGTGATAGACGTGATTTCTTTTCCTTCTTATTTCTTACCTTAATACGATAATATTTAAATCTTTATTCTTTAAAATAATTCATAACTCATAATTACATTTTATTAATTGAGATGGCTGATTTAAATCTCATAATTCTTTGATTAGGCTAGAAGAGAAGATTACTAATTTAGAGTCAGAAAATCAAGTTCTACGTCAGCAAGCTGTGTCCATGGCACCTAATAAGTTCCTTTCAGGACGCTCCAGATCTATTCTTCAGGTACACCTCAAAATATGTTTCTTAGTTATGATATTAAAGTTAAGCTTAACAATTTTCTAAAAGGTTTTTCTTTAACACTTGTTAGAGAGGTGATAGCGGTCACATTGGGGTGGAAGTAAAGGCAACTTTGGTAACTAAGTCTATTTTAAATGATTGCTTCATTTGTGTAGGGTATACATGCATATATATATATATATGTGTGTGTGTGTGTGTGTGTGTGTGTGTGGGTTTGATTTCTTTTCTTTCTCACCTGATAAATCAGGATCTACATAGCCCATCAATGAACCAGAGGGAATCCTCTGAAGTGGATGACAAGCCACAAAAGTCACTCAATGAGAAACAACAGGAGAATCAAGAGTTACTCATTAGATGTATTGCACAACATCTAGGCTTTGCTGGCAACAGACCAATTGCTGCCTGTATCATATACAAATGCCTCTTGCATTGGAGATCATTTGAAGTAGAGCGTACCAGTGTTTTTGATCGTATCATTCAAACTGTAGGACATGCCATTGAGGTAAAAGACTTATTTTTTGCATGCTAACACTCTTTTTGTTACTCTTCTTAGTACTATTAGTTTCTAAGTCAAATATATCCGTTTGGACTTCAGACTCAGGATAACAATGATATCTTGGCTTATTGGTTATCCAATGCCTCCACACTTCTCTTGTTACTCCAGCGCACCCTTAAGGCAAGTGGTGCTGCTGGAATGGCTCCACAACGTCGTCGTTCCTCATCAGCTACCCTTTTTGGGAGGATGACACAAGTAAATATAATTTTTTATTTTAATAGAACAATTCACATTGTCATTGGAAAGCTTTTATCTTCAGGTAGTCATAGTTTCTTTTTCTATACCTCTGTTTAGAGTTTCCGTGGAACTCCATCAGGAGTCAATCTTTCCCTAATCAATGGTAGCATGAGCGGGGGAGTACAGGTTGAAGCTAAGTACCCAGCTTTGCTTTTTAAACAGCAGCTTACAGCATATGTGGAAAAGATATATGGAATGATTCGAGATAATTTGAAGAAGGAAATTTCTCCCTTGCTCGCATTATGCATCCAGGTATTGCAAATTTGTTCATTACCGGCTACTAAGTTTCTATTTACATATTGTTCATACTTTCACAATTATTATAACCTTTATAATTCTCTTAGTTCTCTTTAAAATTCTGACGTTGAATGAGATAGGCACCGAGAACATCCAGAGCAAGCTTGGTTAAGGGATCATCACGTTCAGTTGCAAACACCGAAGCGCAGCGAACTTTGATTGCTCACTGGCAGGGGATAGTTAAAAGCCTTGGGAACTTTTTGAATACTTTAAAAGCAAATCATGTTAGTACAACTTCTTTTCGCATCAACCTTTCTATAATTTTGCCTCCTCATATAATCTACAGGTCACGTTATATATTTTCTGCCAGCAAAACTGCTGGTTCTTAATGAAAAATGAATTTTAATTTCTTGTTCATTTACTTATGTTATATGTGTTACATTTTTTTTTCTTTTTTCACATACGTATTCTTTGTGTTATTTCAGTAATATATTCATTCTAATTTCCTGCTCTTCCTTCTTATTTTAACAGGTTCCACCATTTTTAGTTCGCAAGGTGTTTACGCAAATTTTTTCTTTCATCAATGTTCAACTATTCAACAGGTTAATTTGTTTTTCTACCTTCAGTTGCTTTAGGGATTGTTTTTTATGGTCTGTAATTTGGAATTTTCATTTTATTGTCTCAATTTTTTTTTTTTTTCTTGTTGCAGTCTTCTATTAAGACGAGAGTGCTGCTCATTTAGTAATGGGGAATATGTCAAAGCCGGTTTGGCTGAATTGGAGCATTGGTGTTACAAGGCAACAGATGAGGTACTTTAAATTCTTGCTTTTATAGTGTTATACTCTGCAGTTCTGTTAGGTATTTCTTAATCCCTTCGCCGCCCCCACTCCCCTTCTCTCCCCGGCTTAAAAAAAATGCAGTACGCAGGTTCAGCCTGGGACGAACTCAAACATATAAGACAAGCTATTGGATTTCTGGTATCTTCCTAGTCTTAGTTTCCGAGCATCTCCGTGGTACTTTCTTTTTCTCCAGGCTGGTAGAAAAATAGGGTACTAATATTTTACACCCTTGATTCAGGTCATACATCAGAAACCAAAGAAAACACTGGATGAAATAAGCCATGATCTGTGTCCAGTAAGTGGAGCTAATGTTAACATACTTCGAAAATATTCCCCTTCCAAAAGTTTACCAATTTTATTACACTATTTACAGGTCCTCAGTATACAACAGCTTTATCGGATTAGCACCATGTACTGGGATGACAAGTATGGCACGCATAGTGTGTCCCCTGATGTAAGTTCTTTTGGATACAATTGCTAGGTTTGAAATCGCTTATGCTAGAAAGCCAAGTTGAACTCGACTGATTAACGTTTTCATATAGGTCATATCCAATATGAGGGTGTTGATGACTGAAGATTCAAACAATGCAGTTAGTAGTTCGTTCCTGTTGGATGATGATTCAAGGTAAGACTTTATTTAACCAAATGATCATCAGCGAGCTTCATTTTTTCAATTGAATTTTCAAAATCTTACCAATAATCTGATATTATTTACATATTCTTAGTTCCATAAGGGAATAATACTTAGTAAATAGTTTAAAACAATGGTCTAAAAAAAAAGAAGTAATTCAGATTAAAACTGTGATGCATGGTGACCTCATACTACCTAAATATAATAACTGAAAAGGCTTGTATTGGCAAGAGGGATTCATTATGTTTACCGATGTCAATTCTTCTCAAATATTAGTGTTTAGAATCAGTTACAATAGAGAAGTGCTAGCTAATGTTTTTGTATTTACCTATGAATGTTTTAATTAGAGATTGATTGGACTTAACGCAATGCAAGTTCTTTTTTTTTTAAAAAAAAAAAACCTAATTTGCGATATAACGATGAATTTTTTTTTTTTTTTTTGGTCATTATTCATTTTGAATCAACTATATTGCAGCATTCCATTTTCTGTGGATGACATATCAAAGTCAATGAAACAAATAGATATCTCTGATATTGAACCGCCACCGCTTATCCGGGAAAACTCTGGCTTTAGTTTCTTGTTGCCGCGGCCGGATTGAGAGCTTGCACTGAAGTAATTGATTGGTTATTACTCTATCTGCCTGGGTTTTCACATTTTATCCCCTTCAGTTTCTATCATTATGGGATTCTTAATTAATGAATTGGGATACAACAGAGTCAAGGCATATTCTATTCAGCATTGAAGTTAAAAGCTACTGTTGTAATCTGGATCATCAAACATTCCATTGTGCAAATATTCACTATCCTCATTTTAATTCAGCTTTTTAGCACCGTGTCTAAGTCTTCAAGATTTTGTACCCAGAAACATAGGATTTTTACCCAATTAAATTGTATGATAGTGAATGACGCTTGCGGATAGCGCTTGAATATGTAGTAACATTGATTTCTTCTACTCATTTATATTTTCGTGCAGATAAATACACAGTTCGACAAGATCGGATTATTAAAAAAAATTTCTGACTCTCGCCTAATCTGCCTAAGCTATAAAGTTTCTCTAATGGGAGGATCTTCAAATTTTAAATACTCCTTTTTGTTTGATATCACCATTAGGGCTTATCTTAACATAAGAAAGTTGCAAAGTTTTTGAGCCCACCCTTTTTTTAGAATGTATATTAATAAGATATAAAGATATGGGATAATTTAGATCATTTAGTAAATCTTTTAGAGTTAGTACCCAAAAAAAAAAAAAAAGCTTATCTTGCATAAAAATAATATGTCAAGACAAAACTTATTAAAAACTATAAATAATAAATTTTAGCAATTTTTAATGGTATTAGAACTAGCTGGCAAGCTCTTTAACAATTTCTATTTGACCATTTGTAATTTATATTAGTTACTTTTTTTGAAAGTATAATTTCAAGAAATTGTAATTCGAAGAATCCAAACTAAAATTTTAACACACTTTTAAATATATATTGAAAAAAGAAAAGATAAACATGAGAAACTCTGAGGAACATGAGGTAATTTATTTATAGATTTGTAAATTATAAAAAATGTGAAAGGTGAGTAATGGTAACAGTTTTTTATTCAAAAATTTTAAAAAATATATATGAGAAAATAGGTATTTAACGCTTGACAACCGTGTGGTAGTTTATTTATAGATTTATAATTTATAATTATAAAAAAAATGTGAAACGTGAGTAATGGTAACAGTTTTTATTTAAAAAATTAATAAATATAGGAAAATAGTTTCACTGGTAGCTAATTTTTTTATTTAAAAATGTTAAAATATAAGAAAATAAGCTTCATTGATAGCTAACTCTCTCTTTTTTCCCTAAAGAAGAATTATAAAAAATGTGAAACATAAGTAAAGATAACTGACTTTTTTATTTAAAAAATATAAAATCTGAGAAAATTATAAGTTGACGTGGACACCCTCTTTGATAAGGAAATTAGTGGTAATTAGATATATTTAAGATGTATAGATAATGAACTTCAAAGCAAAACAGCAAAAACTTTTGTTTTTTGGACCAGAGAAAAATAAAGGATATTAAAACTTCTTCATTTACATAAATAAATTAAAAAAAAAAAAAAGAGAAACCATGCAGACATCATAAGAGCACAAGTTTTCGACTTAATTTGATTGATTGAAATATGTTCCTTAAAATGGAGGCTCCACTATTTTGATTTCCTAACCCAAACGGTTACACCATTTTCCTTCAAATTCAAGTTGTTACTAATTAGAGGTTAATGTATGCCTGGAACAGTTGGTGTTCATAAATAAAGCTAAATAAGGGATTCAGCCAATATCTCACAATTCCATGAACATATCTCGAAGATTTGGTATCTTATGGTATTTAGGAAAGCCGACCTACATGAGAAGTTTCCGATTCGTTGGCACGACTCTATTCTTTTCCACAAGCATTTCCACAAGACTTGGCTATTTTGGATTGTGGTTCAATATCTTCATCAGTATTAAATTACTCACAAAACTAGGGTTTGCAATATTTGCCAATTCCAACACTAGAAGCCATAATGCAAATAATTTATTAAAAATAAATAAATAGAAGCTCCTAATTCACAAGCTAAAGCCAAGCAAAAACAGCAAGAAAAAGAAAAAAAGAAAAAAAAAATTGACCAAATGAAAATGAAACCCCTAAATCAGCAATAAAAAAAAAAAGTTATTACGGCCAAGCACAAACAGCAACAAAAGCTTCTTAATGCACGTTTCTTTTTCTAGAGAGGTGTTTATTCAAATTTGAACATCTAATCCATTTAACATTGTTTAACATTATATAACTGTGCATATAAAATTTCATATTAACTCTGACAGATAAATAGAAAACAGCAACAGACCAATCAATTGAACAGACAAGATTCAGAGTCCATTAAAACTAGCAAGAAAACAAATAATCTAGTCAATTTAACATCATAATTAATCATGAAATGATAGAATCAATAAGACAATTGAATAAAAAAAAAAAACTGACAGAGACTTACGGTAAGAAGCTATCAGAATGGTTGATTGTGAAGCGGCAATTACAAATACAATGCTCAACTTCCATAGCCATGAAGAAGTAAAAAGATTAAAGAAGCAGAAGAGACCGAGATTGAGAGAGACACCAGCGACAAGAGATCAAAAGCTTGAAAGAGAGAGTTTTAGGCCTACCGTTTTCCAGCGGCTGAGAGGAGAGACTAATGCTGGCGGTGATTGCTGGTGGCAGGAGAGTGAGAGAATGCGAGGGAGAGAAGAACGACTGAGCAAGTGAGAGTTGAGACTTTAAAGAGAGAAGGGAAAGTGAAACCGTGACAAGGCCTAAAGAGGTTGGGGCTTTTGATTTGAGTTCTCTCGTTCTGATTTGGGAATGTGAAGGCCGGGTTAAGTTTTGAAAATAAATATAAACAGGCTAACCGGATAACCCGAATCCGAAAGGGGTCACAAATTAATTCGGGTCAAATCGAATTGTTTTGTTTTATTTGGCCCAGTCATACAGCACAAAATAGCAGACGACCACAGAACCCACACCACTAATGAGCTTCTGGGGGAACTGGGAGACCGTTTAATTTTTATTTGAGCTATGGATGGATAATTGGATATCACTTTATACAATTGAATAATAATTATTTCTTTATCTAATTGCGTTTGAATAATTATAATCGTCTTTTTGCATTTGACAGTGTGTATATAGTGAAAATCTTCTTGGGACTCAATCAATGGGTTGTGCTTTGTTTGGTAGATCCATCCAGCTACATCATACATATTCTGCGGGGCTTGTGTTGTATTGCATCGGTGCTTTTATTTCTCGGGCTTTTATTGTAATAATAATTATTATTATAATTATAATAATTATAGCCCATAAGTCACATACCAATAGCAATGAAGGAAAATAAATAGTATAATTAGTACGCCAACCGATAAAAACTTCCCTCGCTTTTCACACCCAGAGCGACCCAACTGCCAGCTCTCCTCCTTCTCTCTGTCTGCGTGTGTGTAACACACAGTCACCGCCGTCTCCCTCTCTCTGTATTTGATGCGCTTACTCATCTCTCCGAACCCAATCAAAACTTCTCTCGTCAATTTAATATCTACCATTCCATTTCCGTACTCGCTCAGATCCTGCCGTCTTGACTCTGCTCGGAGATCGTCAATACCAATGGCGATAGCGCCCAAGTCAGCTATGGCCTCTGTCGACACCGAAACCGGACTTGCAAAGCGCTTTTGGATCAAGTTCAGAAGGGAATCCATTTTTTCCATGTACACTCCCTTTGTGGTCTGTTTGGCCTCTGGGGACTTGAAGATTGAATCTTTCCGTCATTACATCGCCCAAGATGTCCATTTTCTTCGGGCCTTCGCTCAAGCGTGAGTTTTTGTTTCTATCTTAGTATCTTTTTCTTTTACTTCAGTAGTTTATGTAATTTGATTTGCCTCTGTCTTTGTTGTTTGATTGATGAGAAAAATGTATCTTTTCAGTCAGGGAAATATAAAATAAAAAAAATTTATATTTTAATCTAATAACAGTCTAAGTTTTAACTTGGCAGCAATTAATTATATATCCATAATCCATTATTTGTTTTCTCTTATCGTGGTGTTTGATTCCTGAAAAGGCATGATTAAAGAAAAAGGAAAAGAAAATGCTAAACTGAATTGTGGTTAGTAAAGATTCAAGAACACCCTTCTTCAGTACACACGCGAGGGTAACATTTCACAATAAGCCAACATTTATCGGAAGATTCAATTCTCTTAGAAGAAATGTTACTGACAGAGTTACTGACTTGTTTTCCTTGGAGGAAATTATAATTGTTGGTTGGATTTCCCTTCTCTTGAGGTTGGTTTTTTGGACCATATGGTGAGATGAGATAAGATTATTGTTTATGACTAGAGAGCATAAAGCACGTGAAATATCATATTGCTTGGAGCTCTATCTTTTAATTGTAGTTTATTTTCAAGAATTTATTGGTGCTGGGAACCTGTAATAAGGGGAAAATAAATGATTTTAAGTGCTGCCAAGCTTCATTTTGTTTTAGTGTTATATTGCTTGGAAGTTTATTTTGGATTCATCAAGTTACTGTCCCCAGTTTGGTTGCTGAGAAAGTTAGGAAAGGGGAAAAATTTTAGAGAACTTTGTTTAACTCATAAGAACAGAGAGGGAATGAGACAACAAAATGAACGTCGCTACATTGATTTTATGAGATTTTAGAGGGTAAAATGTCGGCTTGGCTGAACATATCAATTGCCATTTGAGTGAATTTATAGTTTTTGGGGAAAAAAGAACCCTAATTCATATTTTTGAAGCTTTATTTCTTTTGTTCTGCTTGTCAGTTTTCTCAGCAACCAAAACTGGAGAGTTAGATTATTTGGTGAAATTGTATATACATTGATTGAGGTGAGTTTCAATCTTTGAAATCCAGAACACCTTGCTATATAAGGATATTTGTTCCCTTCCTCAAAAAACTCCTTTCTAAGTAAATTTTTTCTCTCCCTTTTTTAAAGGTTTTGGTAAATCCTGTGATTTTTCAAACTTCTTTCTTTTGGTTTTTATTATTTTATAGGTATGAGTTGGCTGAAGAGTGTGCTGATGATGATGATGCAAAGCTTGGAATCTCTGAGTTGAGGAAGGCTGCTTTAGAGGAACTAAAAATGCATAATTCACTGGTGAAAGTAAGATGATTTTCCATTGAAACAGAATTTTTATTCTTACTTGTTATAACTGAGTTCTTGTATTTAACTTTAATTGTGAAGTATACAATCAGGAAAAGAAAATTATGAAAATATTTAGTAGTTTTGTTCTAGTTTTTTTTTCCCCTGTTTCTACCGATTTAATATGTATTATTATTGTCTTATGCCATTTTTGTGTAGGAATGGGGATTAGACCTTGCCAAAGAGATCAGTATTAATCCTGCAACGGTTAAGTACACAGACTTCTTGTTGGCTACTGCTTCAGGGAAGGTGGAAGGAGTGAAAGGTCCTGGAAAACTTGCAACACCTTTTGAGAAAACAAAAATTGCTGCTTATACTCTAGGAGCCATGGCTCCATGCATGAGGCTTTATGCCTTTTTGGGTAAACAATTCCTGGGACTTCTAGACCCCAAGGATGGCACTCACCCTTACCAGAAGTGGATAGAAAATTATTCTTCTGAAGGTTTCCAGGTTCGTCATATTGACAATAGAACCTTACCATGTAGTTATTGTGGTCGCTTATATAGTGCTCCACTTTTTTTGAAAATTGGTGTAATCTAGTTTTCATTTATGATCTTGATTCCAAGCACTCAGTCAATCTTCTTTTCGAATTCAGGCCTCTGCTCTGCAAACTGAAGATTTGCTCGATAAACTAAGTGTCTCTTTGACAGGCGAAGAGCTTGATGTCATTGAAAAGCTGTATCACCAAGCAATGAAGCTTGAAATAGACTTCTTCTCTGCTCAGCCACTCTTTCAGCCAACCATAGTACCCTTGACTAAAGGACATAATACTGCAGAAGATCGTCTTGTGATATTTTCTGATTTTGATTTGACATGCACCGTTGTCGATTCATCAGCCATATTGGCAGAAATTGCAATACTTACAGCAGCAAAATCTGAGCAGAATCAGCCGGAAGATCAAATTGTTCGGATGTCTTCTGCTGACCTCAGGAATACATGGGGCTTTCTATCCAAGCAGTATACTGAGGATTATGAGCAATGTATAGAAAGCATTTTGCCTTCTGAGAGATGTATGGTATTTTATTATTTTCTGAAGCATTTGTTTGACATGATTTAGCATCTATATGCATTCTGTTATCTTCTTTTAATTCTGAGTTTGACCAATGCCATTTTATGCCATTTTGCAGTGGAGGTTCTCGATTTTAGCAAATTGTCCGTAGCACTTGAGCAACTTTCAGAGTTTGAGAAGAAAGCAAATGATAGGGTTATTGAGTCAGGTGTACTCAAGGGTTTGAACCTTGAAGATATAAAACGTGCTGGAGAGCATATGATTTTTCAAGATGGTTGCCCTAATTTCTTTCAGAGAATTGTAAAGAATGAAAATTTGAATGCAAATGTGCATGTGCTTTCATACTGCTGGTGTGGTGATCTCATTAGATCTGCTTTCTTGTCAGGTATATTCCTATCGCAGTGCTTTCATGCTGTACTGATTGATTGAATATAAAGACTTGAGTTCACGAAACTATCTTCCTTTCTACTTTAGCACACTGCTTGTATTTAAAATTATTATTGTGTTCATTTTGCTTTTCGGTAGGTTTCTTCCTGATTTTAACAAGTGCTCACCGCACTTGGTAGGTTTCTTGTATTTAAAATTCATGCTTTGGATATATATGCTTACAAATTTACTGCTTTGACATAAACTTACAAGAATGTTAGTGCAGATTCTGCTTTAATTACATGATAAAACAGATAAAGCATGACTAGTGTACCCGAATGGCTTGTGAGAATGAATTAAGTTTTCTGTTTATTGATAGCACTTTCTTTTAGTTGGTAGGAACACGGGCTTGGTTTTCAATTAATAGAACTGCTCCTGCTCCTGCTCCATTTGTTGCCTTTCGCAGTAGAATGGCTTTTATGGGAATGAATTGAATAACCATGACTTTATTTTTCTGGTTACTGTTATGATTTCCTGTGAGTTGTTTTTCCGCATGATGAAATTTCTCCACCTCTCATTGTTGCCTTTCACGAGATTTCACTCGATTTGTGATAGTTGACTCTTCTATAGTTACTTTTGGGTGTTTTATCTTTTATGATTTGAGTTTATGGTGTTCTTCCAGCGAGGATTTGCCTAGTTGATCGAAGTTGCCAATTAATTTATTATAATTTTGTTGTTTTGTTTTTAAAATATTGGAGCAGCTGGTTTGACCGAGTTGAATGTGCATGCAAACG
Organism: Bauhinia variegata; assembly: GCA_022379115.2. Lineage (NCBI taxonomy): Eukaryota > Viridiplantae > Streptophyta > Magnoliopsida > Fabales > Fabaceae > Bauhinia > Bauhinia variegata. The sequence goes on from CM039438.1 coordinate 23,620,536, forward strand.
AGTTCACTTTTGAGGAATCTACTGCTACGGGTGAAATTGTTAAGAAGGTGGAGTCTCCCACTGACAAGGTCCGAGCATTCCGCAATATATTGAAGAACTGCAATGACGACAGGAAGAACTTAACTATTTACATTGGAGACTCAGTGGGTGACTTACTCTGTATGCTTGAAGCAGATATAGGAATTGTGATTGGTTCGAGTTCAAGCCTTAGGAGAGTAGGGACACAGTTTGGTATTTCATTTGTCCCTTTGTTCCCTGGCTTGGTTAAGAAGCAGAAAGAATACATTGGAAACAATTGGAAGCCTCTACCCGGTGTTCTTTACACAGTTGATAGTTGGGCTGAAGTACATGCCTTTATTTTGGGTTGCTAGTTTTGAATGAATTCCCTGCGCCGCGCCCAAAATTCATTCAAAGACACCATATATAGGATGCTATACGGAACAGATACACAAGTAGGTGGCTGATTTTACAAGGGGCCACGGATTTTCTGCTGTCCCTTTTTTTTTTTTTTTTGAATATGCTGTAACCATGATATCTGCGATTTTAATTTTGACATTTTATTTTTTTTCTTTGCTCCATGTTGTTATTGATGTCTCATAATTCTTTCAACAGATAATGAGATGCCATACTAGTATGCTTCAGGCAGCTAATAATTCAAAACTAAAGATTTTTAGATGAGGGCTTCAATACAATACAGACTGACTTTCAAGTATTGTACTGAATTTTTAAGGCTATTGCCTGTTTTATAGTTGTAAGAATGGTTCAGAGATCACGTGTACTTTCAGTTGACTCCATTGCCATCTATAAACGAATTGCTGCCCAAAGTGTTTTGAAGTTCTGATTCTTGACTAGGATTTGTTGAAGGGTAATTTTACTATGACGTAGGTTGCCAGGTTTTCTTCTGGAAGGTGAAATCCTGTATGATGTGTTTAAAAATCAAAACGTTTTTCAAGAGTTTGGGGGTGGAACAGATCAAGTAGGCCAGCTCAAGGAAACGTGTGTCTTAAAAAGTCACTCCAGATTAGGTGGCAAGTTAAAGTTGGGAGGAAGAGGGTTAGTACTAAATTAGGGGCAAATTTGGAATGGACCGCTGTCTTTTTCCTCTCTGCAGCTCTGTGATTTGTAGCCGTGGAGGGCGAAGTTTTAGTAATAAATCTGAGAACCTTGCATAATTGGAGATTTCTGTTTGTGTGACGATCTGATTGCTCCTTTTCTTTTTAAAATATTATTTGGATTGGAAGATGCAACATGGGCTTCTGTCTGTCCGTACAGATTGCATGGTACTTAAATACTCCTTCCCTTCAAAATCGTGGCATTTATAAAATTATTTTTTAATTTTAAGAAATATTTAAAATTTTTGTTTAAATAATTTTTCATAAATTTAATTTAAAAAATAAAAATATTATAGAAATATATTTTTAATTATTTAATTATATTTTAAAAAAATATATAAAATAAATAATATTACTTTATAATTATAAACAAAAAGAGTAACAAATTTCACTACTCAATCATTACTCAACATTGCAACGTGAAACACGTCGGTTAAGGTGTCAACGTATTTCAAGGGTCAAATATAATATTGAAAACATTAATATCATCAGATAGAAATAGAATGAGCAATTCAATTGCATGCCTCAAAAAATCAGCTACCAGTTGGATTAGCACTTTGGATCAGATCAAGTGGCATTAGTATTTGTTCATCCTCATAATGAAAAAAGTTACCCACTTTGAGATTTGTTAATTGATTTCCGCCACACCATAATTAAAGGCAGATTGACCCATCAAATTTGGTCTGATCTATCTGGAGCCTCTGCCTCCCCAATGGTTTTTAGCTTTTGTGACCAAAAGTGGTTCTATAATTATATATATTCAATAAAAAGAATGCAAAAGAAAATAAAGGTTGCGCAACACCATTCTTTTTCTCAAGGGAAAAAAAAAGAAAAGAACATGGTGGACAACATGGGGGAGTCCTTTTCTTTATTCAATTAAATAAAGCAAAAGTTTCTCAACAGTAATTTTGGTTGCCAAATGGATTAGAAAGCAAAGACTTTTTGTTTCCAAACTTCCAAGAGACAAGGTTAAGTAAGATAGAAGAAATTGAAAAGCATGCACCAAATGGATTTGAAACCAAAAAACTTTGGTTGCCCAGTTTCACACTCTCTCTAACAATAACGTCTGCTTTTTTCAGCAGGAACAAAACCACCTTAGTTAAGCCACTTGGCAAGAAAATGATTACAAGGTTTATTTGAATTATTTAACATATTTTTGATATGCACCAAGAGGATCTTCTACTTACAATTGAAAATAAATCCCTTTTTAAGTAAAAAAATTTTAACAAAATATTTTTTCATTAATTAACCTATTTATCTTATGCATTTTTCCTTAATTTTAAAAAATTTATTCTGCTGTAAAAAACATATTCAAAATTAAGTATAAGTAACGTAAGTCACTCCATACTATCATTAGAAGGAGCTAGTTATCATGGAACTTTATTTACGCCAATATATCGTAGATAAATTGTTCAACACATATAATAATACAAATGAAATGAATTTATTGGTCTGCTTGCTTTATTCATCAATCTACAACCCTTGCTACTGACAAAGTACCAGCTAGGTCCACCATTAATGCTCTTAAGCTAATACAAAATTATTCTAGTGCACTAATTTTCTTATTTATTTTCTCTTAATGGCGTCCAATCAAATGGGATTACCTCAGATTCCCACTCCAATGCCAATAGATCATTGCCTAATGGGATATTCTCTTTATTTATTATTGCTTAGTATAATCCACAACATGTACATGAACTTTGGTATATTTTCTCACTTTTAACATTTCTTCCATCCCTCTTCCCGACTTTGGGACTAAGAAATCTATGCCTCATTATAAATACAACCCATGACTCGATATCCCAACAACTCCAACCTCTTCTAACCCCATCGTTCATCTTATGATTCCATTTTCTTCTTCAAAGTGTAGAGAGAGATCATCATGATTCTGTTAAGGATAAGAAGATCAGAGGATCACGTTTGGCACAAGTTCAAGAATATCCTTGTGGGGTATAAGCTGTTATTGTTGGAGCCATGGCCAATAATAGCATAGAGGAAGAAGATAGAAGAAGAAACCAGAGGAAGTTTGACGTACCTGAGGAAATGTGTCCTCTAGGCAAGTCTGATGCTTGGCTTTTGATGATTGTCTTTTGTCATCTATTTTCACTTGTGTGTGTTCCTTTGTCTGGTTGCCCAGAATATGAAAGATAAATAAACTGAGACATGGGATTTTCATATCCTGTTAGATTTGTTTCTGTTTTCACCATACTTGTCTTCTTATTTTGGGCAATCTCAAATAACCCCCCGTCAATCCCTCCTGGCTTGGCCTCTTCTGAATATGTTAGCTTTTCTGGTACATTAATTATAGAAGAGAACAACTTACTCTTTCTTTGTTCTGTCTTGATTTGCTCGGACCAATTTCAGAAAACCAATTAAAGTTATGTTTCTGGTATATTAATATTAGACACAGAACTAGCCGATAAGAAAAAGAAAGAGCAATTAATGAGTTGGATATTCCAGATGCAGTTCAGATATGTATATATACATTCATCATTTCCTCGTATATTTTAATTGTGCAAGAAAACCAGAAATATCAATCAGGTTTCTCCAAGAAAACCAGAAGCAAAAACAATTTGTTGTACAGCTAAATATTAATCATTCGACCGAAGAACTTTTGGAGTTGACAGTAACTGTAACCGACCTACAAATGTGTCGGTGATTGGTAACTTGGTCAGGTCATAATACAAATGAATTTTGTCGTGAATTATAAGTATATATCTATGTCTATAATATGAATGTGATGCTTAAAAAGATCCTCTGATACAAATTGAGAAATTGGATTTTATTGCGCCAGGCGAGGACTAAGGTGAGGTCTCCAAATAGTTTGGAAAGATCTAGAATGAATACCTAGGAATAATACATTGAAATATCATATGCAGCTGGATTTGCACCAAAGCAGGCCATGTAAAAACAGATTCATTCGCATAGTTAATTTCTTAAGTATATCCTCCAACTTACATAAAAAAGTTAAATTGGCTTTGACAGCGAAAGTGACAGTTTCATTGCGTTTTACGTTTTGACATATATTCTTGTAATCAGAAACCATGGCATGGTATGCGTGAATTATTGTTTCTTCAACTTAAGAGTTACTAATACTGATGATGAACCTTCCGCAAACAAGGTCTTCTTGTTTTATGTGACCAGCTAGCTATACTTTAGGATAAGGATGATAAATTAATTAATTATATATTCTTAAAAGTCTTTTCTGCTTTCTTTTCTTTTGATTTAGTAGTCAGCTTGTGTCCCACCTGCACCCTCGTAGAAAGTGACCTCCACCCACAAAAAATTATAACAAGCTCATCAATTCATAATTTTCTATTGGCCTCGTGACTCATCAAACCCAAAAACGACAATCACGATTGACTGGATTAATTTAGATCAGCAACTCAAATCCATACATTATCCACAACATTGATCTCATCTTCCACTGAGGGTTGGAGGCTCAAGTGGCGGCGTCTCTGCTCAGTGCTGGATCACTTACAATCTCATGCTTTGATTAAATAAATCGTCCAAGTGCTTGTTACACTGGAAATCAAGGGTGCAAAATTGCCACTTCCACTATCAACTTGTCTCGCTGTGATGTTTATATACACTATTGCATGTGAGGACAGGGCAGATAAGTATACGGAAAACATGGATATAAAAGAAAAAGAGTAGTGCCCTTTTTGTGAGAAAAGCAAACCGTCAACTTTATATTTCTGGCTCTATTATTGTCTACAGATACAAAGAAAGCAATTGTAGCTTATCATCATCGTCCCTACTTTTTTCATTATCTGATCCAACACTTCAACAGCATCGTCATCAAAGCAACTTTAGACTATACCCTGGGCACTGGCATTTATTGCAGTCAAACGGATTAGTTTTAATAAAGATACTATCGTTTGTCAACAATGGATTTTTTACTCCGCCAGAGGTTAAAATTTGGATTGAGAACAAAAAAAAATAAAAATAAGAAGTTGCTATCAGTATACTTATTAGTATACATTACTTTCCTATACCCCGATTCTATAGTAAAATTATAAATAAAAAATAAATATATACTTTTAAATATACACATAATATTATTCATAAAAATAATAATAATAAAAAAAAAAAGCACAGCGTATTTCTCCATTCTTGCATTTATAACCCAGACAACCATGTCAATTTGTCAAACCAACCCATCAACCGCGTCAGGAAAAAAAGCCAATCTTTCCAAAGAATTATAATATTACAACAGAAACCTCGGACAAATTCAATCCGAGATTTGACAAAAAAAAATAAAAAAATCTAAATTACATTTACCAGTTGAAAGCCGCTATTTTTTAGTCAAATAAAAGGGAGAAAAAAAAAAAATTAGCTGCTATAGTTTACATCAACACTTAACACAAAACTCAATCAACATTAGAGACAAAATCTCCTACTCCTTGCAATATCAGAGTCGAAATAACCTATCAGAAATGATCTGACAGCAAGGTGTTCGGAAGCATATGTCATGAAAGATGCTAATATTATGCCCCCAACGACCATCAAGCCCAACCTGTTATACAAGAAATTGAAAGAGACGTGTGAATTGAGAGACGTTGATTTAAGAACAGCATAATTACAGCACAGAAAAAACATTGTTAAACCCACTTCAAGTTGTTCTTGTATAAAAAATAACGGAGATTCTTTGGCCCGTTTCATTCAGTTCCAAACAAAGTTGTACTTCTACATGTAGACTAGCGTAGGAAACAATCAAAACAAATCTATTGAAGACCCTAATTTTTTGTTTCTGAACCAGCACTTGAGCTGAATGTAGTAAAAGAGAAGACTAAGAGTAACGTGAGCCAAAACTAAGCAATGAATGAACATTAAATAATCAATAAACTTCGGGTGTTAGGAGGCTCCTCCCATTTCCTGACTGCGGTAATGGATGAGATTACAGTTTAGAAACCCCCACTAAAACAACAGATGTTTAGATAAAATTGGAAGTTCTATTAAAATTGAGTTTTGACATTTATTTAATTATTTATCGATAGTTAACATAAAGGGAAACTTACAACAGGGAACAAGAACTTGCTTACCTAAAATAAATAAATATTCTAACTAGACCTATCATGATGGCACCAATACATGCTTCAATAAGATCTCTTAAGTAATAAATTCTAATGGAAGTATGAATTTACCTCAAAAACAAAGCAGTAACTCCGAAAAGGCATGGCAAAGATGGAGCAGCAATGGCTAAGAAGGCCATCCCTAATCCATAGTACCACGGAGCAACATCACAAGATGATACCAGTCGCTGATGACCTGTAAATACAAATGACAATAGAAAATAATGGTGATAATATCATATAAAATAATAGGGATCTAGTGGCTAACCGTAATTAAACAAATGATAAAAGCGTCGAATAAGCTTCACCCTACAAGAAATACCTTTCTCTAAATCAAAATCAGAAGATCCAGGATCAGACAACGAGGATGCTGCTTGTGATGCCATGGTTCTCCCCAGTTGATAAATCCAGTGGAGGTAACCGCCAAAAAGTACAATGAAGATGGTGAAAGTCCATTCATACATCAAGAGCAAACCAGTCCATGGCATCACTTGCCGAGGTACCATCAAAAAAGCTAGCCCAAGAGACACCACGGCAGCAACAAAACAGATAATAACCGAAATGCCGCCCAAATAAGCTGGCACCTTGGACTGAGCACCATTAAAGAGCTGTTTAACATCATAAATGGTAAAAAAAGAAAGAAAATTGTAGTCTGTCCAAACACATATAAATATAAGGAAGGAGCCATTCATATTTTATTAGAAGACTAAGAACAGTGAACTGACCTGATGGGTTGAATTGATTGTTGATGAGGACATGCTAGTATATGCAAGTGGTCCACTTGATCTGATCATATAATAAAGGTGTCTTGCACGATCGCATAATGAACTCCTACAAAATGAACTGAAGTAACCAGGACTCTGCAGCAAATACAATATTATGAGAGAGCTGAGTCTTTATTTGCTTGATGATAGGGAAAATATTATCAGTACATAACAGCTGACCTGAAGAAATGAACGATAGCAGCAAAAGACTAAAGCACAAACTGGTAGCAGAAAAAGTAATTTTACAACAAAATCATCATTAGGATTTTTGCCCCCTCCTGTTCCTGGAAGGGATTCCTCAAGTTGTTCCCTTACATTCTGCGGCACCAACAATAAAACAGAACAAACAAGTATACCTCTGTTAATATTCAATTAAGTATGCATAATTAGATAAACAATATGAACTCTTTAGAAATTTTGGGCGGGGGTGAATAACTATGACGTTAGAGTGAGTAATAATAAGTTGTACAAGTACCTGCCAGACATCAACAGGTTTCAAAAGCCATGATGTCCACCAGTCCCAAGGTTTAAGCGGCCCAAGTGTATAGTGAATCACACGAAGTTCATTCTCATTTACCATCCACTGTATAATATTAGCACTAATAGTTAGATAATTCAACTAAAAGATGTAATAGAAAGGAACACTTTGAAACAAATGCATATATTTGGTATTTAAAAAATGTACACAGCCTTCTACATGGTATTAAATGATCATAACGGATATCTGTTGAAAAAGATAGAAGTCATAGAACATGTAAGTTAAATTAGATCATGCAGCTTCTTTCCAGGGAATAGAAGAATATATTTCTCATTCATTAAAGACGCGAGACTATAGAAATATTCTATTAGTTCCTTCTGAACTCGAAATTAAGTAAGCAGCTCAAGCAAAATAGGAGGAAAAAAAGAAGAAGAAGGAAACACATCTCTCACGACTCAATTGCTCAATTCCTTAGAAGCAAAAAAGCCATCCACTTATTACCTAAATTCCAGTACCTTATTAGCGAGCATGTAAAGACCAACATCTGCATTATAAAGGGTGGAAAGTCGCTCCATTTCAGGAACTGGTCTAGATTTCAACTCTTCTCGAGTCAAATTTGGCTCAAAAACATGTGCATTAGGAAATTCAGCGTAATATGAATTGAGAAATCCCTGATCTCCTGTTAATAGGAAAAGACAGATGTCGACAATTGTTCAAAAGTATTAAGGTTAACGCCATATTCAGCACATGATGTTTAAGAAAGGCAATTCAAAAAGAAAATAGTAACATTCAGTGGACGCAAATAGTTTTACCTCCAGTGTAAGATGGCAGCGTTTTCACTTTGCTCATCATGTCATTGAAAATGGTTTCAGATGGTTCCACCACCATGACTCCCGAATTCAACCTCTCAGAATGCTTCAGATTAGCACAGAACTTTCGACATTTGAAAAGATCCTCAATGTTTTTAACCACAATAGTGTCCGCATCAAGGTAAACAACTGCATGTTTACATTCAAGACATAAAAAACCACTCAAGTATACGCTGCATCAATAATTCACCATGACAGAAAGCACAAAATCCACTACTTAAAATGTTAACTCTAGTTTGAGTTTATCAAAAGCAACCAACAATGAATTACAATTGGTTAAAAAGAGAAGGTAAGGAAGGGGAACAAAATCCAAGGAGATTTCTTCCATTTCAAAGAATAGAACCTAATTGAGAAGTTCTAAATATTCAACCTTATATCTATAACTAGATAGACAAACCCAGTACAAGAGCTCAATTGGTACCTTTCTTGTAGTTAGTCATATTAAATATTTTCAGCTTTGTGTAAACACCCCAAAATCTCGTTGGACGTACTTGGTTAGGATTTTCCAGTAAACTAATCTTCTCAACTATCCATCCGTCAGCCTGCACAAAATCAACATAGACGCACCAGTTAAAGAGTTGGCATTAGAAAATAAAAGAAACCTTGATGTCCTTCCATATAATGTATATACGATCAAGCTTTGCAAATTGTTTCGCCTTTTGTTAGATTGGTGATAGAACGAAGAAAAAACAGTAAAATTAGTGTCGATATTGATTTTCTGTCCATTTATGTTCGATAAACTAAAGAGCTGCTCCAAACCCAAATTAATCATAAAAACATTAAGTTCAAAATTTCCACGTCAAACTTCTTCGTTCTATCAGAAAGAATTTTTTTTTTTTTTTTTAAAAAAAGATTGTTCTGGAGTGTCAGGCCAACCAGAAATGAATTGAAGTCCGACTCTTGCTTAATTGAATTCCAATTTCCCCTTTTATAAAACTTCAATCAGCGGAAGATGTATTACCTCTATTTTGACAAAAATTTTAAATTTAATTCAATTTGACCATTATATTTTCGTTCCTCCATAGAAAATTGCATATGAAGAAGCGTAGTATTAATGATTACCGTGCACCTAAATTTATCCGTCAAGCAAGCAGCGTAGAGACGAAGTTTACCTGTAGGAGCTGGTTTGCGTAATCGGAGACCCCATCTGAGACCAGTACCACCATATCCTTCTTCGATCCAGTGTCCCGTAACGACTTCCCCAGAACTCGAACACCCAATAAGAATTCATCACCGTATAATAGGGTGACATATGCCTCGTCCGTCTTTTGAGATCCTAAAGAAACTTGAGATTGGAAGGAAACTATCAAGAATACTAAACATAATAGTATAAGTGGTTTCATTATAGTCGATGATGAATTTTTTTTCTCGAGAAAAAGTTCGAAATTTTTCCTTGAGAAAAACTGTTCTCAGGGACTCTCAAATCAGAGGTAAAATAGGTTCAAAGAGTTTGAATTTTCTTCCTTTTCCCTGCCGCCTGTAACCTTCTGTCTGGAAATTTCTTCCCTTTGAATTTTAATTTGAGTATAAAAAAATTGCTTTAAGTTAATTTTTTTAGATTGAAGCTTTAAAGTTAAAATTGTTCATATGTTCAAAAAAACAAAAATTGTTCATGTATTATGAATCAAAAGTCAAAACACTTAAGTAAATATTCAGGTTAAAAACATTTAAATATTAATTAAGATGTATAGGTTAAGTACATAAATATTATCATTCTTCTTAATTTATTTGATTTTTTTTTTTTTTTTTTTGCTTGATCTGGCTTGCCCATTTTTAGATTTTCAATTGAGGAAAAATTAATCAAAAATAAAATCCTATATTCTTATATGACTGAAAATACAGAAAATCAACGGTCAACATCAATATATCACATATTTCAGATAAAAAAAAATCGATATCATATATTGACTTACAGATCAAAAAGTATATATATTGACAGAAAAATGTCCAATATTACCATAAAAAATAAAAAAAAATTTCCAACATCAGTATTATTTTTTAAAAAAAAAAAATGGTAGAGAACATTTTGCAGAAAATGGAGCAGAGCACGGCATCTGGGCCTGACCTGATTACTGTGTACATGAGGTGTCCTGGGTCTGGGTGCGTGGACCATCGGTCAGAATTTTTATGCTCGCTGGCCTTTCTACGAAACCTACTTTCACATTCATTTTTCCGTTTAGAAGGGAAAAAGTTTCAGTCGTGTATTCTCCGAGTCAAACTTGGCGAATTTCTGGATCAGTCAAATATAAAATGCGCATTTTTTTTTTTTTTCATTCTGTTCCTGGGCATCACTTGTTTTGGATTTTCGAGAAGGAAAATATTGTTTCTGTTTTTTTTTTTTTTTTTTCCTATGGAGCGAAAATATTGGTAGAGGATACACTTCGAAGAAACAGAGTGCCTGATTTGGTTGCCGTCCTCGCGTCACATTTTGAGAGAACGGAAGGTTGTTTTTTATAACAACTAAGGGATGTTTGGAATAAAAGTTTTAAACAAATAATAAAAAATTGATTTTAGAATTAATGTTCAACTAATATATTTTGAAAAAAAAGAATATTATATATATATATATATATATATATATATATATATATATATATATATATATATATATATATATATATATATTTAAGAATCAATTTTATAAGAATTCATTTTTGTTTGACTGTGATTTTTAAGCGTTGAATTCCTAAGAAGTGAGTCCTATCTTGTAACAATATTACAAGAAGTGTGTATGTGTATCCAAGAGTTTGTTAGTGTGTTAAGAGAAAAGGTGGTGATGATGAACAGCTCTCTATCAAATCTTGTACGCTAGGGACATTCCGATACTCCAAATTGCCTACTGTTTCTCCGTCTTAATGCATAGTCATAGTGCCCACTCTTCCAATGCATGATCCATTTTGGCAAAACTTCAACGCTAGATGCCCTATCTACTAATGTCTTGCCTATCAAGTTTCACTTTAATGATAATTTAATCTTTTAATTGCTTTATTTAATTTCCCTTCCTAGTTAATTAATTTTACGAGTCCAGGACCACATTGAAAAGGTTAACAAGGTGGCAAATTTTCCAATGTCCATTCCTGCTTTTTGGTTGACAATGGTCCAAGTTTTTTTTTTCCCAATTCACATCCGAATCCTCAAGTCTATATCTTACATGTACTTTATCCTTTATACTTTATTTTCACTCTGAGATAAAGCATAAGGAATCTTAATTATTTTTTTCCCTACATAATTAAGGAACGGGTGCCGTTTTGCATTTGCCAAATTATCTAGAAAACCATAACTGAATATTCTGCAATAAGGAAATGATTACTGGCGGTGGCGGCCCAAAGTGGGCGAGCACAAAACCATGTGGGGCACATTCACATATGATAAGCCATCAATTATTTATTAATATTCAAATTCAATGCAATAATCAACCACTCATTGATTCCCAATGCCAAATGGGCAGAGAATAATAGAACGATATGCACTTGTAATGTAATGAAAAAAATTACTCGCAAAGTTGCTATAATGAGTATTCGAGTACAAAGTCCAAGATTTTTAGGAAGCTTCAAGCTGCCCATTTCACATGGCTTCCAGCCTTTCCCCTATGACCTTTGATTGGCAAGGCCGTATGTGCCCATGTGTTGGCAAGAAATATACTGCACAATTGCTTTATGACAGACAGGGAATGGGGTTTGGTAGGTACAGACAATGATTGTTCCATAAACACATTCCCCTTTTTTTAACAAAAAAAAGTTCCATCTATCACTCTTTCCACTCAATGACTCAGAAAGTTCCAAACTGTCTTTTTCTTTCCAATCTCTCTTGGTTCTTCATAGTAAACCAGAAACCTTCATGAGACCTACTTCGGCTCAGGTATCTTTGATTAATAACGTTAGGCTAGTCGAACATTTCATTTCAACGAAGCCAATCAATGATAGAAGAAAAACACAAGGTTCACTCTTTTTTCTTTCCCTTTTCCCTTCTCTGTGATATGCCCAGTTGAATATAGCAGAATGTATTAAGCTGTTGTAGAATATTCTATAACAAAGGGTTAAATTAAAAGGGAAAAGAATAAAGCATTACAAGCAGTAATTTACCCACATGGGTTGACCTTACTATTCCAACATAGTTGATCAGTTATCTCTGGAACACATTCTCTGCATGTTATACTGTCTAGGAGATTTCAAATGAGTCCAAAGATTGACAGTCATTAGTTGTACATGATTAGCTGGTCCACATCCCAAGTACCCACGTACGTCCAATCAAACTAATTCTCTTCCTTTTCTTTTTTCTTTTGCTTTTCATCAGTTATCTATCATTAATTAGCAAGCCTAACTATAAAGTGTATATAAGTTAACTTGCCACCCAGAAAAAAGAAATTGATAAAACTCTCTAGCATCAGCCTTATTCATTTTTTCCCACCTCTGAAAGATGCAATACAATTGAGAGGAAAGAAAAGAAGAAGAAAAATGCAAACCCACTTCCTCTTCTTCTACTGTTACATTGGCCTTTCTCTTGTTTTTGCTGAGGGAGCACAAGCTGCAGCCAGTGATGAGTTATCAACTCTACTCTCAATCAAATCTAGTCTCATTGATACAATGAATTATCTAAAGGATTGGAAACTACCAAGCAACGTGACAGAGAATGGTTCAAGTTCAGCCCATTGTAACTGGACAGGAGTTTGGTGCAACTCTGAAGGCTTCATAGAGAGACTAGATCTCTCCAACATGAATCTAAGTGGTGGTGTTTCAGACCACATTCAAGCCCTTTCCAGTCTCTCTTTTTTCAACTTAAGTTGTAATAATTTTGCTTCGTCATTTCCAAAATCACTGTCCAATCTCACTTCCTTGAAGAGCTTTGACGTGAGCCAGAACTACTTCACTGGCAGCTTTCCCACTGGTCTTGGAAGAGCGGCGGGATTGAGATCCATCAATGCATCAAACAATGACTTTCTGGGTTTTCTTCCAGAGGATCTTGGAAATGCAACATTGCTTGAAAGCCTTGATTTTCGAGGGGGCTACTTTCAAGGTACAGTTCCTACGAGTTTCAAGAATTTGCAAAAGCTCACATTTCTTGGCCTTTCAGGGAACAATTTTACAGGGAGTATTCCAGGACACCTTGGACAACTTGCTTCTCTACACACATTGATTCTAGGGTACAACGAATTTCAGGGTGAGATCCCTGCAGAGTTTGGCAACCTCACCAATCTTCAGTACCTAGACTTGGCTGTAGGCAATCTCAGTGGTCAGATTCCACCTCAATTGGGTAGGCTGCAAAAACTTACTACAGTTTATTTGTACCAGAACAAGTTGGAAGGAGAGGTTCCACCTGAAATTGGCAACATTACCTCACTGGAATTTTTGGACCTCTCTGATAATAACATTTTCGGGAAGATTCCAGAAGAGGTTGCCAAATTGAAGAGCCTGCGGCTCTTGAACTTAATGAGGAACAAGCTGATTGGTACTTTGCCAGACAAAATTGGTGATTTGAAAAATTTAGAGGTTCTTGAGCTGTGGAAAAACTCTTTACAAGGTCCTTTGCCAGTTAACCTTGGACAGAACTCCGCTTTGCAGTGGTTAGATGTGTCCTCTAACTCACTATCTGGTGAGATTCCTCCAGGTTTGTGTAACTCGGGCAATCTCACTAAACTAATCCTCTTTAACAATTCTTTCTCTGGTTCCATTCCAAAAGGTCTTTCAAATTGTTCATCTTTGGTTCGTGTTCGAATTCAGAACAATCTCATTTCTGGGACTATCCCGGTTGGCTTTGGAAACCTTCCAGGCCTTCAAAGGTTGGAATTGGCTAAGAACAATCTCACGGGCCAAATCCCAAAGGACATCACTTTGTCTACATCAATTTCTTTCATTGATGTTTCTTTAAACCATCTTGAATCATCTCTGCCTTCTGGAATTTTCTCTATTCCAACCCTTCAAACCTTCATTGCTTCCAACAACAAGTTGGAAGGCGACATTCCAGATGAGTTCCAAGGCTGCCCATCTCTCTCTGTATTGGATCTTTCAAGCAATCATATCTCTGGCAAAATCCCAGAAAGCATAGCTTCTTGTCAAAAGTTGGTGAATTTGAACCTCAGAAACAACCAGTTAACTGGGGAAATTCCAGAAGCAATCACAAACATGCTCACCTTAGCTCTTCTTGATCTGTCCAACAATTCCCTCACTGGCCGGATACCCCAAAACTTTGGTAATTCCCCTGCTCTGGAAATGGTCAACCTGTCTTACAATAAGCTTGAGGGTCCTTTACCTGCAAATGGGATTCTGGCGACCATAAATCTTAATGATCTTGCTGGCAATGCCGGTCTTTGTGGAGGCATTCTTCCTGCATGCTCACAGGAATTCACCATTACAAGCCAACAAAGGAGCTCGCACATCAAGCATATCACCGTTGGGTTTCTCACTGGGATTTCAGTGATCATATCTCTTGGCATGGCATCTTTTGCTGGTAGATTGTTATATAAAAGATGGTATTTGTATGACAGTTTTATCCATGATTGGTTCAGAAAGAGCAATGAAGAATGGCCTTGGAGATTAGTAGCATTCCAGAGGGTCAATTTCACTAGCACTGATATCCTAACTTGCGTCAAAGAATCAAATGTAATAGGCATGGGTGGCACAGGTATTGTTTACAAAGCTGAAATTCATAGACCGCATGTGACTGTAGCAGTGAAAAAGCTATGGAGAGCAAGAACAGACATAGAAGACATTAATGATATATTAGGAGAAGTGAACCTCCTAGGGAGACTCAAGCATAGGAACATCGTGAGACTGTTGGGATATCTTCACAATGAAAAGGATGTAATGATGGTATATGAATATATGCCCAATGGAAATCTAGGGACAGCATTACACGGTCAACAATCTGAAACATTGCTGTTGGACTGGGTTTCAAGGTACAACATAGCTCTTGGAGTAGCGCATGGGCTACATTATCTTCATCATGATTGTCATCCATCAATTATTCATAGGGATATCAAGTCTAATAACATACTCCTTGATGCAAATCTGGAGGCAAGGATTGCAGATTTTGGGTTGGCCAAGATGATGATCCACAAGAATGAAACAGTTTCAATGGTGGCTGGATCTTATGGATATATAGCTCCTGGTGAATTCCTTTGCCATTTTCAATATCTTTTGACGTTTTTTTACCATTCAAACAAGTTATTGATTTTTTTTTTTTTTTTGTTGGGTTTTCTAGAATATGGTTATACACTTAAGGTGGACGAGAAGAGTGATATATACAGTTACGGAGTGGTACTTTTGGAGCTTCTGACTGGCAAGATGCCATTAGACCCTGCATTCGAAGAATCCGGATACATAGTTGAATGGGTAAGAAATAAGAGAAGAAATGGATGTTTGGAAGAAGCACTGGAGCCCATCATAGCCGGGCAGTGCAAACATGCCCAAGAAGAGATGCTTCTAGTACTCCGAATTGCACTTCTTTGTACTGCAAAGCTTCCGAAGGAAAGACCGTCCATGAGGGATATCATCACAATGCTTGGTGAGGCAAAGCCCAGAAGGAAAAGTGTTTGCCGTAACGGGGGACACGACGCTACCAAGGAAAAGCCAATATTCACACCTGCCTCAACCTTTCTCTAGTCACAAAATTGTCATTTTCAATTTTCTCTCTGATGCAACTGCTATTTATGGGAGAGAAAAAATAACAAATTAATTGAACCAGAATTTATCCTTCTATGTAAACTGCAGCAGTAGACAAAAATGTGCCTAAAGTTCATTGACACAATTTCGTTTAAATTATTACGGTTTCCCAGCCTCGAGAGTAGCACAAGCCAACCGAAAATCCCTGTCTTCACCCATTTTTCATTTCTTTTGGGTGCCTTCAAATTACCTCGATAATCGATTCTAATATTGTTGGTTTTGCTAACGCTTTAGTGATTGTTTCTTCCGGTATACGGTACAATTTTAAGGAGAAGATTAGGAGCAAAAAAGAAAAAAATGCACTTGTCCAAATTCAAACCAGGGTTTGCAAGGTTTACAGAGAGTCAATTGCTAATTAACCCAAGGCTAATTGTAAATGTCTTTTTATCAGTCACGGGGCGCACATTTTTTTTAAGTTGACTTTAAAAAAAAGAAACTTCAATCTCACAATGACAACAAATCATATCTCACTAAATAAAGTAAACTACATAAATTATTATTGTGCTAAACTATATTTTTTAAAAATATTATTAATTGTGACAATTTTTTTTACAAATTAAAAAAATTGCAATTTAACCATTATCCCTCAAAAACTAAGAATTTAACCATACAGTTCCCTGAGTATATCTGTGTAATCAAAACTAATAGTTACACGTCGATTAAGCTGAAGAATAGAATAAACAACTTAAATTTGGAATGTGCTAAGGAAAAGCTATCGGGATTTTGACATCCGGAAGTGAAGGCTGAAAAGGAAAACTGCCACCTCTCATCCAAAAACGGACACGGGACTTGATAATAGCACAACATGTTGTATCATAAACCATCCCTGCTTATCGAATAAGTACATAGAAACTGAAGCTAACAGTATTGTACTGATCTAGGCTCCTAGTAGAGCACTTCCTCCTTCAAGGAAGCTGGTAGATGTTGGCTGGAAAAGAGTGGAGGTAAAGTGAGAGATCAGTAGGCAAGATATAAAAAAGGGGATTGGGTAATTATACCATTTATGAACAATATAAATGTTGCAGTTAACAATTAAAACATGCATTTAAGTGTAAGTTAGACTGCAAACCCAGGTTCACAAGATTTTATCACTGACGGAATAGGAAGGCTATGAGAGGGGACTGCTCCCCTTCACTTTCCCAGCCTTCTTGTAGAGAAATTGATTGATCAGGCAAGGAAACAGTGTGACAGAAATCAACGTGCTTGCAGAGATACAATGGTTCTAGTCCAAATATAGTCCACCTAAATTCTTATCTCACTCAAATTGAGCCAGTTTTCAACCTAGGCTTGTTTTCAAACAGTCTGAAACCAAGTGGTACAATATCATTTTTTTCAATGTTCAAACCCAAAGCTGTAGCCAAATTACTAATATTAGTATATTACTAATATATATAGCTCAAAGATTCACAAACTGGGCTCTCAGTTGGCCAGCCTGCTTTGGAAGGCATGTGTTTTAAGTTTTTTCAATTTTACTAACATGCACTAACATATAAATAACTAATTCATTTTTACTCCTAAATATGAACCAATATTTATTTTCATTAATCCTACAAATCGGGATAGATAATCTGTTTATAAATGTAACAGTGCAGCGAGATGCTTCCTACTTGCCTGAGAATCACTAAACACGGCATGAGCTAAATGCACACGTACAATAACGGGCGAAACCAGAGTTCTCAAAATGAAATCCATGCAAAGGACGTAAATAATCATATACCTCTCTAACATAAACTTCACGTAGAGAAAAAGGTTCCTTCTCCCTTATTCCACCATTATCTGCAGCAATTCTTTCCAAGTCCTGCAAGCAGGAGAGTAATTGTGCTATTAACAACTGAATACTCTGTTTAATGGTGCAGAAATGATCAGCAGAGTTCAAAAGGAAGAGGAGGGGAAAAACAACAGGATGACAGAGAATTAAAATCAGACAAATCCCGAGTTCATTTTACACCAGTATTCTTAAAACAAAACTGGAAGATGAACCAGAAAGATGATTCAGTCAAACCAGATTTTGATCTTCAAATTTGAGTAAACTTTTGAACTAAGACATGGAAACTTTAAACGCCTAGCACATCACTGTCAACTCAAACCACAGAACCTACCTATCTGGCAGCGGGTTAGGCGGTACTGGATTGACAAAGACTGGCTTGTTCAGGCTGATAAGAAAACTTTGATCCAGTTTGAAGAGAAAAATGGTCGTTAGGTGTCAATTTGGGGAAAGGGGAACTATCTGGTTCATGGTTGAACGGTCTGTCCAGTCAAGTTTTTAAAGCTGTGGCATTGACTGACACTTTTCATTTTGAAAGTCTAGGGACAGTTAATTCTCCTACTAAGAAACAAACATCCTATATTTGGCAAATATATCAATCAAATTTGAAGTATTATATGATATTTGCGGGAACTAGTAAACATATTTTAAAAGATATCTACAGTTACTGGTCGTACCAGCTAGTCCAGTCCAGTTTTTGGAGCACTAATAGATATAGCACCTTAGAAGCACTAAAAAGAATAACTTTACCTTTCCAGTCAAAATTTCAAACTCAAGCAATTCCTCCACAATCTTTTCAAGTACCAGGCGATTTTTTAGTAGCATGCCTTTTGCTTTATGGTATGCCAAATCAAACATCTAGAATGTAACAAAAACAATGTATTAGATGCTTTGTCATGCAAGAAGAAAAAAAACTTGTACCAACATATGAACACCTTTTCAACTTTCGCTGCCATCACGTACTCATGGTCATCGCCCATGCTTAATGCTGTAACCTGTCAGCAGAAGGCATAAGTCTCCACTGAACCAACATAAAAAAGTAAGTACACCATAACAAAGAAAAAGGAGAAGATATTTCACGCAAATAGCCTTTCTTATGCAGCTGTCATGGAAATCCCCGTTAATTCTTATCATTGCTCCTTCTTGACTAACGGTTTTTTTATTATTATTATTATTAGTAGAAATCAGACAAAAGTACTATCCAATCTGCATGAACAACCAGAACTGCAACTGGTTAAAGCAGCGCGTCTCCACTGATCAAGTCAGTCATTAAGCGTTAGAAATCAAAGCTCAAAAGTACTATCCAATCTGTATGAACAACCACAACTGCAACTGGTTAAAGCAGCGCGTCTCCACTGATCAAGTCAGTCATTAAGCGTTAGAAATCAAAGCTCACCATTAAGAACAAAGTCTAACTTCTAACAGTTGTTAGCCACTGCCCCCAGTTAGCATTAAGATAGTAAAATTGCAAACACTAACACAATTGAGCTAAGTCAACCAGAACAAAGTTACCAAAATCAACAGTTACCGACTTCAGATCATTATTTTCTTCCCAGAAGGACAACTGCTAACTCATAAGGCTTTCTTCTTCCTTTTTTCTAATTTATGCTTAATAAATGATACATGAAAAGGTGATGGATACACATAATTGTATGGGCCTAATTATAGGACTAAACTACTGGCCTAATTACATGATACACATAATTCTAGCTAAATACAATTCAACAGAACTTAAAACCTTAAATCGAATAGTTATGGGCTTTACAAGTTCTATTTTGTAATTATTATGTTCTGGATCTCAATTACTCCACTAGACATGGTTCTTTTGGGAGATTGTCAGGTCTACCATTTAATCTTATTTCCCCATTCTTTATAACTGATTAGCCACTCAATTAAGTTACCAAACTCTTAAAAAAAAATATTTTAAAATCTTGTTAACCATATTTAATGTACCAAGTGCTTTCTAAGGAGTTAGTCTATATTACTGTTTTGCGAAGTTACATGCGAGACATTTCAAGTTTAACGCTCTACCAGATGCTACAATCTGACCCTTAAATGTCAGAATATCCCCACTTCTTCATCAAGGATGATCAATTGCATGTAAGAAAGGTGTGTACCGCATTACTGTGGTAATAAATTGCAGGACTGTCATCAGGACCCCATCCATACTGTATGACCATCCGTGTAGCAATCTGATGATAAAAATGAAAAAGACAAAAGTGATCACATTTTATGCTGAAAATATTCTGTAAATAATGTTATCTTCAGAAAAAAAAATTAAAAATAAAAGCAAACAGAAATCTTAGCTGCATCAAGTAAAATACAACACCAACCTCTTGTGCCTGCTGTATCTCAGGAGAGGACAGTAAGTTTTCTTCCCTGAAAGGAAGTAGCATTTGGGAGGCAACATACGATCCAAAACAAAACACAAGTTTCTTTTCAAGATATGATCTTGATTCGGAATTCCCATTGACAGAACCTTCATTTCTTGCTTTTGTGATTTTTGTGCATCCAATTCCCTGTGCAGAAGGACGTGAGAATCTATAAATTACTCAACCGGATACAACTCTGAGTTTCTATGATTTCCCAACATTAACAAAGCTCTTACTAGCACGACTACCAAGCAAGATTGGAAAAAGACAGTCTACCAATAGGCCCAATATAGCTACAAGCCACACTTCGTCAAGAATCTGCTTTCTGCAGCCTTTATTATATAGTCATCCAGTTCACTCAAGATTTAATAAATAATATCTCCTCATTGTTTTTGTTTAGCTACTTCTCTAAGACTATCAAACTTCTTGTATTTTGTCGTTCATCTGGCATTTGCTGTGGACTACTTTTAGAACTTAGTTAACAAACAACTAGCATTCCCTCAGACTTGGGGTCAATATGGAAATTGAAGGCAAGCCTGGAGGGCAGACAATTACAAATAACAACAGGAATCTCTAGTCACCGGAAACTACTGCATATCTTGTACCAAGCAGAAGCTAAGCAATACTCGAAGTGAAGGCTATGTAAAGTCTCTTCAAACATGCATTTAACCCTGACACCAGAAATCAAAAGCAGACAAAGAATGAGCATGGCTAACCTGCCAGGACAGAGGTTCAAGCCACACATTATCTACAACATCAAAATTTGGCAACAGCAGAGCAACAAGGCTACGACCAGCAGCCCATACAGCATGTGGAAACTTTGTTTCCTGCGTCCACTGGAAAAAAAAAAAAAAAGAAACTCCTCTTAGTCATTTCTTATATTAATAAAAGGAAACTGAATTTAAACTTACTAAAAAATGAAAACTAGGACATCCCTCATATTCGGGGTTAAAAATGGAAGAAACTCAGTTAAGTCATAACAAGATTTCGTGGTAAGTGGGTAACAGAGCTGATCACATATAAGAATTATAAACAAGAAATTAGATAGTTGCTTACATCAACAGGAGGGCTAAGAAGCTCTATCCCATTGCTCATCTGGCCATACGGTTCCATCAAATCAACAACGTTCTGAAGATCTTCCTTTGTCAATGTGAGACCAAGATGATTAACTAGCATCTTGCTTAGCCTCTTGACCACTTTGGTCTTCCCCACCGATGGAGGGATTATAGATCTGAAAGTCTAAGCGAAGGCTTTATATATAATTGTTTGTAAAGGAAACATATCAATAAAAGACTCAAAATAACAGTAGGGAAAAAGAATGGTTCTTGAATATATTAAAAATGAATCCCTAAGAACTTATAGATGAAAAGAAAAAGAACGAAAGTGATATCAAATGAAGAAATAACTACATTTCACGTTGACATAAACCAGACTGGCATCAATTATCTTCTTTAAAAAAAAAAAAAAAAAATTATGTGTGTAAAAACCAATATTCAGCGAGGATAAGCCCTGCATGAGCAAAAATTGAAGAAAAGCCTATAAAACTAATAATAAAAAGGAAAACATTTAAAAGATGGAAATAGTAATGGAAAAATTTATGTGTAAGATTAAGCATATTACTCTTGCAACATACATATAAGAGAATCACTTAACTGCGGAAGAGTAGCAGTAGAAATCATTCAGTTTCTGTTTCTTTTTTCCCCTTTTTTTTGGGGAGGGGGGTGTTAGGGAGGTGCCTGGGGTTTAGCAAAGCCTAAACAAATAAAGCTATATTTGGGTCTCCTAAAATAAAAAAGAAATTAACATGGTCAAATTCTTACTGCAAAGAAACCACAGTAGCTCATTAGTTCATCTGTGTCAAGAACTTTGCTCCGAAAGGCACTTCCCTCTAAAGCCACAGGAACAAGTTTTAATTCAATAGGCCGTAAAAGTGCTGTCTTCTCAGCAACCTGAAAATCAACAGCTTAATGGGTCCACAATTGCAAAAGAGACAAGCAATGGATCTATGAAATCTGGATGTCAGAAACAACCATTGATCAAAAAGAAGGAATGTGAAACTAGTAAACAGAACCAAGAGACATTGGTACATGTGCTTACCTAATATTGGTTATTGGACCAATTCTTTTTCTATCAGCTTAAGTTATTTTGACAATAAGTTATCAATTCAGGTCATATGGTGATTGGTATCATTGATAGTCTTTATTTCCAGTCTTAGTATCCCTCATTTTCATCATTGCTCATACGCGTTTAATTCATTAGTTGCATTTATAGGCTCAAGTGCAAAATTATCACCCGGATGAGAAACAGTTTTACATTCTCCATGAACTTCATACATATTAAAAGGACTAAGTCTGATTGGCTTATATTTCTAGAACAAAAATATATCATACACAGAGAGAATATTATACACCATTAAAAATTCAGACATAAAAGGCAATAAGTTGAGCGAAAGCTCACTTATATTGGTAAAAGAAAATGAAAAATCCAAAGTAAATGTACATAACCTATATTAAGAATTTGAAATAAACCTTTTTCCAGTCTACGTAATCAATGAGCTGATCATCCATGGTTTCCTTTGCTGACAAGTATAGTATTTTCTCTCTCTCTGCTTGAGTTGGTCTTTGAAGATGAAATATTCTGTCCATACGACCTGGCCTCTGCAAGGCCTCATCAATTTGCTTGAGGTTTCTGGTAGTAGCCATCAAAACAACCCCATCTTGTTTCTCAAACCTGCAAAATATAACAACAATTCGAATTGGGAAAATTGTGTGATGCATAGCTATTACTGGTACATGTGCTTGTAAATTTTCCTTTCTCTGGTAAGAAGACAAGTTTGCAACTTTTAAACCTATTCTTATTTTTTATTTTTTATTTTTTTTTGGGGGGTGGTGGGGGAGTGGGATAGGAGAATTCGTTTTATCCACAAAAAAAGATGGTAGAAGAAAGAAAAGAAATTGCCAACCATTTAGGCATAAAAGAGGATAAGAAGTAATACTTCAAAAAAATAATTTAAGAAACAAGATCTAACTCAATACAACAAAATTATTTAGCCCTCAAAATATTTGTATTTCCTAAAACGACCATTGCCTGAACACCCCACAGAGCCCAACTGAAAATTTCTGTCCCATAGGAACAAAATGTCAAAAATCTTCACCATTCATTCCACTCTACCCAAGACACCAAATTACAATCACCATTTTGCTGCTCCACAGGACAAACTTTTTCTAGTCAAAACCAACCAATTCCAAATGCGGAAGCATTAAGCCATGCCTCCTACACCACAAGTTTAAACTTGCAAGCAATACCTGGGACCATTCTATTTATCCTTACTCTTATTCGCTCAATCCTGGAGAATAAGGTTTAAGGCAACATAACATTACCATAATAATGGTAAACAGGAAATCATCAAGACCCAGATGCCTTTCTTAGTAACCTATATGCTTGAAAAACATGAGCTCCAAGTTGATGATTTCCTTATATTCCAGTTATTACAATGAATTTAATTATTGAATACATACAAATTCTTATCCTCTTCACAACTCTCACTCACTCTTCAAATGCAAGGCTCAAGTTAGGATGACTTGTGTTTTCTTTATCCAAATTTTCTTTTGTTTGAAGATTCTTTCTGCCTATTGTTACTTTTATTATATTTTCTTTGCCAACCAAAAAATGAAAATTACCCATCAAGCTCCACAAGCAGTTGGTTAATGAAAGATTCATGATCTTGATTTTTGGTATGGATAAATGTACCACGTACACCAGCAAACAGGTCAAAATCCTCCACAAATATGATCACTGGAGCCTACAGACACCAGCAATCAAATCCAAGAAAAATGAGAAGGGAATCATAATCTAGAATTATAATAATAGACATTCCTATCAAAGATTAGATAACACTAAGATACCCGCTTACTATACAGCATGTACAAATACACACATGTACACACACAAATATAATTTACTCATATAACAATCAGATCAAATGAATAATACACTGACTGAACCGAATGCTTGAGATGAAGGCATGGAGGAAAAAAAACACACACAAAATAAATGCAGCCATGAAAAATTCATAAGATAAGATCAAACTTTTTTCTGTGAACTATATTTTTATTTTGGACTAAGGGCCCAGTTCCCTCATATGAATACATAGAAAAAATCAATTCATATCTGTTTGTTAAAAAAGTTGGCTTAAAGAGCATAACCAAATCCCTTGCAGTTTGAAACAATTCGCGGACATTGGACGCGCTTTGTCCGACCCACAATCCAGCCTCCAGTTGTTGGGCCTTAATTTCAACGACAGGCACCCTAGCTTCTGCAGCTATAGCCAGTGCTAGCGATGTCTTGCCTGTGCCCCTCTCACCTACAATGAGAACCCCCTGCAGTGTAGAAAATAGTTCTCAGGAGCAGATTTTAGCCAGTGATGTACACATTTTTAATATTTAGTGAACATCTGTTGTTATGCCATGAATGGGAGCCAAAACTTTGACATATTCAACAATGTTCTAAGATAGAAACTTAAAAGTTGATGCAGAGAGAATAAAGATCATATTTATTCCACAGTAAAACAGAAATAAACAAAAAATGGAAATAAAAACAAAACAGTATATTGTTAATACTTATAAATCACATACCCGAGGAGCTCGGGCGCCCATTTCTTGGAATGCTTCAGGGTTTTGCAAAAATGCAACAACTTCACTGATTTCCTCTCTCATAGTCTCAATACTAGCAAAGTCCTTCAAAGGTATTGGTGGTTTCTTCACTCTCTGCAGACCAGCAATGGATCTCACAGCTTTTTTCTAGATAGAAATATATATACTATAACAATAAAATTTCTAGTAATCAGCTTTTAACCTTCATCTGTTCAAAAGCCGTTTTTATAGGATCAATGCCAGTCTTTCTCTTCTGCCTGATCCTTCTTGATTTTTGATTTATATATGACTTCTGCAAGATATCATTAAACGTAATAATACATTAGTAAGGAAATCATCTGGCAAAATGCTATTCCACGTCATCCCAGCCAAAAAGTAGAAGAAACAGATAAATGAAAGCAACAAGTAAAATCTACAGACAATAAAAAAAAAAAATCAGTTTGATGAAGCAGAAAACTTAGTATAACTGCTCAAATAAGCCAATTTAAGTTATGAAATGAGGCTTAGATTACAATTCTTTTTGGTTACAAAGCCAACTAAATTGTCGTTTTAAGATCATTTTCCTATATTACTTCGGTGAAGCTAACTTGGAATAGCCTCTACGTGTTTTAGGTCGGCTTAAACATCATATTACGCTCACAATGTGCTACAACAGTGATAAGTCAAGCTTAAATTAAGTGGCAGACACCCAAGCTTGGGTTAGGAATTCTCTAAAACCATAGCAACAATAAGAAGGTTACATAAAAATTTAAACATCACAGTTCCCGGAAACAAAAAGGATAAAGTAATACCACTCGCTGCAACTTCTGCTTATTTGGATTTCTTCGTAAAGGACCATAGCCAAAGAATCTTGGAATTTTCTTCCTCATAAATTGGAATATATGAAACAAAACAAACCCATATATGGTAGTTGTGATGAAAAACCAAACGAACCACACTAAGTCATCTCTTTTTCTGGACTTGAAACTCAATTCTGCCTCTGATTGCCATTTTAAGTACCATGTGGAGCCAACTGTCTCGCCTATTTCCTCAGGCCAAGCCATCCCCAATCGAATTCTCACCTGCAATAGAACAGCAACAAAAATCCAAAGAATTCGCAATGGATAAAAGGGGAAAAAAGATGGCAAGTTATAAGCTCAAGCATACCGGGTAAGGTAATAAAAATTCCACAATAGGAAACCCTATCATCACCATTATGTCATCAGTTATATCCTTACTTTTCTTAAAGACCCAATCCATTGCCTTCGAGACAATTTCATTATTCCACAACCCATTCAAGAACCGATGGGACATCCTTAATATTAAGAAAACCTGTTGACGGAAATCCATCTCTGAGAAAGGAATCCACATCAGATGAACTGTTGTTGGTATACCAGAAGCAATCATTTTCATATACAGCCCATCAAATCCCCCAAAATCTTCAAAGTGCATGTCAAATTCCTGTAAAAGGGAAACAAAGATTAAAGCATAGTGATAATCACTATACAAAAAAAATAAAATAAAAACAGAACTTATAAAGCTATAACCTTTATGTCAACATAAAATTCTTTATCCTCCCCCTTTAATGCAATATACATGGCACCCCAATCATGTCTAATCCGGGCAAACTCTATTAGTTTGTTAGAGACAGCATAAGGAACAGCCATTGAATCCATTTCCCATCTACTTTTCTCTTCATTGTACCAAGTCCTTGACACTACTCTATCTCGATCCAAAAGAATCCTTTCCTGCAATGAACAGTTGGTAAGTTAGAAACACAAGATGATGACTGACAACAAATATCCGACAAAAAATGTTCAGTCCAAGTTTCATGTGTGAAGCAGATAGCAGTATATATTATAAGCATTTGTGTTTCGTGAATTCATAAATATACTGTAAAAATCATTTAAAGAAAAAGGCAAAATCAAGGAGTTTAGTAATCATAATTTAAAATTTAAAAAAAAAAAAAAAAAAAAAATCTGTTAAGAGACATGCACAAGTTCAATTTGTCACTCTTGAGCGTTTGAACAGTGCCCAGTTTGTGTACTCTTCGTTTGTTTTAATGCAATACTGGAAAAATTCTTGAGTCAAACTGAAGGTCATATGTTAACATAAAACACCTGTCACTAGATGCTCTAAATCCCATTATAAGGTTCCTTACCTTGTAAATTATGAAAAGGGATGCACCAGTAAAATCAAAATCATAAGCAGCTATAATTCATTGATGTATCATTAGAACTAAGTAAATACAACCTGTCTTTCGGCCACATACTGTCTACCGAACTCAGCATCTGCTATTAAATTCCGTTTCAAGTCTGCCTTGGCTTCTTCACGCCATTTCTTCCAACCATGATACAAATGGAGACTAATAGCTCTAGGAACCACAACCTCCTTACTTCCAAACATCCACTTCAACTCAACTTCAGGAAAGCCCTTGACTATCTCATCTTCTGGTGAGTAAATGACGTAGCGCTTTTCCTTGCCAAGCTTCTTCATTTTTGTTCTTATCTCAGCTTCCAAATTCATTTGCAGCTCTCTTGAGTCTCTAAGACCTTTTCTTAAACGTTGAGCGAAGTCAATAGAATCTTGATCAAAGAACGGTCCAACATCTTCAACTTCTAAAATGCTAGGAAGAATTATCTGTTCTAAATGTTTCCTTTGTGCAGTTTCCAAGTCTTTCTGAACAACATATTTTGAGAGATTGGTACTTGAGCTTTTAGGCAAGCTGCAACCACAAAACTTATGGTTACATAACGGCATATAGCTTCACAGGTTAATTTCATAAATATACTGATATAGATTAAAAGCAAGTTATAAAGGCAGGTGACTAAATATAAAATATTATCATACTATACCTTTGAATGTCCTTCCGTCTCATTTCCAGTATAAATCTCTCCACCAACTGGTCACATTCCCTCTCTATAAATAATAGTTCCCTTACACCAAAACTTAATGCCGCCGTTTCCTTCCTTAAGATCCAGTCCTCAATTTCACTAACTGTCTCCCATATTTCATTGTAATCACGCTCCAACTCCATCGTTCTCTCCTCTAGCCTCTTCGACTTTGTCTTGTCTTTCTCGTTGGCCACCTTCTTCTTTAATTTACCATAATCATAACCACTCGTAGTTTTCAGTGCCTCCTCAACGATTTCCTCTGCCCGTTTCACCAAGTTATCTTTCTCTGTTGTCAGCTCTCTTACTTCCACTTTGAGCCCCCTCATAATCTTATTTTGCAATTCTTCACTCTTCAGTTTTACATCCCTCATCGCCAGCAGTACGTCGTTGATATCCCCATTTCCTTTCCTGACCTCTTCTATGCTCTTCAATACACTAGACACTTTCTCCAGCAACCTCTTTGTAGAATCAGAATACTCGTGGCCCTTTGAATTACTCACTTTCCCTTTTCCCTTATCTTTCTTTTCCAAAATAATCTCCTTTGGCACCGGCGCAGCAATTGCAGGAACTCTTAATGCCCCAAACGGAGAAAAACCGATTGCAAAACAAAACAGTACATAAAGAATTTGCTTCAATATGAATTTGGATATCCTTCCCTCCTTTTTTTCATAATTTATACTCTTCACAGTTAAAACGTTTACTTGGTCTTCTGTTTTCACCGACTGAGAGCTAGTGGCAGCTTGCAAGACGGATTCTTCCCCCTCTTCTGAATGGATAAACATTTCGCGAAAACTAAGTGTCCCGACACTAGAACCGACTAAAATAGGTTTTAGTGGTTTCTTCTGGGACTTCGAGATGAATCTTTTATTTCGAATGCAACAAAACGCGGTGAATGGCAGCCGTAAGGAAAATCCATATGGTGGCGGAAATTTAAGGGCGAGGAAGCCATGAAACGGAGAAGAAGAAACAGTGACCTCCATCGGGATGAGAGGCACAGTTTAAAGAACGGAAATGTCCCAGACCATGACAGCCATTACGAGGTTATTAAGATAGCACCGGCAAGGGTTGTAGTGCCCCCGTTATCTCCCAGGCCTGCAGGCGGCTGAAAGATTGCAAGGGGTTTAGCATAAATCGGCGCTAAAGTAGAGCCTCGGCGGGGCATTGGTAGGAATCAATTAGGAAAACAAAATTATTACCGTTATTTTATTTTATTATTTACATTATAAATTTTGTAGGGAATTAATTAACCGTATGTTATTTTTAATTAACATAAATATGTATTATTAAAATTATTTAATTAATCCTAGTTAACATAATATATTCTTTAACTACTTCGTAATTCAAATAATTTTAGAAAGCCATTAAATAAAAATATTTAAAGAAAATGGCTCTAAAGAGCCATCTAACCGTTTAATCCAAACAGTTCTCTAGGTCATTTTTTAATTTTTTTTTTTGTTTAACAACTCCATAAGACTATTAGTCACTGGCTTAAATGTTATTAATCTTAACATTGGGATGTCTACTTTGAAATGAATTGCTACATTGAGACATTGTTTAAATTTCAAAATGTTTGTCACATCAATCGGTGTTGACACATTAATTATTATTAAGGATATAATTCTTCTATTATAACCCTTTTTTATACTAGAAACGACAAAAGTTACATAAAGTAAAGAGGAGCTAACAAGCTTTTAAAAATATTAATTGGTAACATTTGTTTTCAATTCTTATGATAATGACTAAAAAATTAGTGAAAAGGTAAAAAAAGTAAGGGAATTAATTAAAATACCCTAATTTTTTATTAACCCACCCCCAATTAATTTTAAAAAATAAATTTTTTTAACATACTCTTAATTAAACGGCTCTCAATAGGTATTTAGGAGATAATGTTATATTAATAAAGATTAATTAAATAATTTCAATAATTGTGTTAAATAAAAATAGGATTCATTTAATGAATGATATATAAGAATATATATGAAAATATTAAGAATATATTTTCTATTTTAGAATTTAATTACAAAATAAATCTTGACTTTTTAAAAACATTGTTTCTTTCCAATATATTAAAAATGATTTTAAAATATTATAATTAATTTCAAGTAAATATATTTTAAAATTAGAAGTACCTATAAATACATTTAATCATATTTAAAAAGTTGACGATTATGATTACCTTTTCTATTAACATTCATTTTAATTGCATATCACAATGAGGATATTTCAATCTCTAAATTCTTAAAAGTTAACTACACTATCCTCCTATTAGATAATAGTCCTAGAAGCTTATATTGAACCATATATAGTACTTATTAGGTGCTAAAATCTTGAATGTCTCCCACCGTTTTTTGGACGAATTTGTTTGGTTTTACTCGTAACTTGTTGATCCTTTCATAACAATAAAAGGCACAAGACTATCTATCCTTCTAGTCGTAGTTCAACAACTCTTTGTTTATTTTCAAGTATGTTCTGCAGTGAAAATCTAATAAACAAGAGAAGCATATAAATCGATTAGTTTTTCTATTTCAGAGTTAACTTGAATCATATACAACAATGGTAGGATCCCACTCCCTCATCAATCCTACCTTAATTGTCTGTCCAGCAGTGGCAGTTTGACCTTCCAGATACAATTTTAATCGAATGAATGGGCTAGAAGCTCGAGTGCCAATCCAAAAATTCGTTTGATCAATCAATGACACTCTTCACGAAATTTGAGACCTTTAAACGCAAAATGATATCAGGTGTTGGCTGTCGTTTAATATAATATAACAGTCGTTGACTGCTGAATTTCTTGTTTATAGCCTCTATCTATCAAAATCAAAATTAATGACATTTATATATTTTGTTTTTCAAATAAATACAAAGTAAACGACGTATCTACTGTTTTACTATTCAAGCACACCACACCAATCAATCTTCCAAGTATTACAAAACTACATTGTGAACACGTTCTGTAAATTTATGATAAAATCCACTTGCACTTGTGAGTATAGAAAACTAGACCCTCGTGGTAGCAAATAGCAATTTCATTAACTCAATAATTGGATGTTAATATACATTGTCTCAAGATTTTATTTTTTAAAAAAAAAAAAAAATAGTTAGTAACAATTAATTAAATTAAAGCGTTAGAAAGACGAGGAGGATAGAAAAGGCTCTACTCTGTTCCCCTAAACATCCGCCCCATGGAGTCTGGAGTGAATCCTTCTACAAATTCTATTGCGTTCCATTGCATTCTTAAATGTTCAATTTCAATTTCAATTTCAATTCAATTGACGCTCTGTCCCTGCGATCGAGAGTAATCATCAAGTAGTAATTGTTGTCTTTCTCAATTTTTCAGAGATAGGATGATTCATCGTAAGTGAGCTCTGATGCGGTAAGATGAGCTTTGCCACTGCCATTATGTCCCTTCTTCCGATTTCCCCCACCACAAGTAATGGTAAACTCGCACCCATAAGCGGTGCCGAAACACGAAAACAACCCACTGCGGCTTCTGGGCGGCCGTCTCGGAGTCTGACCAACTCGCCTTGGTGTTGATTTCAGCTTTTTATAGTCAAGGTGATCGTATACCGGCGGAAGCTCTGTCCGCCATCTATCCATCTTTGTCTTTAGCCCATCCGTGCCGTTCTTTTCTGACCATCCATCAACAATTACCGATCCTCCCGCAGCATGCGGTGGCGGCATCGGATATGACACCGGATATATCCCCTTGGCTATAGCCGCTGCCACCACGGACGGCGACGGTCCTACGTCGGAGCAGAGCGACCCGTTGGCGTTTATAATCCCTTTTTGCGGCACCCGAACTTCGGAAGCGCCGTTCAGCACAGAACCATTACACATTGAGCCGGCACATGGTTTTATTGGACAGAACTCATCCAAGGTGGAATCGTTTTTCTCGCTTTGGGAGCGTTGGAGGGTGGTCGTCAACTTGGAATTGTTCGGTGGGGTTTCAAGACCCAATTCACTTTCATTTTCCTTGGTTTGAGTTGGAAGATTTTTCTGCTTATTAACGGACATGAGATCCCAATAGCCAACAGCGGAGGCGCTGAGCTCGGAATGGAGTGGCATGCTCCGCATTGAGCTATCAAGGAGGGAAACGCCAATGTTGAGAATCCCTTGGGGACGGCCTGAGGGTCGGCGAACCTGTAAGGAAAGATGATGCATCTTTGGTTTACGTTTGGCTGAACGAGCTGAGGGAGGGAGGAGATTGCTCATGTTGACTCCTACGGTGCCAATCAGAACGTCCTTAAGCCAAGCCGAGGCATAGATTTCGACCACAAGTGCAGAGTTTTTGTCGTTCAGGAATTCATCATCCACTCGGAAAACGAACTTCTCGTTCCATATGGGATCGACGTCGCCATCTTCGTCTATCCGGGTGGTTAATCTGCGCTCCGGGTGCAGCCATGCCACGGCATAGGCTCGAATGGATTTTGTAACAGGGGCAAGTTCCTGCGCAGATATCAGACTAATTTCTAGGATTTGATTTGGAGAAGAGAGCAGAGACATTATTCTGCAACGGCGACGGTGGGATGGAGATTGTGGTGGTGAGTCGGGACACCCACTCGGCCGCTGTTCGCCCAGAATGAAAGGTCTCGCTCTACATTAACGGAGAAATTTGATTTGATTGTATTATATTGGGGAGTCATGGTATAACCGTGTCCGTGATGCAGGAAAAGTTGGTTTTTATTTTGGGTCATAACGCGCCGCGATGTGTAAGGACGTAAGAGAGGCCGTTACATGCGTGATCAGATGAAAGGGTTAACTTGGAAATTGAAAAGTACAACTGATCTGGATTTGATTATTATGGCACGTTTTGTTTAACGCCAGCAATGCACTGCGGGTTATCTTTCTGACATCACATCACCCGTAATTTTAATTTAATTAAATTGGCCACTGAATTGTTTGGAGTATAAGCTCAACCAGGTCTAACTAATCCGATTGGATGATGTGATAAAATTATAATAAAATATATTTTATTCAAATTTAATAATAAAATTAAAATTGGGGTGCACTTTCCTATTCTTCTTAAATTTTTTTTTTAAAGCAGTACTCCTATTGGGCAGATAGAAGTAGGAGAGCAAAACAAACCAAAATCCCAACTCCTCTAAGACACCATATTCCAAAAGTTTCATCAATCCTATCCAACAGAAGCAATTAATAAATTAACAGCAAAATCTATCGTACTCAGTTGAGTTAACCCACCGAGTATTTGCACTTTGCAGAATAAACCATCCATCTCTCAAAATCAAATGGATGTTCCCTTTCCTTTTCATTCTTCTGTACTCATTCTCTGTTTTGTGCTCTTGCTACCATCTGCAAAACCAGTTTCTGATGGTAGCACATTACTATACAAGAGCTGTGCAAGCCAAAAATTGGCTCAAACTCAGACTCAAACGCTTTCCTCTCTTTTCCAACAACTCATTGCTCAATCCTCCGAATCCAAATTTTTCAAAACCACGGAAATGGGGAGCGATGATACTGCCATCTCAGGACTCTTCCAGTGCAGGGAGGATATCAGCAGAGAAGAGTGTTTCAACTGCGTCAACTTGCTAACGGAGATGTCGAGCACCTTGTGCAGCCAGTCAGCGGCAGCTCGAGTGCAGCTGGAGAGGTGCTACACCCAATACGAGATCGATGGATTTTCAGATGACGACATTGGTGATTATAAAAGGAGTCTGCTAAACAGCGAATGTGGGGAACCCACACTGGATTATGTAAATGCCAAATTTAGAGAGTTAATGGACGCGGCCTTCGTCTCCGTGCAAACTGAGATTCTAGACAGTAAGGTAGACTTCTATGCAAGGAATTACGAATCAGTGATGTTGATGGCACAGTGTGAAGCTGATTTAGACGCTTGCGTGTGTAGTGAATGCGTGAGCGATGCAATCCAAGTAGCTAGGGAAGAATGTGGTACCTCGCTTTCAGCACATATTTATCTTGACAAATGCTTCATGACCTACATGTACCACCCGGATGCCACTCCCGGCAATTCATTCCCAGGTAATTTAAGTTGAAAGAAAGAAATCACATGATAAATAATTAAATTATATTTTAAATATTTTTGAGTAAATATTTCTTGCTGTATAAACTTTGTGACACGTGCAGGGGTAAACAGAAACAATAGCAATAACAAAAGAACGGCAGCAATAATTGTTGGAGGGGCTGCAGCTCTCTGTTTCGGTTTTATTTTCTTGTTATTCCTCATATCTCGAAGTAGGAACAAAGAATACCACTAGATGGTTAGAAAAATGGAATTTCCAGTACACTGGAAAGTTAAGTAGACACGAGTTACTTATTGGAAAGAAATGCCTTTTTTTATTTTCCTTTTCTTTTAATTTGGCAAATGAAATGAATGTTACTTATTGTCATTTTATAACCAACGAGTCACTACAGATGAACTTGAATAATAAATATGGAAGGGAAGCATAATACAGTCTGAGCGTAAAAGTCATCTAACATGGATTATTAGACGATGTTCTAATCTGATCAAGCCATCTTGCCAGCAGTACCCTGACGCACTTTAGCACAATACTCAAATAAGCTCCCATCAAAACAACGCCTCACTGCTTCTTTTGACAAAAGCCCTTCTTCATCTTTTGCAAGAATATACAAAAGCCCCCATTCCAGTTTACTCGCAGCCCTGAAATTGGCGTAAAAGTAAAATTGAGCAGGAAATTGTCAACGCAAGTACATGCATGCAGATAGATGAAGAGATAGAGGTAACCAGCCAAAGAAATCAAATGTCACTCTGTTGGCTTCAGTCATGTGCCAGAGCTCTCTGAATGTCAATTTCTCAGGCACTGTACAAGCATACTTGCTGAACATATTTTCGAAATTGGCTGGGATGAACCTGAAAATTTTGAAATAACTCAGGCTCTTAGAAAGTATTTGATGTCATCATGAACCACAACGAGCATCTATATGGTATTCTCATTACCTTCCCTCCGTGTCGTAACTTCCTGAGTCACTTCCATGCTTTCCCCTGTGGATGTTTTCTATGTAAATCGCGAAGAAAGGTGAAGGTAGCCATGTCTGTTGGAGAACATGTCCAAATAAGCGGAAGGCATGGTAAGATATGTATATATAAATAGACAAGAGTTATATAAAACACAGACAGTCTTACAGGAAGAGTAGGATAACTCAGAGTTGCATGAATAAGGATCATAATTACGAGAGAAAAAACCACATTGAAACCAATTGTGCGTAATCCTGCAAAATGAGAATCAATTTTGAGAAGAAAAAAAACTCAAGAAAACAGAGCAAGCTCCTTCAACCGAGATAGCCATGACCCACGGAGGTTGATTAAATGAAATCTAAACCAGGAAGAGATAAATTTACATACCTTTTTATTTTCTAATTAATTAAGATGATAGATTTATATTAAAATAATGAAATCCCCTATTCTACATCAATTGACACAATAAAATTCCCTGAAGCGATCAAACAGAGTTATAGTATAGGTGCAGCAGCTTTATATTTAATTGAAATTGCTCCGAAATGAATACACTCTAGAAAATGGCTATTGATTTGATTTAAAGGCTGTAAATCAATCCAATCCATATATAAGAAAGGAAAGGTTTTGAAACGCAGAACTCCCAAGCAAACAAGATGCATGCGATCAGTGTCGCTTATTAACAAATTCAAAGAGTACCTCTGAATGTTTCCCATGGGTAGATTATACCATCATTGTCAAGGTCGAAGAACGCTGCGTGTTGCTGAAGAACGGACATGTTATTATGCTTGTGACCCCATGTACCATTCACGTTCTCTGTATCAGGAGCAGTCAAAGCTCGAGGCAAATCTGAACAGAAATACCCCAAACACCAAAAAAGAAAAGAAAAATCATTGAAATCGTCAAAATTAATGCAACTCCATTAAAATTTCTGCTTTTGGGTCCGATGATATCTGATCTAAAACCTTCCAAAATGTTTGTCATAGCTTTGAGAAGAAAGAAAAGGAGAGTGAAGATAATAGCAGTATTTACAGGGTTTGGGGAGCTTGGTGTCCAAGTCTGGTCGGACCTTTCTCTCAGCAGTAATTGGTGCCTTCTCGGCTAACGTTGACAAGGCTTCGTTGGATGCTTCTAGTGTGGCCATCGCTCTCTCGATTCACTCTTTTTTCTTTTTTATTGTGAACTCAACTGAACTGATCAGCAGTGCCCACTTTCTTTCAGCTCTTTTCATGTGCGGTGAACGAATGCTGAATAATAGGGAAACAAGCAGACACGCTCAACAGATTCCTAGTCACTCGCCTCGCTGCTCGTTAGACACCATATATATAGTTGGGACTTTGAATAATGACAAGAGAAGATAGCCCATCATAAACTCTTGTTTTCCCGTTTAGGCCTTTTGGGTAAGTTGGGCCGTACAAATTTATCTGGATTATTCATTATTCATATTTGGGATTAATTTTTGTACCACCCAAATTAATATTTGTGCCACCCAAGGAAGTCAGTGGGTGGGTGAGAGTATAAAAATGTGTGGTGCAAAAATCAATCCCCTTCATTTTCACATCTCGACCCAAAATTTAACCGACTTCTTATGCCTGCTCAAAAATATGATGCCGCGTTTTCTTTTATATCTTTTACTTTTCTTTTTTGATCAAATGTACAAATAAAATTTTCCCACTTAAAAAATGTATAATTGCTGAAATTGTTGAAATAGTGCAGAAAAAATATGCAATCATGATCACTTCTATAGCATTTTTATTTGAGATAGAATGCGGAATAACAAAATAAAATAGCTAACCAACATGATAATAACTATTTTATTTTTAAGGGCTTCAATTGAAAATTTATAATTTATCTAAAAGAAAATTAAACTCTTATCTCCAAAAGAAACTTGTATTGTACACAACTAGTGTAAAAAAAATATGCTGATAATGTAAAGCAAGATAAATCGGTTTTTTTCCCCAAGAATTAAAAAATGTGAGAAGACAGATACATTGACGCGCAATATCCATGCCGTTTTAGATTAGTTATGCTAATTTGTGGGTTGACAACGATAATTTACATCCACGAATCCATGTGTAGTTTCGCAGCTAAAAATAGGATGGTAAATACAGTGTCGTTTCCATTGATTTTCTTTCTTTGAATGATTAAGCGGAAGGCTAAAGTTAGACGCAAGGCAACGCAAACCACCATAATGAGTGAAGTTGGATAGGAAATGGTATGGTAAAGTTGCCAAAAATAATATGATAATGAAAATGAATCAATGATTATAGAGAAGTGATTAACACACTTTTTTTTTACTCTCTTATTACTTAAAATTTCCTCTCTCTTCCCTACACCGTTACACACTCCCCTTGCCGGTGAACTTCATTATCGTTTGTTATTCTTCTTCCTCTTTCACTTCCCTTTCTCTTTCCTTTATGCACAAAGCTTAGTTGGTTCATCCTTGAGTAGCTCCCACGGCATCGAAGCAAATGCGCACCACCCCTATTGACATCGAAACTCACCGGAGCTCATACCACACTGAAGAAGGTAAAGATCCTAACCCTACACCAATACATTGCTATTTCTGATTATCAATTGAATATAGGGAGTGTTTTTATAAACGACTGTTATTTATCACGCAAAGTTTTTTTTTTTTTAATTTTTTTTTTAATTCTTCGGATTTATAAATCCAAAAATAATATTTCAAGCATTAAATCAGAGTTATACCTTTAAAACAAGTATTTTATAACTAAAATAAATAAATTCACATATATATATATATATATATATATATAAATTTCTTTTTTTTTTTTTTTTGAAAAAATACCAATGGCCATTGACAAGAG
The DNA here is from genome assembly GCA_022379115.2 of Bauhinia variegata. Lineage (NCBI taxonomy): Eukaryota > Viridiplantae > Streptophyta > Magnoliopsida > Fabales > Fabaceae > Bauhinia > Bauhinia variegata. The sequence continues at coordinate 23,657,931 of CM039438.1, forward strand.
GAGTGGTTGGAAAAGGTGCAATGCTTCACTAACATGGCAGTGTGCTACTAGTTTGGGTAAAACGGGAGTGTGCCATTGTTGCACTGGTTCGCTGTTCTATCATTAAGGAAATGCAAGGGAGTGTATCGCCGCCATAAGTGAAAAACTAGTCCGAAGGAGTGAACTGACCACGTAATTAAGGAGTGTGTCCATTTTCTTTTTTTTTTAAAAAACAAAAATCAAATGATAATATTGTAATTTCATAATGTTAGGAGAGTCTGTAAGGAAAGATGTGCACTGCCTTAAACAACTCTAGAGTTAGATTAGAGCATTTTGGACCATGGTCCATTTTCACTTTCAATAAAATAGCAGCAGCCTTTCACAATCACAATGAGCCAACATTCACTAACCTTTTTATACCTTAAGTCAACATCTAGCGATTGGTCATCACACACCATTACGCGAGATTGATCCGAATCTGACGGCGCAGAATGAACATTCATTTAGTATGAGCTGCAGGATAGCATCTTCTCACTTGTCCAGGAGAATTTCCCACTAATCGTAGGAGTCAAATACAATCCAATGCAAAAGCTTGTACGTCCTCTCTTTCTTAATTCTTATGGACGAAGTTTCTGTTCTTAGATTGTTTATGTAAAGACGACAAACCCAAAAACGTGTGCAATAGATTAGAACGCCTCCTTCTCTACAATCTTATAGGCTCCACCTGTCTTCCAGCAGCATCAGCTTTCTGCCCGAATCCCAAACTTTTCGATTGATTCACTTTTTGGGTTTTCTCTGAATTTTAGGTAAAGTTTTCCATATATTCACTTCCAATTTTCAGGGGACACTGCTGATTGTCGCCTCAATTGAGATAATTTGAATTTAGATAAATACTCAACATTTGCTTATCTGATTCTGTTCTATGTTTAATTTTGGTATTTGTTTGTTTCTGTATCTGTGTTTTGATCTGTTTTCCTCTACTCTGGATCGAGTCCTTTCAATAATCGATTATATGACCTCGTGATTTTAAGTGTTTGGTCCTAATTCTCGTGTCTCTGCGACACTCGGGCAGTGCAGCTATGATACGAACCCTCAGGTTGTGGTCTGAAATATTTATAATGTGGTGATTAGGAGTTGAACTAACCCATCCCCTTCTCCACTTTCACTCTCCTAATTTCTATTTTCAGCGACTTCACTGATGATTGAAATGAACCCTATCTAACTTAACTCATTTAAGTACTCCACATAGGAAAAACTTCATTTTCGGTAGCATCGCATAATTGTTAATCGTGACGTATATCTTTGATTGAGTCTCATATATATATATATATATATATATGTATGTATATTTCTTTTAAATTTCCCTCGCCACTTCAACCTCTAATTTGCATCAATAGTGAGCTTCAAGGCTTAGAGCCCTCGACCTGTAATTGTCAATACCAATGGATATGTTCAACTTGCAGGTGTTTCAATTTGTGCATGAACAATGCTATTTGAGCTGGGCGTTCTTGCCCGGACCAATGCAAGGAGACAACTGACTGATGCCACTTGATTTATAGTATGATTGAGCGGCCATTGACACAAATCAATAGCTTGTGTACATTTCAATTGATCCGATAATAAATTCGGGTTTATATTCCCTGACACAGTAGCTTATCTCGTTGTATGTATTTTATGAACTATAAAGTTAGTCACTGAATTTCCTTTTGTGTCCCACATGCGAGCTGGTCTCTCATCTAGAGCAAAGAAATGTTTTTCCTGTTTTGCTTTCTATTTAAAGTGTAATAAATAGTTAAAGTTCAAAACATTCTCACTGGTGCATTCATCACATATTTGGGCTTGTGGTAAGAGTATTACAGCAGCATTGTTTCTGTCTGCTTGCACAAACTATGCTTTTGACTTGAGAAATTACAAAATCTAGGCGGACAAAAGATAATTTGTCATAAGTATTTAAGTAGCTGACATACAACTTGCTTTTCTCATTCAGATAAAGTCAGACTAAGCTGAGTTACTTGGGAGTCTCCAGAGCTATGTCTTCATCGTTTCCTGTTCTTCCCACTCCTCTTGAAGACAAGTACATTAAACCCCCGGATTCTTTTCAGCTATCCAGTGTCCGAGCTCTCACTACAAATCCTGCTTCTGCGCAGGCTTCCCCATCAAATCCCAATGAAATCCCTATTTCCTCATTTTCAAAACATGATAGCAAAATTCGAGATTCTCCCTTTATAACTAGGACATTAGGTGACTGTGTGTCTTTTTCACCTACGCATTCTTCCCATTCAGAACTGCATCCTTCACCATTCATTTCTCACCCTCCAGAAACTAATGATATTTCCTGGTGTTCAGATCCATTTCAGGATCTTCTTAATTTTCCTGAAAATGTTTCCCTCCAGAATGATCATGTGAAAAGCAGTGCTTGTTACATACCAGATGACAATGCCAAAAAAGCTGATTTTGGGGAGTGGGTTGATCAACTAATCTCGGTTGATGATTCTCTGCACCCAAATTGGAGTCAACTTCTTGGAGATGATAATGTAGCAGATTCAAAATCAAAGGTTTGTTTCTCGTACTGATTTTGATATAGTACTGCAGAATCTTTGAATGCTTGTGCTCAACTGTGAAATTGACTGGAAGATGTGGGTCACATCTCATGCCTGGATAACTTTTTTTAGTTTGATGACTGAGATTTGCATGCATAGACTAGCTATTGGTGGAGTTAAAAAATGAAGTCAGTTTTGATAAAAGTTTTAGGCAATGCTTGGTGACTTAGTGGTATGTGCTTGACTGTCAGTAACTATATAGTTATGGACATAAGTCAAACAGCCATGATCATGCCATGGAGTTCTCTTCATCTGAAATTCCCCCTTTGGAGAGAGGATTACGTATTTAGGAACATTTAGAAGCTTGATTCTTTTTGCAATTTGCTTTGTCATCAGATGTTTATTTATTTGTAAATACTGTTCATCCTGCCTTCCCTTTTCTTCAATGTCCATGGTTCTCATCAGTTTGAAATCTCTTGTTGTCATGTGCCTGAACTTGGTCCCTTGTTTCTTTTATTTATATCGTTGCATTTTCTTTTTTTAATGATTAAGGTGCAGAAACATATCCTACTCTCTTGATGCAGGCGACCCAGGTTTCCGAGCCGCAGCATGTACCATCAGGAGAAGTTAATGCCCTTCCTAACTCAGTTTCCACTGCACCCCCAACTAAACCGAGAATGCGGTGGACACCGGAACTACACGAGGCTTTTGTCGAAGCAGTCAATCAACTTGGTGGTAGTGAGAGTATGTTAACTTCTCGGTGTTTTCATATTTCTTGACCTTTTAACTGAGATAATCCTCGTTTTTATTTACACCATCTATATGTTGACATGCAGAGGCTACTCCAAAGGGTGTCTTGAACCTCATGAAAGTTGAGGGCCTTACCATCTATCATGTGAAGAGCCATCTGCAGGCAGACACAGTTTTTTTTTTTTTTTGTCTCTCTACACTAGCTCTTTTTTTTTTTTTTTTTTTTTGTTGGTAAAAAATGGTTACAGTAAGCTAGCCTTTTTATTTATTTATTTTTTCCAGTTTAGCTGTTCTACTTCATGAATGATTTGTCTTTTGATTTCAGAAGTATAGAACTGCCAGATACAAACCTGAGTCATCAGAAGGTATGTGAATGTTTGGAAGGCATTTCAATTGTTCATATACCTGTGTTAGAATTTTTAAGTATTCTTGATCTCTGGGGCTTTGTCATCGTCAAAAATTTTAGGCATGGTAGTTTGATTGCAATACAAGGTGCACCTTTTATGTATTGTCCTTTGTCATGCTTCTAAGGTTATTATTATTTCCTTCCCTTCACTGGATATTTGAACAATATATTTTCTTTTTCCCCACCTCACAATACACTTCAATGATACCATTTTTTCTGGTTTCCGTAACGATACATGCTTTTTACATCAATATGAGAAAATTGGTGTGAATATGTTGCTCTTTTCTATCTGCAGGAACTTCTGAGAAGAAGCTGACATCAATCGAGGAAATGAAATCTCTAGACTTGAAAACGTTAGTCTTTTTTGTTTTTGCCCTTATCTATAATATTTCCGTGATTATATTGGTCCATTTGTTAACTGATCTTTATTTCTGGTGTGGATCATTTACCCTTGATGCATGCTTGGAACAGCAATGTTAACTCAATGTAGCTTGTAATTTTTTATATGTATTTCACTATCTCGTAATTATACATTTGAATTTAATATGGTCTCTTCATGTTTGTACAAAATAAAATGGTCCTGAAAGGTTAAATTTTCATCGTTACTGTCATACATATTATTCTCGGTTATTCCATGTGATTTAATAGCTTGAATTGGAGATTAATGATGAGCGGCACACTTTGGATTTTGGTCACAGGAGTTTGGGGATCACTGAAACATTGCGATTGCAGATGGAACTCCAGAAACGGCTTCACGAACAACTTGAGGTACTGAATACTTATGATTCACTTCATCCTCCTTTCTTTCAAAAATTCATACGTACAATGTTCATTGAACTTCTCTTTTCTTGATACTTAAAAAATCTAGTTCTGTTATGAACCGTTATTCGTTAATGTATTAGGTGTAAGATACTAAGATTTCAATTGAATACTCGATTTGCTGTCTTTACTCATGTAGATAAAGTAATTTTCAACGTTGTTACCAGAAATGCTGCCTTGGAATATTTCCAGTTCAAGTAACATCAACTGCTTAATTGCATGTATCATTTATCAACTTTCCTGCATTCCCTCCATCTAGCAGCAGGTTTTCTGGTCTGTCCTCCTGCTGTACTTGTGCCTCTTTCCACCTAAAACTTATGAAGTAGGGACGCCTGGAATGAATATGTGTTCTGGATCTTCTTTCTGAGATAGAGTGACTTTTCTTTATTTATTTATTTATTTTTTTTTTTTGGTTGGGGGTTGGGCAGGGGGGTTTAAATCTTGGCATATTCTGATATTATAGCTGTTATGCAGATTCAAAGAAAGTTGCAAATTGAAATTGAAAACCAAGGGAAGCGTCTTCAAATGATGTTTGAGCAACGGAGGGAGATGGAAGATGGCAAGCTCAAGGCCCCCTCCTCCTTGGATGATCCCTCTGCTCCACCATCAAACACGGTGCCATCTTCCCCTCCTATTGACAATTTGGAAACCTCAAATGAGGGTCATACCACCAAATCTGGAATCACCAGTTGCACTGCAAAAACCATTTCCGGAGAAAGTTCCCTGGATGCAAGTGCGAAGCAAAAGGAAGATGAAAGTAAAAGTACAGATGAACATGTTCTAGGGGATGATCAGCTTGGTGCACCACCCACAAAACGGGCTAAGAGTGGACAATAGCAGAAATGTCCTTTAACTTGTGTAGAATTTCTGCTTCTTGAGATTTCACGTTGGATGCTGGTGATAACGATTTCACCGACTCTGCTCAGCAGCTAAGACTGGCCTCGTTGACCAGAGTGGTTCAGTTTCTTATGACTTGGGGTTAAATTTGCAGTGGGAAATTTTACTCCAAAGATTTGTTTGTAAATGCTTGGATATCTGTACACCCCGTGGACCTTCTAGAAACATTATTGGATTCAGGATTGCTCCAATTAGATAATTATGGAAATTCTAGAAGATTGCCTAACTGTCTTATGAAGTTTATATCATATTTTCACGCATCGATTGTCTAGAGTGAAGAGATCGATATTAAAAAATAATGCTGGTTTTCTTTCGATTGCCTTGGCTGCTTCATGCATGTGTGTATATATTAGTGAATTAACGAATTCAATTGTAGAAAAGGGTCATTCTGGCGCAGGCACGTAAGGGTTTCAGAGGGAGCAGAAAGAAGTTACTGGAAGCTTGCTCAAGTAATGAAGACGGCAACCCCGGTGGGTGAGCGTCCTCTGAAACATAACGGGCACGAACAACCTATCTTCAAAGTGTGTGACAATTTTGTATGTTACAGTCACAGCCTCTCTACATAGGCGCGGAATGTTTATTTATTTGTGTACATGCTGTTCTAACTTTGAATTGAGGTGAAGTAGGTATTAATTGGAAAGCTCACTTCAATTTACAACGCAAAACCTACTCTCTTTTTTTTTTTTTCTGAGAAAGTTAAAAATTGTATGCTACAAGAATTAGGTGGTAGTTTAGTTTTCTTAAAAATAATGCCAAAATAAAGTACAAAAAGTTCTTCCTTCTAGCATTCACAAACAGTTAGTGTTTACTACTTTTGGAACCCATACATCTATATAATGAGTTGGTAGTTTATTTAGGAAGATAAAATATAAATAAAAACTAACAAAACAGTAAGAGAAATATAATAAAAAATATGTAAAAAGTATATATACATTTTTAGATATACTCATACAATAAATAGAACTACTTAGGGAATTTGTAAATCCAATGATACATAACAACTATGTATTATCATAGAAATTTTTATAAATACAGCCCTAAATACCTATCAACTCCCCAAATTTTCAATGGTTAATGTTACACGAAATAAATCGTACTATTTCATAAATAAACTTATTTTACTGTAGAACAAATATAATTTGAATAGAAAAATAATATAAATTATATACATGCGTCTGATAAAAAAACAAAGTGAAAAAAGGAAAGATTTTCAGCGCGAGAGTGGAAGATTATATCACATACGATATTTTGGTCATATGTATGATACAACTTCGTGGTTTTCTTTTTCTTAATAAGTTTTTTTTTTTTGGGTCCATGAAAAATTTATCAGTACCTAGGTACATGTATGTTCTCCATGCTTAATTTTTTATTTGAAAAATTTATACTTTTTATTCGTTGGAAATAAGTTTAGAACTTAATTTTTAAAACTTTAGAAGAAAGAAAATAATTTTAGACGGTTTATTATATTATCAAATAATTTATAGAAAATTTATGCCAAAATTAAGTTTGAAATTTATGATTTTTTCATAGGAATTTATATTTATATACATATTCTTTATTTTTTATCTGATATCTGATATTTAAATACAAATTCTTAGACTTAGAATTTTTTTTCTTTTAATAAAAAAAATCTAACAACATCAACAAAATCGAAACTACAAAAACGGTTTAAGGATTTTGGTGTACTTATTACTCAGTAGTTCGATTCTCGAAGTGCTAAATAGTTTCCTATAAATTGTGGTGTTGGATATTATTTTCATGATGTAATTAGACGTACACGGAGAGAATTGGAATTGGGAAGATAAGGAAGAGAGGAGTTTGCATTTGCTTGGGACGCTTGTGCGGTTGTACTGAACAAGCTCTTGTTTTACTGTAGAAGTTTTGATCGTTGAAGGAAAGTGAAAAAAAATGTTGTTTCAGGTGGGGGGTCAAGGGGCTCGTCCCACCTTTTTCGAGATGGCAGCGGCTCAGCAGCTTCCCGCCAGTCTCCGCGCCGCTCTTACCTACTCAATTGGCGTATGCTAATGCTCTCTTTCTCTCCGTCCTTGTACTATTTCAATTTTGAAAAAAAATGTTGCATATTTATCTTCTTTATTTCCATTTGGGGAGAGTTTAAGCGCAGATGAAATTAGAATATTACGTAGTTACTGTTACAATTTTGAGTTCGATTTGGCTGTGAATGTGATCATAGAGCCATTCCACAATCCACAGGTGTTAGCCTTACGAAGACCATTCCTTCACAGGATCTTAGACTACGAAGATGAATTTTTCGCCTTGCTGATGCTGGTGCTTGAAACTCATAACCTACGAACCACAGGTTCCTCCTATTTTATGCCCCTTCTGTTTTGTGCCTTCCTGCATTTTCTGTTGATGCATCTGAGGAGGTCTTTTGGTTGATACTGTTGGCGCAAGCTTTGTTCCTATGCACACCATCCTTTTCTCCCTTGCTTCTTTATGGATGATAGAACTCCTCATTTAAGTCACGCGCATTTGGCATCTTGAAACTGAAGTAAAAGGGAAATGAAATTGCTATTGTGAATGTATATATTTTCAAAACTAAAGTATGGCTCCAACCTTACTAAATACTTGTGACTTTCTTTTCCTCATTTCCTTAGATGCTTCTTTCTCCGAATCTCTATATGGTCTCCGAAGAAGAGCAGTGAACATCAGAACAAAGAAGGATGTTGCTGGTTCGAAGTCTGATAATGGAAGTCCTCACTCTAATTTAGAGAAGCGGCAAAAAGTTCTTTCAGTTGTTTTTTTGGTACTATTTTCTTCCTTTACCATGTAGCACCCTAACTTTTTTTCTGGAAAAATTTCTTGGATAAGTTGCTTTATTAAATTTTTTTTGTTGAATGAAATAACTGCTCCGATTTTACTGACTCTGGATTACTAATAATGTGTTTTACTGTATATGTAGTCCTTATCTGCATTATTTTAAGTTCTGTATGAATAGTACAACCATTTGGCATCTTAGTTGAGTTTACCCTCACACCAAGTTCTCAACAACTCTATGTTTACTGAGTTTATATGTATCTCTAGGTTGTGTTGCCATATTTGAAATCTAAATTACATTCAATCTACAATAAAGAAAGGGAAGCTAGACTACAGGCCAGTCTATGGGGAGACGACAATGAAAGATTCGGAGATGTTGGCAATTTTGTTGAGGAAGAAGATTCTCCAGTGTCAAGACGAAGCTTGGATGCTGATGCATCCATTACAGCACGCATGAGAAAGAGAGCTCAGAAAGTTATAGGAGTTTGCTACCCCTGGTTACATGCCAGCACTGAGGGTATGACCACTCTATAATTGCAAATCTTAATCTGAAACGGAAGTTATAGAGACATAGGGTTCGCTATTGGTGGTTTCTTAACAGTTTGACCATAAGCAATTTATAATTTTTTAGTCACAGTCTTGTTCAGGAAAGCGTAAATCATAATCTTAAACGCCAATATGCCACTTGGCATCTACTGGGAAACTTATTTGGGCCATCAGCTTTACTTTTTTGAATTTGATGTTTGCTTCAAGATGATGCTGATTATGTATCCCAATTCATCGTTCCAAAGTCTGAACATCCAAGACCTTCTAAGTCTGAGTATTTACACTGCAGGGTTATCATTTGCTTATCAGCTGTTGTATCTTTTGGATGCTAGTGGATACTATTCTGTAGCACTACATGCACTTGGGATTCATGTTTGCCGAGCAACAGGGCAGGAGCTGGTAGATATTTAGCATATTACTCTCTTGTTTGCCAACAATTACCTGAATAAAATTAGTTAATTGATGTCTCTAGCCTCTTGCAGAATCTGAGTTATGTTTTTATCCATTCTCATTATTTTTTATGTCATTTTATATTTTCAGTGAAAAAAAAAATATTTTCTTACAAATTTGCAATGATGCATGTATGACCATGTACAAATTTTTTTAAAATGAATGCCTTGCTGAGCAAACTCATTTGTGACATTTTATCAGTTGTCAGAGTTTAACATCCCTTTCATGTAATTCTAGAATTTCTCCGTTTTCAAGTGGGAAACATCGTAAACAATTGGTTTCTTTCTTTTGTCAAGACTTAGACGAAGAAGCAGCCTATCAATTGAATGTATTTCAGCTTTCTCTTGTGTAGTTACTTCTCATTATGTGGTTGACTTTAACTTCACTCCTTTAATGTCAAGATAGATGGATACATCTTCCAGGATTTCAAAGGTACGAAACCTTGAACGGGATAGACTTCGTGGCCCTCAATGGTTGAAGGTATGTGAATTTTTCATTGCTCTGATGATAATTGTTAAATTTGTTTATATTCGATTTGATTTTATTTGTAAAAAAATTATTTAGTTGTCAAATTAAATGGGCATTTATTATATTCTTATTGTTAGGATGGTGAATAAATCTTGTCAAAGTTATTAAGTTGAAATATCATTGAATAAGATTGATTGAAGTTTGGTCCTTGTTCTATGAATTACTCTGCAGTCATTAAATTAATTGGATTATATGTACTTGCTTCAATGTTGATTGAGTTTCTTGGTCAGATTTGTTCATCATCAATTCTTGACTAATGCCAATGTTTTCAAGGAATAATTTACTTTATTTTCTTTCTTAATATTGTTATCGAAATTTGATTATTTTCTTTGACATTTGTGCACGGTAACTGAACTTTTAAATATGTGCCTTGTGGATGTTATTCTTGTCATTCTGGATGCAAAAGATTTTGATGCTGATTAAAATCAGTACATTGAGAAGAATAAATTATGCCAGTCTACTTAAATCTAAAATATCCTGAATGTCATTTCAATCAGTCCATTCAGAAGTTTACAAGCATCAAAAGTGATAGTGACCAAGTACTGTTTTCATATGTAGCGCTCACCAGTCTAATTCGACCAGCATAATTAAAAGCTTCTTTTACTATGTAATGAAATTCTGATTTATATAACCTTGGCTTGTATTATCTGTTACTGTAGGTAATACTGTCTTTCTGAATAAATGCCCTGTTTATACTCTATTTCAACCTTTTGGGCCACACTATTGATTATATGATGAAATTCATGGTACAGAGACTGCAAGGAGCATTGCTCAGCTGTACATATACAATACTTGATTATGCACAAACTGGTTTGATTGCAGCAGTGTTCTTCTTTAAAGTAAGTATGCTTGGCCTATTGATCAGTAATGCGCACATATCAAATATTACTGTCAATGCAGTCGTAGAAGCCTTGTATTCCCCATTCTGGGTGGTTAAGTTGATCTTAAATTTGGCGTTCTGTTCTATATAGAGGTCGATGAATACCTACATGCCTGATGGTGCAGTGGTGTGTTAAGACCTTTTAGCTTGAGATAAATATTAACACTTTTCGTTGTGTGAATCACGTGTAGATGATGGAATGGTGGTACCAATCTGCTGAGGAGAGAATGTCAGCTCCAACAGTATATCCCCCTCCTCCTCCTCCTCCTGCCCCAAAGGTGTCGCAATTCTTCCTACAATATCTCTCTTCTCCCGTGCTTGTTTTTACTAGCTAGTCCAGTGCATCACGAAAATCTGAAGTATGCACTCATTTTGATCAAATAAATTGGAACCTTGTGATACACTGAATTATGAGGATGATTTTGTCGCTCACTTACCCAAACGATCTGCGAGTCTAATTTATCATTATAAACAGGTCGCAAAAGAGGGGATTCCACTACCATCAGATAGAACCATTTGTCCCTTGTGCTCACAGAAGCGTGCAAACCCTTCTGTTGTTACAGTTTCAGGGTTTGTCTTCTGCTATGCTTGCATCTTTAAGTATGTTACTCAGGTGAGATGTCCAAACACCCTACCTGCCATCGTTCAAGTGTTTCCTGTATTATTTAGGACGTGGTAGCACATCTTCAATGAGTTCAATTCTCGTAATTCCTTATTTGTCATGCATAAACAGAAATATTGGATATGAAATTCCACTTCTTGTTTTACATATCATATGGCAAACCTCTGAGAAAGTCAAGGAGATTGTTACAATTTATACCTATACATTTTCTCTTTTTCAAGATCTGTTTGACCAGATGCGAGATGAACGGTACAGAACCTTTTGATACTGTTTATATACAAAACTTTTTCCCACAAAATCCCTGTGTATCTCCTCCACTTAGATTCACAAAATTCATGAATCTAACCTTTTTTATCAAGTAACCGGTTTCGGCCGCATTAGATTTCACTCTGCTTTGTTCATTTTTGTGTCTCACACGACCTATTGTTTTCTGTTTTGCCTCACTACAGTATAAGCGCTGCCCAATCACTTTGATGCCTGCAGCGGTTGACCAGATACGGAGGCTGTTCCATGATATGTAGGCCGACTTGGATAGGGCAGGGAAGGGATTGTATTAGCGAAGTTGCTTGGGATAGCTGTCCCTAATAAATGGAATCAATTCTTTAAATGCAGTAAATACTGTTTATTATCCCAATACAAGTTGTTGTTATAGCACTTTTTTATTGGTAGAGTTGGAGGATTTGGTAGAAAGTAGTAGCAGTAATGTGATTTTCCCTCGTCTTCAAGAACAAGACTCGAGTCATTCGTTGTACAAGCTTTAAACTACCCGTTTTTCCTTATAGAGAAAAAGCTGGAGATACAAGGACACTATCCCAAATTGGGGTTGCAGTATTTGAAACTATACTACCAGGCTTTATTCATGGTTTTATTTAAGAGTTCCTTAGTCCCAAAAAAATTCAGTCGTGTAGTGACAATAACAGCGTGCGAGATTATAAATTTGTTAAATTGATTCCGTTTTCCTAACTAGCACTGTAATATCAGTTTGTCTTCGATGGAGTATTCGACCCTCATTCATGAGGTCAAATTTTTTCTTTTATTTTTTGAAAAAAAATGGAACAATACTTAAATATACAATATATATGAAATCACCCTCCAAGAAGCCTTTGTCTCTAGTTGAAAGCTTTCTGTAGTCGAGCTCTAAATGGAGTAGAATTCCATTTTAGTTCAGCACCCTGCAACTGCAAGACCACCAATTCTTCAGTGAGGACAAAAAAAAAAAAAAAAATACAGAATTGTGAAAATTAATTATCATTACCTCCCTGCTTCTGTTCCGTGCATTTGAGTCCGGATAATCCATGGTCTGGGCAGTGTGACTCCAGTAGCTCCCAACAGTACCTATGATGGGCATCTCCTTGGGACTCCGGCTTCTGCTTCTGGGCCGTCTTGGAGATGTAGATGCAGAGAACTTGCTCAGATCTTCAATGGTTAATGCTCCAAGAATTGGCCTATCTTCATGACTTGCTGGTGAACCTCTTGCTCCTTTGGGTGGTGTGGTTTCCCCAATAGTACCATTCCCCCCACTCTTGGATTTCGGTGTGCTTACTTCCTCCTGAACTAACCAGCTAGAGAGGCTAGTGTCAACCCCAATTTCCTTTTCCACGTTGAATTTCTGTCTCGATTTCCGATTTGACAGCTTCAAACTAGGCTCTGGAGCAGTAATGGGTATATAGATATTTTCCTTTTCTTCTTCCTTCTTCGATGGCCGCATTACATTGGGTTTCATAAGATTTTCAATTGGATTCAATACAGAGGTAACATGTTGAATGCCATCATCTCTACCTGGGGTAATTTTCGTTGACCAAATTGCTTCTTTCTCTTTTAAAATTGAACTGTTAACCTCATTCTCGTCGTCTTTTTCTTTTTCGGTTGCAAAAACTTGTTTTCTAGAACCAATGGATACAGAGAACAAAGATTCCGAAGACTCTGTCCAAGTAGCCTCGTCTTCCCCTTTCTTGTCGTTCTCAGGGTCATCCAAATTGCTTTCTTTTAGATTAATATCATCGTATTCCTCCTCGCAGTAATCTCTGTATCTATAAACAGAGAAATTAAATGGCTTGCTTAATGCAGTGACTTCATTGAATAGTTCCTTGGTAGATAACTCTTCATTCGTATTGACACTCAAGTCAAAGGAAACCTTTCTGGCAACGCAATTTGGTTTCTCTTCGAGTTCTAGTTTTGTTTTGGATGTATTGATGCTCTCCACTACTCCCTCTTTCAATGCTTGAATCCCTTCATCTTCACAAAGATTTTCAATTGGATTGAGCACAGTAGAAACACTATCTCCAGTACTTTGACCTGACTCATGTTTCTCAGATTTTGTATCATAGCAGACAGTAGCAGGGAGAGGCATTGGACTGTTGACCTCATTCTCAGCTTTTTGGGCGGCAGAAGCTGGTTTTTTACAATCAATGGATAGAGAAAATAATGACCCTGAAGACTCTTCTTGAAGCATATTTTGATCAGCTTCACCATCCTCTTCATCTTCAGAGCAAACACCGTATCTACAATGGGAGGTATTAGAATTAGATGACTTGTTTGATGCCATGGACTTGGGATGTTCACTTAGTTGAGGTGTTTCTTCTTCGCTTGCTTTGTCTTGCCTTTTACTGGCTTCCTCCAACCTTTTCAGTAGTCCCTTGCCAGGTAACTCTTCATTGGTATTTGAGTTGAAGTCAGAATTAACCTTCTTTTCGGAATAGCTATCTGATTTCACTTCAAGATTTATTCTGAATAAATTTAGAGTGAATTTATTAAAACGAAAAGACAAAAAGGGTTCAAGGTTTGAGGAAAAAAATGTTGTAATCACAGCTCAGAATGTATAGCTTACTTGGATATTTCGATGCAAGTCCCTGGTTTTTCAACAATCTTTACCTCTGTAGGTTCAGCAGACTTGGGAGCTCTATCTGCTACATGGATCTGTACCAATTTTTGAGAGTTAAAGAGGGAGAGAATAGTAGAATAGAAATGGTATGAGTTTGAATATGAAACAGGGAGAAAGTGAGCTTACCTGGTCACCTGAAGAAGTTGGATTGGTCGAGTGTGTCTGTTTTCTAGGGCGTTTGCAAGCACCGAAGCAAGGTAGAAAGCACCCCATCATTAACTTGTATAAAGTGACTTTGCTTCTAAAGACGGAAGAATGAAGACTGGTTTATTATACACACGAAGGGGAGAGAGAGAGAGATTTAAGGAACAGTAGTGAAGAGAACGTGTCAAGGAAAAGCTCCAAAATCTGATGTGCTGGATTTTCAAAATTTGACCGTTGAGACTATTGTGAAGGTGGGACGATTCTCATAATTGGGCCCTTGGGCTTCATTTAATGAAAAGAAATGACCTCATAGTGTTCACTAAACTCTACTTTGGAGCTCTACCCAGTGGCTTCAATTAATAAATACTTCTCAAGTTGGGCTTGGATTTATGAGTCAACGTTCTCTTTAAATTAGATAAGTGAGTTATACATATATATATATATATGGAGAGAGAGTGTTAAAAGATATCGGACAAACAGTGAATGGAGAAAGATCAATCAACCCAAAATTACAAGTTTGTTAAATTGAAATACAAAATAAACATTTAAAAATTTTAATTATCACTTTTATAAGTATATTAAATTAAATTCATATTAAAATATTTTTCATGAAAATTTCTTCTACATAAATTTGTAAGTTCCTTGTTACGCAGGAAATATGACACGAGTGATGTAGTAGGTGTTCGTGACATCGTGGATTATTCTGGATGGACGAGGGGACATCGGTGAGCGGGTAGAGTTGATAATAATTGAATAAAGAGGGGATGGGATAGCTGGCTGCTTCACTTTTACTACTTTCACCCGTCCCCATCTGTCCTTTCCTTCGTCGACATCCGCCGGATCCCTTCCCTGCTAATATCTAAACGGTCCTCATTTCATGGGATCAGGACTGATCATATAATAATATTTCTCACTTAACACCACCCTCTCCATTTCTAATTGTTTTGTTGGTTGAAATTGAAATTGGAATTGGAATTGGACAACCTTGGCATCACCAACTTTATCATGCACAATATATTTTAGACATTCCCAAGAGACCTCCAAATAATCATTACACCGAGTCAGACTACACGCGCACTACCATTGGTCCACGTCTCCAGATGAGACGAGTCTATCATACTAGCGCGTGGGGCTGGGGCTGGGGCTGGACCATCCAAGCGTACTTGCCTTGCCTCTCCTCTGCTACTGCTAGAACCCGCTACCCCAAGCAAAGTGTTGTTTACACAGAATAAAAAGACAGACACGTGTAAATGAACCAGTATGCTACTCCCCTCACCCAACTCATCAAATAATCATCCACCTTCATGATTTTATTTTATTTTTTAAATACAATTCTCTCATCTATACTTTCGTAATATGCCAATTAAATTAAAGATTTCAAATCACCAAGTGCTTAAATAAGAAGCTTCTTCAGATATCTCAATTAAGCTTTGTTTACAAAATTTGTTATGAAGAGTAGCTCTGCCTTCAAATATAGAATGATTAAAATTATAAATGCTTCTTGAACTAATCATGATTATAATTTCATTTTTTTAAAATAAACTTGTTTAATTCAATTATTCATTCTGATTCACAGTCACAGGTGTTGTTTTTTGAGGTTGTCCACTTGAAAGAAAAGAACATGTATATATTGAGCACACAATTGCGTCGAGGACAGCTATGCTATAAATGATAACGAAGGAAGAGGGGGTGGGGGGACCACGCTTGGAGAATATATGAGAACTGCACCAGATGATCCTTCTCTCCATTGGTAAACGACTGCACTGCACTGCACACGAGAAGAGTACAGAGGATGAAATGTCTCTTTTTCTCTAAGGTACTCAACCTCTTGTGTTTCCCACTGCTTTTTCCTCTGTCTCCCTGCCCGACTCCTCTTCCTCTTCCTTGCCAAATGTGCTATCCTATCCTTTTCTCTTTGCTCTTTTTTCATTTTATTTTTTAAATTCTGGCTTTCTGTTTCTGGTCATTCTGGTAAACCTGTTCTTGCTCCTGTTCCAGCCTATTCTTATCTAACTATCTTCCTTGCTCGATTGCTTCTTTTGTCTTTAGTGGTACGTGTCGTTCTGCATGCCATTCCCATATCTCTTCGTTCTTTTGCTTTCTCTCTCGCGCTTATCCATTTCAAATTTTCATTTTCTTTTTTATTTTTAAATATCTATTGCTCATAATCTACACCTTACTCTGGTTTTGTTTGATTAGCGAGATTGTTCAAATATTAAATTAAAATTACGTACCTTTTTTTCACAAAATTTATCACGTTTTCTCGGTCCATGAGCATCTTGATTTTAGATATTAAGCACTGTACTCTCTTCTGTCTGTGAGTGTGAATAATGTATATGTAGTTTTGAGTTGATGAATTCTCGTGGAGACTGACAAATTTTATTTTTTCAGTGGTGGCCCACAACAGACTGTGTAAATTTGTGTCCTCAGGTTGGAGGAGGCACATGTTGCAGCTTTTTGTTGATGATGGAAAAGTTGGAAACAGTTTCTTTCTTGTGACGAGTTAGTTGGCTGGATTTTCCAGAAAAAGGGCTCCATAAAAGTAGAAAAATCGTTAGGAATTTTATTTAAAATGGAGCCATTAAATCAGAAATCTCTTGAGAGAGCGTTCTCACAGCGGGCTCTGCAAATGGGAAGCTCATTTTCGTGTCAAATTTGTGTAGTGGGGTTTCTCTGCGGAGTGTGCCTCACCTCTTTGTTTTTGGCTGCTCTCACTTCCTTTGGCACTTTTCAATTTGGCTTTGGTCGCTTCTCATTTTCAACCATCTCAATGCCTAATTCATCATTGGATTCAAGTTCCGATGTTATTAGTAAGTCAACACCCTCCTTCGTTTTCGATCATTTCTTCTTTAACTCTCTATAACCATTATTTGAATTTTTCGGCGTTGATGGAGATTATCAGATGAAGACTGCTTTTCAATAAATTTAGTAGAGTTGAAACTGTTCTCTCTTTTTTTCTTGAAGAAAATGAACCGCCGACATGATGATTTCCTAGTTCTTACTGTTCTCCAAAATTTAGTATAGATGAAAAGAATTATTGGGCGTAATGGTCTGGTCCTTTATCCACGAAGGAAACTCGATGAGAAATAGAATGATGTAAATCTTTAATCTTGTACCTGAAGCGACTCAAAATTGCACATGCTTTACGTTAAGTATACTCTAATAGCTCTTCCTTTTTGACTTTGACCATGACTATAACTATACTATACTAGGTAGACGATGGATAAGGCCTACTTCGTGCTTTGCATTGCTTAATTCTTGTTCTAACAGCAATAATAATCATAGTAATACGAGGCACGTGTGATAAAATCATGTTTTTAAGCCGCTAAACCAAAATGATTTGGATTGAATTAACTGCGAATATCTTTTTTATTTCACATTCTTAGATATGGTTACAAATAATTTTGAAGCTGAGACGGAGAGAATAGTGGATTGGAAGAGTAGCAGAGAAAGAGATAACGATGAGAGAGTCTGTTTGCTTTATTCAGCTTGGAGTGCAGCTTTCTTAAAAAAATCTACAAATGAGAAACATGGAATAAGTGAATCCGCTCTGCCAAATGCTCCTCATTTGGAAAATTGCAAGAGGAGAGCAGAGCTAAATGATCGCCTCGATAAGCGTACAGGGAATGAGAGCTTTCTGCCATGGACAAGTTGGAAGGGATTCTTAGACATGTACCCTGCTACTGCAACCGACCAACAAATAAAAGATTTTAGGCATCGAGCTACATCTGACGGTGCTTATCCGCCCTGGGTACGTTTCTGTAATTTCTTTTTATATCAATTTCTAGGACTAAGCACAAATAAACAAGTATAACGTAGAATGTTTTTGCAGATTGCAGGATCGGATGAAGAAAATTATCCCTTGACTAGAAAAGTACAACGTGATATATGGATCCATCAACATCCATTAAACTGCAATGACCCAGATGTCAAGTTCCTTGTAACTGACTGGGAAAGATCACCTGGGTTTGGCATTGGGGCTCAGATTGCTGGAATGTGCGGAGTTCTTGCCATTGCAATCAATGAAGGAAGAGTACTTGTAACTAACTATTACAACAGGGCTGATCATGATGCTTGCAAAGGTATATATATCATGTTATCGGGGGCTCTGGTGAATCTCGAATGCTGAAAAGAAAAGCTTTGTGTTCGTTTTGAAACACAGTTTTTACGCGTCTAGTTTCCTTCTAATATGTGTGATAGAGGAATGAATAAACCTCTCAAGAGAGCCATTTGAATGAGAAGAATTTTTCTTTTTTTATACGCAGGTTCTTCTCGCTCTAGTTGGAGTTGTTACTTCTTTCCAGAAACATCACAAGAATGTCGTCACCGTGCATTTGAACTTATGAAAAGTGAAGAGACGAGGAGTAAAGGAATTGTGACCACAAAAGAAAATTATACATCCAAGCATATATGGGCTGGACCGACTCCTAGGCAAACTCTCCTATCATTCGTTTACATATATATATATATATATATATCACTTGAATATAATAAAATTTGTAATCTTTTAATATTGCAGCAAATGGGGTGAACCTTGGAATTATTTGCAGCCAACAACCGAAATAAATGGGAGTATGGTGGCTTCTCACAGAAAAATGGATAGACGCTGGTGGAGAGCACAGGTACTACTTGTTAACACATGGAAGAAGGTTGATACTTTTGATAGTTTTCACTATGCTCTTATGATGCGTATATCGCTTTGTGTTGATGGCAAAACGGCAGATAAAGCTTTAACCTATATTCTTTATTCTCCTAAATACGTCGTCGTCAGGTCTTGAATAATTTATTGTACATGTGATATGTGATTTGGCACTGGAAGATTCACATTTGATATCGTTACCGTCAATTTCGTTTTCAGGCTGTACGCTACTTAATGAGGTTCCCAACTGAATACACATGTAATTTATTGAATGAGGCTCGCCATGCTGCCTTTGGGAAATTAGCCGCACAAATGGTTCTTCAAACACTTCCGCAACACTGGCCAAAGGTTTGTCATTCATTCTTAGCTTTGGTTCTAAACTTGTATCTACAAAAACTCCATTTTCTGTATGAATGCAGTTGATTGCCGTGAGTTTAATGTTGCAGATGATTTCTGGTGGTGCAGGAAACTAATGATAAGGCTAGGTCTGATATGGACGAATATGTGTGGTCCAATCACAAGCCATGGATCCCTAGGCCTCTTCTAAGTATGCATGTAAGAATGGGAGACAAAGCGTGTGAAATGAAAGTGGTTGAATTTGAAGAGTACATGCAATTTGCCGATCGCATTAGGATGCACTTCCCCAACCTCAATAGAATTTGGATCTCCACAGAGATGCAGGTATCTATCTATCTATCTATCTCACTGAATGGTCTGGTCACTCTAATTCTATTTTGCAGATGATGTTGTCTAACGTTGTTAAGAATTCAATTTGGTTTGGTTCGGTTTAGGAAGTGATCAATAAAACCGGGGAATATTCTCGTTGGAACTTCCACTATACAGAGGTGAGGCGCCAAGTGAGGAATAACATGTCAATGGCAGATTATGAAGCAAGTCTAGGGAGGGAGACAAGCACCAATTACCCATTGGTAAATTTCTTGATGGCTGCTGATTCTGATTTTTTTGTTGGAGCACTGGGTTCCACTTGGTGCTTCCTCATAGATGGGATGAGAAACACTGGGGGAAAAGTAATGGCTGGCTACTTGAGCGTCAACAAGGACAGATTTTGGTAGTCCTAATTCCCTGTAAATTAGTCTCGTGTCAACCATTTTGTTGTATGTAAATCTCTGCCATATAATTCTTATATAATAATCTTGTATATGTACATGCCAAAAATAAAATAGTACCTTTCCTCGTTTGAACCTCCAACACTTGGCTATGCCAGTTTCTAATTTCTAATGGAAGTGATGAAAGAATAAAAATGTTTGGACCTTCTTCCAATACAAACTCCTTTTTACTTCGCTAAAATTAGTGAAAAAGTATATATTAACTTTTGGATCTGTAAACAAAACGAGAGGTTGAAAAAATATGAATAATTGCAGTGTTGGAATTGATGATACTGAAAATAAAATACCAAATGAGATTCTTTTTTTTTTTTTTTCTTTTTTTTTTTTTCATTTTAAAGCCCCATAGTAACCAATACCTAGTCTCCAAACAGTGAGCTACATATTTTTTTGAAAAAATTCTATAGCAACCGATTCTTAAATTCTCAAAGTAAGCTTTAAGGCACCTCCTTTGCAAGTATCATAGTAATTTTGTAAAAACGAATTAAAGGAATACCACTCACAAAAATGTAAAATTGATCATCACCGATATAGATGTAGATACAAATATTGTTATAACGGAAAAATTAGAATGAAGCTAAGCAAGCTATTGAAGGCAGACACTTGCTCTTCAATTTCACTTTATACGACAATACAACAATTTCCAGAAGATAAAGCTTTCTTCTTTATCCAATATCGCGAAAAAAGCGGGGAAAATAAAGGCTCCTTTACCTTTAATCATTAACAATTGGTCGCTCAAGAATCTCCAGTAAACTCTTCGCGAAATCACCCAATGGGAAAAGCTAAGTCAGCTGTGCACAAGAAAGATCGTTTCTCTTTCTCTTGCAGAGATTCTCAATGTGGCAAATCACCCATGCATGAGATGCCATGCTGTTATTCTTCCACATCCTCATTCACCTGATGCACTCCATCTCCACTTTTTGCCGCTGTCTGCTTCCTGTGTTTCTTATTCTTGGCTTTCTTTGCCTTCATGCGACGTTTCTTCTCATTGGCATCTACCCATTTGTACTCTGAAGGTATATTGAAAGGGTCAACTTCATCCCTATACCGGTGACTATCACAATCGATGGACTGCCCACCACGACTTCCTTTCATCCATGAAATCCATGATGTAGAACCCTCTGATTCCTTGGATTTAGCATCCTGGAAATGTGCTGGGCTCGAGAGTGGAGTTGAAAACTCCTCTGCTGGCTGAAGTTCCTCAAATTTTGTGAAAGTTACAAGGACTCGTATAGTAGGAACTATGGGGATGGCAACCTGCGTACGACACAAATATTACAATAAAGAAAACAGAAGCCTACGAAGCACATAGCACTACAAAATTAAAAAATAACACACACACACATATATAGGTGCACGAGTAGACATGTATATTGAAATCTTGTATAATTACATCAGATATACAAAAATATGAAATATTAACCAATATATGAAAATACATGCAGATAAAGTATGAGAATAACCAAATAATAGATTCAGAGTCATGTTGGTTTAGATTTAGAGTCAAATCAAATAAATTTCACATCAGCTAAGAGGCAGCGTTGACGGTAAAAGTCCCAAATTTAGGGAAAAAAAAAGAGTCAAATACTCATCAGGGGCATCCTCAACTCTTCCAACATTCAACTTTAATGAGCTATACCAAACAACTCGTGATGGATGTTATCATGCTACAAAATTTAAACAGCTACAACAAGCACCCTACTCGGGAGGATGGATTGGCATCTTAAAGTAGAGTGATTTTTACAAGGTACATTATAATATGATGACCATAAGTGACTAAAAGCATCGAATTTTTCCCCATATGTATTAGTTATCCAAGCAACATATAGTACCTTCTAATTGTTTCAATAATTTTGGCAGAGTATCACATTATAATGTAGTATTTCTTAGGCTTGTATAAAATTGTTGAATTTTCTGCTGCTTGTGACAGTCAAAAACAAGCAGTTACTAAGTGCGCCTTTTCCTAATAAGCCAAAGGTAAAGTACTTTTTCACCGTCACCAAAACCTCATTAAAAAAAAAAAGAGAACCCTCATGGAAGAAGAATCTTGTAGACCTAACAATACAGAAGTGCTTTATGTCATCTATTCAGACAAATAAGAAAAGAGGCCGAAAATTAGCCTTACCTGTGAAATCAAATAAAGTGTACAATGTGATATCTGATTGCTAGATTTATCAGACTAAGCATATTGGAATGACAAGAAAGTGAAGCAACAATTTTTATCAAAAAAAAAAAAAAAGAAAGAAGGAATGTAGAGCAACAATAAGTCTGTGTCAAAGTTTCAGGTTATGGTTTCAGTTCAGGTACCTTGACAGGAAATGTTCCAAGAGGAAGTTTAGTTGTCAAAAGCTCTCTAAGTCTCCGCACAGCTTTAACCTTGTTTGCTAGAATGTCAAGCAAAGGCAGGAGCTCATCTGTTTTCAAAGGGAAGTCTGGTGTCAACCACAACACAGGTCTCAAACCCTTTTTATACTCACTCTCAGTCTTAGACTCATTGATTGCTCCTTTCTTCTTCTTTTTTTTATTAGTTTTATCCTTTCCCTTTTTAGATTCCAGAGTATCCTCTTTCAGAAACTCAGATGCTGACTTTTGCTGGTCACCTGGTCTCTGGTTGCTTCCTTCTGGCCCCAACTTTGAGAATTTCTTTGAAACTTTTGAATCCTCAGGATCATCAACACTACTCTTCGAGTTTTTCTTGTTCCAACCAAACCAGCTCTTCTTCTCTTTAACCACACCATTAGGTTCACAATTCTCATAGGAAGCTGCTGAACCATTTTCTTGACCATCAAAGACTCCATGTTCCTCTTCCTCATTTATAGCATCAGAGTTCCCCATACGAAGCGCAGAATCCAATTGCATTCTTTCCTCAGCAGTCAATACATCATCATACTCATCATTGTTTTCGCCATTCACCATACTTTCTTCATCATCCACAGCGAAAAGCTCTTCATCAGTCATTGCACCCGGAACTCGCCTTGACTTCACACTCACCATGACATGAAGCATGTCATACACTTTTGCCTTCCAATTCCCAACCATTTCAGTCTTCTCTTGGCGTCTCCAATTTAAATGGGGAACAAGCTCAGCCTGAGTGACATCAATACCTGGTCTATACATATTTGTCTGTGACATCAAGGAAACTTCATGAGCAACTTCAGCTTCTATTGGTTGTGTACCAGCTCCTTCCAAAGCATTTGCGATTTCCTTCTCCTTATGAGAAAGAACAATTAAAGAACCAGATGGCAGAGTTACATTACCGTCCTCTGATGTATAGCCTTCCCCAAGGAACAAAAATGTTTGGTCCGACCGCTGGATCCGGAAGCCATCAAAACCAGCAAGGGTCATGTCGGCACGGAGATTGGAACCTCGCTTCCAAATGCGATAAGTGTCTGAAGGGGCTATGCGCCCAATAAATGGAATGACAGAGCTTTCAAAATGGAAAGTTATCTCCATGTAGAAGTCACGGATCCGAGCTGCCGAAGCAACAATGCGGGGTAGTCTTCGACACCATTTTGCCCAAGCTAGAGGTTGATAGTGCCGTGCAATGATCATGGCAATTGCTTCCTCCCTAGTGCAAACGGCTTCCTGGAGAGCACTCCAACCATGCTCATTCTGTAGACTCCAATCAGCACCAGCAGCCATCAGAATCTCAGCTGAGACTGGATCCCGAAGACGTACCGCGAGGTGAAGAGGAGTCTCCCTACCAGGAACATCGCGACGATCAATAACAGCAGAGACCTCATCAGCTTGAAGCTCAGCAGCAAGCGATTCAGCTTCAGTATTAACCTCACCAGCCTTGGCTAGCCGAGGTAAGGTGGAGACAATGCGCCTTAGGGCAGCATGGTCACGCCTGAAAACAGCCAAGTGAGCAGGACTGTGTGCATATTTAGATATATCTTCCATTGACTTGTCTCCTACCTCTCTCTTTTCCCTTTTATAATCATAATTGATTCCATTTGCTTCCATCACTGGTAAATCTTTGAGTTATATGGAAGAAATAGCACAGACTTCGATCATACCTTTGCTTTACAGTTCAAGGACTGCAAGCAATTTCTAGTTCCAATAACTAGGGAAACCCACCAATGCTGTCTACTATCGGTAAATCTTTGCCCCCTGTTTAGTCCTTTCCTGCCACAACGAACCACCACACTCTTAAATTGCAAGAGATTTCATCAACTGGAGGAAATAATCTAGAAAATTCAACAAAATCAGGACACGGAACTCTCTTCTTCTCCAAATCTTTTCACCATTTCACACTCTCCAACCTTACTTTGAGCGTAGACTCCAAAGTTGAAATATGTGAGATGATCTTCATTTCCATTGGAGCATAGAAAAAGTTAGTTCGGAGCTCAAATCTGAAAACAAAGCAAGCCTTGAGATGAAGGGGGATCATGGCACAGAAGCAGTATCGAGGAAAGATTTGCACATCGAGCATTAACCCACACTATCTCTACTCAGTATACTTGTTAGTGTGTCGAGAATAATTTCAGAAAATTTAAAATTTGAAGTTACAGAGTTCATAAATATAAAAGAAACCAAAATTACACTGGCACAAGTAAGACTAACCGAGCAAATTTCCACTTGCTAACCAAATCTCTCAACAAAAGCACAAGAATACAAGATCCACGATTTTACTTTAGCCTCTTTACTTATACCATTTTCCAAACTAGCCAGAAAAATTTGACACACTATGCCTAACATTCTTAACAAGAATCCAAGAAAGTACCTGAGAAAGGAAGCCAGAGCACAAGCACGGGCATAGAATCCAAAAATTGAGTTGCAGGAGAAGGATCCGTTTCAGAGTTGCTCTGGCTTAGGGTTGAGCTCCGAAATTGGGTAACAAGGGGAAAAAAGGAGCAGAGGAAGAAAGAGTTAAGAGGAGAGAGAAAGAGAGGAGAAGTTAATCGGGCGGTTGGAGTGGAATTGCAGAGATGGGATCTAACGGTCAGGATGGTGGTCTGAGACTATGGACCATTAATTCTGATTTCTGACAGCACAACTCAAAAGGACACGAACTCACTCGAATCGGAGGGAACTCGTTCTCCGACTCAGATCACAGCATCGATGTACTTACCGCTGGGCTGCCTGCCTTTGTATTTTTCATTTTGTGATTCAGGCTCTCTCACTTTAGCTTTTGCTGCTGCCGCTCGGTGTGTGTGAGTGAGAGAGAGAGAGAGAGGGAGAGACAGTAAATATTTGGGGGATAATGATAATTGATAATCTCTATATCTTTCTTGTCATCGGATTTTACCAAAGAGAAAAGCGCAGGCGCGGTCAGGAGTTGAGTTGGTAGTGACAAACTTTCTCTCTCTCTCTCTCTCTCATTTCCTTAAGATTTTAACCACAATCTCCATCTCTGAATTTCAGGCGCTGTCTATATGGTTATGGAACTGCTACCGTCAGTCAAACCAAATCCCATTTACTTCCTTTTATTTTTTTATTTATAATTTTATACATATTAAAATAGAAAAAAAAATATGCATTGGAGTGTATCTCAATGGTGATACACGTACCTTTTTCTCTAATAACAATCGTAACAAGAGACTATTCCTTCCTTCCACTCTAAAGATGAATAGATGGAGGATTAGTAAAGTATACCACACCCTCTGCACTGCAGTATGGTCTCTCTTTCTCTGAGATTCAGTTACGACTTACGAGTTCTATAAGTAAAGTAAATTTTGATGAGGGATTTTACTTTCTTTGATATACCGCAAGCTCAAGGTAATTATGATTATTATATTGAGTAAAGCACAATCATACCACTGTTTTGTTTCCGGAATACTACTTTTCAAAGTTAATAACAAATCATGGGGTAGGAAGCAAACAATTCTCCTCTTTTTCGCCTCTCTCAAACTCTCAGCTATCTGTTTCATAGAGAAATCAACGCCCCACTTTTCCTGGAAAAAGGATACTGATTACAGATCAAAAGCTCTTTCTTTTAGTAATTTCTTGGATTTTATTAAGGCCCAACATGATTTACGTTATTATGTTAGTGACCACGGGATGAAGATCTACGTACCCATAACATGTTGTGCCTTCTCTTTTGCTTCCAATCCAACTTTGGGTGCCATATATATATATATATATACACTTGCACTGCTTATTAAGCTGTTCTTGCTTTGTTGGTTCGTCTTTCCCACGTGGATTGCGGTTCACAAAAGCCACTCGCTTATTGTTTTATGCTTCGTTCAGATTGAAAGTTCCTTCCCCTTGCCTACTCTGGGCAATAGGAACAACTTAGAAACTCGGCACTACCCTCTATCACTCGCTAGTCTGAGTAGTCTCTAGCTCTCTTTGTCCACAATATTCTTTGTGATTTCTTATAGTACAAGGTCAACATCAGACTGAATGGCCAATCGACAAGTGGGTCAACGTACATTGGAGAAAAACCTGGGTGGGTTTCATTTCGATTGAGGGCAACAGCTATTAGCATTCGTCTTGAAATCAGTCACAGAAACCCTTTGCCCCAAAGAGAGCAATAATTACTCAACGCTTCATACTTCAGCCCTCGTATTGGAAAGTTTTGGCCTGTCTTGGACAATAATGGAATGTTCCTCTAGGGCCTAGGGTTTTCAAAACTCTTTACCTAGTATGGACCCAATCCAACATTGGCGTTATCGATTCCAAAGTCCAAATTTGGTGTTCTATTTTTAAGATGCCATATTTGTCAGCATTGTTAGATTTGCAAAAAATAGATGTTGGATTTACCAAGTTCATAATTTGTATGGACTCTACATCCAGCTGTTATAAATGCTATGCCTCACTTGCGTTTTAGTAAATGTTTAGGTAAATGTGAATTTGTTCAAGAACATGTTTGGTCCGGCCCTTGAAACATTGTCCCCAAGCAACTCACATACTTCTGCCTGCTAATGTCATTCAGAGAGTTTGGCTTGACATCATTCCCGACATTCCTGGCATAAGCTGGCATTAGTTTCCCGAGAAGATCATCAGATAAGATTACTACGCTGACAACAACTTTTTTTGGCCATGACCACATAACAATGAATAATAGTTAAGAGAAAAGAAAAATACGTCGGACATGAAATCTATAGCCCAATTCCTTAAATTACACTCTTAATAAAATTAAGATGAAACAGAAAAAAAGACAATACTAGGATATTGCCGGAAAGGGCATCTTAAGAGAGGAAAGTCTTTCCTCTAATGTGAAATACTCGAGGGTCAAAAAAAAAAGTAGCCCACACCAGTCACCAGCAACCATTCTTGCTTTCTTGTTCTGGTGCCTCGTCAATTGATTGTGATTACTGATTTTGAACCAAAAGTTTGATACATACTCAGGATTTCCGCGCCAGTAATTCACAAGTTATTACGTTATCCATGGATGAAGCAGACTTCCCAGCACCTAAGACAGGAACTATGTTGAAGATTGACTCCACACCACCAATCACTTTCTGACCAATTTCGGCGAGTTCCAAGACTGCGTTCCTGAACATGGGCTGCAATACTTCTATGGACAACTGAAGGCTTGTTGGGATGTAGAACCTCAGATTCTGCACAAGAATATCATACATTAGAAGGATGAGTAGACCTAAAATGAAAAGCGAGACCAGAATAAAACCCAGCTTTCGTATAAATGTAATAGTTTGCCAATGTTCTTTCACTAAATCACCAAGACCAACAAGTATAGCCACAAACGATATTTGAACTCAAATAATTGTAAATAACAAAAGGACACCATTCAGCATAGAAAGATATCAGAAGTTCAAAAGAAGATTCTCTCTAAATTGTATCTTGTTATGACCCATATATTTAGTTACTTATTCCATACTCAAGAAAGTCGGTAAAATCCAGAGTTGGTTATTCTTGTACTATCATCATATAGTAAACAAGTGATGTGATGCACATGAACACAGCTTCAAAATATGATCAGCACATTGAAGGAATCAAATGTTAACTGGTCACTAGATTTGGACTAATATACTGACCATTATATCTTCCCAAGAAAAAGTATTTTCTGTTATAACTTTGTCGAGAAGATAGATGCAGAACTTCGACAATTTCTCCATATGCACCTTTGTGAGAGAATTATGACCGTCATTGACGTAATCATCAGGTCGAGAATCAGAACATATCTTAGCAGCCAGCTCACTTGAAATAGATAATACAATTGCACATATCTTTCCATGAACGACAAATTTCTGAAAACAAGAATCATGCCAAGTTTCATGTTTGAAATTCCAATAGCATGGTGTCCCTGAACAAGACTTTTCTTTTATGATATCAGTTGTTGCTTCAGTGTCATCCTCAACGTAAAGAATTGGCTTTACTTCTACAGACGCTCTACACAGGCAAAAAAGTGAACATGCCAACCAAATATAAGTATTCGCGTCACAGTTAATAGAAGGATTTATCAATTCCCACCCCCCAAAAATAACCACCCCGGTGGGCAGAAAAAAGAAAAAAGAAACTAAAGAAAAGAATCCCAGGGGTTTAGGTTAACCTCACAAGGGAATACTTTAGTCAACTAAGAAGCCTCAGCTTATATTCCAAAAAAGCATATCAAGTACTTTCTGTATTTCCCAAAGTCAGACGTGTGCTCGTGTTGATCTAGCAAATAATACTGTTAACAAATGCAAACTTATAGGATCACCCTTCACTACACTTATTATGGGGAAACTAAAAGCAACAGCATAAAGATTTTTTTACCTCTTAGGCAGACCAGGAACAAGGACATAAAGGGAAATGGGATTTAACCCTTTGTAAGTGTCTCCTTCCTTTAAGTGGGAAACCTTTATCTGCCTAAGGAAAGTATCCTGTTTATGCTGAATTTCTAGCCTCTCTGATGATGTAACACACTTGGAACAATAAATAACGAAAACAATAGTAGATGTTGATATCGAACAATTAAAGCACTTTGCCACTGCTTCACTGTTTTTTAGCGCTTGTTCCAGCTCAACACTAGGGCCTCCCTCACAAAGAGTCATTGTAGGGGGGTCAAGCCCCAATTGCCCAGCCATGTAAAGTATACCCTCATGAAAAGTTGCCTGAAAGCAAAATAATTGGAAATTGGAAAGAACTCAAGTTTGACAAGATATCATTTGAAAGTTTGATTATATGAATCACACAATTAATATATGAAAATATATGAGATATGAACTTTGAAAGCAAAGCCAAAATGTCAGATGTAAGAGGTTCAACTCTCACTGCATTTAAATTATTCAAGTGGAAGCACCTTTTACTTTTTATTATTATAAGAGCACCTACAAACTAATGCCAGATCTCAAGTCGCATCATATGGAAATCATTGATTTTGGATTTTCAAAAAATGTATAGACATGAAATTAGAAGTCAACTATCTGAAAGCTTGATACCATTGAACACCTGTTCCTGAGTGCAATTTCAGATGCTTTACAGAATATGATTTATTCAGCCATCAAATCAAGAGAATTAATATTTACAAGAATAAAATGTGCTAGCTTAAATATTGATTAAATTTAAGGACAGTCCTTATTAATTGCCATAACCTTTTAACAAACAGATTATGTCCCTTAATACTTTCCAAAAACTAAATTGCACAAGAAAACCACATAAAATCTGGCTGTTTTGCTGCCGTATAACTGATTGCTGAGGGTATTAAATTTACCTGGCTGTATGGCCCAATGCAACTAGGTGCCCAACTAGAGATACTTTGCACATGCAAAACCTTTTTGGTTTGATCATTTCCCACTAGAACTTCAACATATGCTCTTCCTAAACCAACCTGCAATAAAGGCACTTCCACTGTACTACGGGATGGAACACCAAAAGGGCATTTTTCCTCTGTTATAAACCTCACATATGTCTCATTTGCCACAGAGAATTCATTCATGTCATCAATGTAGAGATGAATATAGAGGACATCTTTCCAGCCAAAGCCAAATCCTGCTAGTTGTGTACCAATTTTCCCCAGAACAGCCTTCAAATCTTCCTGCAAACCTCCTGTAAGGAAATTAGCCAAAAAAATTAATTTTCTAACAGAACAAATTGATAGAAATTGAAGAGGAACAATAATCATTTAAAGGAAAAGAAAATATTAATTATGACCATTGCATGAATCTTGCAACCAGCAACTTAGGGAGAATGTACTCTTGTTTTTAGTTCTTGAAATGTTAAATTTATGCTCAGTGACGTCAACAAGATCAGTCATATCATCAACAGGCTTGTGAGTGGCTTCACATCTTTCTAAATTGTCTTCCACTTCAACTACATATCCCAGTTTCTCCATGCAGATCTCTTGTGTGCTGTCTTGCAATCTTAAAGAGTGAATATCAGCCTTATTTTCCAAATGGAAAGCCAAGGGATGAAGGACCCCAACGGGAGCTATGGAATCAGAAGAGTGCATCACAACTTGAAATTCATCAAGAATAATACGGCCATTCTGCAAAATTCAGAAATCATAATGCTGACCAAGAAGTATCACACAGAAACAGTGATTATAAATTATAAATGCAAGTAAGCATTTTATGGGATCATGGAAAACAACATATTCATAGTATGATATGGGCTTGAGCAGAGCACAGTGGAGCAGATCAACAGACAAAGCAAGAAAGGGCGTAAAACAACAACAGGCAAATGGAGGATTTTTGCTTGTTCAATCAGAAGAATGATGGTATGAACTTACAACAAAGAGTGGGCAATCGAGAGTTAATGTTTCATATTCCCCTCCTTCTCCACAAACATTAATTCCATATAGCCTGCAGAAAGGGGCATGAAGATAAAATCATCATAAAATGAAAATATTCTTGAAAGTCTAGAAAGAAGAGCTGTGGAGTTTACAAAGAAGATGGTGGAAAAAGAACTTGGACTTACTCTTTCAATTTATGCAAATAGGAATTTAAGAAAGCTATTTCTTTTCCCAGGTGCTTTGCAGGGTCCAAGCCCAAGGCAGCGACCTAGTAGCATAAACAAAAGAATAACCTCCAGAACAATACATACATATACATACGTGCACACACAAGCTGCATGTAGTTAATAGCACGTGGCATGGAAGAGTTTCACTTGTAATCCTCACAACAATATAGTTAAAACCAAAACCAATCCTTGCTTCCAGACTATTAGCTGGTAGCATTATTAAATCTTAAAATATTACCACTGATATCAGACATTCATCAATAAATTCCCTAAAGTAGCTGGTAATTGAGAATATGCACATAATAAGCACACAAAAGGAGTTTCCCATTAAAAAGGGGAAAAAAAAGAAGGAAGAAGGACACATTAAAAGGAAAGTAAATACACAAGTCATACCTTCACTGTTACAGCCAAAATTCCATTAGCAATCTGGGACAAGACAAAAATGGAGTTGGAGTTATCTGAAAGTTGGAACAACATTAAAATCATAATACATTGCATAGATTCACAAGTATCATTTGTACTGCCAAAATACAATTTACCATTTCCTGCAGGAGTAATGACTGATCTTGTTTCCACAAGTATGCCAGAGAAACAAGGCCTAACCTTGAACAAACACTTTCCACCCGCAATCTCTGATAGTCAGATGCAATGGCTCCAGAAGAAACAGCTGTAATTGAGGGTATCTGTCTTTTTACTTCACGTAACAAAATAAACATATCTTCGACTTCATCACCTGGAGTTGTTATGTAGCTAAGCTTCTGATGCCTATTATGAATTCATAAAATATAACTGGATCTTGTATTCAATTAATCCTAGCGCAAAAGAATCATCAACTTGAATAAAAAATGTCAACAACAGAA
The DNA here is from genome assembly GCA_022379115.2 of Bauhinia variegata. Taxonomy (NCBI): domain Eukaryota; kingdom Viridiplantae; phylum Streptophyta; class Magnoliopsida; order Fabales; family Fabaceae; genus Bauhinia; species Bauhinia variegata. The sequence goes on from CM039438.1 coordinate 23,689,619, forward strand.
GTTATCCTCTACCCAAGACAGAGTTATCACATTTTAATCTTCGTCTTATCATGCCATGAAACTTAACTGGAACATCATATGAATGTGCAAAAAGAAATAATAACTATCATATTGGTGAGAACAGTTCAATAGCGTCTAAATAGCATAGGATAATAGTTGGTTTTATCATTATAAGTATGATAAATAATTCTTATCTTGAGAACCAGCGATCATAATCATTCCCCCAATATAAGATTATTGATTTTACCAAAATATTTCTGCTTAGAAGGCTTGCCTGGTAGATCCTCGTATTCGCCTTCTGAACAATGGCAATCCCATGCATTCTGCATAGCTGGTAATTATTTGATGCCCAACCTGGAAAAAAAAAATATCAAGAACCCTCTCTTAGGACAATGGCAACAGTGGCAATCCCACGCATTCTGCATAGCTGGTAAACATGCCAAAATATTCAACCAAGCTAGCCAAGGTTTGAATCATAGGACCAACAACAAGGGAATTTCACCAGAATGTAGAGGGGAACGCCCTTGAGATCATTTTGGAGCAACTTAGTCTAGGTGCCCGAAAGCTAAAAAAAAAAAATAATAAATAATTATAAAATTCTGGGATTGTGATGTCCTAATAGTTGAATTCCTTGTTTGAAGTTTATTTTAAGACTATAAAGGGAGCCAGAATTTCATCTAGACCAAAATTCATTTTGCTCCAGACAACTTCAAATCCAAAGTTTGAGCAAAATTACTGATACAGTATCCCACAATTTCTAGTCATCCCACCCCCCCCCTTTAAAAAAAATACCCCCTTTCTCTCGCAATCTCTATTCTCCAATTCCATAATCCGACATTCAATCTGGAGGCCTACAAACAAAAACTACACACAAATATCAAGTCATCTAACTTCTTGTCGATATAAAAATAGAAACAAATGTGATGCAACATTCAGTATCTATTACCGATTCCTGCTAGTATTATCCATGCATGGAAAACATAATTCTTAAAGACATTTTTTAATGCCGAAATTGCTGTCGTGTCAGAATATTTTGAGTGCTATTTAAAGCACCAATAATTATTAATCGCAACTTTATATTAACTGGCGCAGGCACTGTGACAAGTTAAATCCTTAGATTAGACAAGAGGGACAAGCAAACGAGGCTTACAGTTTGATACATGTAGCTATCAAGCTCATCCACGGAATCATCAACTGGCATCAGATTCGCCAATGCAACAATCTATTGCAACACCAATTACAAGCTAAGTCTTAAAGAAAATTAACACAGTTAATATAAAAAACCAAGTGAATAAAGACGAAAACAGATCAAATTTAAAAACCTGGTGGCCATAATCAATGCACTTCATCATCGCACAACAGCTATCCTTGCCGCCGCTAACCAATGCCACCACCTTCATCTTTGCTATCAATATCTATGCTATGGCAGCAGGTTGAAGTCAGAACCAAAATACAGAAGACTCGTCGTTTTATAAAAAGATGCGAGATGGGCCAACTGTAGTGGGAGCCGGGTCGGGTTTACAATAATAATACAGAAAATTGGGAACCGATCACCAGGACAAAATCCATAAATTTCCGCTGAGGTTGCCAACTTACGGTGTATCGGCTACTGATTCGGTTCTTCGATAGGGATTTTATTTCAGCAGCGCTGCAACGTAGGGAGAAAGTTGGCGATGACTGCTATATGTCAAACGGCTTTTAAACGGTGCGTTTAGTGATAATAATAAGAGTAGTTCTACAACCCTGATGAAATTTGACCTTCCCATTCTCAAAATATTTGTAACACGTCCCCTAAGCAACACCGTGATACAAATATTTGACATAATAATTCGGCAGCACTTGTTAGGGTTTATGAAGCCGGATCTGACAGAGAAGACAAGCATGTCCGTGCGCAATAATAGAACGGGAACGATTTGTGAAGAGAAAGTAACTGAGAATTTCTGTTAAGGATACAGCCGAAAGAAAGTTTATATCAAAAACTCATATATTTAGTAGACATGTTAATGTTAAAGGATTGATTGTGTCGGTGCGCCTTCACCAAGATGAACACATAAACGAAATGGAACCACTCGAAGAACAAGGATAACTAATTTTGCCACGCATGCCATCGTTTTCTGGAGAAATTTTATTTTATTTTTTGAGGAATGACTTCCCGTTGGAAACCAATTAATTAAAATACATAATTATGCAAACATATTTTCCATTATGCAACATTAAATGAGTCATTATATATATATATATATATATATATATATATATATATATATATATATATATATATATATATTTATATTTTCTGCGCACCGAAGAGTCAACCAATTTAGTTACACAGTGAATAAAAACCACTTGTATAATTCACGTGCCGACGCATTTTTGAATATAATCACAGGCATGTTTTGGAAAAAACGAACACAATAACCACGGGCTTTCTGCACCTTTCCGACAAGTGATTTTGTTAGATTGCGATGGCCCCACCTCTTGTGGTTCTTTTCCTTTTCTAATTCCTTCCCTACTGTTCTACTTTGAAAATTTTATTAGTTCTTGAAAGGTAAAGGAACAAATCTTAGAGAAGAGAAGACATTTGGATTAGACTTGAGAGTAAGACCATTAAAGTCCGCACACCACGAAGATAATGGTTGAACTGGCGGCAGTAGTAGGGTTACTGCGGATACAGACAAAGTCCACTTCGCCCGTGACGCATGCTATTTTTGACCTTGGCAACAAGAAAATTATTACTTTAACCTTCAAAGGAGCACAAGATTTAGAGAGAAGCAGCAAGAAAAGTGAATAGGAGGAGCCTCCCAAGTCCCAGCATCGAATAAAGTCGACTACGTGACCTTACCATATCGTCATTCTTCCTTTCTATGTCATTCCTGCTTGCTTATATAATTATATATATATATATATATATATATATATGAGACTTGTGAATCGTGATCAACGATGGTATTTTTCAAATGTGCTTGCTTTTCTTTAGGGAAGAAAAATAGGGTATTCTTAACTTTTGAAAACCATGCAGCTCATTTGGACCGCACCTACATTATAGATTAGAGGTAAAATTAAGCACCCCGTGAAGATACTGAAGAACTTTGAGCTAAGCTTAATATTACAGAGAGAGAGACAATGGCGAGGACTCCTTGCTGTGAGAAGATGGGATTGAAGAAGGGGCCGTGGACTCCCGAAGAAGATCAAATTTTGATTTCTTATATTCAAAGATATGGCCATGGAAACTGGCGGGCGCTACCAAAACAAGCTGGTGAGTCCAAATTGAATTCAGTTTCTAGAAATGATGAATCATTATTTCATGTACTAATTAAGACTCAGTTATCGTTGTTTAGGTCTGTTAAGGTGTGGTAAGAGTTGCAGGCTTCGTTGGATAAATTACTTGAGGCCAGATATTAAACGAGGCAAGTTCAGCATGGAAGAAGAAGACACCATCCTCAAGCTGCATCAAATTCTTGGAAATAGGTGGTCTGCTATTGCGGCACGATTACCAGGACGAACTGACAATGAAATAAAGAATTTTTGGCATACCCACTTGAAGAAAAGGCTTCAAAGAAAGGAAGTAGGCACTGTTAATACAGCCACCTCCAGATGTCCCTTGCAACAGGGTCAAGTACCTTCTATTTCAGAAGCTCTGAATCTGAGGGCTATGCCTATGGAAAAGGTAGGTGTAAGAATGGGTGCAACAATTGCTGCTAATTCTGTTGTCAATGGGAATGCAAATGATGGTTTAGCATCAAGGAGGCATCTACCTATTGCAGATCAAGGATTTCAATGTGCAGTTGCGGTGTCTTCTGATGGGTCAGCTGGGCAAACCGTGGCTACTCAAAATTCCAGTCAGTTCAGCGAAGAAATGCAATTTTGGTACAATCTATTCATGAAAGCAGGACAGCCATCACGAGGCCACGGAGAGACACGATAGCTTTACATAATACACATCTGTCTAGCTTTTCCTTGGTTTCGGCTTTGTGCTTGTGTACAAAATTTTGAATTTTCTGCGGGTCCAAATTGGCAGGGGAAAAGGGAAGCGTATAAAGAAGCGCAATAAAGAAGCCTAAGTTGCATTGCATTAAGCCACAAATTAGTTTTGAATTTCTTATATTTGAAGCAGAAAGCAAAGTTTGCTGTTAGCTTTGGTTGTGTAATACTTTTATGGGGATCTTATGTATACTGTGTAAGTCGAAAGTTTTTGTAGTCTTTTTAAATCCTCCTCCGCTATTAGGACTTTAAAAAAGTGAGAAACGAAATTTACCGTTCACGATGGTGTGTGTGACCAAGAGTCAATAGTCTTTATCTTCTATATCCATGAGTCAATTTTTTTTATGGTATATTTTATCTTCTTCACTTGTATAAAAATTAAATATGAAGAAGAATTCCATTCACTCTTTAGATGTAAATAGAAATTTTTATGAATATATCAACCATTTTTAGAAAATGAAGATTTAAAGGTCAATATTAAAAAATATATTTACCAAAAAATCCCCGATAATCAATGCTAACTTTAAGGCAACATTCGGATAATTTTTTTAAAATATTTATTTCTATTCTAAAACGTTATATGCGTACCAGGATTTTGATACCATATGTCATATTACATAGATGTGCAAATATGCATATTTTTAATTTTCATTAGATAAATATAATTTATTTTATATTTCAAACAAACTTAAAAATGGTGAATTTGTACATGTCAAGTGATTACAAATGAAGATAGGATTAAGTCCCATAAATAATTATTTTATATTTAATCGTTATAAACTAGTTAGGAAAATAATTGAATAAATTTTCAGAAAAACAAATTTTGAAATTAGTTAATGTAATAAATTTGAAATCATTAAAAAAATGGTATTTAAGAAAAAGAAAAGAAGCTTTTTTCTTTCCTTTTTTAAAAAAAAAAAAATGCTAAACAATTATTAAATAATATCTTTGCGTTTCAGCTCAATCCATCGGATATTTTAAATGGGCTTCGATGGTTTATTTTGGGCTGACCCTAGGGCTTGGCAAGAGACTTAATCTCAGAATGTCACGATAACAGGCTGACGGGCTACCCGGCAATGATCACCTTCTCCCGATAGCTTCAGCCCTGTAATGGGGCAATGTGTTTGTCGTGAATTCAGTGCAATTTTCGTGCGCATTGCAATGATAGGTCATAGCCCCAGAGAGCAAGGAGGAAGGATTGCACTTGCAGGATAAGTTGGAAACACCCACAGAGAGTGAGAGAAGGGGCGAGACAGTAGTGTGTGAAAATAAATTTTTGTACCTTCTTCTTCAATTTTTTACAGTACTTAGGAAAACCCTACAAATCCGTAGTTGAAGCTCGGGGAAGCAATCAAGAGGAGTCAAGATGAGGATTATGATAAAGGGTGGTATTTGGAAAAACACCGAGGATGAAATCCTGAAGGCGGCTGTTATGAAATATGGTAAAAACCAGTGGGCTCGAATCTCTTCGCTTCTGGTTCGCAAATCCGCCAAACAATGTAAGGCTCGATGGTATGAGTGGCTTGATCCTTCTATTAAAAAGGTACTCTTCCTTCTCATTATATCTTCTGTATCTTGTATTCTTCTACCCTTGCCTGCTGGCATATTTGGGCAAGTGTTAGCAGTATCATCGTGCAACGTCGCCGGGGTGTTCTCTTTTTATTTGTTTTCGAACAAAGGGTCGAGGAAAGCCTTTTTTGATAGTAGTATTGCATTACTGGAACTAGATTTGGAATTATTAGTGTAGCTATGGAATTTCTAGCTTAAGGCGATTAATAATGGATAATATGTGATTAGAGATTATATTCCTCCCGTATTATCTTTGTTCTTATGGTTGTCATATCTATTCTGTTTTATTCCTGAGAATGATGAATTTCTAAAATACGCTCTATGTAGTGGGTGAAAGGGATTGCTGCAGGAGTACAGATTTGAATTAAAATTTATCCTTTGAAATGAAGGGGTTCAGCCTATGACAAATTATTGATTGTTTGTGTTCTTAATTAATAATGAAGCGTTTTAAATTGAAACTTTAAAAACTACTAAGCATAACCGAGGTTGTTCCTGAGAATATTTTGCTTCTTTTTTCTTGTCAGTTTTTATGGGTTTCTATGAGTGAGCAAAAGTTATGGTAGGTTTTTATCTAGAATAATAATGAATAATTTCATTATATGCACCCATTATGTCAATGATAAACCCCCCCCCCCCCCCTTTTTAATCCATTTTGTTTTAAATATTTTTCCGACATAGTTTTGCAATTTAGGTTGATATCTTGATTTCCAAATTCTATTAGCATGGCCATTGAGTTGTGTTCAACTTGCTATACGAGCTTTTCTGCAATCCTGGAATGATATTTAAATATTGTGCTCTTTTGTAGACTGAGTGGACAAGAGAAGAAGATGAGAAACTACTACATCTTGCTAAGCTTATGCCCACACAGTGGAGAACAATTGCTCCAATTGTAGGCCGTACCCCTTCTCAGTGCCTTGAGCGATATGAGAAGCTCCTTGATGCAGCCTGTGTAAAGGATGAGAACTATGAACCTGGTGATGACCCACGGAAATTGCGTCCTGGGGAAATTGATCCAAATCCAGAATCAAAACCTGCTCGACCAGATCCTGTTGATATGGATGAGGATGAGAAGGAAATGCTGTCCGAAGCACGGGCTCGGTTGGCTAACACTAAAGGCAAGAAGGCAAAAAGGAAAGCCAGGGAGAAACAGCTTGAGGAAGCCAGGAGGCTTGCTTCCTTGCAAAAAAAGAGAGAGCTGAAAGCTGCTGGAATTGATATTAGGAAGCGGAAGAGGAAAAGGAAAGGAATAGACTACAATGCAGAAATTCCCTTTGAGAAAAGGCCTCCTCCAGGGTTTTTTGATGTTACTGATGAAGATAGACCAGTAGAACAGCCCAAGTTCCCTACTACAATTGAAGAACTTGAGGGAAAACGAAGAGTTGATGTGGAAGCACAATTAAGAAAGCAAGACATTGCAAAGAATAAAATTGCACAGAGGCAAGACGCTCCATCAGCTATACTTCAGGCCAACAAGCTGAATGATCCAGAAACTGTTAGAAAGAGGTCAAAACTGATGCTTCCTCCACCCCAGATTTCTGACCATGAATTAGAAGAAATTGCAAAGATGGGTTATGCTAGTGACCTTGCTGGGAGTGAAGAACTTACAGAAGGTAGTGGTGCAACACGTGCTCTTCTTGCTAATTATGCACAGACGCCTAGCCAGGGAATGACTCCTTTACGCACACCTCACAGAACACCAGCCAGTAAAGGAGATGCTATCATGATGGAAGCTGAAAATTTGGCTAGGTTAAGAGAGTCTCAGACACCACTGTTAGGAGGAGAGAACCCAGAGCTGCATCCTTCAGATTTTTCTGGGGTAACTCCAAAGAGAAAGGAGATTCAGACTCCAAATCCCATGCTGACTCCCTCAGCAACCCCTGGAGTTGCAGGTCTTACTCCTAAAAGTGGTATGACACCAGCAAGGGATGGTTTTTCTTTTGGCATGACCCCAAAAGGAACTCCTCTCAGGGATGAGCTTCATATTAATGATATGGATGTGCATGACAGTACAAAACTTGAGCTAAAGAGGCAAGCTGATGTGAGAAGAAGTTTGAGCTCTGGTTTAAGCAATCTTCCACAACCCAAAAACGAGTACCAGATAGCTATGGAGCCAGTCATGGAAGATACTGAAGAACTTGAGGAGAAGATTGAAGAGGATATGTCTGATAGAATAGCTAGAGAAAAGGCTGAAGAAGAAGCACGGCAGCAAGCATTACTTAGAAAAAGATCAAAAGTACTCCAGAGGGAACTTCCAAGGCCTCCTGCTGAGTCATTGGAACTTATAAGAAATTCCTTGATGAGAGCTGATGTTGACAAAAGTTCCTTTGTTCCACCTACCTTTACTGAGCAAGCTGATGAGATGATAAGAAAGGAGCTTCTGACCTTATTGGAACATGATAGTGCTAAATATCCCCTAGACGACAAAGTGAATAAGGAGAAAAAGAAAGGGGGCAAACGAACTGCAAATGGATCTGCTGCTGTCCCTATGATAGAAGATTTTGAGGAAGATGAGATGAAACATGTATGTGCTTACCACCATATCTACTTACCTATTTCTTTGTTGAATTACTTATATGATGCCACGTCTGTTCTTTATTTGATTGTAAGTAGTTTGGTCACTTCTTGTCATTTTATATACAACCAAACAAATTTCTTATTTAGAGGTATAAGCTCATTTTTTTATTAGCATTAACCCACTAAGTTATAGATTGATCTGAAATTTATAATACTAGAACTATTTTCATTATGCTGTCAAAGTTGACCTTACAAGTAGGGTTGGTAAAACTACTACTTACACATATATTCTTGTTGGCAGGCTGATCATTTGATAGAGGACGAGGTCCAGTATCTTTGTGTAGCAATGGGGCATGAAAGTGAACCGCTCGATGAATTTATTGAAGCACATAGAACTTGCCTTAATGATCTTACGTATTTTCCCACCCGTAATGCCTATGGTCTCTCAAGCGTTGCTATGAACACAGAGAAACTTGCTGCTTTGCAGAATGAATATGACATTGTCAGAAATAAACTGGATGATGGTAAGGAGAAAGTTGTACGCCTTGAGAAGAAGGTGACAGTTCTCACACAAGGCTACGAGGTATGTCATTGCCATTTTTTTTATCCTGCTAGTTTCTGTTTCTTACAGTGTGACCTACGTTCATTTGGGGGTCTTCTTGTTTAACAGCTGGCTTATGTTAATTTTTGTAATTGAAATTTGAGAATGTGTTGATGGAATCATGGAACAGTTTTACTTGTTGGTATGGACCTTCCTTAACACCTAAAATAATTTCTTCACAAAAACACTTTTGAGAATCCTGGTGGGTGCTCCCAGATAGAAGGAAACCAAAAGTTGTGCGAGTAAGCAAGCGTGACATGCTTACCATGTCGACACAGAATTTTGAGCACAATCCTCTGAGATGGCAAGCCTCGTTTAACTCACATGCCTTTCAGTTGACTTTATTTTCAAATTAGTTGAGTGTCTTTTTCTATTTAGAAAAAAAAATAGACCTATTACAGTATAATCTATATTATTTATGTGCAAAAGAGATTTTTCATCTTTATGTTCCACTTAAATAATGTATTCCATAAATTTACTGTTTATCCCCCGTTTAGCATGTTGACAAGCAGAAACACGGTTCTAATTTATTATTTGTCTGATTGCTTAGTATGTGAGTTTTGATTATTTTACCTTGGCTATTGCGTTCAGATGCGGGCCAAAAAAGGTCTTTGGCCACAGATTGAGGCTACCTTTAAGCAGATGGACACTGCTGCAACAGAGCTAGAGTGCTTTCAAGTTTTGCAAAATCAGGAGCAACTGGCAGCATCACACCGAATAAATAATTTATGGGATGAAGTACAGAAGCAAAAGGAGCTTGAGAAAACTTTACAGAAGAGGTATGGGGATCTTCTGACGGAGCTGGAAAGGATACAAATTCTCATGGACCAATACCGGGTACAGGCACAACAGCAAGAAGAAATTGCTGCGAACAATCGAGCTCTTGAGTTAGCTGAGGCTGCATCTAACCAAATTAGCACGGAGTGCGCAGATAATTATAAAGCTGTGACCACACCAGATGAGCTTGGAAGTGCCATGGCTGCTGGAACACCTCATGGTCAAACTGCTGATCAGCAAGTAGAAATTGTGCAACACCATACCTCTTCAACCCACAGACATGATATGGATGTTGATGGTGATATAGAACAAATGTCAGCGAATATTGGCCCAAAATTACCAGATTCTGGCTCTGCTGCTGAGGGTGACAATGCAACCATGGTAGAAGGTAATAATGCTCATGATCACACTGCTAATGGAGGGATCACTCATAATATGGGTGGTCTGGAGGATATAAGTAGTACTGAGGGAAATAAGGACGATGAAGATGCTGTGGACGCCGTAAACTTGCGAGATAGCAGTATACAGGAAACCACTGCTCCTGATGTGGGGGTTCAGACGGAAGCTGCTGATGGAGGAGAAAGGGTGAATTAGCACGGAGACTGATTCAACAAATTCTGATACTAATTGTAAGTTCGGGGGCATAAAATATAGGTGAGGAGTTACTCAATGTGGAGTTGAACGGATTATATAACTAAATTGCACGGATAGTCAGGCCTCGTTTATTGCGAGGGTCAGTTAAAGATGGGTTGATGCTGAGATTTTGTTATGCAAACATAAGTATAAGTTTGTAAGATTAATGTTCAAGCAATGAGTTGTATGAGCAATTTTAAAATGTTACTTTTTCATAAGATTTTTTTGTTCTGCTTTTCACTTGAGGGGATATGACATCGGTAACGTGCACTTCGTTTTAGAATGAGGATTCTGTCAATGAATTAGAACTTGTACTAGATCGAGCAACACCAACAAACTATTTCGTTCCAATGACCGATCATCCTGCTTTGTAATTTGAAGTACGAACTATGTAGTATTGTTTGGATTTGGCAGTTAGGAAAGCAAGACAGCACAGGACGAGGGTTTCTTGTTAGATCTTTAAGGTCTTTTGTTTTTGATGTATCAACGTGAAACGAAAACAGGACTAATATCGCATTCCCGAGGACCATTTCCAGACTGCGAAAGCGATAGCCAAAATTCCAATTTGCATTCAAGTAATCTTTTCAGTTTTCAACAAGAGCTGAATCCAGTCATGTATTATCAATTTGTCAATTGATTGAAATGGAAAGACATCTGCTAACGACCACCTTGTTGAATCTTGAATGATTTGATACAAAATTTGAATTTGACAATACTAGTTCTAGTTGATAGAAAAATTGAATTTGACAATCGCAGTCTCCTGATCTTTATTTTCTTGAAGTTAATCATATAAATAATTTATATATATATATATATATATATCAAGTAATCGTTATAAACTTTTTTAAAATTTTAAGAAACGTATACCAAATCTAAATTCATTCGCACACGCAAAGATATGGATAAATCCATCTCAATCTGTTCTAAGAGATGTGCATGGGTTAGGCGTCGACTTAATGGAAAGCCAGAGCGAGCGACTTTGCTTCCGAGAATTGCAGGGATTAAATTGCCACGTCAAGATGATTGGGTGTACATGCATCCTTACAAACACTACACTGGGAAGGTGGCCGACATAATCTTCTTACCCAAAACGTAACTTGTCTTAAAAAATTTGGGAGTAGAATAGAATAGTCACCACCAACCATTTATTGATTAAAAAATACCCAACAGGGAGACCCCGGTTTCCGTTTATTTAAATTGGACCTTCTCTTGCTATGAGAGCAGAAAGACAAGACGGATACAGACACACTCCTGGTTGGTGTAAGGTGCAGAGTTGAGCTCGTGATTCCTTCGTCTATATTTCCCCTTTTCTTGTTTCTCTCTTTGCATGACACATGCTATTGCAACTTCAACTGAACTCGGAAATCTCAGAGTGAATCACCAGCAATCGTACGTCTTGTTGTTGGAGTCTCCGGTAATTTCTCTAATGGCTTCAGAAGGAAGTGCTCTGTTAATTTCATTAGTTGACGTTAGCACGTGTTGGCTTGCATGCAGCTGTATTAAAAGCTATAATTTGGTTAATTTATTTTGGGTAACGCCGCAATGGTTAATTTTGCGACATTCATTATATCTCGAATAAAAGTTTTTAATGATCTTTGTTAAGGAATACATGTAACTAGTTTAACTGTGTATTAGTTAGTTCACTTTATCTTCTTCCATGTATATCTAGATCACTTTTAACTGACTGGTATTATTGATATATATATATCAATAATACCAGTCAGTTAAAAGTGATCTAGATATACATGGAAGAAGATAAGGTGAGAGTATAAATGCAACTAACTAATACTCAGTCAAACTAGTTACAATCTTCTAAATACGAGCATTAGATATTTTGCGAAATTCCATTTCAGTGACCGCGGCAGAGGATTTATCGTCCAAATTGTTAGAGAAGAGCTTGATTGTGTAATTCTCTATCTCTTTCTCTTTCTGTTGGATATTAGCTATGGCTTACTGGAATTACCTGGAGACTAGCTCAAGCAGATCACCCTTATCCCTCTTTCACGGGAGAGGTTAGGCGAATTCTTTTTTCCACGCCTTTTCTCTCCTGGCTTTATGGCTGAACTGTTCAATAAGCCATTTGTTCTAATTGGGAATCATCTTATTATTATTATTTTTTTCTCCTAACAATTTCGTTTTTCCTTTGACGTGGATTGCGGAGACTATTGGTATTTGCACCTCAAGTAAACGAACAATAGTTGATGTCAGTATTTGTTACTTATATAATTTTGCGGAAGCTTTTATATAATTTAAAATCCCACCATTCTGCACTCCCAACTTGTTTTTATCCTTTAATTTCTTTCGTGGTTTGAAATTTGCTAGTGCTCTGTAATTGTTGAATATAAGACAACAATGGTTGCAGAAAGATGTGATCGTAAGCATAAAAAAATCTATGAATATTTTATTCGATTTCAAGCTTTTGTAATTATATGCTAATGATGTGAATATGACATTTACTTTCTCAGTTTCAGACAAAATGGTGACTAGGATAGTGGATCTTCGATCAGACACAGTCACAAAGCCAACTGAATCAATGCGAACTGCTATGGCGGCTGCTGAGGTTGATGACGATGTACTAGGCTATGATCCGACTGCTTTTCGCTTAGAAACCGAGATGGCAAAGATAATGGGCAAGGAAGCAGCTCTTTTTGTTCCATCAGGCACTATGGGAAACCTTATAAGTGTTCTTATTCATTGCGATATTAGGGGAAGTGAAGTCATTCTGGGTGACAATTCCCATATCCATATTTATGAGAATGGAGGCATTGCAACTATAGGAGGAGTACATCCTAGAACGGTCAAAAACAATGAGGATGGAACCATGGACATCGATTTAATTGAGGCTGCCATCCGAGATCCAAAAGGGGAGCTGGTTTACCCGACCACCCGGCTTATCTGCTTGGAAAATACCCATGCAAAGTAAGGACTGAAGACTGTCTTTGTTCTTTGTTAAAACACTATTAAGCTTTACTTCAATAGTGATATGTATAACTAGTGCCTTAATTTCCTTTTTCTGTCTGCATAGAAGGACTTACTTTGTCATGCCAATTATGTTTTGATATATTCTAAGCATGATGGATCTGATGAGCTGAGCTGTTTCTCTGACAGAACAAATTTCCTGGAATTGCTGTATATGATTTAGTTTTTCTTTGCACAACTCCGGTCTAGTAGTCTCTACTCTCAGATACATTATGAGTAATATATATCTTCAATGCAGCTGTGGTGGTAGATGCCTGCCCGTAGAATATATAGACAGCGTTGGAGAATTAGCCAAAAAGCATGGACTCAGACTTCATATTGATGGAGCCCGAATTTTCAATGCATCGGTTGTAAGCAGTTTTCTGTTTTAAAGTTATGATTTTTCTAAAGCAATGTGGTACAGTTACACTGGACAGATAGATATTATTCATTCATTGGGCGAACATTTGAATTTATGTAAATTTCTGGCCTACAGCGGGGGTCAGTTTTCTTTTTGTTCGTGGCTGATCTGTCATTGATATATCATTGGTATATCTCACTATTTACCAGAATTGTTAAGAGTGCCAATTTGACAGAGAATGTAATCATTAAATGTTTTGTTATATCATCTTGGGTTCCTGTTTTATTGCCTCTTATCTTTCTCTTTTCTGTTCAACTGTCTGATTGCAACGTTTTGGTCTTTTAGGCACTAGGCGTTCCTGTGGATAGGATTGTCCAAGCGGCTGATTCAGTTTCAGTATGTTTCTCATTTTGGCTGAGAATCAGTGTGGTGAATTTCTTGGCATTGGCAACTTAGCAATCTAAATTGCCAACTGTTAGAAGTTTTCAGAAGACTAGTCTGTTTATTCATTTCTATCAGACTTGAAAACTTCTATACCCGATTGCATAATCGTCTAGGCAGTAACTTTGTTTTACTTGTTCAAATATATGGATTTAGGTTTGCCTATCAAAAGGTCTGGGTGCTCCAGTTGGTTCTGTTATCGTTGGTTCAAAAGCCTTTATCACCAAGGTAGTTGAAAATCTTTGGAAAGATATTTATAGCCACACACACATATATATAAAGTCGATGTTTAAGTTTCTTCTCTGGGTTTGCTTTTGCAGGCTAGAAGGCTCCGAAAAACCTTAGGCGGTGGAATGAGACAGATTGGGATCCTTTGTGCAGCTGCACTGGTTGCTATACAGGAAAATATTGCAAAGCTCGAAAGTGATCACAAGAAAACTAGACTTTTGGCTGGTAGGCGTGAGCGTGACAGAAGATTACCTTTTTCCACATGCATTTCTTCAACTTTCTTTTTTAGAATGTTCCCTTCAATATTTCATTTCAGAAGGATTGAATGAAATCAAAGGACTGAGGGTGGATATCTCTTCTGTGGAGACCAATATTGTGAGTGTTTATATATAAAGGACACAAGTTTTACTTTTCAATTGATCTTATAACTTGTATTTTGCATCCCAATAAAATATTTGCGGGCTCCGGCCATCACCTTAGCACAGCTTTGTGCGGACTCAACCATTTTAACTCTTTTCCTTTTTATCTTATTCTTAACCAGATATATATTGATATTGAAGAAGGCTCCAGAACCACATCAGGGAAGCTATGCAAGGACTTGGAAGAACGTGGTGTCCTTTTGATGCCGATGAGCTCGTCAAGGTCTGTGTTGCCCTCCAAACATTCCTCACTTTTTTAATTAAATCAAAATGAGGCCGTGAATGTGTTGATCAGGATGAATCAATAGATCATTCTTACTTGTCAGATCTTGTTGTGTGTACCATTTTCTGCTTGAAAACAGCAGGCAGGGGACATCTGATCATAATGGCATAATTAATTTCCTCCGAAACCTTAACAGCTTGACCATCTTTGTGTGGGGAAAATGTCTCTCTTCTCTATGATGAACTAATTTATTCATTATACTTCACGAAAAATATATGATGATAATGATTTTGGGCATGAGGCATGAGATGTCAGTGTTTTCTATATTTCAGAGTGAGAATTGTCCTCCACCACGAAATATCAGCAAGTGACGTGCAGTACACTTTGTCATGCTTTCAGGTGCTCTCATCTTTCCTTTCCCTGCCCTATACATAAATATTCCAAGATCTTACTCACTATTAATTTCTTGAATATTTGCTTGCAGCAAGCTGTGAAGGGAGTACATGAAAATGGAAATTAGTTGCTGCTACATTTTACTATCTAAAATATGAATTCCATCATAGCCCTAATATCCCTGTTCTCTGTTAGCTTCATTTCACTCCATCTTCAATTTCATTTCATGTTTACCCACATAAGTCATATTAAAAAAGCAAAACTAAAAGAATAATTCAAGACTTTTTAGTTATATATGATATGACAAACAATCTAACTAAAACTTATGTCCATTGTAGACCGCGGCCTCGGGTAATTGAATAGTAACTATGATAACCTAAATATTTTTACTGTAAGTTGATATATAGGACATATATGTAGTCCAAGATTCCAAGCATGATTGCAGTCCTGTCTTTTCTAAGTTATCTTTTTGCGCATAATTGAGTAAACTGTGCTTGTTTCTTTGGATGCTTTTCCTATTCCTTCGTGGATTACGTTTATGCAGAATTAAATTAACTGGAAATTGTGATTAGTCACGAAACCCAGACTCAAGAACCAGTCACACTCACAATTTTCTTTCATCAAACCAAATTTAACAAATAATGAAGGTAGCACCTCATAAATTCATCTTCATCTGTATTCGTTTTTTTTTTTTTTTCCCAAACAAAAGCTTAAAGAATAATGTCAATAAGAATGGGGAGATTAAAACAGTAAGCGGTGCAGAAAGAAAAGTGGGATGCAATCGTATAAATGAGTTTTACGTCATTTCAAAAAAGGCATTTGATTGTACAAGTTGTGGGGCTCGTATGTTTAAGTAATTAGTAATGCGCCTGATTGGACTCGGACGCGGAGTCGGATCGGGCGTAGGGCAAATGGCAATGGGATGATTAAATTGTACATACGGGTCCGCCAACAATTTTTGTCCTTCCCACTCACAACACGCAGACGCAGACACAGACACAGGCTAAGCAAAAGCTAAGCTCTCCTCTGCTTCTTTCTTAATTTCCTTTCCAATTCCAATTATTATTATTAATAAATAAATATAAATACAATGTATTTGCTTACTTTTTCTTACATACCAACTATTCATCAATCTTATTTATTTATGTGACCTTCATCAATTTCTTTGGACGATAACAAGTGTCATTTTCATGACCTTCTTGTGTATAGAGAATAGATTAGATGGGTCCTCGTGCAAGATTCTTCACTGGGAATTTCTGCAGCTTTTGCCCCTCGAGGATTTTGCACGCGCTTCCTTATAAAACAGCACCATTTTAGGTGCCTTC
The DNA here is from genome assembly GCA_022379115.2 of Bauhinia variegata. Taxonomy (NCBI): domain Eukaryota; kingdom Viridiplantae; phylum Streptophyta; class Magnoliopsida; order Fabales; family Fabaceae; genus Bauhinia; species Bauhinia variegata. Next base: position 23,706,042 of record CM039438.1, read on the forward strand.
ACTTTTAATTTCTCCTAGCTAGCTTCTTTGCAATTTGAGATTCATTCTAGATACAACAATTAAAGCAGAGCATGAGAGAACTTTTGCTTAGGGTGACGAAATGTATAGTGGTTTGGATTCTTCGTAAAGCAGAAAAAAATAATAATTAGCTGGGTATCCATAAATTATTAATGATAAAGTATTTATTATATTGTTTACATTCAAACATTGGTGCTGCCATGTTGAAAGAAAAGAGAGAAAATTGTGCTGGTCCTAGGTAGCTTACCACCTTTCAAAGCAAATGTAGCTACAAAAGGAAACAAAGTATATTATGATCCGAGAGAATTCTTTTGCGTTTGTTTCCTTGAGATGAGAAAGGTAGAGACCAGTAATCTAAAACATGGTTTACTTTCCATTTTTGGAACAGTGACAGTTTACTGCAACTAGAAGAAACAGATCTATACATCCATAATAATTAAATTGCTGCATTGCAATAGCAATAGCAATAGCAGAGTGGCCTACTAGACTGGCTACTGGGAGTGTGACTGTTGCGTTGAACATCCCCAAATGACTCGTGCAGTCATACCCCTATTTTTGGGGTTTTGAGATTCCCAAATGTAGCAACTCTGTTTCTTACCCTAACTGGAACTAAACAGTTACCAACACCTTACTATTTGTATAACACTATTTTCCTCTCTTATACTATATACTATACTGTAGCATAGGTGGGGATCTGCTTCTTAATGATCTCAACTCTCGAGTTTACTTTAATTTACCCTTTATTTTTTTTGCTCTTTTCTCATGTAACATAATATAGTTTGATGCTCATGCAATTAAAGAAACTATACTAGCCTAGTTTCTGCAATGCATTGCGTTATATCTTATAAATTTGGGTTGCAACTTCCCTCTCGTGAAAGATGAAGGAAAAGGAGGGAGGGATGTATAAGCACGCGCTGACAGTAGAGTAGAGTGACGAATATATATAAATGTCTGTTCATCTATGGTCACATCATCACTGCTCACTGCCAAACTTTGTCCTGTTTTGGCATAACACACTCTACCACTTCTCTCTGCTTCATTTAATTATCCCATGGTTCTTCGCCACACTCTCTCTCTGTGACCAATGGCTACTTCACTGTCTCTCCTCTATCGTACTATTTAACTCACAGTTGGCTGCACTTTTTCTGGAAAGAAAAACTCTGATTATCAGATTCTGATCATCAAAACAAAACCCTCTAATTACACTCAGGGGTCAGCAAGTAATGTAGTAGGTCTTTTCTCACAAACCAAATCGCATAAAAGGTCACAGAACAGAATTAAACCAAAGACAATTCTCTCTCTCTTTCTGCTTTGCCTTTAATGTTTCTCTCCAATTCAATTCCACCAAATTTCACTGCTCTCTCATTAAAACCCATCATCCCCCTTGTTTCCCTCTCTCTCTCCTTCTCCTTTGCATTGCCATGCACTATTCTAGCTTTCAGTATCTGTCCGCACATATTAGCAGTGTCTTCCATTTCCAGAACACCTGCACTCTTTCTTCCTTCAATGCATGATGTACCTTTAACTCTGGTCTTGTAATATCGATCACGCTGCAATAAGGGAAACCCTAGCTAGCTGAACAAGTAGCGCGAAAGGGAAAAGGGTATACCGATCATATATCCTTGGCCCTAGACAAGATCTAATCTACTTGTGAGAGAGCGATCGGATCGATCTTAAGTTTAATTTGTTTTGCAGAGATGGATTTGGTTTCTGAAGCAAGAAAAGGAAGCAGCTTTGAGATTAATGAGAGCACAGTTGCAGTAGTAGTGAGGGCGGCGAGCAGCAATAATAATACAAGTAGTCCAAGTCCAACCACAGCCTGCGCAGCTAACCCATCTCCGAGTCCGAGCCGGTATGAGAACCAAAAGCGGCGAGACTGGAACACTTTCTGCCAGTATCTTCGGAACCACCGTCCACCACTGTCTCTTGGGATGTGCAGCGGCGCGCACGTGCTGGAATTCCTTCGTTACCTGGATCAGTTTGGAAAGACCAAAGTGCACAACCAAACATGCCCTTTCTTTGGAGTGCCGAACCCACCAGCGCCGTGCCCCTGTCCTCTCCGCCAGGCATGGGGTAGCCTTGATGCACTCATCGGCCGCCTCCGCGCCGCTTACGAAGAGCACGGTGGGAGACCTGAGTCTAACCCTTTTGGTGCCAGAGCTGTTAGGCTTTACTTGCGAGAAGTTCGTGATTTTCAGGCTAAAGCCAGAGGAGTTAGCTACGAGAAGAAGCGCAAGCGCCCAAAGCCTAAGATCATGACTCCACCCAGTGCCGCTGCCAATGTCAATGCCACTCATTAATCATATTAATCTTTCTCAACAAGAAAGACAAACCAATCAATCCATCATATGGTAATCAATTAATGTTGCTATTTATATATCTCTCTTTCTTTCTTCTCATCATGTACTAGCAGTAGCGTCGCTATTCCTCCATTTAACTAGCTAGCATTCGGTGCAATATATATATATAAATATAGATATGTAGATATATTTGTGGCTCTTTCGTGGTGTTGTTTGCTATTTTAAGGTGGTTTTTGTTAGCAAAGACATCCTTGTAATTGTTCCCAATTGAGGAAATAGCTCATATTAATGGAAGCACAACAAGGACTGAGCTCACATTCTGCCAAGTAAAATGCACCGGCATGTGGTATAGTAGTAGTAGTAACAGTTAGTAGTACTGCAAATAGAAGAACGATTCTTGTTTGTATATATATGTACTGTATTAGTGAGACATCAACTTAAATTATATTCTCTCCTCTGTGTAATGGGGATCGCGGTGTCACTATATATAGCTTATTAAAAGTCATGAAAATTTTCACAAAGGATAAGGTATGTCTTCCATGGAATATATCTATCCATTTGCATTGGATAATCTATCGAGTCAATTGAATATTTATTATATAGACAGCTACACTATATATATATATATATATATATATATATATATATATATATATATATATATATATATATAAAGGTGAGATGCTGACTACTTGCTGGGGATGTGATTTTTATATATATTGCTTGATCGAAAGATCCAGCTAATAGCCTGGTTTTCTTTTCCTTATAATTTTGTTTTCTCCTGGTCGATCACCTTTACACGCATCCTCTTTCGCTTACTTGTCTTCTTTCTTTGCACCCATATGCATGCACATCTATGACAATTTTAATCTAAAAACTTATATGTCTCTCGCAGAGTGTTTGGTCAGAGAGATTTAGAGGTGATGAGAGGAATTTTCATAAAATTTCCTTGTTTGATTCAATAAGTAGGAAAGGAGAAAATAGAAAAATTGAGGTAAAAATTTCTCTCCCCTTTTATCTTTCCAATTATTAGTATAGAGAGTACTTGAAGAAAAGGAAGATCATGTTAGGTATGGAAAAATTTACCTATTAAGGACGAATTAATTTGGATTAGTTAGTGCAGACGTCACATGACTAGCTAGCTAACATAGATAGTCAATTCCTGTTAGTTGTATCTTAGTTTAAAGGTGATCTTGCTGAATCCGTGTTACTGTTACTTTTTAAAAAAAGGACAAAACCTAGATTATCTTGTTATCTATTGTAGATGCCAGCTAAAAATGGTCATGTCAAAAAGTATTGGGACATAGATTATAAGAAGAATAACTTTTGGAGTATTGACAATCAAGGGAAGCTATTTGCCTAACCTCCTACCTAATGTTATAGCCTTCGACAACGACCTTTTAAATTTGATGCAAAATATATGGTTCTTATGGTTGGATGATAATGGAGTAAATATATCTGATTAGCCGGTTATAACTAGGTCATCTTCGTTAAAGCTTCTGTTATGTCAAATTTAACACGCGTTTTTGTTTAACTTAAATGACATGTTTATTTTCAAAAAATAATAATAATAAATAAGTGGGTTGCATGTTTAATTAGGTCATCTTCGCTAAAGCTTTTGTGATATCAATTATATGCGTGCTTGACGATGGTTATTGTGACTTTACATGATTTATTATTACGCTGGAAAAGAGAAAAAAATTCAAATAAATAAAGTGGATTGCATATTTAAAAGCATTTTTATCTTGTTTGTGTTTTAGATTTTAGTTAACTTGAAAAGACATTTCTTAGTTTCTTCAATGTAAGAAGAAGAAAGGAGTAAGCATGCTTACACTAGCTAGCAACAGCATCGATCCCTCATTACATTATCGCATGAAACAAAGATTAGATTCGCATCCGAAATCACATCCTGAAGATACATACATATATATATTGATAAAAACTAGCTTCATGAAATTGTGTTGGATTTCATATGGACAATAAGAAGAATCCTAATTAAAAATGAAACAAAATAAAGAAGAAAGAACAACTTACATAACTAAACTAAAATAAGAGAATGCTATCATTTTGAAGACGTGAAAGTTGAGGCAGGAGCTTCTCTCTGCTTTTAATTAGGAAATGTGGAAGGAAAGCAAAAGGAATTTTGTTGCTTGCATCTTAATTATATCATATCATTTGATTGGGTAAAATAATCTATTTGTTATATTCGTTGTCATTCTCTGGTATACCCTCTCTTTGTTTGGGGCTATTCCCATTTCTCAGTATAGTAACAACATCAACATACTTTAAAAAGATTCACTATTTCTGATACTGCTTTTGGTAAAACTTCATTCGGGTAGCAATATATGCCAGCTTTCCCGAAACGAATTGCCTCGCACTTTTTCAATCAAGTTTACGTATCCCACTGTGGAAATGAATTGATTATTCTTGTGTCAAAAAATAAAAGAAAACAAATACTTAAGCAAAGATTAACTTAAAAATATGATAGTGTTGTGTTATACGGTGCGAAAGAACGTCACCGATTCAATTTCAGATATGATTCCAAAATCTTCATTCTGTATTCTTTGCGAGAAGACATAGAAAATCACAGTTTTTATTGATTTGGTATCAAATCAAACTGTTTCCTTCTTCTTAATTAGGAGGAAAATCAATCCACTAGTTTGGCATGGCATAATGATAATTACCGGAGCGGAGTCTGAGTCTAGTAACACTGTTACTAGGGCAGAATCTAGTCTATGGTTACATGATTGGAAATGAGACCAATGGGAGTGAACAGACAAGAGGACACTCTCCCAATAATAATACTAAGTTCCTATATTAAAAGTCTAATCTAACTAAGTTGAAAAATACTACTTTAATTAGTAAAACCACTCTTAGTCTTTGACACTACACTCTATCATCACTGCCCTTGGCTCTAGACCCCGTGCCGTCCTTACAAATATCCCGCAATCTACGGTCAACCTGGACAGGACTTCCAGACAGGGCTCCCACGTGGACAGCTGTACTACCTGTCGGCCCTTCGTCCACCTTCGAGGAGCCACGTGGAGGTTTTGAAGTCGTTGATGTAATTGCTCAAGAAGCAGGACACGAGATGAGGCTGAGATTGTGAATCGTACTACATTTTCCATCTTTGGCCGTCACCTATTTTGCCATTTATGGGTACTGAAAGTTAGCGATCAGATTACCGTCCATATGGTGGGGTGGGGACCACTTTATTCTCCATTACTGTATTCGCCATCTTATCTTTCTATTTATATTTACCACATCAGCGGATGACAAATAAGCAGATTTTAAACAATAAAATCAAAATTTGATATGCACACTTCCGCTGCTCTCGCTATTCCTTCCTTTCACTTGTCAGTTTATTTTATTTTGACCATCACCTTGTTTCAAGATACTGCCTCCACTTTTTTTTTTGGGGGTCATTCAAAACTGTAACCTTTGTTCGAACTAGTCTACAGAAAGTGCTTCTACTACTAAAATCTCAATATATTTTAACAATTAATCAAATTTAAGTTTAATAATATTTTAACATAGTTTTACACAAATTATTATTATTATTTACTCTAAAATGCACTGAATAGCTCAATATTTCGAGATATTTTCAATAATATCAAAATCAGGACCAAAAACGAGAATCAGGCTCTTCTTCGCGCTCTTTTTCTAAGTACCTCTAAGTTAATTTCTTGATGAAGGCAGGTACTAGATACAGGAAAAGGGCACCCACCCGCTGCCAATTGATAAAAGCCACCAAAAAAGAAGAAAAATCTAAAACTACAGGCAAAAACATGTCCCCCTTCCCCCTCTCTCTCTTCTTCGCGTTCTGTTATATCTTACTTTCGTTTCTTCTTTTCCGGTGTTTGATTGGAGAGAAGAGAGAGGGGAGCAAAAGAGATGGAAAGGGCAATTTTGGGGTAAAAGTAGAGGTAGGCGCAAAATGGGACAGAAATATAGTATTTTGTATCGACTTAAGATAATTTTAAAATTAAAAAAAAAATTTTAAATAAACACAAGAATTTTCATCTCGTACATTATATTTGATCTTATCTATTAGAGGAGAATAAAATTAAAATAATAAATTAATTATACAAAATTTAATTAAAATCCCATATAATAATTTTTTTAAAAAAAAATTAAAATAAGATCAAGATAGAATCCAACAAAAGATTCAAAACAAACTTCTGAACAAAATAAAACAATACTTAATAAAATCAAAACAGAAGACGACAAAATCCGTCCCGTACACCCCTAAGTAAAAGTTTCTCCCACCCTATCATTTTTCTTGAAAAATTTAGAAAAACAAAAATTTATGAAATGACTAAATTATTTTTTATATTTTTCTCATTTTAAGCCTAACACTAGTAAATTCACCCACGAGACAGAGTGGTACTCTCCATTCGGTGGCAAGAAATTTGCAGGTTGCACAAAAAATGCATGTGCGACCCGGAAAGCTAGAACCTTGGGCCAATTCTTTTACACTCCACACGCCTCTAAGATGTCGAGATTTATATGTTAAAAATGAACATATAGATTTTTATATCCGTGTGCCCCAAAATTAAATGGCGACCAAAGAAAGTTAGGTTTTTCGTCCAGTTCTGTCTTCATTGAGAAGGAAGGCGAGCGATTAGGGTCCGGTCAGTTGCTGGGCTGTACAAAGAGTTCAATTCTTCTAGGTTGGCCTTTTCAAACACTGCATCATCCACAACTGGCAAGGGCTGATTCTTGAGGAGTCCCTGCTCCTGGACCATTTCTCTCCTCCGACATCCTATGCAACTTTCCGCCGTCTTCACTGTATTAAGAAGCCGCCTGTGGAATCTGCCCTTGAGGCCGGGAATCCCAACATTCATTACAAACTCGGCTTCGATCCAACGCCTCACTAGCCTGGTGAAGAATAACACTATTAAATTGGCTTGGTAGCTATTGAACCATGTCATAATCACTTTCGCTAGCAAGTTCAGGTGACCAAACGCAAATAAGTTTCCAGCAGAAACACGAGTTAAAGAATTAAAGTAAGCACAGAATTGTTTTCAATTGAATGCATTTGTCACATAACAATTACCTGCACTAATGCTGGTGAAGAAAGTCCAAACATTTCAAAACCATCAAGGCTCCCAGGAGGCTGTAGAGGAGAAAGGTTTCTCTTTCCCAGCTTATGTTGTTTTGTGATCTCTTGTTTCACTCTCTCTCTTACCAGTTCCCGGCATCTTAAAGCTGAAACATGAACAAGGATCTCACTTGGACAATGTTCCAAAGACCTGAGGAGGAAAAGATGGAAGAATTAGAAAAACTCCTCCAGATTAGCACAAAGAATCACATTACAGTTATCTATTATGTCGTTTAGTTGAACATTCAAATTATACTTCAAAACTCAAAGCTAACACCACCTTAAAATTATAGTATAACTCTTATCAGGACGTAGATCATCCAGTATGGTTAAACTCATAACCACTTTGTCAGAAAAGACTTGGTTCAGAAGTTGGTTTTCAGAATCCATTTCCAAAATCAGATGCTCAAATAAGCTGTTATACGACATCTCAGAGGACCAAGGGAAAGGCCAAAAGGATTCTCTTGAAAAGTTTGATGTCAAAAGAAAACGGCTCCTGTAAGACAGCTTGCTTTAGAAAGCAAATACCAATCCCTCAAAAATTAGGTACTTAGGTAAAATAAAGTCACTAACTGCATAGTAATACAATAAATTTCAACCATGATTGGTTATCATATCATATGACATGTAAATGACTCAACAATCATTCACGATGACTTGTGCCTGCAAGCAGCTGAAAAAGACAGCCAGATCTTAGCAAGACAGGAATTTAAGTTTCAAGTAGATCAGCAATTTTGCATCAGAAATATGAAAAACCAATAACATCTCAAAAGCCTACTCATCAAAATTGAGGGTGAAAGTACCATAGGTCCATCACGTCCAGCTTCAAGAATTTCTGAAACGTAATAACACATGCTGGTTGGATCTAAAACACTTATATATTTAACGCGGCTTCTAAATCCTGCAGCAGTTGATTCAATTTGCATAAATACTCAACTCTGACTCAGTTAAACACCGTTCTAGAAGAATTAATTTGTTTATTCACGTACCCTTCGAGAAAGTTCTTTCCCTCTAACTGAATCTGGCATCTTCGGTTCATCATTTTCATCATCACTAATAAGTATAATATTGCCCTGTCCATAAGGTGAACTTTTATCAGCTCCATGTTCAGCTAGAGGCAGACATAAAGCATATGGTGTGTCCTCTTGAGATAACTGACAAACAGATGTTCTACTAATGTTCGATCCGCAGGAATCTTCTTTCTTGGAATCAGTCTTGTGATAAGCTATCTCTCTTGCAGGTGTTGAGCTATTAGATGTTTCCTTCATATGACTCAACTGACACACTGTTTCCAATGCCCTCCTCTGATCGGTGCCTTTTGATAAAATGACCTGACCCCTTATTGGGACATCCATCAAATTTTCTCCTATAGAAATGGCTGATGGATGCAAGGCCATCTCTTTATGCACAGTAGCCCGTGATGAATCAGAATAGTTCGATGAATGCATTGGCAATTCCTTAAATATTATTTCATCAGAGATATAAGAAGTTAGCGCTAGCCCAAGATCTAATTTTGCCCATCTATATACTGCACTTAATTTTCCTTCCAATGCCTCAACCAGAATATTTAATTCATTGATATTATAACGAAATAGACAGAATTTGGAATCCCAGGGACAAGAACAGAACTGCTTTGCATGATCCAAGCAAGCATAACGATCTGGAAAACAACGGCAACCAGCAGCAGATAGGTGTAAATCAAATAGACAAATATAGCATTCCCTTTCATTTTTGGCATCAAAACTGTTCTCCATTTTAAATGCTTGCGAAGAACTGTGCAGAAACTCCCTCCTTACTCGTTCCCTCTCAACACGTGTCTAGGGAAGAAAAAACAGGAATGTCAGAATGGGAAGTTGTTAACATCAAAGTTAAATGAAAAGGTTCCACTTTACACTTAATAAACTAGTACCTAGATATGCCAACAAACATTCGGCTAGCCAGAGTTGAAATATGTTATCTTAATTAGGTATTAAATTTGATTGATAACTCGAACGTTTTTCCCCACAAAAGTTTTCAAATATTTTGGAACTGTAATTCACACGTATAATTTTCCCCCAAAAGAATTTTTCCATCGGGAATATGCCTAGAAAAAGCATTTTGAAATATGACCTCCCAATATTTGGCATATAGCACAAAGTGCCTTATTGTAGTCATAGCTTCAATGAAGAGTTTACCTTGAGTGCTTTTGTTAGAAGTCCATCTCTTCCACAGACATCTTTCCATCTTAGAATATCAGGAGTATTCTTCTTCAGAAAATCAAGCTTCCAGGACGCTCGTACTGCTTCCCTAGCAGCCCCAAGCAATAGTTTATCATGCGATACAGAAGTCCTGCGCCTCTGCTCCTGGTATAGCTCCATAGCAAGCTGGCCATGGGGCAGCCAATCAACTGGAGCTACATTAACTGCTTCTGCACAGTTAAAGCCACAGTTGAACCCAGAATGGTAGGCTCGAGGGAAGGTCAGAACAAACTCTCCAGGGTTTTGGGCACACCTATAGACAGGTACTCCTTCGGTCTTTAAGATAGATGGAGAAAGCTGCGTCACCTGCAAGAAGTTACAGGTTGGACATTAGATGGATATATCTCCCAAAAAGAAAGTTACCATCAAATCTTGGCTGTTTTATCCCCTGAAAAATTATATAAATAACATGGATAGGAGGGGATGAAATTTTGTTAAAACAAATGAAAGGACAAATCTAACTCGGCATAACCTGATGGCAGTTCAACAAGTGCTCCAATATTTTTCCCTCTCTTTCAGATGGAACAAAAGCTTTTACTCACCAGCTTATGAAGCAAGTCAGGTTGTTCCTCAAAAAGGTCTGGTAAATGCTTTCTCATGATCTCTTCTAATTTGTAAGCATCTTTTCCAGGGACACCATACCATATTTTTGGAGCACCCCAATGCATGTAATTCAATGAATATAAGTGGTGATCCTCCACATGCTGCACCAAAAACCAAACCCAGAATTAAAAAATAAAAAATAAAATAAAATAACATCTAGAACAACTAAAAATTCTAGCTAGAAAATCTCTCTCTCTCTCTCACTCACACACACAACACATGAAAAATTCTTTATGTAGTAGTACACTTAATGAATGAAAGTCAAGATGTAAAATGTGTCAAATCCCTCTCACAACCAGACACGCGGATGCAAACCACGCACACAACACAACATAAACACACGCACATGCAACTACATAGAGATAAAGATACATGATATTATACTACGTTAAAAGTATGAATTGTGACAACTCGGTAAATAAATGCTCGTAATTGAGAAAATCACTTAGTCGTTACCCAACAAAAGGAGGAAAAGCACATTCCTATATACAACCATGGGACGAGAACACCAGATATATCGCTGCTTTCATAAGAGAGAACGGATCCAGGAAGCCTAGCAAAGTTACTTAAATTCCAGCCAGATTTTAGATACTGATCATGTGAAACAGAACTAACTTCATTAGACTTTCTAGGAAAACCACTCCCAAAAACCTCGGTTTCCAGATCCGCTCCATAAAGCACCTAGAAGAAAATAATAAAATGACATATAAGCAAAGTAGCATAAGGTAGCACATTAAATAGGCAAAAATTTCATGAAGCAGTAAAATATTGAGATTATATTCATGAGAAAAGCAACCTCTATTTCTTCTGTAGGTCTTTCTACCATCCGCCAGTATTCACCCTCAATGTTCTCCACAGAAGGCTCCCAGGTGCCTCTGGACATGGTTGTATTACCTCCCAAATGAGATACATTCTCATTTTTTCTGAAGTATCTGACCTTGAATTCGTCTGCATACTTCTGAAATACTTCCAAGGTCAACTCTGGACCGGGTTCAAACCCAAACCTTCCATCCTCACAAAATCCCACATTTGGCCCTCCACTAGTTCCATTGTCCACCCCCGTTCTTCTGCATCTTCTCCTTTTCCTTTTCATATTATTATGAATCGTTGAAATCTTTCTCATTGAATCACGATTCTGAAGTTTGTCAATCCTCTGAACACGAGTAGCAAATTTAGAACCCTCCCATATACTATTTTCCTTTAAGGGGCAAGGAGGTTTCCACGATGAAGGGGGGACAATGCGACAGATTCCATATGATTCAGCTCTGAAGCGAATGCTTGCTATATACTTCAAAGTATCTTGAAACTCCTAAAAAAATAATAAACAAGTCAAAGATCTGATTCTGCGTAAGAATTTACAGATAACTTCCATAAATAAAAAGTTCAATGACAGGACCACATGACAATTAAAAAGTGACAAAAGAACCAATAAAGACCTCTTCAGTCGGGTAGAAGACAGGAGCATCCTCAAGGGTTGGTCTGCAAGCATCTTCTGGTCGCCATCTGGCAATAACCTGTCACAAGACTTCAAACGCCAATTACTCATCATGCAAAAATATTTCCTCCGTTTAGAAATCTTCTCTTGCCTTTTCCTTATTAAGTGACTTCTTAGTAAGTGTAAAGATTACAAGTTCAGCTCCTTTGTTTTCATTGCAATAATAAGTAGTTAAGTGTCATGGCAAATCAAGCCAACACAAATTCCAGCCTTTTATTGTGTTGGCACACAGTAAGAAAACATTGGTAAGTAATTTATTTTTATAAAAGTAACAACAGCAACAGCAAGGAGAAAACATCATTAGGGTTAATTCATACAATTAGTAAGGCTGGAGACAATGAAAAAGCATGTATGGCATGTGTATGAAAAATATAACCTTTTGACAATGACTACAATCTGGACATCCACGGATGACTCCCCTAGGTAGGCAAGATCTTGAAGAGAAATTCTGCATATACATTTATATACAAGATGTTATCTAGAAGTACTTGAATATCAAAAGAGCCCAAAAAACAATAAATGAACAAATATAGGACGGACTTGATCAAGCCGCTCACAATCAGAATCCTCCTCTGAACTGTTATAATATCGTCCATAGTTAATCCATGGTCTTCGGCGAAGGGACCTTGGAACCTCTGCAGTATCAATAAGTTTCACCTCAATTTCCACCAGAGTTGACTGTGATTCGGAAGCACTTGTAGAGGCTGAACAACTAGTTTTGCTTTCATCATTTTGCTTGTCATTGTGCCCTACCCTCTTCAGTGAGAAAGATGTATATGACTCAAAGCCAGGTGGAACTGATGGGAATTCATCATTATCTTCTTTAACACATACACACATGTACTCTGTACCCATCAGTAACTTCGTTCAAAGGATTCCCTGTACAAATATAGGAATCAGGATAACCCAATCCAAAGAAATAACAAAGCAAATCTATACTGGGGTTTATTAACCTTACCATGAGACAATAGGAAGTGACAAGAGCAGAATCTTTTGATTCTGTGAACTTCCAATGCGTGTTACAACTTGAGATCAACTCTGTAGAAGCTAATGCAATGCAGTATCCCAGTATCTTCACAAATAGATGGAGAGCATCAATCTGCAAAATTCACATAAAACAGAGAGGGAAAGAGATCAGATAATATAGCATAATTACATGCAACATAGTTTCTTCCTACTCCGTACATTAATTTCCTTAATACTTTGATCAGCAAATTTTATAAATTATATAAAATCTATAAAGAAGAAACTATTGATCGAGATAAATATATGCATATAAGAATGCTTAGTCTAAAATTAACTAGAACTAAGCTTACATATTGTTGATCCAGGTATATGAAATTCACAATGATCTAATACAGCTTAAAACTCCACTATGGATTTGAAGTGCCAACAGGTCAATGAAACTTATTCTGTTGACCATGAAATTACAAACTGAGCACGGAATCCCTAACCACAATGGAAGACATTTTAAAAAGAATGGGAATCAGATTCAGCTGATCTAACCCTTAACCCTAAATCTGATGGCAGGGCGAAACAATAAACACTTTCCCTACAGTTTGATGGGTACCCAAAAATTTCGTAAATGACAAACACGATCCTAAACAATGAAACACAAGCAACAAAATAGACAGTCTACAAAATTCGGAAGCATTATTCAGTGATCTTGCATGATCAGAAATTTCCCAATTCACGCAAGGAATAATCAAGGGTAAATTTGGAAGGAAAAATTATTTGGTCTCCGAGAAGTAACAAATTTCTGTAACGAAAGAAATAGAAAATCATGGGAATAAAAAAAAAAAAAGAGGATACGAGAAAGAAGCCGTTCATGTTTTTTTAGTACTAAGATAAGAGGCGGTTCGTATATATATATTGGCACCAAGAGGCGGTTTATTTTTTTATTGGCACTTTGAGGACGTATTCACACTCATTTGGTCTGTATAGAATAAAAACCCACTTTAGTACTCTATATTTATATTTATGTTATGAATTTCATCCCTAGTATATTTAGAATAAAAACAGGGGATTGTATTGTGGCTACATGCTAAAATATTAAAAGAGAAATATGGATGTAGAATAATTTGTGGAACAGTTTAAGATGTTTTCGAAAGTTGTATCAAGGAATGTGAACTTAAAGTGTAAAATAAAAATAAATGATATGTTATAGTAAAATTTATAAAAAAAAAAAATTATAAAAAATTAAGTTGAGCAACTTGAGTAAGAGCACTATTAAAAATGCTCTAAAATAAAACTAAAATTAAAATGTTATAATACTTTTTAAAAAATCAAGTAACTTTAACTATTTTTATTAATATATATAATATAATATAATGTTGTGTCACTGTCTTGATCAAATTGGCTAAATATGTTAATAAAGGTTTAGTTGAATTGATTATCAATTATAGTAAATTTATTCTGCATCAAATTTAAATCTCATGTACGTATTTTTTATAATTAAGAAAAAAAATTAGCTAAACAAAAAAGGACATTTTCCCTATTTTTTAACCCGTGTTATTTTATTTTTATTTTTTTCCACTTTGACAACGTTTGAGACACCTTTTCAAAACAATTGATGTTGATTCTTTATATATATATAGAGAGAGAGAAAAAAAAAACTCTTTTTATCCCTCACAAATCACAAATGAAGCTTAAACAAACAAGCTCCTACAAATATAGTTTTCTAATTTAAATCCTAAATTATTAAAAGGGTCTCAAATTGGACCCTTCGTCTTCAACGAATTTCACCTAGTGGCGCGTTAAATGCAATTTTTAATTGTTAATAAGTGACATGACCAATGAGTGTCACGTGGCGGTTTTAACGTGGCGTTTTGTGTAAACAAATCAGCTCCATAAATGAAAAAAAAAAAATTTGTAAAAAAAAAAGGCTTGTCTTTTCCTTTTGGCACTGTAGCCATTGTAGCCATGGACGGTGGTGCCAGATTATAAGCAGAGATTTTATTCCCAATTTTGTAAGACAGATTGATTGAGCCTTTGGGTTTCTCGAGGGTTTCCTCACCTGGTAACTCACATACTAGAAGGACTTGTCATCATCAAGTTGTTCGAGTAGCTCTTTCACCGGAACATGGACTGAGTCGATATCCTTATTGCCGGCGAGTGATCGCTCGGAGCAGAGCTTGATCTCGAACCTGAGGCAGTTCTGCTACACTTCAAATTCGTTTATGGTGAATTTGACAGGGAAATTCCAAGTGGGGTTGGTGTCGCTCAAAGCAGAGCTTGATCTCGAATTTAAGGCGGTTCTGCTGTACTTCGAATTCGTTTATGGTGAATTTGACGGGGAAATTCCAAGTGGGGTTGGTACCACTGTCTCTGTCAACCAGCGTTTTGGCCATCTGATTTTGTTGGTAGTTGCAAATTGAAGGTGAGCGGCATTTTTGCCATTTGATTTTGTTGGTAGCTACAGATTGAAGGTGAGTGCCCTAGCTTGTTGAAACGACAAGGAGGCTGTGTTTTGGAGCTGACGTGTTCACACAAAATGCTATGTCAGATGATACTCATTGGTCACGTCACTTATTAACGGCTAAATTAACACTTAAGCGAAATTCGTTGGACTGTCGACAAAGAGTCCGATTTGAGACTTTTAATAATTTAGGGTTTAGATTGGGAAACTATGCTTGTGAGGGGCTATTTGTGGTAGTTTAGCTGTCTTATAATATAAGTCTTGGAGATTTTGTAACCAAAAAGAAAAATTCATCTTTTGCGAAGGCTCAGGAAAGTTCCGGAGAAAGGAGCATCAAACGCATTTATCTCCTTATCGGAAGACTGCCAAACCCTGTCGGTTCAAATCTCGATTTCCTCGGTACTTTGTCTCGATACGATCATTGCAACATTCAATCGATTATCCTCGTTCAAGTGCTGATTCATGGCGATCCCATCTTCATCAGTTCCTTCTTCGCAATTCACATACTCGAATAGCTCATACTTCCCTGTGCCATTTCACTTTCAGCAATCCGCGGCGACGGCGGCTTCGCAGCATGCTGCACCATACGCTGCGGCAGTTCCGGCAGTGTCAACCCCTGCGCCTTCAGTTGTTGCTCCCGTGTATCCCACTCTGGCTCCAGTAGCCGGTGTATATTCTCTACCGCACTATCATCAGGTCAGTGAATGTTCGCGGATTCTTTCCGAGCTCTATAACTCAATTGCTTCAGTTTTTTTTTTTTTTTCTTCATTTTGTTCCATATTTCTGCGTCTGACATAATGCGATCATTGCCTGTATTAGTTTTTACCCCAAGATGCGACGCACTTTTAAATCATAATTTACTTTTAGTATATTTTCCGCAATAATTTTGTTTTCGTGTAGATATTTTGGATAATGGCAGCATGAGGAAAAAAAAATAAAAATGACGTCTATGATTTAAATGCATGCGGTTCAGTTGTATAATATGTTTTTATTCATCTCAACAGGCGCACCAGTTATTTCAAAGAGATGCACAAACAATTACACCTGAGGCTCTTGAGAGTGTTAAGGCAGCTATTGCAAACAGCGAGATTGAGCACAAAACAGATAGCAAAAAGAAAGCAATTCCTCGCAAAGCTGCTGGCCAAACATGGGAGGATCCTACTCTGGCAGAATGGCCAGAAGGTATGATATTTTCGTAATTGCTATTTACCAATTTTTAATTTAGATGTCATCGACTTGTTCCTTTAAGATGTTTTATTATTCGATAATTTTTAATTTTTTATCCAAGAGGTTTGAACCTTGTTTCTAAGTGTGTGTGTGTGTGTAGTTCTCATTTTCGCACCTTGCCAATGATTGGAATGCACACTTGTGGCTCTCCGCATTTTGAAAATGGCTTCCATGGTTTTGAATTTTTGGCTATGGTTTTAACAAGAGTACTGTGAATCTAGGTGAGGTTTTAAATAGTGATCGAAGTTACTACAGCAGTCATGGATTGTTTGAGGAAATCGATGAGAATCATTAGTATAGCATATCTTTGGTATTTGCCAAATTTTATTATGTCTATGCTTTAATACAGTGATTATTTTCTTTAAATATGTCTGGTGGCTATCGAGTATTTTGTTTTCTCTTCCTTTGTGTGTCAATTCTATATCTCGAAGTGGGGTTCAGAAATTGAACCTTCTAAGTTTCTGCCATTCTCAGATGATTATAGGCTCTTTTGCGGTGATCTTGGTAATGAGGTGAATGATGATGTTCTTTCGAAAGCATTTTCACATTTTCCTTCCTTTAATAAGGCACGGGTAAGTGGATCTCTCCTTTAACTCCAATTCTTTTGTTATTGGTAATACATTTGTTAGTGTAAACATTTCCTATTTCCTTATCAGATTTTATTTGAAGGACAGAGTTGTTAATGATTTGTGCTTCTTAAGGTAGGTCTTACTTCATAATTTACACTTGATTAGACATTGGACACTGTTGATAGCTTGAAGATTGAAATTGTTGCAATATTTTCTTATCCCAGGTGTTCAACTATCCTTTTTCATATTCAAAAATCCATGTTAATTGAGATTGCATAATTGTGACATAGTTTGGTGTACTTGAATTAAAATCTTTCTAAGATTAGTCTTGTATTTTTAGGGTTCTTTTAGCCCGCCCCTTATTTTTGTTATTTGACCTGGAAAGTTAGTTGGCCCTTCTTTTTGGAGTGTCTGGAGGTATAATTGGTGTAAATTAATGTGGAGTTGGCAAGAGATTAGTAGGCCCACTTAGGCCTTTTAGGTGGGTTTATTGGTTTTTGCCATACTGGTTTTCAACTCCTTAACCAAGACAAGTTTTCTTGAGGATAGATACTTAGTATTGACTAAAATTTCTTTCTTCTTCTTTTTTGTTTGTTTGTTTTAATGAAATAAAACCTAGGAGGTCCCAAATAAAAATGCTGCTGGGGTCGATCTTTTTTTTTTTTTTTTTTTCCCCCGATTCATGTATGCATACAAACTTTGTGATACATAGCAGAAAGCAATGTGCATTTTGGTTTTGGACAGAATGTTAGCTGGTGAATGGGTGCATTTGGTTAATCTCAGTCTCCTTAGAGAATTTAAA
This sequence comes from Bauhinia variegata, assembly GCA_022379115.2. Taxonomy (NCBI): domain Eukaryota; kingdom Viridiplantae; phylum Streptophyta; class Magnoliopsida; order Fabales; family Fabaceae; genus Bauhinia; species Bauhinia variegata. Next base: position 23,723,815 of record CM039438.1, read on the forward strand.
TGAACATATGTACAGTATGTTAAGCCAGTTGAAATGAGATAGAAGCGCCTGCTTATTGAGGGTTAGATTTGTCCATAGGTGACTTTTTATTTTATGTTCAGTTGCTCTCGTTGCCTCTAAGAATCTGTGCTGCTCTAAATTGGTGATAAAAGAAGAAGGGAGAAAGGATGAAGAAGAAAACAAGTTAATTTTAACTAGAAAGAATGGCTTGTAGTATCAATGGACGATGAGTACTGGCCATCGGATGGTGAGCATATCTATTTATTGGGAGATTATTGGTATCCATATGGAAGGAATCTTATGTTGTTGGTATTCTGTTCGCGTTTGTCTTTTCTTCTGACCGTGCTCGTATTGTTTATTTGATTTCTAATGAAGGATTATCCCATGCATTTTTTGATGTCCTAGGTTGTCACAGATAAGCGCACCGGAAAAACCAAGGGTTATGGATTTGTGAGCTTTGCAAATCCCTCTGACCTCGCTGCTGCTCTTAAGGAGATGAATGGTTAGTAATCCGTCAATAACAGTACATTTTACTTTTTCTCCTTTAGTTTAGTTTGTATTGTCTTTTCTTATTTTTATGCATGGGTGGCATTATTTTGCGACATTTTAAATATTATGAGTCACGGGATCTACGTGAATATCCCAAAAATCTGTTGCTCAAGTAAATTACAGGACTTCAAGGCGTACAAGTTATTATTTTTCAATAGGGCGATGCTAGAAGAGAAGAGCTTGCCCCACCGATGAGTAAAAAACATTTTGTTGTGGGCTCATTAGAATTACGGTCATTCTTTAGATGATATGGAGGAGCATAATAAACTGAAACAATTCTTGAAATATAGTTGCTGGCTAAATTATTAGTACCGCATAAACACATTTCTCCTGTTGATATGATGGAAACTTTGGAAGTAGGCTGAGCTTATTGTAGCAAATGTTGTTTATAATAAAATCTATAACTTTCTTTGATTGCCTGTTTTCAGGTAAATATGTTGGAAATCGGCCAATTAAACTCCGCAAGAGTAAGTGGAAGGAGAGGACAGATTTTGAGGCCTTGGAAAAACAGAAGGTAGCGTTTTGCTTTTGTTTTCGTGATTTATAATAAAAAAAATTCATGCCTACTTCCGTAAACTGTATTAAGTTGCAGGCCCAAGCTCAGAAGAAATTGAAATTGCCAAGGAAGGGTGTACTGCACAAGTGACCGTTTGATCTGAATTCATAGCACATTTTCTCTTTGGGTGGGGCCCAGCTGGACTAGGAGAATTTTGGCCGTTAAAACCAGTTGTCTGTTATTGCTTTTGGAATTGGAATGTTGTAACATATGCTGAGGGGATTGTATTCTGGATTTGGATGTCAACTGACAAGAGAACTGTCAATATAAAATTAGATTTTAGTTTGCAGATTATCAGACAATAGCACGGTTCTAAGTCCCCAACTTCAGTTCGGGACTGGGATTATTAATTCTTCAGTTTTTATTAAAAACATGATAAAACAAAACATGACCCTGACATCAAAATCGATGGACATGTTCTTCGTCTAAAAGAAAAAATATCTTATTTTTTGAATCATTTCAAAATTTGATACGAAGTTTGCCAGGTGTTATATTGGACGATATATGTAAGCATGCCTTTTAAAACTAAAGAAACTAGCACTGAATTTTTCAGAGCAGAAATTTGAGAGCAGCACCTGGTACAGATGTTGCTCACAAGGATCGAGCGGAGGAAAGCATCTGCAGCAACACTGTTCAGAACCAAGTTATACATTCACAATGAAATACAGTCTTCAATGAATGGGCACTAATTTAACACCCCAAAATTTTGGATGAACCAACGTTTTTTCGGGGGAAAAGGGGATTTAAAATTAAAATCGGTGTGTTAAAATTAATCCTCTTGGTGATTTAACCTACAAGACATAATATATATAGCATTATGGTAGTTGATTTTTGCACCACCCCAAATTAATACTCTCATCGCCATTTGCACGTGCAGAATTAAAGGAAGAGAAAGAAGAAGGTGCAAATATTATTTTTGGTGGTGCAAAAATTAAAGCCCTAGCTTTATTACCCATTAAAGGCCCAAAAATAATATCTATCAGGTCCACTATGAATCGGAACATGTTTAGGCCCATCATAATAATGGGCCACTTTGTGGACCAAAAACAAACGAATGGACCCATGAAAAGGATCACGGCCATGGCCGGCCCGATAGAGAAAAAACGGGCTGGCTGTGAGAGCAGTAGGGTACGCCGAACTGCCCTAGTAGGTTTCAATCCACCGCTCAGAGTAGTAGCATGAATTAACGTTAATTTTATGGCGGCAAACCCTAGATGAATGCTCCTCATCAACTTCATTCAGAATAAGAACTGAGAAAAATAGGAGTACCCTGTTACCATACCATGCTTTGGATTGCGAAGACCAAAATCAAAAGTACGTTTTCCTTTCCCTTCCGTTTCTGGTTTTCTGTTTCCTTTTCTGTCTGTCTCTATGTAAAAGTCTTATCTCTCACAAGTGGACTTTCTTTCTTTCCTTCCTGGCAGTGTCAAGTAATGAATCTCTTTTGGGAAATATGGATACATAGTATTAATTTCCCCAACCTTTTTTGTTTTATTGAACCGCACATACGGTGCTTAAATAGAGAGGCCATCTTTTGTAATATGAATTACGGCAACTATTGGAATCAAAACATGTTACTTTACCTCAATAGATAAGTGGCTTCTTTTATTTCTTGTTTTATAGGGTTTCCTTATTATGTTTGGGAAAGTTAAGGTGCTGAGCTCACAGCGTAGGAGCTGTAGTTCTGCCATACAGTTTGGGTTGTTATTTATTTCACGTTGTTTCTGGTATATATTTCTTCTAACAAATATATTGCATCAAACTTGCACAGGCCTGCTTGCCAATATCAAGCAGAAGACTGAGGTGATTTACTGGCTAAGTTGATTTTATCTGACTGAACCAAGCATGAAGGTGTGATAGCTTAAATTACACAATTTATGTCTTTTTAGTTTGAGAGAGCTCAATCAAGATAACTTGAACAAAGATGGGATATACAGCTACCCTGCAGAATATTACGTTTAGCATCCATCCGTTGCATGGTCTTCATGGATGTAATAGACCGGAGAATCGTAGTTCAAATGGCTATTCTGATTTTGATCGCTGTTTGAGAACAAACTATTCCTCCTTCCATCTAAACCGTCTGACCAATTATTTACAGAGGAGACCAATCCCTGGTTCTGCAAGAAAAGTGCATATCTTGCAGAGAAGTGTCTTCCTCGACAGAGTCAACGACGTTGATAACGAAGAATGGAGCTTGGAGAGTTGTTATTTCGAAGACGGGAGTAAATCCTGGGAAAAACTAGATTCAAACAAGCCTCTAAACTCTTCAACATTGTTACCAAGGAAAGCTTTTGTTAGAAATGATGAGGAAACCAACAATAAAATTCTTCAGAATCTCTGCAGTCGAGGAAGGTTAATGGGTGCTGTGAGGTTGATTGATATTATGTCACGTAAAAACCAAATCCCCCACTTTCCTTCTTGCGCAAATTTAATTCGAGGCTTTATCAGAACTCATCTTGTAGATAAAGCTTGCAAAATCCTGAAAATCATGGTCATGTCTGGTGGTGTTCCTGATATATTTACTTACAACATGATTGTTGGTGGTCTATGTAAAAAAGGTGATTTAAGATCTGCTGTTGATATGCTAGCTTATATGAGCTTGAGTGGCTGCTCCCCAGATGTGGTTACTTATAATACAGTAATTCGCTGCATGTTTGATAATGGAGATTTTGATCAGGCTATTAATTTCTGGAAGAATCAATTGAGAAAGGGATGCCCTCCTTATCTGATCACCTACACAGTGCTCATTGAGCTGGTATGCAAATATTGTGGGACTGTTCGAGCCTTAGAAGTATTGGAAGATATGGCAATGGAAGGCTGTTATCCAGATATCATTACCTACAACTCTCTTGTAAATGTTACTTGTAAACAGGGGAAGTATGAGGATACTGCTCTGGTTATCGAAAATCTTCTATCCCACAACATGCATCCCAATGCTGTAACATACAATACTCTGATCCACTCTCTTTTTAACCTTGGTTATTGGGATGAAGGAGATGAGATTCTAAAGATCATGAATGAGTCTGCTAAGCCTCCCGCTGTTGTTACTTACAATATTCTGATTAATGGTTTGTGTAAACGTGGACTTTCGGATCGTGCCATTAACTTGTACTGCACAATGGTTTCTGAAAACTGTTACCCTGACATCATAACTTACAATACTCTTATGGGTGCTTTGTGTAAAGAGGGATTTGTAGATGAGGCTATTCAGTTACTTTACTTCTTGGCTGGCACTAGCTGTCCTCCTGGGTTGATTACCTATAATACTGTGATTGATGGATTGGGTAAAATGGGTTCTATGGATAGAGCAAAAGAATTGTATAGTGAAATGATAGATAAGGGAATAACTCCTGATGAGATTACCTACCGTTCTTTGATATGGGGATTTTCCCGAGCAGGTCGAGTTGAGGAAGCTGTGGGTATGTTAAAGGAGATGTATAACAAAGAACATAAGATTGGAAACAGTACTTATAGATTAGTGATCCTTGGATTGTGTAAACATGGGAAGGTTGACATTGCAATCCAAGTTCTGAATATGATGATAAAAAGAAAATGCAAGCCAGATGAGAGAATATATTCTAGTATAATTAAAGCTCTTGCCGATGAGGGTATGACAGATGAGGCTAATAGTTTGCATCAGAAAATGATTGAATGGAAGATTTTAAAAAAGGAAACCATTTCGAGTTAGTTGGAGTTTTGCACACAATGATTGGCCAAATTGAAAATCTCTTCAGGCTACGTACAGAGTAAACATTCCTATAAGGTGATTCCTTTAAATCTTATTTGTTTGTGAGAGCCCTTTGTAAAATGGTCCAATGGCTTCCTCCATATGTTGTAGGATTCTAGTTTATGTCATTTGTGATTGACCAAACTAACAAAACTAACTGGATGCTTTTTAATTACTTGAATTGAATGCTGATATCAAGTTGTTGGGTTTTCTTGCTTCTTCTGGTTCAAGTTTTAGATATACTCCTCCTCTGTTTGTTGTATCCCACTGTTTTAACATATTTCTGAGTCTGTCTTTTTTATTTTTTTGCGTCTCTACTTGAAGTAAAATTTTACCTAGATGTATTTGTGGCCAGCCGAATTTACTAATTCTGTATGTGCCAATGCCAGGAATTCAAACTGAGAAGCGTTTAGAGTAGTTACGTGGAAACTGCGAGGGTTCAACGGCACCGGCTCATATTTCACAAGAACAGAATGGAATAAAATTTTGCTGGTTGACATGACAAATTCTCTCGTCAAGTTATGTGTAAAGCAACTCTTCAATTTTTGCAATTTTTGATGTTATGACTTTTGATGGTATTCTTGCTGCAAGTTGAATATTTAAGATTAGAGTTAAAATTATATGACAAAATCAAATCAAATTATATTATATGCACAATATTACTATATTCCGACTCATCAGCATATTTCACCAACTTGGTTCTTTGAGAGAATCTTATCCAGTTCAAGGATAGAACTACATGCAGATTGCAGAAATATACAAGGTACAAGTTTTCATCAGAGTGCAACTCAATGCAATGCACAAACATATTTCTCTTCTCGCAGTGTTTTTCCACAACTATGAAATTCCTTCCAAATTGACGTTAGTAAAGAAAACTTACACAACCGCATGTCAGCAACCATGCCATATTCTTCATGTTAAACTGCATGGTCCCATTCTTCACTTCGTTGACATTTCAATTGTTAGAAATCCATTTCCAGTATTGTCTGACTTCATTCTCAACAGATACCTTATATGTATGTGTGTGTGTGTGTGTGTGTGTGTGTATATATATATATATATATATATTTTTTTTTTATCTCGAGAAGGCCCATCATCAAATACCGATTTGCTTCCAGCATCCTTCTCGGAAAAAGGAGGGGGGGGGGGGGGGGGGAAAGGACGGTATATTCGATCATTAAAAATGTCTTTCAAACTCCATACAGAAAGATGTAATTAGCCAATGTACTACTCTTTGAATTGAACAAACTGAAAGGCCATGGAGAAAAGCTGAAGATATCAATTTATGACCAAGAACCTAGTCCTTAATTTCTGATAAAGTGAGTTCTTTATACACATCAAACATGGGAAAGGTTTTGTTCAAACGTTTGAATGAATCTTGAGAAATAGCATTCATACTAACAAGGGAATTAGCCAGCTCCATTGCATAATTTCTCCATCCAGCAAAACCAATCCCTTCAATCAATAAAGTGTATGTAGTTTCGTTTGGGCGACACCCTTTCTTGACCATAGCAGCTAACACCTCAATAGCATCAGTGATCCTGTGTACTTTGCACAATCCAAGAAGAACAATGTTGTAACTAATAACGGTAGGTTGGTACTTACTATTTTCCATGTCCACTAACAACCCGATGGCCTCAACCACCATCCCATCTCTGCACAAACAAGAAATCAGTGAATTATAGGTAATGCCATCGGGATCAATTCCGTTGTTCACCATCTCTAGTATCATTCCCAATGCTCTAATTTTGTCCCCGCTACTCCAAAGTGCACTGAACATTGTGTTGTAAGAACTGACATTTGGAGGACAACCCACCTCACCAAGCTTCTCAAATATGCTCAAAGCCTCGTCAGCTTTTCCATTCTTGCACAGAGTAGCTAAGATTGTGTTGTAGTTCACAATATCTGGCAAGCAACCATCAGAGATCATCATCTCCAAGAACTCTATTGCCAAATCAACTCTGCCTTCTTTGCAGAACGCAGAAATCAATGGATCATAGCTATAGGCGTCGGGAGTTAACCCCTTTTCCTTTATAACCTTCAAAACATTTACTGCCTCCTCAACGTGGCCATCCCGACAAAGTGAACTTATTAAAATGCTGTAAGTCACAACATTTGGTTCACAACCTTTCAAAAGCATATCAGACATCAATTTCTCTCCAGCATCCCATTTCCCCTGATTTAGAAGTCCTCTCAACAGAATATTGTATGAAATCACATCTGGTTCACAACCCTTCGTATTTATGTCCCTAATAAACTCAAAGGCTCGATCCACCAACCCTTCCTTGCACATACCCCTGATGACTGCATTATAAGTAAACATATCAGGTTGAAGCCCTCTTGATAACATCTCATCCAAAAGCTTCATAGCTTCATCAATACCACCCTCAATAATGGTTGCTTCTATCAAAATTGTGTATGTAATCACAGTGGGCTTACAGTTGTCTTTCAATAATTGATCCATAACTTTTCTAGCCGACTCAAGCTTCCCCCTAGCACAAAGACTCCCAATCAGTATGTTGTATGTAACAACATCGGGCGAGAATCCCCTTTTTTTCATTCTGTCGAGCACTTTGTTTGCAGAATCAATTCGATCAGCCTTGCAGAACCCACTAATCACTGCATTATAGGCAAAAACATCAGGCTCGCCGAACTTTTCCAATATCTCCATAACCCGGACGGCTTTATCGATTTTCCTTGAATTGAAGAACCCTTTGATAAGTTTTGTGCAAAGAATAACATCAGGCTTGTAACCCTTGTTCACCATTCGCTCGAGAAAGTATAAAGATTCGTCATATTTGCCTGCTTTGCACGATCTGTTGAGGGGTTTCAGTAAATGGGTATCTTTGAAATCATAATTTTGGTAAGGTTTATGACTTGTTTCAGTGGAAACCCTGACATATGCTGGCTTCCTTCGGTTGTCGCCATCATTCAGAAGTGGGATTCGGAAACTAGCAAGAATTTTCGGCTTTGAATGTGAACAAGTACGCTTCTGAGCCGTAAACTGGAGTGTTCGTGGTAGGAATTCAGTGGAAATTGTTGTCATCGGTAATGTTTGTCAAGGCTTCCTCAACCTTCATGGGTTTGCAGAGAATCTATGGGAAAGAAAGAAAAAAGAGATAAGTACCAGTGAATGAGCAGGGGAAGACGACCAACTGAAAATTTCGCCGTTCAAGTCATCTGATTTTGGGACTGGGACTGCTTTGCTTGCTCTCCTTCCCCGTCATATCCTAACCAAAGTTACCATTGGATTTCAGATTTTCGGGACATGAGTTGTGGATAAGAAAATCGCATCGCATGTTGCTTTTGGCGATAAAGGTCCCAGTTTAAATTTAAATAAAATATATTTCTCAATAATATTATTTTAATATTATAAATTAAATTAAATTATTTCACCTATGCAAATGTTATTTGGGGAAAAAAAAAAAAGTAAATATTTTTTGGGAATAAACTCTCACTGAAAGCTGTAACACGGTACTTTAAAATTCCTCATCCTGTATATGCCTCGTTTTTTTGGCACCAATACAAATATACGATTCCAAGTGCTTAAAGAAGAATAAGCATGTAAAGAATAAATAAACAGAAAGGAAGAAATCTATATAACAAAATTTACCAACCAAACAATAAAGTTAATTATTGTTTTGTCAGAATATGGCAATGTCAACATCCTCTTACAAAGTGAACATGCTTCAAAAGGTAAGTTTCGATGGGCATTTCCATAATCCTTGCATCACTTTTTTCTCTGTGATATTATTATTTTATACTATATATCCACTTATTTTAAAAAAGGGTTAGATTCTTATTTTTATTGTTAAATTACACTTTGGGTTCTCAAAAGTTTTGCTTTTTTTTTGGGAAATATTTTGATTAAACTTTTAATTAACTTCAGTTTTATATTTGAGTTAAAAAATGAACATAATTATAATTTCTTTAACGAAAAAAGTTTGGCAAAAAAGTATATTATATTAAGTAATGACATGAAAATATATATAATTGCATACATCAAACATGCAAAAAAAAAAATTGTGCTTAATTAAAATTTTATTAAATAATAATATAAGTTGAATTAATTAATTTTTTATTCATCTCAAAATTATAGTATAAAATTTAATATATAAAAGAAGACAAAAGATTTTGTCATAAATTATAATTATAAGTTAACCAATTGAGACAATTTTGGACAAGATCCTCTACTTGATTATTATAAAAAAAAATATCAAATAAATGCCATAGGATGCCTTGAATAAATTACCTCCATATTGGAGGATATATATATGCTTAATGGATAAAGAATCTATCATTAATCACAAATCATAAATTCTCACAAAAAAAATCATAAATATTTTCCCTTGATAAGATCATAAATCTGTCTAGAGGGAAAAAGAAAAAGAAAGAAAAAAACGTGAAAGTGTCTGTGAGTGAGATCTTTCGGCAGCATGGGTAAGATCGTTGGATTTTGAAGGTCGTTATTATTTCTCCACACTGAACTGCGCACTGAAGCACGTGTCGTTTTTGTGGTCAGCCTACGGAATTTCTAATTTTTTGGGGCTATTTTTCATTACATTACGTAATAATAATAATACAAATCACTCTTTTTCTAGTTCCTTCAGAATTTGATCCTTCCCTCAAAAATCGCGTTTATCTCTGCAGAACTTGCTTCAATTTTTTTCTCATTCTCATTATTCTCTACCTGTGTTCATCTTCAGATCATCGGCACCGTTCCCTTTATTCAATGTATATTTATTAGTTACTTGATATCAGAAAGATCTAGGGTTCCTGCTCAATCGGCAGCTCCAAATCTGACCGTCCCAGGCGCATTTTCTCCCTTTTACACAGAATCTGATTTGATTTACACGGTTTTGATTCAAAAGAAATTCAACTTTGCTCAACTCTTAAAATTAATCTGGGATTTGGTTTGTGAATGAGAGATATAGATTGGTTTGAATAAACATGGAAGTTGTTAGTGATGTGGCGTCGTTGGACGTCGAATTGTTGCAGCTCTCAGAGGTGTCAGCTTTGGCCCTCAAGTCAAACCTGAATTTTGTCGAGAAGCTCTTCGAGCAGTGGCTGTCGCTTCCTGAAAGTAATCGTGTGGTAGGCTTCATTTGATATTCCTCAAATTCGAAATCAGTATATTGCTTCATTTATGCATTTAAGGGTCTCATTAGCTTGCATTTGATCCATTCTTTTGAATTTGATTGGTCCTTATACATAAATCTCGCATATATGTATATGCACATGTAGAAGAATGATGTGATGCGGAACCAATTATGATGCTACAAGGAAAGAGATATGAATCTTGGTTGTTAGAAATTGATGGTTCAGGTCATAGTGGTGAATCCGCTAGTTTCTTGTGAAACAGTGAAAGACGCACTATTTTGGATGGTGCATGATAGGGCGGAGGTTTGAACCCAGGCTCCTGCAAACTACCCCAAACCTCGCATCTTTTGGTTTAAAGATGTATTGTTCTAACATTAAGTTTGAACACCAAGGATAGTGCAGCCATTTCAATCCGGAATTTATATTGGCCCCCTGGTTAATTGCATTCCACACACCCCCTTGATGAGACTTATGATTTTCCTTGGATTCCCCTCAGCATCTATACTCAAAATATTAGAAGTAATCCCTATTCCGCCGCTATACAATTATTACTTGGAACATTTAGTGATACCTGAAGTATATGAAATGTTGCTCAATAACTTGTGGCTGTTTATATTTATTTTTGGATTTCCTGATATGCTTAAGTTTTCTCTCTTTTGAAATATATGTACTTTTCTTGTGAGTTGTGTCTCACTTGTTGATGTGCATAGGTAACATCGTTGCTAAATGATGCAAAGTCGGGTGTTCCCTTGAATGTCCCTGGAAATTGCTCTAGTCCAAATGCTTCAAGCAGTCCTTTGCCTTCCATGTTTCCTGCAGGCACCGCACCGCCTCTTTCCCCAAGAAGTGTATCAGGTTCTCCTCGTATATTCAAACAGAGAGCTGTTCCATCTAATCTGGGTTCTCCTTTGAAAGTTGTCAGTGAACCAGTTAAAGAATTGATACCTCAGGTTGGATAACTCTGACATGTTTTACGAAGAAATTTCCTTAGCATCACTTTTCTTTTTTGCCTGGCCTACTAAAGTACATGTGTCTGTGTGCGATGATTAGGTATTTTGTTCATATTCATGACATGAATACTTTTCGTGCTTGCAGTTCTACTTTCAAAATGGACGTCCAGCTCCAAGTGAACTGAAAGAACAATGCTTGTTCAGGATTAATCAGTTATTCTATGGCCATTTGGATGGACTGCAGATGCATGGTGAGATATCTCATGTTTATGATTTTAAATACGTTTCAAATTCAAGCCTCTTCAGCTATCACTTTTAGCTCTGCTTCTTAAATAGAGTGAAAGCTTTTTTTTCTTCTTTCCCTTTTCTTCTTAAATAAGTTTCAAAATTCAAGCTTTTTTTTTCTTTTTTTTTCAGTTATTTGCAGGCTTGCAGCAAATAGCACTAATATGCCGTTTTAATAATTCTTTTGTTTGCCAGAATTCAAGTTAGTTACTAAGGAAGTGTGCAAGCTGCCATCATTTTTTTCTGCATCTCTTTTCAGAAAGGTTGATAAAAATGGAACTGGGTTTGTAACGAGGTATGTATTCCAATACTTCTTTGCTTAACTTGTATACTTTTTTCTAAAAAAAAAAGAAAGAAAAAAATGGTCCTCATTTCTTAGCTGTTTGGACAATTAAAATGCTGTTGTCTAGAATGGACCAGCTTCAGAATTATCGGAAGCTTGTATGTTTGTTCAGAAAAGGCTTGTGTGGATTAGTAATTGATGCATTCTGGATTATTTTTCCATTTATTCTTTGAGAGAAGGGCTTTTTTGTTTCTTGGCTTTCTTTTGCTGGATGATCAAACTGGAAGTCCAGCCATTTGATTGGCTTTGTATTATCTATATTGTCCATGCCTCATTGAAGTCCTTAGAAAATTTTCCATCAGATTAAAATTGCCTTTGTCCTATAGAGGCCTTAATACTTATGTACACTTGTCTCCTTCCTTGCCCTCTCAAATACTTGTGTCTTTTCATTTTATTTTCGAGTGGCCGTTGCCAAATGATGTGTTTGATAGAGATATACGCACCATTATGAAACCATTGTATAAAAGGTTGATTCTGATGTAGCCTTGTTGACTAAGTAGTCTAGAGCTCATTTGTGGCAGTTATTATAATTATAATTAAATTTCAATACAGACAATGGTGGATCTATACTTTATACACAATACAATCTCAATAGTCTTTTGAGTTAGAAGAGAGAAAACATTATAGACAGTGTCTTATTTTCATCCCCTTGCTTCACTCTATTTAAATTCTTAAATAGAAGTTATGCATCCCTACATGAAATTAAGTTTTAATGCCAACCTGCCATTGTGGGGTCAAGCATGGATCCACTTTCAGCAAACTGGTATTATGGCTTAGATACTAACGAGTTGTACCCCTTAAGGTTCAAATTTTTTCCCCCCTTTTTCTAAACATATGAAAAATGGTAAACTTAGTTTTATTTCATGGCCCTTTTTTTGTGGTTTAGGCATATTATGGTTGAATGGTGCTGCATCCTCTGATTTCATACTTGTGCTTATATCCTTAATCCAACGTTCCTTCAGAGATGCATTTATTGATTACTGGATTGCCGGCAATATGATGACGATGGATATAGCAACTCAGATATACACAATTCTAAAGCAACCAGATCTCAAGTACCTTACTCAGGTGGGTTCCTACTTTTATTTCTTATCAGCATTTTTTTCCCCTGCAAAATTGCACTATCTGGCATGGTCAAATATTTATCAAAATATGTTCTGTCATTTATTCAATTCCATGTTCGTAATTTGACCACCCCGCCGCTCAAGCGCTGTTCCTTCCCTTTTCGGTCCATCTTTTTTATTTGTCAACACGTTCTTCTTTGGTCAGGATGATTTTAAACCTGTGCTGCGAGAGCTTTTGGCAACTCATCCTGGGCTGGAGTTCTTGCAGAGTACACCTGAGTTTCAAGAGAGATATGGTTTGTCTTTGGTCTTCGCAACAATGCCTTTACATCTTCATATGATTGCGACATTTGGTTTCTTAACAATTTCATTTGTCATAAGAATTTATTTTTTTCCCCTTATTCATGATGATCCCTTTTGCAACACTAGATGGTAACTGGTGCACAGTTTTGTAAGATGACCTATTTTAGACAACTAGTGAGATTTATCTGTGATTTTCTTGCATATTGGCTGCGTGAATGCTCATTGAATAACCAATGGGATTGGTTGAACGGCTTTCTCCTGTAGTTCTCATGTAAAGTTGTTTTCCCTTCAACAGTTCGCTTCTCATTATTCAAACACATTGGATATTCTTTAAACATTTGCTCTCTTTTCCCACTTCACTTAGTTTTTGATAGGCTTATTTACCGATCATCTTTGTGCATGATGCAATGGTTCCAGCTGGCTTTTTGCCATCTACATCAGTCTCACCACACCATTGCTACTGTCTATTTTTTCATCGGACCTCTCCTAAGGCATTTTTTTTGCAAAATTATGTTCAATTTAAACTTGTTCCAACTTAGAAACTTTTCTTTTTCCTTTTTGCATTGGCATAATTCACCTTACTGTCCATCACGGCAATCTTCTGGGCAAAGTTCTAGCATCACACAGTGATAAACTCTTCTGGTTGGGACTTGCACTGCTCATTGCAATTACATTATCTTAAATATATTTGTTGTAGGAGTAGCTTTTTATGCCTTTATAGCCAGGAGAGATAAATTAGAGGTCTTGATTTCTCTTATTGTGCCATCTTTCCCCAATGTGCAACATTTATGATCTTCTTTCCTTTGCAATGTGCCAGCTGAAACTGTAATATACAGAATATATTACTACATAAATAGGTCTGGTAATGGTCGTCTTACCTTGCGGGAGTTGAAGCGTGGAAATATAATTGATGCAATGCAGCATGCTGATGAAGAAGAAGACATTAACAAGGTTTTGAGGTAGACATATTCTATGAAAATTTCATTTCTTTTAATTTCACATAAAAACCTATTTTATTCAACTGATTGAATACACCTTTTGAAACGCATTCAATCATTACTTCATTTAATGCTTCTGAACTTTTGTTTTTCATTTGAATTTTTTGTCCTTTCATAAAAATTGTCTACAGGTACTTCTCTTATGAGCATTTTTATGTTATATACTGCAAGTTTTGGGAGCTGGATACAGATCATGATTTCTTGATAGACAAAGAGAATCTTATAAGATATGGTAACCATGCGCTGACCTATCGGATTGTTGATAGAATATTTTCTCAGGTTTGTGGGAGTTACTTGTCACTTTTGTCTTGAGACTTTGCTACTCTCTTCTGGGAGTTCCACATATTACTTATTTAAGACGCAGATTCTAACTTGCTTCAATATTATCTAGGTTCCAAGAAAGTTTACTAGTAAGGTTGAGGGAAAGATGGGATATGAAGATTTTGTTTACTTCATACTGTCAGAGGAGGATAAATCATCTGAGCCTAGTCTGGAATATTGGTATATTTTCCGCTCTTATAATGCTGATTTCATTTCTAGTTTTATTTTTTTCTATAATATCTCATCTGTGAAGTGGCAATAGTGAGAATGATGCATTAATAAGTTAGGCATGTTTATACCATGCTTTATTTGATTTTTATTTTGAACTGTGTAATGAGAAGGGATATATTAGCATTAACTGTAACTTTATCTGACTAAGGTTCAAAATTGAACTGCTTAGAGTGGTAAAATTTTGTCTTTGGAGGAAAGTTGTCCCAATTGACGAGTGTATTAGAGAGCGTGAGTTTGTTATTGTAAGCATCTTGTAATAGGGTTCTATTTTGAGAAAGTGTCAACAATAGGTTTAAAGTACCAGAGGTAGTTATTTGGAGAAAGCATTGAAAATTTGACCTTTGTGGTTGAGTTGCTTCTGACTTTACATTGTCATTATTAGGTTCAAGTGCATAGATTTGGATGGAAATGGTGTTCTGACGAGGAATGAACTGCAATTTTTTTATGAGGAGCAATTGCACAGGATGGAGTGCATGGCCCAAGAGCCTGTGCTTTTTGAAGATATATTGTGCCAGATAATTGACATGATTGGACCCGAGGTATGCCTTCTTTCATTCTTCCATTGATTGACATGATTGTTCTTCCTTGTTGCTGGTATCTGACCCTTCTTAAAAAAAATAAAATTTCTTCAATGCTGCAGGATGAGAGCTATATTACTCTGCAAGACTTGAAAGGCGGTAAACTCTCCGGAAGTGTTTTCAACATCCTCTTCAATCTAAATAAGTTCATGGCCTTTGAAACTCGTGACCCATTTTTGATTCGTCAGGTGCATGTCCGATAATCTCTTAATCTGAAAAGTATACCGTCGAAATGTCCGCATGGTTTTCCAGATTTGGTGACTGTCTTGTTGAATGCCCAATTTGAACAGGAACGAGAGAATCCAACATTGACAGAGTGGGATCGCTTTGCTCATAGAGAATATATTAGGCTTTCAATGGAAGAAGACGTAGAAGATGCCTCTAATGGAAGTGCAGAAGTCTGGGACGAATCACTGGAGGCTCCGTTCTGAGATCGTTTATGTAAGTGACGTCAATTGAAAAATAATTCGTTACCACTAGGATGCATTTCAGTCGGTCAGAAAGTTGAGGGTTTTGTGCTTTCCTACACTACGCAGTGTTTATTCCTTTCTTCATCCCTTTCTTCCTTCCATCCAGTTAACAACTAGACATTTTTAAGTTACTCATTAATAGTCTGTGTTATCAATTAATACAGGGAATGAAACGAAATGAACGCCCCATATGCACTGAACATTGATCAGATAAAGTGGACTCAGGATTAGCTTTTAAGTGGGTTGTGCCATCGCTGCGCGGAGTGGGAAATTCAGCGCTTCGCTTTGCGGAATGTGTTTTTAATGGGAAGCAACAAAAATATTGAGACCGGGACTCTCGCAGTAAAGCTTCGTTGCCTTGTACCAATGCCCATGCAAGGCGAGGGTGTTTGCTGAGAGGTAATTAGCCAAGTTCAATTAATTGATATCATTCAGGAGTGCGTTTGTTATTTGGGGCCAGGTTTGCTAATACGGAAAGATTTTACTTTTCCTTATTTTTTAGTGGTTGGATCTGATAATAGTTTGCTTCGGTGCTCGATTCACTTTTGCCTCGGATTTCGTAAGGGTATATTTGTTTCTTCACTTGAGCAGAGCAGTTGCGCATCTAAGCCTCTGACTTCTGCATTTTCCGGATTAAGTTTTCATTTAGTATATTGGTCCAAGTGCAGAATCTAAATAAATCTTCATCATCCTTCACTTCAATGCTGTAACAGAATATTACATTTGCCTCTGCTACATTTGATGAAATTGCATTATAGACTTTTTAAGTTTAGCTGGATAGATCATAAACTATAAAAATAACAAATTTCCCAGGTTAAATGAAATTTTTTGTTTTCAATTTTCAGACTCTGTTCGGACGGCAGGTAGGAATTTTGCGCTTGATTCTTTCTTGTAACTAAAAGAAAAAGACGTGTAACGAAGTTATTACTATGGTAAAATAAACGGGTAAATTGAGTGGAGTAAGATCAGGTGTTATGTGTCTGCAGCAGAGGTTTGGAAAGGATAAGAATTAGCTTGACTGTTGTTCGGTATAGGCAATCATGACACTGCACTTGGTTGCTAATGGGCGGTGGTCTTCAATCGAGTCTTATCCGTCAGAAAAGAAAGATTCACTTGGCCGTACGGGCAAAGGGCATTCTCGTACTCGTCTCCATCTAAGGTGATTGTCCTTTCCTTTTAGTACAGTACCTTACGGCGTCCAACGAATCATAGAGAGCCAACGAGCATTAGGAAAGGTAAATGACATCTATCCTTTCTACGGGTTCGGTTCGGGATGCTTTTCTCTTGTGGCTCCAAATCTGGAACGAGTTCAGATCCATATATTATTATACTTTTGGATTCCAAATAAATAGCTTTTATTCAGTTTGATATAAAAATGAATTGCAACACTATATATAGGCAAACGAACAAAGGAAAATTAATTTATGTGGATAATTTTTCTTTTTGGTTGAAAAGACATTTGGTTATTCATTGGACAAATATAGGTTTGGGAGGGTTACTTTCCTCTAAGGATATGTTTAGGAGAAAATAAAAGGATAGATATCAAAAGAGTATCATTTCTTTTAAAATATATACATATATAATAATAAGTATAATTTTTTTTAAAAAAATATGTTTGATATGCCTAGTAATTTAAATAAATAGATAGAAAAACTAAAAGAGAGTTCAGTAAGAGGAAAAAAAAGAATGATAAAGAGCATTTAAAATAATTTCTCCTCCTCGAAATTATTAATTCATCTTTAGAATAAAACTTGATTTTTTTTTTTTAATTACATTACCAAATATGCTCTCATCGGAGTTAATTGGATTACACGTGAACTTTGCTATATGATATCATGCATAATAAAGTTAAATTACTTGAGACAACTTAAATGCGATATTTGCTCTGAGTGTTACTGATACATTACGTGCTTGGCAATGGCATTTGCATGGCCATATTGATATTCCAATTCCTTACCCATCATATTGTATTCTGGCTTTTTGAGAAATTGCTTGCACTTCCAAATAATGTAGTCACGCATCTTTCTAACTTAAAAGGGCAAAGGGCATATTCTCTAATTTGAGTTGAAGGTACTTGTCATTGCTAAATCAATTATTCTACAACTCTAGTTCTAACGAGAAAAACCGAAAGAGAGGCAAAAGAAAAAGAAAAAAGGGTCAATTCTGTCATACAAGAAAAGAAACGTTGAACTGCAACGGAACGGTAAACAAACAGGTAATACACGCTCATAGTCCCTTCCTTTTATTGGACCAGGGTCGGAGCCCCCGTTTTGTTTTCAAACGTGGTGAATCTTAATTGGTCGCATCCACCACCGAATATTCCCTTCCCTTTCTATAAAAACAGAGTCATACCAACAACAAAGTCCCCAACACAAGAAACACTCGACAAAATAGAGAGAGAATGTGCGAAGCCTTGAAGAACAAGTATCAACTGTTCGAGGAGATCGGCCGTGGCCAATTCGGCACCATCTTCCGTTGCTTTCACCCAATTTCCAACGAATTCTACGCGTGCAAAATCATTGACAAGCGACTTCTCGCCGATTCTACGGACCGTGAATGCCTCGAGAATGAATCTAAATACATGACCTTGTTATCTCCCCACCCCAATATTGTCCGAATCTTTGATGTTTTCGAGAACGAAGATTTCTTATCCATGGTCATCGAGCTATGCGAACCCAATACGCTTTTCGACCGCATCGTCAATCGCCCCTTGCCGGAGAGGGAAGCCGCTTCGATCGCCAAACAACTTCTCGAAGCAATTGTGCATAGCCACCGACTTGGCGTTGCTCACAGAGACATAAAACCGGACAATGTTTTGTTTGATTCCAGGAATAATCTGAAGCTTGCCGATTTCGGGTCGGCAGAGTGGTTTGGGGACGGAAGAAATATGAGTGGGGTGGTGGGTACGCCGTATTATGTGGCTCCCGAGGTTTTGATGGGAAGGGACTACAACGAGAAAGTAGATGTGTGGAGTTGCGGTGTAATTTTGTACATAATGTTGGCTGGGATTCCACCCTTTTATGGAGACTCAGCCAGTGAAATTTTCGAGTCGGTGTTGAGGGCCAATTTGAGGTTCCCCTCAAGGCTTTTCAGATCAATTTCGCCCACCGCTAAGGATCTTTTGAGGAAAATGATTTCTAGGGATCCTTCGAGGCGATTATCAGCCGAACAAGCCTTGAGTAAGTGTTTGACTCCAATTATTGTATTTGTATGAAGATTTTTAACTTTGTTTGACTTTTAAACTAAGACGAGGTGTTTGTTTTTTGTAGGACATCCTTGGTTCCTGAGTGGAGGAGTGGCAACTGATCAGACTTGAGTAGAGCCCACGAATAAGCGGAGCAATTTTGCTATTGTAGATAGCTCCTCCTTCGCTGCATACGCATAAATAAGAAGACGAGACTTTTTTGTCTGCAGATAATATAACAGAGTCGCATAAAAGACAAGTTTTTCCTGCCTGTGTTTTTTCTTTTTGTGTGTTGTGGCATGATATGATTGATTATACAGCCAAACCCCTCCTCCGAGAACAGAGTAGAGGCAGAAGAACTTGTTGGAATGGAATGTAAAAGCTTTTGATTCTATAGTATTTTTGATTTGATATGGATGCATGCGCCTTTATTTGTTTGTTTTACTTTACTATAAAGGACATTTAATTTAAGTCAGTCCAGTGGAGTTGAGTTAGGAAATGCGAATGGTCAAAAGGGAGCCTTGGCCTACAATGGACAGACAAGTAACTTCACGTAGAGGGCGGTTATTTCGGGCTCACTTTAATAAAAATGTCAACTAGTAACAGAAACAGGAATACTAAGATCAAGAACAGAGAAACAGTCCGATAAGTGCCGTTGCTTATTTATATTCAAAATTTCAATTCTTCTGACCCATTTCACATTCAATTCAAATTTATTTCTGAAAACTAATTAATGGTGCCATTGCATTAGAATATTATTTTCATTGATTATATGTTTACTGTTACGAGGGTATGAGAACTAGAGAGATAGCCAGAGTAAAACCTAACTCTTAAGATTTTACCAGACATCTCTTTTAGGCTGTCAGTAAATGTAAGCTTATTTTTATTTTTAAGCCCAAGCCCAGACAAAAAGATGTTGGTCTACAACATTTACTTTTGTTCCCATCCATCGTCCTTGGCGATCATCCGAATGTCTGAGGTGCTGAACCAAAGTCGCTGTCGGTTGTTTCATTCTTTATTGTATTATTGCGTTTGTCCCTGAAATAATTTATGATTCTGTGCACAATGCAGGCAGGAAAGGGCCACTTACGGACCATCACGCCAAAATTTCATCAATTAGGAGTGCGACATCATCAGCAAATATTTTTATTATATAATTATTACTCCATCTTATATTAAATTATATCTATCTCCCATAAATATTAGGTGCATTTAGTGAGTAAATTAATTATATTACCATCAGTGAAGAAGAGCCAACAGCGCATTCAATGAGACTCGTCCGCCAGCATTTATTACAAGACTCGGCATCTTGTAAATTACATAGTAACCAAAACTATAGATTAATAGCTGCCGAGACTCTGTCTGATCAGCTTGGTTGACGACCACGAATTCATGACCATTATCACACCACAGAATACAGAATACAGAATTTGTGCCATGCGAACTGATCTTTCTAAATCATAATAGTATAGCACAAAGCAATTACTTGTCATCCTCAAGAACAAACTCAATCTTCTTCTTTTTCCCAACGACAGTATCTCAAAGTTGGTTGTACACGGAGAGATGGCTAGTCATATCTTCAGCTCGCCTACTAAATACTCATTGTGCTCCTGAAGCTTCTGGTTTGGCTAGCCGAACCGGTTATTGCATGCCGAGGTCATATCATACTCATAAGCTAAGCTATCTATTTAGCGAGTGGCCTTATCAAGCGGTCCATGTCCATAGGTGAGACCAGTTAGGTTGAAATTTAGGAGATAATAGCGTGCGAGTGGTGTCCAAGGTTAAGAAATTCTTATTTTATTTATTGATATAAAAGTCAGTTATGCGTGGATAAGGTAATAAGGGAATGGAAAGAAAGAGAAAGCATAATAACTTGGTTGAAGTTGAACAAATATATGTCCTGTCATGAAGTAGGTGTCATTTGATTTGGGCACTCCGTCGATACTTACATATAGAAATAGAAACATTGCACATTTTACGCTAGATTCTAGGGTTTTCATTTATTGTTATTGTCGTGGAGAAGCAAAACAAGGGGCAGAAAAGAAGCAAAACAGGGGGCGGGGGCGGGGGTTCAGTTGTAGAAAGAAATAGAACAGAATGGAACATTTCAGTTGCATCATATCATAGAGATTCCAAATTGTACTTGTCTTTTTTATCTTTAGTAAATTCAATAATTGAAATTGTTATCATGAGATGATGGTCCCCACCCATGTGATGATTTCTCCTGGGCATCACTTATTATATTCAAC
Organism: Bauhinia variegata; assembly: GCA_022379115.2. Lineage (NCBI taxonomy): Eukaryota > Viridiplantae > Streptophyta > Magnoliopsida > Fabales > Fabaceae > Bauhinia > Bauhinia variegata. The sequence goes on from CM039438.1 coordinate 23,744,723, forward strand.
TCAATATGAATCTATCCATCTTATTTTTAATGGATGTATATGAATATTCCTTCTGTTTCTGACTCTCACTCTTCCTTTGGGCCCTGCCCTGCCAGTTACAAATACTTGTGCAACAAAATTATTTATCTTATCATTTCTCTCCAATTTTGTTTATTTATATTTATAGTACCACAACAAATTACATACGTGTATTGTATTCATATCACTCTCGCTTCTAAAGTATATATTTGGTTTTTTGTCCTTGACAATTATGCACTCAATCACCAACCCAACCCACTCTCGTCCCGTAATCATTTAGCCCATATTCAGCTCAATTTGAAATTTTTGAATCTCATTTCTAATATAAAAATTCTAACTTGAATTCAAACAACTGCACTTAATCAAGACCTCAGTGAGGACTAGCCTCCCCTGTCCGGGACAGTTACCCAAGTAAATCAGGCATTTTCTTTTGTAATCTTTTTTTTTTTGTAACCGGCGTTATTTACCAAAAAGAGAAGCAGCCAGTTTCTATCTCGGTCTCACTTATCTGATGCTTAAGTTTAGTTGTGGGCGAAAACTGTGAGAGGGGAGCTGGGAATTTACTTCTAATTTCCCGTTTTCTCGAGTTGGAAAATAATATCACATCAATCCCTTGAAAACCCAATACAGAAACTTACCACAAATACAAAACAAGGAATAACGCATAAGCTTTCACAGATCCCAATTTGAGTTTCCACCGGCACCCAAATTAATGGATTTCCCTCACATCACAGCATAAAAGGCAACATGGCATTTCGGAGAAAAACAGAAAACACAGTACCCACTAGTCGTCGTGTCATGTTGGTTTCTGTCTTTAAAACAGATTCTCTTTATATTTCCATGTTTTGGTAATTCGCCCCAGCATGCCGTTTTAAATGGTTCTCCGTAGCAAATGCCATCTATGCCAGGGAAGCTCGTAATTCAGAACAACATATATCAGTTATTAGTGTACAAGGAGATTTGTGGCTCTCCTCTCCAACTTTGTACCAGCAGCAAAAAACAATTGTTTACATTAGTTCAAGCTATTGTTACCCTTCAATATAGTAGAGCAAATGGAACTCCAGTTTTCCTTTCCTCCCATGTATGACTGACTGACCTGTTTGCGGAAGAATTCTTTTCACCAAAATCAATCTCATACTTTTGTACCCAAGAAGGACTGCAGAGCACACAAAGGTACAAACACATTAGAACCAAATCATCACTCCACTTGTTATGCTAGAAGCTATTTGAATCTATGGAGACCCACTTACGTGACGAAGTAAGCCTTAGTCTTTACACAAACAATAGATATATTGGAAAAATCTATAAATAGCTATGGATTGCACAAACTATCTAGTTTGCTAATCTCAAGCATCTAATCAGTAGCGCCTTTTTCAAATATTACTCTTAACCAGGGGAAGGGTAAAAGAATCAGATTTGGTTAGTTAATTATACCATAAAAATCCTCCATTAGACAACTTGACAGAACATATACTTGTAGACAGAAGGAAAAAACAAAAAGCAGTCTTCATAAATTTACAATATGAATTGAAAATATATCCACATACATGTGAAGAGCCTCATTAGAACCAAGTATCTAACACGTTAGTAAATGTATTCCATCGGCAAATATTAAACTAATTTTTTACCTTCACACCGGCTGGAGAGTTTCCAGGCTTAGCTGTAGTTGTACTTCCGAAAACCCCCGCTGGTGAATTTCCGGGCTTAGCAGTGGTTGTACTTCCAAAATTGAACTTCTTTTTATCAGCTGGCTTTACGATTTGGAAAGAGCACATTAATGTATCATCAACACTCATCATAGCACCAGCATTGTCAAACTCTCCACAATAATTAGGAGCTGAAAATATTGTTACGAGCTGTCGATTAGCAAAGAACTCATATCCATCCTCTACGACCTGCTCAAATCATATTGGAGAACAAACCAATTCAGTTCAAAAACATCGGAAATTGAAAAGTAACATCTTCCAACCTAAATAAAAAGGAACCTATAAAGTGAAAGTAGAACATCATACGGCAACACCAATACAGGTTTTAAAACAAGACGTTTAGGGTCAAGGCATAAACTCGCTCCGTATTTGGTAAACAACAAATCCAAGTTGACATAAAACAAAGTAACTGTCCAACCAGAGATAGGTTTGGATTGCAGGAAATCTAGTTCAGTCCTTTTAGGCATAGAATCGAGGATGCAAAGTCAGCCCTGAAGACTTGGTAACACATCAAAACGCAAAGGAAAGAGTATAACCTGATGAGCACGACAAATAAGATCCAGGTCATGCTTTTGAAGGAACTCTGACACTTTATCAGCACCAAATGTAAAAGAAACTCCCCTGTCATTCATACCCCAACCTTGGACATCTTTGCTTGGGTCTGACCAAAGGAGATCACAAAGCAAACCTGTGTCTGGCACATCAGTGGGCCGCTGTAGATTTCTAATCTGATCCAAATTATGCAAGTCGGGTGAAAGCCCCCCATGCATACACAGAATTTTTTCATCAATAAGGGCTGCCACTGGCAGGCAGTTGAAGCAATCTGTAAATGTCTTCCATAACCTTACATTAAATCTTCTCTTGCACTCATCATAAAATCCATATATACGGTTTATAGAAGCACATTCGTGGTTCCCCCTCAAGAGGAAAAAGTTCTCAGGAAATTTTATTTTATATGCAAGGAGAAGACATATTGTTTCTAGACTCTGCTTCCCTCGATCTACATAATCCCCCAAAAATAAGTAGTTGGCATTAGGAGGTAATCCACCATACTCAAAAAGCCATAATAGATCAGAATATTGGCCATGTATGTCACCTGAATGATCAAATTAAGAAATTACTGATCAATATAATCATTGTTCTGTCCTTTTTATATAACTGCTTATGAATAATATTACTACTATAGTTCACAAATATAAACTCCAAATCAGTAATCGCCAGAAACTGCATCATTGGTGGTATCATGCACATCTCTTCCAACTTGGAGAAATATTTCATCATTTAGAAATAAAATCTTTAGTTTGATTTTCACTTATTAGTCATTACTAGTAACACAAATGTGCAAATTTAAGGTATTCTCTTGAATCAAATTTCCCTTCTTCATTCAACTCCTCAAAAACAAAACAAGCGGCTTGAGTTACTTAAATCTGCACCCGTAATATAGAATACACCTTAAGGTACAGCTTCAACTTGGAAAACTGGAAAGTGGGGTCTCAAATCGTGTTTTTGGGGGAAACAAGGACTAGTAGCTAGCGCAGTAGAAGCTTATTTGCATCAATTAGAAGCATTTTTCTTTAACAACCATGGTTCAATCAGAATGACAAATTACATGGTACGCAAACAACAAACTGCCAAACATTGATATAAAGAATTGCATGGAAAAGTTGTCGCGTCTATGTTTATGAGAGCTACAATGAGAAGTACTAACTAGGAAGCTAAGAACCTATGACCTAAGCATCCATGCCATCAATTATTCTTCAGTTTAAAAGGGATAGCCAGCGAATTAAATTTCATGCAAGAAATTAATTTAAAGTTGAGGGTGGGGGACTAACAAACTCAGTTCAAAAAGTTAAAACGCCCCCTCATCCAAAATTAATAAATTCAACAAACAAGATGAAGTGAAAAATTTTAAGCGATAGACTAAAATACCACAAATCTTAATGGGTGCCTCGAGCTCCAATAAATTAGGCTGTTGTAAGAAAATCTCTGTTGAAATAACACAAAGCTGACGGATCTCAGACTCGGATAGCTGAACTTGCTTTCCTGGTCGGCCGCGAACTTCGAGCAGACGATTGATTATGTCGTCGAGAACTGATTGGTCCATTCCTTCGCTTCAGAAGTAACACCAAAGCCCTAAAGTCAAAGTCTTTCTTGGACTTGGATATGAGTATAATTCAAATGCCGAAAACCCCAAGATGAACATCTAGAATACAAAGAAAAGTGGCAATAAGCGAATAACATGCCTTGTGACAACCGAGAAGTGTTGGGTTACAGTCGTTTCGCTAGCGCAAGGACGTCGTTTGAAGATCAGAGGGAATTTTAGACATTCCTTTCAAGATTCAGGAAAGGTGCAGAGGGGATTCTTTTATTGAAAAGAAAAGAGGCAATAATTCCTGAGAAGGAAAGGAACGCGGAGGAAAAGAGGAAAGATTTGGTATCTCATATAGGCTGACCTCGCAAGTATAAAGAAAAAGATTGGGCCAGCTTGAATATATTTGGTTTAATTTTCTATTAAAAATATTTTAATAAATATACTAAAATGTAAAAATTGAATCCAAAATTTAAGTGTTAAAAATAATAAGTGGCAGTTTCATAATTTCATCAATTTCTTTATTTTCAATAAAAAATATTAAAAATTGAATAAATTTCATCAAAAGTTGTTTATTTTCCCTTTGGTGGCCGTGCTCCTTTGACGTGCCGCGAGATTGTTAGGATGTTGGCTTGTTGCTGTCCACGTCTTACACAAGCAGACAGACTCGTTGCTAGAGAGAGAGAGAGAGAGGGAGAGGGGGAATATCTCCTCCAACATGGATTTTAACGAAAATCGTAACAACACATAACTCGCAAATGACTATTACCAAGTTTAACTTTTTCAAAATTATTAAGCTCCTCACTATTAAATTACATACTTGAAATTATTTTAAGTTCGAATTGTATAAGAAAATCATTTTTAAATATTTAATTTAATAAAATAAAGAACAAAAAGCTTTGACAAAAGGTGAAGATTTTGCGAAATAACACAGCTCTTCTAAGTCACAAAAATAAGATATTTGTAATTAGGGGTGTAATTTCAACATTCATAGTTAGACCTATCTTAATATTGATTTTCTTTTCCAATATGTTTTTGTTTTCTTTCTAAATCAAGAGAAAAGTAAATAATTTCAATAAAAAAAGAAAAGAAAAGTAAATAATAAGGGTTTTTAGCAGCCGATGATGGTCCGGTTCTTTCCCACGTCTACGGTCCTCTAATTTTGTGAACCGGGCAACCCAAAGACAATGGTTGTCTCAATTCTGATGCTGCGCATGATCGTCTAAACCTATTACAACACTTCTCCTATATTCGATTCCCCTCCCAAAATTGATAACCCTCCCAGAAAAGAATACACTGTTTGCTGAAGGTTCCTCATTGCAGGGCACACGACAAGAGTAGCCATGAGAGGGAATAATTCTGGGAATTATAGAAACCCTTGTTTAACCATGCACCAGCCTTGGGCTTCGCTTCTTGTTCATGGGATCAAGCGGATTGAGGGCAGGTCATGGCCTGCTCCCATCAGAGGTAATACAAGCAAGCCCCTTTCTCATCTCATCTCAATTTATGACATGCTTGGTTAACTACGACATATGTTTCGATTCTCTCGAATCTGATCCGGGGTATTTGCCACAACTCCTTGACTGTAATATAAAGACACAAATGTTTTGATTTTTTTTTTCCTTTCCTTTTTGGCTAAAAGTACAGATTGAATATGAAAGCATCTTATGCATACATACAGATAAGAGCATTGAAGCTGGCGAGTGAATGTGTTAAATAGCTTGAGCACTTGAAGCTGCTTACCAGGCTTGTACCATGGAGGCAGACCTGCCATACTAGTGCAATAGATAGTTTAGGCTCTGGTCTTTAGGCCCTATTTTTGTCATCAATCTCGTACTCTGTGTTGTCTCTTAATTTCTAAATTTTAAATCAAGACAGTAGCTCCATGTATGTTATGGGTATATGTTAAACTGAATGTAAAACTGAGCAGGCATAAACTAGAACATGACCCTACTTCTTTAATGTCTGCAAACTAGTTCCCGTCATTGCTCATTTGTTTCTTGAAGTTTTTATGCGTATGTTTCTAATCATCTAGACTGTTGTTTGTAAAGGTCGTCTTTGGATTCATGCTGCGAGTAAGGTTCCAGATGAGTCTACTATCAAAGCAATGGAGTACTTCTACAGGGAGATTTATGCAATCAATGGAATAACTGATATTAAGTTTCCAGAAAATTATCCTGTGTCCAGGCTTTTAGGTACCTGGAATTTCGGTCCTTTTTGACTATAATATATTCGCTTTATTAACAGTTCAGTTTTCTTTTCTATAGTGTTTCATATTTTGGGTGCTGCACATGTGGTAAACTAGTTTGAATCTGCTTCCTTCTTTTACCTCACAAACGTTTCTGGCTACTTTTCTTACTGCCGTTTGAAGTTATCTGGTGGATTTTTTTTTTTTTCTTATTATTTTTAAGCTTTTCTTCTATAGAAATTAGAATCTTATTTTGTCTTCAATACTGTAGAGAAAATAGAAAACTGAAATATATATATATATATATATATATATATATATATATATATATATATATATATATATGTTCAATCTTCCTTCCTTTGAATAGAGAAGTATTAGCATTTGGCATATCATCTGTACAGAAACAGGATGAATTAATGTTAGTCAGTGAAAGACTTGATTCGGGGGGGATTCTGGCTGTTGTTTTGACCAAATATCCCATACACTTTTATGTATAGGCTATTGTTCTTTCAGTATGGAATATGAATCCTAATTTAAGTAATAAGTAGATGAAATTTTTTCATTGCATCTGTCTTGTTAATGGCTTAACTTGCATAGCTCAGTTTTTTTTTTGCTCATATCTTTTAGAAAATTTTCGTCTACAAGTACACTTGAATTAGTCAATTTCCCAATCTCTTTTGTAATATAGAACCCATTCTAGAACTTGAATGCTTTCGCCACTGCTGCAGGATGTGTGGAAGTGGTTGGCTGCATAAAACGTGAAGAGCTAGCTGGCTGGAAGATGGTTCCCGAGGGGGTGGGAAGCCAACTTACCTGGCATTCTTTTATTTTAAATGTCAAATGGATATCGTTCTGTGTTTATCAAATCTTCTGACTGAAGTTGACCCCTTTTGCAATCAGGTGAGGCTGGAAGCTCAAACTGATTATTGTTGGCTTTGTGAACAGCCACAGGTGTGTTTTCTGACTGCTATGCAGTTGTTATAATTGCAAGATCTTTATGAATTTATGTTGAAGATGTGTTTTTGACACCCTTAATGCAGAAATTGTTGATTCCATTTGAGATGCGAGGATATCAAGGTGTGTATAACTTGGAAAGAAAGGTAACATGGTTTCTAATGTCTCTCTTCCTCATAGTATTTACTATATATGGGGGCTGATTTGTCACTTTCCAAAGATATATGAAGCTGCAGTTAGAGGCCTGTCTCCAGTTGAAAGTCCATTACCAGTAAAATTCCCTCTTCCAGATGTGCGAGATCCATTCTCCTTGAAGCCTGGTTCCACCTCTGCGCTACATCCAAATTTAACAGCATCTGAAGTGGATAGTTCATCAAGCCTAAGTCTGGCCATAGCTGGTGCTCAAGCAGCAGCTACCCAGTTCTCGAAGAAGGATCATAATTCTCAAAGTACTGTTGAGCACAGTGTACATGATAAAATGAATGCTGGTCATGGGGAGGCAAACAACGAAAAATCTTATAATCTACGATCACGGAGCAGATCTGTGAAAGAGGACAAGATATCGTCCACCAACTTCAATGAGAAATGTGAGGACAGGGTCTTGCCATTGCATGAAGAGAAGAGCAGTGAGTACAGCCAGTCAACTGGTGCTGATCTGAGACAGCATCATCAGGTGCCAACTAAGGTCTAGCAGACTGCAGTCTCTTGCTTTCTTTAATTGGAGATATTGTAATATATGCTTTTTTTGTCCTTTCCTATGAACATTTGGCCTTTACCAAGAAATTTGTCACTTGATCAGAGGGGTTTGGCATCAAGCAGCGAAGAGAACAGCAATTTTGAAAAGTATGAGAGAAGCAGTAAGCATAATCAGTATCCTGGAGAATATTTGAGACAGCCTCAGCCGCCATCTAAGGTTAGCATTTTTTTTTTTTTGTGTGTGTGTTTATCATGCGAGAAATTAGTCCTCTTTTTGAAAAGTACATAAAATTATGCCTATATGGATATGGCTGATTACTACGTGCACTGACTCACTGGTTGACTGGTCTAGGCGATCTTAGTTCATATTTTTTTTTATTTGTTATTGTTAAGATGATTTGGTTCTTTTGATCTGAATTAAAGTTGGGATTCTTGGTTTTATATTTTTATTTAATTTTCATTCATATTTTTCCTCTATCAACTGATAAATAATGGGTTTGCTCCATTGCTTGTAGGCCTTTATGGCTACATACAGAAATGATACCGATGTTTATCTGCTACTGTTTGAGCAACTCCTTTATCGATTTCTACATGTTGTACTATGTATATTATGTAGTGGTAAATTTTTTGTCCATTTGCATGTGCAGTCAGTCACTGTATGAAGGAACATGTCCACATCTAAGTCACTCTTGTACTGACATTATTCAGTATTATTAGATATTTGCTGCAGCCGTGAGAAGCCTGAAGCCATCATGAATTACCTTAATTCTGGAACTGGAAGGAGTACAGGCATGCGCTTCAGGTACTGATGAAAAACGTGTTTACCGAAGTCTAGCTCCGTCTGATATAGAGCTTGACAATTGATGTTTTGTTTAATTCAATTTTTGCATGGTACTACGATGCATGTAACTGATCTCTCTTATTGGGACAAGGTATATTGTTGTTGTACTTTTTGCTGGCTATCCATGTTGGGATAAAATCAGCTATCCCATATGGTATGATATCCCATCCCCCGTACTTTTTGATGGATTGTTGTAATATTCTTGTGAGTGCCTTAGAGGTAGAGTTAGAGTTAGTTCATGTACCATTTGTGTAACAGAAGATAGTTTCTTTTTAATGTTATGTAAATATTAACATAATACAGAAACTCTTTTCTTTTTAATGTTATGTAAATATTAACATAATACAGAAACTCTTGGTGCTTGATCTTCGAGAAGATTCTCAAATAGCATTCACGGCTTTTCCAATATCCATGGTTTGGCTTCAGTTTTGATCCCGGAAACAAGAAAGGCATATGCAGCAAGATTTGGTTCACTTTGAAACCAAAATAAATATGGACGATTTGCGGTGGGTTGCAATGGTGTGAAGAGTTTCAGGGCCAAGGAAGATGAGTTGGATAATAGATTTGTTGCTCTCTGTCTCTGGAATTGCTAGTTGAAGATAAAATTTCATCAACATGTCTATATAAGAAATGGTACTGGATACAAGATAACATCATCATGAAAATGAAAAATAATATAATAAAAGGCGTTGCGTCGTCTCTTGTGTTGGAAACAAGGAGGGCTTGCTTATAAACTTGAGCAATCTGGGATCTGCTCCTCCCTGAGGGAGAGTCACAGAATGGGTGCCAATTCGTACTTGATCACTCTCATCATCATCATCACCATCAATGGATGGATATACGTGTTATTTCAATTGATGACATGAAACACTGACTGGGATGAACATAAAAACTTCAATAGCATTGTTTTGTCGATGCGATATAAGTTTTATGGACATTGATAGATAGATATAGGAATAGCACCATATTTCAGCCGCTACAGTACCCGTAACATGCTGGTTGCAATGCCATCTTCATTTCTTGTCTTATATTTTTTTTTGGAAGAAGACGACCGGGGTTTGCCAAAATTCGTGATTGAATGAATAAAATTTAGAGTAAATACTTATTTTGATCTTTCACACTTAAAACTCTTATTAATTTAGTTCTTTATATTTTTAAATTTATCAATTTAGTCCTTCACACTCCAAGTTTATCAATTAGATCCCTCACGTTTAAAACTATAATTAATTTAGTCCCTCACACTTAAAACTCTAATCAATTTAGTCTCTTAAATTAGTAAAATTTATCAATTTAATTCTTCACACTTCAAAAATATTGATAAATTTAAGGGATGAAATTAATAAAAAATTTGAAATATGAAAGACTAAATTGATAAATTTAAAATGTGAGGGACGAAATTAATTATGGTTTCAAATGTGAGGGATCAAATTAATTAGAATTTCAAATGTAAATGATTAAATTGATAAATTTAAAATATAAAAGATTAAATTAATAAGAATTTAAAGTGTAGAAGAGTATTAACCTGCAATTTAAGCCGAGGCCAAGAAGGGGTTTTCTATTTGACCTTTTATTATCCCAGCGAACGAGATGAGGTGGAAGGGCCTCGAGAGATCAAAAAGGGAAAATATCTGGAGAATGAGATAAGGTGCTTCCATTCCCATTGAAACAACACAATCGATTCATTCCAAATTTAGAATTTCCACCATGCTCTCACTCTCTATTGCTGTGAACACTCTGAATCTCAAGACCCTTAATCCCATCGCTCCCACTCCCAGCAAAAGTAAAATTCTCTGGCGTTCAAGTTCAAGTTCAAGGCTTGAACCCATTTCAGCTACCCTAACCCCTTCCCCTTCCTCTTCCACACCTTCAAATTTTCAACAGCAACTCTACCAACCATTCAGGCCTCCCCCTTCCCCTCTTCCCTCCCAGTTGGGCTCCCTCGATGTCACAGCTCGCCTTGAAATACTAGCCCAGCGCCTCGGCCGCTGGTACGAGTTAGCCCCACTTATCACTTCCCTCGTGCGAGAAGGTTTTACGCCTCCCACTATCGAGGAAGCCACTGGGATTACTGGGGTTGAGCAGAATCGCTTTGTGGTTGCAGCACAGGTGCGTGAATCTCTTGTCCAATCTAATGCTGACCCACAAGTTGTTTACGAGTTTGAAAGTGGCGGAGCTGAAATATTATATGAAATTCGGCTTCTCAGCGCCAGGCAACGGACCGCCGCTGCCCGTTACATCATTGAAAACAGGTTTGATGGCAAGGGAGCTCAAGATCTTGCCCGCGCCATCAAGGATTTTCCCCGTAGGCGGGGTGACAAAGCGTGGGATAACTTCGATTATAATCTCCCAGGAGATTGCTTGTCTTTTATGTACTATAGGCAGGGTAGGGAACACAAAAACCCATCAGAGCAGAGAACTTCTGCTTTAGAGCAAGCACTTAGTGTTGCCGAAACTGAGAAAGCAAAAAGTGCAATTTTAGAGGAATTGCAGGAGAAGGATGGCGGAGAGGAAAATAAATTTGACGGAGTTGAACTAGGGGTCCGTGTACCTGTGGTCAGATTGAGGATTGGTGAAGTAGCAGAGGCTACTTCCGTACTTGTTTTGCCGGTATGTAGATCGGAGAAGAGAGATAGGGAGATATTGGAGGCACCCATAGAATGCAGTCGTGAAGGGGAGTTTGGTGTGGTGGTAGCAGAAAAGGGATGGGAGAGGTGGGTAGTTTTACCTGGATGGGAGTCTATAGTGGATTTAGGAAAAGGAGGAGTTGTTATATCATTTGCTGATGCAAGGGTCTTACCATGGAGGGTGAATAAGTGGTACAAGGAAGAGCCAATACTGGTTGTGGCTGACAGGACTAGGAAGGAGGTAGCTGCCGATGATGGGTTTTATTTAGTTGCTGCTGCTGATGATGGTGGGGACTTAAAGGTGGAAAGGGGTTCGGATTTGAAGAAAACCGGTGTCAGTGAGTGTTTGGCAACTGTTTTATTGGTGGTCAGGCCACCAAAATACGAGACTGATGATCAACTCAGTGACGAAGACTGGGATTGAACACAACACAAGACAGGTTTGACTCAGGACATTTATTTACACAACACTCAAATCGACTCTTCTTATGTTTGTTGTAATCTTTTCCGCAAGTATTCAATCTTTTGATATTTGTCAGACCGCTTTTAGTTTCTAGTTGAGTCTTGGTTTTGGTTGGGAAAAGTTTGCTGCTCCCCAAGTATAAACTTTTTGGCCAAGTGGTGTTTGGTCCACCCTAGCATGGCCTCTTAGACTTAAAAAAAAATAAAATTAATTATACTTTTTATCTCTCCAATTTCTTTCAAAATTTCAATCTGAGTCCCTTTAAAGCACAGAAGAAATCACAGAAGGAATGGAATTTCAACGTGGCTGGAATGATTAAATTAGTCTGAGGAATCACAATTCAATATTTCGCTTGATAGAGATACCATCTCACGGAAGCAAAACTAATTCTTAGATTGTACATAGAACTCTGAACATTACTGAAAAGTGAAAACACCCATTTGTGTACATTTTATTCGATAATAAAGGGAAATTATAATAATGTTTGATTGGAGGGGAGTGATTAGTCTTCTCTTTCCTTAACTTATTTGAAAAAGTTGTAACAGTAATTTTATTTCCTCTCGCCTCATTCTCTCTCGTCATCCTAAACACAATCACCCTGTATAGCATAAGATTTGTCATGGGCGATTCAAGGCGACCGCAATCTTGAATCAATTCTCTGTTATCTGACCGCAATCTTCAATTATAACTGACGCTGAAGTAATCCCACTCTCTGAACCGACCTTCTCCATCTCCTTAACTACAGAGTAGCCATCAACCACTTTTCCAAATACAACGTGTTTCCCATCAAGCCATGGCGTCCTCTCAGTACATATAAAGAACTGAGAACCATTTGTATTAGGTCCAGAATTTGCCATTGAGAGCACACCAGGCCCCGTATGCTTCAGCTTGAAATTCTCATCATTAAATTTCGTGCCATAAATTGACTCACCTCCTGTCCCATTTCCTCTGGTGAAATCTCCTCCCTGACACATGAAGTTTGGAATAATTCGATGAAACGCGGATCCTTTATAGTGTAAAGGTTTCCCAGATCTTCCAATACCCTTTTCCCCGGTGCACAGAGCTCGAAAGTTTTCCGCTGTCTTTGGGGTGACATCGGCAAATATTTCCATTACAACACGACCCGCTTTCATCCTTCCAATTATAATGTCGAAGAACACTTTCGGATTCGACATCGCGGTCACCACAAGGAGTCCAACTCCAGACACAAGTTCCTATACATAAATGAAGTTACATAATATCTTCATACTATGATATAACGAGTGACGGCAGAGAGATACAGAACATCTTTCTTAACAAAACATCATAATATTTTATGGAATCATCCTTATTTTCCTACTCCAAATTCTCTGCGATAATTACACATATGAACAATAATGTATGCCGCAACGTGAGTGCTCACCCTATATAGCCATTGGAAAACACAAAGAGTCACTACGGCAACATTTGATGTAGCTTAGGTTTATGTTATATGCTGATGGTAGAACTAATCAGCATAAGACCGTCCATAAGCACATTCAAAAACTTTCTCAACGCAGTTGCAATAGTTACCCCAGTCGCCCACAACCTTAAACTTTCTACAAAGAAAAGGCCGTACTATACTAGAACAAAAGAAGGATTAAGAGTAGTATACGAAGGCCTATTAGATTGTGATCATATCTAGCGGGAAAAAAATTCAAAAACCCCTAACAGATACCCAGTCTGAGTGCATTTAGAAAATTATTCGCAACAAGAATTTGCCCATGAAGTATGAACTGAACCCTAAACAAAGGCCAAACAAAACATCCAATCTGCAGACATACTAGAAATGTTGATCATCCTTGATAAAATCCAAAATCATAAAAGATAAGCACAGCAAAGGACCACATTGAGGGGATGACCTACGATTTCGCACAGTTTATGAGCTCACAGTCTTCAATAAACTGACTGCAAGCCTTCGATATGTGCTGTTTCAAACAATATCCATGATATATGATTTCAGAAGTTTCACAAATAAAATGGGATCGAAATGACGGAGACACAAAAACATAATTCAACAAGGAATTCGGGGAAAGCGAGTAGTTACCTCGGTCTGATGTTTGCAATGGTGAGTGTAGCGCGCACGAGCGATCGGGCTTTGGATGGAAATGGAATGCCTTAAATAATCAGCCACCGTTGCCCTAGCAAGGGTTTAGGGTTTTCAATTTTCATCGGTATTCATTTTGGGGCCGTCCTTGGTTGGCCCAATTGAAACTGGTCTGTGTCTTTTTTATGTTTTCCTTTTGTGTCTATAATGGGCTAGAGCTCAATAACTGAAATATAAGGAAACCTTGGCTGAAAACTATGGAAAAGAAAATTGAAAGCCACTAAAAGGTTTTAATTTTTTTTTTTTTTTTTAAAAAAGTTGTACCAAAATATACAAAGAACAAATTGAAAGCACCAAGTTGGTATTAACGTGTCGGGTTTCTAGGAACCAATCATTCATTCCGTTTTTCTTTCTTTTCCTCTTTTGGTTGGTTTGCACTTTGCATGATACCAAAATTTGTAGAGGTAAAAGAAATTGTAAATGGCCAACAAAAGTTACTTATTATCAAAATCATATTTCATGAGAACATAAACTTGAAATAATAACTTTTTTTGAGTCTTAAAACTTAACCTCAATAAACCTTAAGACATCACTCACCTAAATTTTTTCTTAAAAAAATTGTAAATAATTGAAGAATTACATTTGGCACAAATTTTAGAAAACCTTTTTTTTGGCAGAGAATTTTAGAAAACTTTTGCTTAAGTGAACTTGTTGCGATAATTGAAGCATGTTTGTATGATATTATAAATACCATAACATTCTTTTTTGGGTTTGTACAAGCACAAGCACAAGCAGACTTGACTTGTTTCTTTATAAAAAGATAGGTCCACAAAGCAAGCAGTGTTGTGGTCATCCAAGACAAATTAACCAAGCCATTGTTCCGCACGACGCTCCCCGCTTCCTCCAACCGAATGCCGAATGCTAATCTTCTCAGTAGCATATTTTTGTTGAAGCCATTCAAAACCATTTACATCAAGTTTCCCGCTAACTGACTTCCCTTGCTTCCGACAAATTTGTTGCTCCCGTATGGAAGCCCAAAGTTTCTCAATGGCATCTCTCTGTCGAGCAGTAAATCTTGCCACGTTTTCAGAGGCATGCTTTACTAAAATATCGATTACTGTTTGGCACCTAGAAAAGAGTATTCAAACAAGTTGGCAAGAAATTTTCAATAACAAAAAACACAAACAAGACAAAGTAGCACCAGGAGTCTACCATGGAGTTTTATAACGCCGGGCAGCAATCTCTAAACAAGTTATCAAAGCTTCTCTTTTTGACTTAAGGAATCTCTTATTTTCTTCCTCCTCTTCCTTCCTCATCTTCACTGCTGCTTCTTTCTTTTCCTTTGTTTTTTCACCTTTCTTCGTTGATCCAGGAATCAATGCATCAAGTCCAAATGGGTCACCCTCATCCCTTTTGTTGCCTTTGACGGGCATGTCCCGCTCTATTTGTTCACCATCTAATGTATGCTCGCTATTTTTGAGAGACATTGCTTCCTCTACATCATCATCCTCTGTTGCAACAGGAAGGTTAGATATGGCGTCCTTGATTTGTCCAGCTGCTTTTGAAAACTGCATAAAAATTATCAAAGCAATCAGCAACGAGTTACAGAACATACACGGAAATCAACTATGATCAGAATAGATAACAATACCCCCATCCCATCCGGTGACTAACCAAAAGTTAAATTTATAAAATATTTTACAATTTCCCTGACAAAATTTAGAAGACAGAATTTTGATACAGTAACAGTCTCCAATAAGACATAAAGCAAGATATAAGCTAGCATGGTGCCAAGCCAATGGTCCAACTACAGAAACTCAAAATTTTATCACAATGAAGAATATTAAAACTTAGCCATTGTGAATATTGAGTGTATGAATATTTTGAGTTACTGAACAAAAGAGAGGACAGTACATCTACTACAGCATGCTTTCAATTCCTCATGATCTGATCAGCACTACATTCAAAACCTGTTGCATATAATTCCATTATGCTCCTTGTTGACTAAAATAAGAACAAAACTACAGTAGTGATTCTCAGCAAGTTCAAGATAAAAATAAATACGGATCATACCACAAAGCTATCATCTGTGTAAAAATCATTAGCCACCACAGCATTGATTGTCCATGTTGTCAGTTGATTCTTCTGCTTCTTATTGAGGTGCTACAATCAAAGTACAGGGAAAAGAAAGGCGGGGGGTTAAAAAATCTCAACGAACTTCCTCTAATGGAAAAATGAATGATCGATGATAAAAGATATCTTCAACAAAATTTTAGTCTTACTTCAGTAGTGCTTTGTGCTTCTGAGAACAGAGCATGATAATCTGCCCGTACTGATGGATCAGAACAAGATATGGAAGAGGACATTGCAGCTTCTAATATAGCAAAGAAATAATCAGCAGTTCCAGACTTGACACTTCCTGCATGAATCAGCTGTATTGCAAGCTTTGAAGCTTTACTAAACTTTGCAGGGTTCTTGATGTGTGATGATATCTTCTGCATTGCTTCAATAACCTGTGCTTCTGAAGCATCAGTTGTGGTTTTAAACTTCAAGCTTTTTTTAGGTGCTCCAGCTGAAATTATAAAGGAAGAAGTTAGGCTAACAAGAGAACCCCAGAATTTATAACAGGTAAAACAAAATGTAACAAAAGAACATACACCATATAGTGGCCATCCTTAAAACCAAGAGAAAGCAAAATTGAACGTTTGTCCATTTCTGTTTATTTGAAGTTGAATGTTATTGTCCAAGTGTAAGCATAAACAGAAAAACTGGTGCAAGTGCTTTAGTTCAGATACTGCTTATGATAAAACCAACTGTTTTCTATTACTACATTCTTTTTAACTAAGCAAACCATTGTGAATTCCCCACAATTCAACTGAATATTTAAGAGAACCAAGAAAAGAGGGGAAAAAAATCAGTTCATATCTCTATGAGCTATCTACTGCGACTGAGAAGAAGGCAAAAGATTCCGTAATAATCCTGCAAATATAGTCTACACCCACCAGACATAAAACTCTGTAAGCAAATTTGATTGCATCAAAGTATCAAAATGCATGCAATTCTAAGATCTGGATATGCAACAATAAAAGTTATTCAAATGCTCACGTCAAATTTTATAGCATATGTAGGTCACAAGAGGACGAGGATGAGTATAGGAAATCAAGTGAAAACAAGAAAGAAGGGGACCTCCATTCAAATTACTAGAACATAACTAACGACCTAAAATCCAAAGCAATTACTACGAGAAGAACAAAAAGGAATAACAGTGACTAAAATACTAAGTTTCAATTCTCATTACACTGGACCAAAGATCACAACATAAACCGGATTTCTCAGCTAGTCAGTTCTTCTCCCACCTTCCTTCCACTTAATTTTGTTTTCCAGAGTTTTCTTATAAGAGAACAATGAAAAAGGGAAATCAAATCCTACTACCTTAGGGTTTCTTAGCAAAAGAACTGAACACAAAAGAAGAGACACCCCAAGCCTTTAATGGATCCATAGAGTGCCTATGCTTATGTAAAGTTAACATCCGCGTCAATATCCAATTATTGCTTTAAACAAGAAAAAGATTAATCTGAAATGCGGACTGAACTGACTTCGACATAATCCACAGCTTTCCAGATAATATCGGTACGAAAAAAAGGGAATTTACCCTGTGAGTTAGAGTCGGTAGGGTTGGAGCGCTTGAGGGAACTCTTAAGGATTGGCTTGGGTGCTGGAATTGGAGATTCTTCTCTCTCGCAAGTAGCGGTAAGGTTTGGTGATTCATGTTGAGACGAAGAAGAAGGAGAAGGAGGTGGAGGAAGGTTTGCAGAAGGAGGGGGCAGTCCTTCAAAGAGGTTGTCCGCCATGACTCGTTTCCCACCACGCACTGCTTCAGCGGCACCGCAAAACACCAAGAAGCAGGGCTACTGTCGTTTCGGATACGACGACACTAACACAAATACACCACTAATCAATGGGCCGTTTGGTTTAACAAAATGGTCACTCAAACTTTCTCGTGTCTCAATTAGTCACCTAAAAAATTTGTCACTTTTATAATTAAGGAATACCAAAGTTATGTTACTAAGATTATTTATGAACATGTATTTATTGAGTTTTTATTTTTTATTTTTTATTTTGACAGTTTTGACTACAAGTTCAAAATAATTGATGTACGAAACGTATAATTTTGAAAACAGTTATTAGAAGTTAAAATCAATCTTAAAAATTATTTAAAGCTTATACCCATAAACTTGCTACAAACAAACTAAGATAATCATCATCACACGATCCTTGCATGGATGTATAGCTACAGTGAAGTACATATCAGATAACAAAAAAAAAAAATCATTGCATTATACATTTGATTCACCTTTATGAATATATAGTACCCATCCTTTGATAATTTTAGACAGATATATCATTTTTTTTAACCTTACATACATTTGATATTTTGATTTACCTTTTTTCTTTTTTTGAGTAATTAATTTAATTTACCTGTATATTTTCCAACAAAAATAATTAAATATTTTAGAAAAAAAAAATTCTTTTGATCATGATACTTGCTTGCGATAAATTAATTCTTTATATTTTAATTTTGTTAATTTAGTTCTTAACACTTTAAAATTATGATAAATTAGTCTTTCACATTTTAACTTTGTTAGTTTAGTTCATAATATTTTAAAATTATGATAAATTAGTTATTCTTACTTTCATTTTGTCAATTTAATTATTGATATTTTAAAATCGTGACAAATTAATCATTCCATCTATCTTTGTAACAAATCATTAACAAAAAATATTGATATGAAATATTTGTTTGTCCACGTATATTGTTAAGTGTTTATCAATATCATTACACTTTAAAATCATGATAAATTAATCCTTTTGCCTATCTTCGTTATAGACCGTTAATGGAGAATACTAACATCAAACTTCTTTATCCACATATATTGTTAAGTGCTTACTAATGTAAATTTAATTCTTAACACTTTAAAAGCGTGACAATTTTGACAATGATAAATACTTAATAGTACATGTAGACAAAAAATGTTTCATGTCAATTTTTTTTGTTAATAATTTTGTTATAGAAATAAAGGAAATAATTAATTTGTCATGATTTTAAAATATTAAAAAGTAATTTATTATAATAAATAAGTGTTAAGGACTAAAAAAATTCCCTTAAAAATTTTATAACCAATTTAATATTAGCAGGTCTTGAGGTTTTTTATGAAATTATTTTTTAAGAAAAATATCATAATAGAAAGAAGTGAATCTTCCTCTATATGTTTTTTATTTTATTTTAGAATAACAAATAATAAAAGCCATTTTCTTTTTTTTATAATGTAGATTGACAGCTTTCTCCCGTTAAACCTTGGCTACAAGAGAGATCAATGTGGGAGTTAATTAACCCGGAATGACTGTGCTATTGAGGTTGAGGTAAGATGGAAATAAATGGAGCTTTAGTTTGACTTTCTTAAAAATTCTTTATTTAATTCGCAAGTCAATTCTTTTAGATTAAGTTTAAGTCTCTAAGTTTGTAAATTAGTTCAATTAGACAAAATAAACACTGCCTAGGAAGTAATTTATAGAGTGAAGTTGTTTTACCTTGTGGTATATTTACTTATAATCAATAATAGTGATATTAGTAATGGGTAATTAAATCAAGAAACGACATTGTTTCTTATCGTTGCTTTTGTTGAAGTGAGATAAGATCTGCGTGTCTATGGTGTGAAGTACCGTGAGAGAAATGAAAGCGTCATCCAAGTTTATATACTAATGATATAGTCATGAGGTAATACATAAATGAGTTTAAAATTTGACTTATTTATTAAAATTGTTAATTTAAACTTAATTTAAGAATGTTGAGCTAGATTAAGTTATTTACACCCCACCTCGAGTTGAGAAGGTAATGGAAAAATGAAAAGAGAGTGGAATTAATAATCCAAAGCTATAGCTAGCTAGCTAGACGGCGTAATGCAAGGAATCAAAGTAACACCAAATAACTATTAACTAGACGACAATAAAAAGATGGTGGGTGATCTCTCTTCCGTCTCTCTTTTTGTCTCTGGATCCCTTCTTTTCCTCTAATTAATCATACCACCCTTGTTTAATTTGATGGATGGGACCTAAATTAACCATGTTTATATGCTATCTTTCTCTTCTGAACTGCAATATATTGATATTGATAGGGTTGAAATTAGAGCATTAGAGACAAATTAACAAGTCTTGCATGCATATATACAGTATTCTTATCCGTGAATTACTTTGCTCAACTCTGTTTTTGCTACGTGAGAGGAGTTGCGCGCAAGTTTTAACATACATTTCAAGGAGCTACATTGAATATACAAAGTCAATTCTTTTTGTGTTCAAATTTAAATGTTAATATTCTAATTTATTCGTATAACTTTCATAAATAAATCATCTCTCAAACTACCTTAAAAAAAAAAAAAAAAAAGAAGAAACTAGTAAGGAGTCGTATTCTCTCTCTTTATCGTATGTCCTATTATTTGTCGGAATGCGAGCAAGGACGTGAAGTGCATCCCACCTTCTCTTCCGCATCCTACCCACACCACTCACACTCATATAAACAAAACCCTAATTAGCTAATTCCGCACTACATCCATCATCATCATCCCTTCCTTCACCCTTTTCTTTTGTTTTACAATAACCTCTACCTTCCCAAAACCTTTACATTCACAACCCAGCTCCACTTTCTCTCTCCCCCCCTTCTAGCTAGATCTTACAGAAACTTTCTTTCTCAGATTCCAACAAGAATTGAATTTGATTGTGTTGTGGGTCTATCCTTAATTACCAGCATGGCGAACCGGTGGTGGACTGGGTCTGTGGGTCTGGCCGGAGTTGAAAACTCTGCCAGCTCCCCTCCCTTGAAGAAACCAGATCTGGGCATATCCATGAATGACAGTGGTGTTCCGGCTGGGGATGAAGAAGAAGAGAGAGAAAACAGCACTGATGACCCTAAGGAAGGAGCTATCGAAGTGGCGACCACGCGCCGCCCTAGAGGGCGTCCACCAGGCTCAAAGAACAAGCCAAAGCCACCCATATTTGTGACTAGGGATAGCCCTAATGCACTCCGAAGCCATGTGATGGAGGTATCTAATGGAGCAGATATTGTCGATTGTGTGGTTCAGTTCGCTAGAAGGCGTCAAAGAGGAGTCTGCGTTCTCAGTGGCAGTGGCACCGTCGTCAACGTGAATCTTCGCCAACCAAATGCCCCTGGCACCGTCATGGCACTTCCCGGCCGCTTCGAGATACTATCCTTAACCGGTTCGTTTCTTCCAACACCGGCTCCACCAGGTTCCAACGGTCTAACCATATACCTAGCGGGAGTTCAAGGTCAAGTGGTGGGTGGTGTGGTCGTGGGTCCTTTGATGGCATCAGGACCTGTTTTGATAGTGGCAGCTACCTTTTCCAACGCCACCTACGACAGATTACCCGTTGAGGATATTGAAGACGAAGCACAGGGACAACTCACGGCCTGCGGTGGCGGTGGATCTCCGCCAATTCCCGGTGGCAGTGGTGGCCAGCAGTCAGGTCCGGGTGGGTCAATGGGAGAGGGTTCCTCATCTATGCCTGTATATAATCTTCAGTCGAATATGCTTGGTAACGGTGCACACTTGAATCACGAAGCTTATAATTGGGCTCACGGTAATACTCCGGGCAGGTCATCCTATTGATTACAATTACGATTTAGAAGGAAAAAAAAAAAATGGAACTGGAACACCACACTGGACCTGATCATCCCATAGTCAAGTCAGAGAAATAATTAAGTTTTTTTTTATTAAAATTTAGAAAGTTATTAGAATCTTAGCTATTAGCTAGATTAGATGTGTATATTTTACTGAGATCGACATCTTACTTTCACAAGCAAAGTAATCTGCGCATGTTTGTTCTAAAATTCCCGTCTCAATTAATTGTCTCTTTAATTTTCTTCTCCTCCTACTGGAATTTAATTCCTCTTTGTCAAGCAATAAAGAGAATGATTGAAATATTATTTGGTAAGAGGAATTCGGGCAGGGATTTCAGTTTATGCATCAATCATATATTTTTTTTTAAAAAAAAAAAATTGATGGATCGACATTACATGTATATATCTTAGTAATTAGTTTTAACTCTCATGGTAGTATATTATAAGCCATAAATCCTACTTTGTCTGTAAGTCCCGAAGAGAATGTTATTCTTAATATAATCTCCATATCAGTTAATTATATATATAAGATCTGATTGAGTTGTGAATCAATAGTATAATTAATATAGTGTCGTCTATTAAATTATTAAGTTATATATATTTGGGTATTCAAAGAGCTGAGAGGAGATTACTCATTTTAGTGTATATCATATGTCTTTGTGTGGTAGTATTGATATGTAGAGATTGCTTATAAAAAAAACGACATTGCTTCAATGGTAAAACTAAATCTGATAATATATGTACAGAAATCTTAAGCTTTATAAGTAAAAGAATTCGATCATTAATCAGCTGAACCAACAATTATTAAGTTACATGTAAACATTGGAATAATGAACCATTCTCTGCTACCAAAATTCATTGATAAGCAGAAAAAAAAAAAAAAAAAATCGTTTATATGGATCTAATGCAAAAGGAGAAAGTGTAAACACAGTAAATCTAATATGATCAGAGATACGGCTATAATTGCAGCCCTGTCGTGAATATATCTATAATCGGCAACTCAAGACTATCGAGAAAATCCACATGTTGCTAAAACAAATTAAGTACTTGAAGGTAAACAAAAATCTACTAAGTGAGATCGATAAAAACAAAAACATTACCAAGATTAGCAGTTAATCATAATATTGGTAACGTGTCCTATATTACGGGAAATTAAGTAATATATATAGGTTGATGGTAAACAGTGATCTTCGAGAACATTCCCAAGAAAGCAAAGCAGTACTTGAGCAATATTCTTCCTCTGTACATATATATATTATTTGGTTTAATTCTACCATTGAAGTTTCAGGATCCCTAATAAGCTAGTTAGCTGTCTTTTTTGTTTGGTCATGCGTAAATATAATTCGAAATAGATAGAGAGGATTTGGGTCAAACTTACAGCTCAGACTGACTTTTTATTATATTTTAATATTGGTAAAGAATGAAGACTAGGCTAATTCTGCAATCTCTTTAATGAAGAAAAAACCATGCTAGATTTGTGGCATTGGCATTGCTATATATGTGCTTCCTCTCTATTCAAAACAAAAGGACTCGTTACAGAAACTCCAATTTCAAATATATATATATATATATATATATATATATATATATATATTTGGCTGTTTTCAGCGTTTGCCCCTTTATACAACATAAAAGTGCAACAAATTTTTGTTTTTTTAAAAAAGGAATTTAGCAAACATCCTCATGAATCTCCTACAAATTAAGAAAGTTGATTTTGATGTGTGAAGTTAAAATCAGCATTAAATTTAGTAAAGTGATAAGATAATGGCAACCATTGATGGGAGAATTTAAGAATATAAGTGAAAGTGTGAACCTTTAATTTATGGGCAATGTTGATCAAGCTAGGTAAGTCGATTTAGAAAAATCACGCAGATATTAAATGCAGCATGCCCTTCCTTCCTCTGCATGGGACAACTAATACCGTTCGTGGGATAAAATTTTCGAAAGTGTCTGAAAGGGAACTAGCTAGCAGTCAGTCTTTGAAACAATCTTGAGCTTGGGAAGCCCTTCTTAATTAATTTGTTTCTTTGCTTGTATAGTTTGAAAATGAAAGCCATGAGCGCACAACTTTACGGCCAGGATGTATCATTGTGATCTAAAAGGAATGCTTTCCTTGAGAGTTTAAGTGAGCATGGAGGACCCAATTCACATGGATTCACATGGCAATGTTCATGAACCCTAATTTATTATTCAGCTAGCAGCTGCTTACTCTCCCATACAACATTCCAATCGATAAAGCAGTTATGATGTTGGAGCCCACTCAGGTTTTGATATTCAAATCGCTTTAATTAATTAAAACACACTTCTTTAAAGACTTTAAACCTCATCCTAATTCTTACACAGTAGGTCTTTCCAGGTGGAGTTTTGCCAGCAGTCACAAGCCTTAGTGATCTTTTTGAAGTCTAAGAACCCAATTAAATTACTTTATATTGATTACTTTGGAAAGGAATCCATAGAATCAGCATTACCAAAAAGCAAACCACTTGATAAACCACTTGCTAAGGCATGCATGTAATATAAAAATTCAACAATTAATGGGAATCATTCGTCAGCAATTGAAAATTGAGAGCATGTTCAGATCAGATGCTCAATGTTTTTTTTTTATTCACTGCAGTATGAACTTGCCGTGGAGTACACGGCTTCGGCTGGATTTGGCTTTCCACCTAAATAGCCTTCAAAAGAGCAATCTTCTTCTGTTTGATATACGTACGTACGTATGTATGTATGTATGTATTAAAGATTTGTCAATTAAAGAAAAAGATTGAATGCAGTCATCGTTATCACAGTTAGGTTTCATCTAAGTTACTCATATGTCTAAGCATTGAAGATATTTTTTTATTTCTGCTCCATAAATCTTTGAAATAAATATCTATCAGACAAAGAGAAACAAAGTGTTTTTAAAAGTACTATGAAATTAACCAACATAATATATATACAGTAATTGCATCTTCTACTTCAGAGCAGAGATTTAGAAAGATTATAATGATAATGGCTGTCATATAACCCAAAAATGTGGGAGCATAGTGGATGTCATGAGACATTGGAAGTATATATAACTATAATTAAGAGAGAATCAAGACTAACCACAAAGAGACAAAAGCGGGACCCGCGAACTGGCTTGGCTTCTCTTAATCTTGATTATATATCTTGCTAATGATGAAACGTTCAATTCAATTATTTTATAAAATAAGCCATCGACAAAAGAATGAACAAGTGAATTTAGCTTTTTTATTTGCATGATTGTAACGCAATATTGATGTTAAAGGTAATTAATCACTGTATATATCTGTGTGTGATCTTATAGAGTAGTAACCTCGATGTATACAGAGTAACAACAGTTCTGTATACAAAGACCCCGGCCAATTAAGTGATAGGAGAAC
The DNA here is from genome assembly GCA_022379115.2 of Bauhinia variegata. Taxonomy (NCBI): domain Eukaryota; kingdom Viridiplantae; phylum Streptophyta; class Magnoliopsida; order Fabales; family Fabaceae; genus Bauhinia; species Bauhinia variegata. The sequence goes on from CM039438.1 coordinate 23,769,440, forward strand.
AAAGATACGATATTCTTCTAGCGATCCCATTGATATCAAAAACTAAAGTGAAGTAATTAGCAGCAGAAGCATATTATATATGCTTATGAATGTTTCGTATCCTATGAAAAAATAATATAGGAAATTATGACAGGCCAACATAAGGCAAGATCTAAATTATAGATGTGGAAGTGATTGATTGGAATCTTTGATTTGATTCCAGTGGGCATTCACCCTCTACCTCTAGTTACCAGGTTTGGTTTGAAAGCTGACAGGTTTTCAACCAACGAATCATCCTTTGCGAATTTTATTTTTTCTATTCTGAAGCATGCGCACCAACCCCATTCGATCTCCTTTACACAGCGTATTACTTCTTTTAATTAGACATGGGCTCAAGTACTTAACCGTTGCATCGTTAATGTCTTAAAAAGGTGTTCATAATCATAAAAATGATTACATAGTTATTTTCATGGTTTAAATTTCTAAATATATGATAGACATATAATATAATATAAATAAAAAAATATATCACGAGAGGTAAGTAGCCTACATTTCTCTAAGAAGCACCTTAATAATCAGTGCCGATTTAACAGGATAGATCATTAGTGTGGAGACGAAACAAATCCTTGTCTTCTATCAATTTTCAATATACCTTAGGCCCAAATATATATATATATATATAACACCTCCAGAGATATAGCGACAACTAGCTAGACAATGCAGGCTTCTGGAACTTCCCATGAACCCACACCCGTCGCATGCTCTTCCCTTTCTGCCGATTCACTGACTTAACACAGCAGTAATCAAGCTCCAACTGCAAAATCCATATACTGTTCAGCTTAGTGGTAGCAATATCATAAAGGATCATACTTCAATTTATTTGATATTAAAAAAAAAAAAAACTTAAAATCCAGCAGTCACACAAGCATCAAATTATCTTTTTTACCAATGATGATAACAATAATGATACTGATAAAAAAGTACCTCGGTGAAGCCTGCACCCAAAAATAGGTCTCTGACAGTATCTAAACAAAAGAAATATGAACGTGTTCCGTCTAATCGCATGTATTCCCTGAATCCCACTCTCTTGTCTGGCTCAAATCGAAGCATGGTCATATCATAGAGACCTGATTTTAAAAAAAGTTTAATCATTATAAATAATGTTATGGTTCAAAAAGAAATAACGGATACGAAACGTATATACATTTCTTTTTAGAGACTCCAGACCGAATAAGTTGGCTAGTTTGTTTATTACCATGGTCCCTAAATAAAACCATGCCTCCCGGCTTTAACACAGCAAAACACTCCTCAATGGATCTTGCCATCTTTTCTGGTTGTATTGCTGATAGAGTGAATATCTGTTAAATTACACATCAAAACAAGAAACTTATGTATACATACAATATCATATAATTTCTGAGTAACACTTTCACATACGAGTGTTAGGGAAGGGATAAATTGTAGTGCAAGTGGAATTGACAGTAAAAAGATTGAGGACCAATAATATGAATCAATCAAAAACCATATGAGTACTAAGGTTTAAAATCACTAAGCAGCGGGAATATGAGAGACATAAGTGGATTAAGACCATAAATGAAGATCTCTGGGATGACACAACGGATCCATGTATATTACAAATTAAAACTAGCGAGCATACAATGAAAGGGCAATATGTGCCCAAGTTCTCTAAGTGCCACATCATTAAACTTCTGATAGTTTAAAAGGGCATACCAGCGTTACAAAATCAACTCCCCTAATGCAACAGTCCCATTCCTCTGATAAATATGAATCGGTAACATGTGTTCCACTATCCTCTTTGACATCTGGAGGAAAACAAAAGCATTGAGTCTAACTTCTGATGAAGCAAATAACAGCATAGAATATAACAATTCAGTAGCAAAAGAAGAAGTCACAAACCTGGCAAGGCACTTGACTGCTTTTGCAAAAAATTATCTCGACAAGGGTTGCATGCCAACCACTTCGGAAATCCATTCGTGGAAGGATCACAACAGAATGTACGGAAACGATGATTGAAAGAGAAAACTGAAGTGGCACCTATAATGTCTTTAGCCCTCTCAAGGCTCTCATTACTACAGTCACATGCATAAACAATCACATCTTTGTTCCCTCTGCACAGGAAAATTTTCTAAGGATAAATATCACAAGATGCAAAATCATCAGTAAACTGCAAAATCGACTAATAGGGTGTTATTTAATTAAATCTTCTAACCACTAAATTCTGAATGAACAACTAATTTGCATTAATTACCCAGCAATTTCAACCAAGCAAACAGTCTCAAATCTCGTATTTGGTGATGATAATTACAGTAAACTCCTATTTTCGCCGTCCATGGATAAGTCCATTCTCCAATTATCGTAATTAAGTACTCAAATTTCAAACCACCCTCTCCTCTGGTATCAATATTGCTATCTAAATTGATGCATTTTCTGATTTGCATCACTTTTGTTGAACGAGATACTTTGCATAATTTGAGTTCACATAGCTGAAAACACCGGCATGAAATTAAAGTTTTCAGGTATTTTATGGCAAATAGTCACGTCAGGCATTCAGGCTATCGATAAAGGACCAAAATAGGAATCAACAACAATCTGCCTCCAGAAAGAAACAGTATGCACGGAAAACTCAAGTTTCATAGTGAAACTATGTGAAATTGTGACACAAGAAAGAGATTTTCCTAAAATTTGGTAACTCTGCACAGTCATTATAATCTCGAATGTCAACTTCTTTTTCTGCCATCAATATGCCCGTGCTTTAACCAGCTGGGCTGCTGGGAAAAGAAAGGCACATGACGAGTAAAAGAAACATAGTTCCCGGTGAAACAAGTGATATTCAATGAATGTATCCCCTTGTCAGGTGAGAAAATTCAGATAGGGGGTTAAATTAATCTTCAGCATCATCAAATAGTATCGTCTATGGATGAGGACAGTAACCATTCAAAGTAATTAATACTCAATCCGCTAACATGGAGAAGGCAATGTAGAGATTACCGTAGTATTGGAAGAGCAGTACTGCCATTGCCACAACCGACTTCCAAAACCTTTGAGTTTTGCCCACAGGAAACAAGTTCTGGGAACTCCTTTAACAAATACCGTCTCTCCTGAATCACAAAGTTAAATTTAGTTTAAAATCTCTTGCAATCAACAAGGACTTCATGATGTCGATCCTCCACTCCTCACAACACAATAGATCATCTCTCTTTTTTTTTTCTCGCCGATCAAACGGTAATAAATAATGAAAATTTAAAAAACAGGAGAGCGAAGAGGAAAATGGAACATTAGAACCTTGAAGAATTTCCCAGAGAAATGACGAATGTGAAATCGCTTCCAAGCTTCTATATCCGCTTCTGCTTCTGTCGAATGTATAGATGAAGAGAGAGACGACGGCTCGCATGGAAGCAAGTGGTACCGCAAAGAAGGGTTTGCTTCAACCTCTGCTTTAAGTTCTTCCCATTCGAAGTCCTTCGAGAAGTATTCTGCTTCTGCCTTGCAACACATTCTCACTATTCAATAGGAGATGGAGCAGCCTGTAGCTGGAAAACACCCGCCTGGGCCGATTCACACTGCGTGTCGAGCGCGACTTTGTAAACCTCACGAGACGAGACCAGCGCATCCGTCGTTTACCCACTGACGGCAGATTTTTGCTTAACGCTAACAAAACAATTCGTAGCCTTTTACATAAATATATTTTTTCTTTCGAGGCTGGATTTTTTTTTTTTTTTTCAAATTTTCATCTTCTATCAAGGTTATATCTAAATATAAATTAAGATAAAACAATAAAAAGATTTGACTTTGATAGAAAAGAATGGCCTCATTGATTAGTTAGGCATTAAAACTATATATGCTAACTATATGAAAATTTTATTGATAAATAATTTATAAAGCATTTTTTGAACATTGAAATTTATATGCAGCTTTTAACCAAAAAACTAAAATAAAGAACTGTACATAATAATTAATACAGTATAAAGAAATTACGAAAATCATTTAGCAAACTTAATTTTTTAAGAAATTATTAATGTAAAATTTTTAAAGAAGCGTGCGTTGTTACAGATATTGTCTTGGTGCTAGAGCAGAATTGGGGGCTCATTCTTTGAGTCGAACTGTGGCTGATAAAACTTGGCAAAAGAGCTGCAATTGCAATGGATGTTGTACGGTTGACTGGCTTCACCTCCGGAGCTGCCTCTGGTGTTTTCTCATCTTCTGTACCAAAGATTTTTGAGTGCAGAACCACCCAAGTGAGAGAATCCTGGTTAACCGAATAGTTTTTCTTTTTTAGAAAGGGGGAAGCGGTTTATACATGCTTACAAATTCAGAATTTTTATTCAGTACAGTTAAATGGTTAGCAAAACAAGAGTAGAATATTTTTGTGCGTTAGAAATTCCCCAAGTCAAGTCAGAATTCAGATTTTTGAGAGAATTATTATTATTATAATGTGAAGTTATTGTCACAAATTTTCGCCAGCACGCTGGAGAACTCTTGCAAGTTCTTCTGTTATATGATGGAGAAGAATAGGTTTTCGAATGATTCCATTCATTCCCACCTGTATGCATTTCTCCCTGACGTCTTCTTCTGCACTTGCCGTGAGAGCTATGATGAAGGGCCAATTACGGCTGTGGAACTTGCGGATCCTCGTGGCTACTTGGAAACCATCCATTTCGGGCATGTGAAGATCCAAAAGGATAATTTTGAACGAGTTACTAGAGGCACTGATAGCGCTCAGACATTCAAACCCAGATGAAACCGCAGTTACTTCACAACCCAGTTTCTCAAGTAATTTCTTCGTTACCGTCCTGTTTACATCATCATTATCCGCTAATACCACTCTAAGGCCTCTCAACTGCAAGTTGGAAGAATATTTAGGTGCCAAAATGGACCTTCCAAATGATGAACCTATCTGAAACTTGAGAACAAGCGTCATGCTTTGTGCCAACCCCTGAGAATTCGGTGATATCCAGATATTACCTTGCATCATCTGCATATTATTAAACGTTGTATAGTCAGTTACTCAAAAAGTGAGCTGATTTGCGGGGCCAAAACTTAGGAATTCGGTTTGTTAGATTTGGAGCACACAAATATATAGTATAGTCTAAACATTTGCAGAAAAATTTCAATGCATTTGCTTTGTAATAAGCATTAGAGTTCCATAATAAATTTAAACCAAAAATATTAATGTGCATGCAAACAGATATCCTACTTTACCAGTGCTAATGCAATTATAGCTTCTTTTTCACCCCGGCCCCGAGAAACTATGATCCTTAAAATGCAAAGCCTTAGACGAGTAATCCATATATGTTAATGAAAAATGCACAGTCCAATTCAGAGCAGGTTTGGCCTCCTTTGAAGCAGACAGGCTGTTGCTGTTCTTCAGGATCCATATATGTTAAAGATATATAGTAGAATTATGGATGAAATAAAGATTTAAGAATGAGATGAAAACAGTGAATCTGCTCTTATGAATGGGGTCATTTGCTAACTTGTAAAATATTTCTGACTTGGAAGTATTTTATGCAATGATTCTCTACTTTGTGTATCAAAACCAGAGATTGCACAGGCACAAAAACTCATTGAAGGAGAAGATATTAGCCATTCAAAGTGGTATTCAATTTATCCACTATATTTTCCATCCATTAACGCTAAACCAGGAATCTGATTTAAAGCAACTAGATTTTCAAATCAGACTTCCATAGGCTCGTGTTTGTACATGTTTAGTAGATGCGTGCAAGTATGCATGAATGCATATTGATCCCAACAACTCCAAGCATATTATTTGTTACAGCATAGACTAAATAGCATCGTTATAAGTAAAAGTCATCCTTCTTTTGAATATATATATATATATAAAACCAACTCTCTGCAACATTCAGAGAATTAACACAGGCATTATCCTCACGATTTCAACCAAGGAGCAGAAATGATAAATATATTTAGAAATAGTTGAGAATGCAGCCACCTGCACCAGTGTTTTGCACACCGCGAAGCTAAGGCCCTCCCTAGGTTCGTTGTTGTTGTGTGTCCTACCAACAAGCTGGCTTGTCGAAATTGATTCATCAGACTGAGAAGTTATACCAGTTATCTGAAAATCAAACTTTATAAATGCATACTCATTTTGCATGCTTGATCTCCATATTCCTAAATTTTTATCATCCTTATTCCCACTTTCATTTTCAAGAAAAACCCGGAAAATGAGAGTCCCTCCTGGATTGTGTAAATTCAATAAATACCCAATGATATGCAAAATTACTTTAAAGGCCCTTGCCTCGTCACCAATGACCTGGTCAGGCAAAGACTTTTGAACATCAATTTCAAAACTAAAGCCTTTATATACACATAAACACTTAGCAATGCAAGCAGTTCCCCTCATCATGGAATGTAGAAGGAAAGGTTTCATCTCTAACCGGAAGCTTCCTTTGTCACTTGTTGAAATCTCCATCACATCATTAATCAAACTCGAGAGAACATTGCTAGTCTTCACCATTGTGTCAACAATAATCTTTTGTTTAGACATGGTATCATCCTCTTGAAACATTGAAAGCAAGCCAAGGATTGAATGCATAGGCCTCCGCATTCCATGACTCATCACTTTCTGAAATGAGTCCCTGGCCTGGCTTGCCATCATTGCATTCATTTTAGCCTGTTGCAATGCTCGGTTCTGCTCTGCCAGTTTCTGTCTCATAAGCTGAGACTCTTCCAAAACAGAAGCATGAGACAAAGCTACGGCCACCTGGTCAGCAACAACTTCCACTATCTCCATTTCATGGCTGCTCCAAACCCTAGAGTTTGCATTTGGAAGAACTAAAACCAGTATAGCATAAGATGTCTCAACCAGCTCCGGAGTTCCTCCTTTGAAATTGGAAACATGAAGTATTGGCATGCGAATAGCTGCTACAGCCACAGACTCCCCAGATCCACCACCACTTGCAGCTCCTAGAGCAGATTCGGGACCCAAAATCCTCACACCTTTGCATTTTCTAATCTCTAATACATCAGGGTCGTTTGTAGGAATAGAATTGTGAAAATTGTTGGATGACCTTGTTTTCAATTCATGGGTTAAGTGCATTTCTCGTCTGTCCTTATTTGGCATCCAAACTGCACAATTATGCAATTCCAATGTCTTAGAAAGCTCAACGAGAGTGGTATACAAGATAGTATGCTTATCCAAAGATTTCCTTATTTGTCGGGTTAACATCCGAACATGCCAACTTGCTTCTTTTTGTTTTTTCATCATTCCAACCTCTTGGTCTAATTCCAACACATTCTTTCTCAAGAAAAGCTCCCTGACTTTGATTTTGAGAACAAGAGGAATCAGAGTCAAAAGGGTTATTGCAGTTGCACAGGAGACAAGAGCAGTAAGGAATTTAGCGATAGTAAGAGAGAGAATCAGCTGGAAAGAGTGAGGTCCGTAATAGGTCCATCCATTGAGTAAATGCGTCAAGCCACAGAGGACTATGAATGCTATGAACTGAAGGAGAACCCATTTGAATGGTACGTTGGAGCAACTAACGAAGTAAAGAAGTTCAATGGGGATCGAGAAATAAGCTACGGCAATAAAAAAATCACTGACTTTTTGGCACTCTAGAATGCTTTGGATGCTCCAGAGTTCCTCATCATCGCAATCACAATCATCGACGGCAGAAACAGAGACGATGAGACAAGAAAGCAACAAAATAGAAGCCAATGCTTTTTCCACCGCAACCAGTTGGTATTTTTGCAATCCATCCGAAAAAGTTCTCATCTTCCCAACTATGGTCAACTAAAAGAAAGAGCAGACAAGGTGAAAAGAGAAAAGCTCCATCTACCTGAACCACTGTTTTCAGATGTTAACACTTGTCTGCTACAGTCAAGATCATACATGAATCAACTGAAGCTCCAGCATTCCATTATTTCTTTCTCTGGGATTCTAAATAAAGAATTATAACTAGAAACCAGTAGCCCCAAACAAAATAAATGTGAATTCCTTCCCGGATAATTGAAGAGAGCTGCGATCATGGCAACCAATTGAATAGTAAGGCAAAGGCAAAGGTCCACAAGAAAACATGAGCAACGAAAGAGAACAGACCTCGAATCGAGAGGCGGTGGCGGATGAAACAAGATTTTCAATCTTTACGATGCCAAATCCCAACTTACAGTTTTCACACTTTCAGTCCTGGCACTAAACCTTATGCAATTCCGGTGAACCAAACCGAAGCAAAGCCGAATAGTTAATCGTTAAAGAATAAATAATAGCATCCCTCTAGGTGAAGAGAGCCACCTGAAACTGAAAAACAGAGCAGTTTCATGTATTTAGCTGCGAATATATCTGCGGATCCCCTCTCTCTTTCTCTAGAAGTAAGCGAGCCAAGCTTTGAAGGGGGAGAGAGGGGATGGGGGAAAGAGAGGAAAAGAGGGAAGACAGTGGGAAAGCATTTGTCAACACTATCCGGAAAGGAAAAGGAGTGGGACCCACATAGATTTACATGAACCGAACCTAGTCTCTCTCTGGTCGCAGCATCCTCGTCAGATCACAAATGTATCATTAAATTAATTAATTAATTACTAATAGTTTAATCCGACTTCATTTTCTCAATTTTTTTTTTATACGACTTTACACCTTCCCCCTCTCTCTTCCTAATCATAGTTCAATGTCTTTATCTTAAAACAAAGAATTATTTTCCCATTCAAACTTTAAACTTTATTTTTTGGGTGGACTCAATCCATGCTTATATGATCTTAAATTAATTCTTGATGATAAATTTTATGTAAGAATATAGGTTTATTAATGCGAAAAGTTAGCTACTGACCAATATGGGTTCCAAATGGAATACGAGTGCGATGCGGATACGAAGATGTCGTCAATAAATAAATAATAACCATAGAAACATTTTGATATATATGTTTTCTTTTGTAGTAGGGATGATGACGCAAACTAACTGCCAACGCGATACGGTGGTGGAAATGACCGTTACGATGCTTGGCTCCTTTTTTTTTTTTTTCCCCTCAAGTCAAATATATTGTCACGGCGCTAACGCTGCGTCTGCTACCGCGTTAGAAAGATGCTTAACTCAGGTAGCATGTGACAAACAAATGTGCTCACCAAATTGTCATAGTCGCAATAATAAAGTTAGCATTGGAATTTTTTGTCCTTGAATAGTTTAAATATCCAGGCATATAATCCAAGCACTTGATTTTCATATACATATATTCAAGTTAGTATTTCTACCACTTTGATGACTTTGATACCCTCCCACCCAAAAGAAAAGAGATGAAAACAAATAGGAGGAAAGAATGAGCACATTACGAGAGAGAGAGAGAGAGAGAGAGGGAGAGAGGAATTCTTACTAATCTCGAAAAAGTTCAACCCAAGAACCCTAACAATAATAATAATTAATAATTAATTGTTCTATCTGCAAACGCATTTTAGATAAAACCATACCTTATTTATGTGAACTAACAAAGGAGCGCAAAAATGAAGAGGTGTATTAGCCAGCAACCTTGATTTTTAATACAGCATGAGCAAGTATTAATTATCAGATGCCACGACCTTTAAGGGATGGTGCAGTGCATTGCATACTATAAACAGCATCACGCGATAAAGAGTAGAGTGCCGGTATGCAGAGATATCATACATCTATCTACCACAGAACAGATCAGATCAGCGCAGTGGACATCTCATCTCATCTCATCTCAGTCAGGAATTTGATCATAATCCCCGTTTTCGGGGGACTGGTGTGCCCCATGAACTGTTCTTCCTGCACATACAAAAGACCTCACTTATTCTCTCATCTCATTCTCAGGCTCAGCAAATGCATAGTCATCCCAAAAAGGGGAGGGAGGAAATGTCAGGTACCTGTCAGTTCATAGCCAGCATTTCTTGAATCGAGACGCCCTCCCCAATCTGTGGGCCTGGAAGGCGTCATGTGCATACCACGCTGTTGAATCATGAAATGACTTCCTCCAATGGCCTGATGATCATCATTTCCCCGAATAGGATTACCACTGGAAGAGTCAATTGCTGGGCGGAATCCTAAACCTGACACTGATTCGCCCACCGGTGATGGCAACTTGCTCGCAGAAGCATCCCCTTTGACAGCAGCGCTAGCATCCCTCTTGGTGTCAATAGAAAACGTACCCACAATTACCTGTGTGCCAATTAGCTATTAATCCCGAGTTGTTTACTGTTTCTTACTTATATAGATATTCACCTCCCTGTTTGTCCTTGTAGTAAATGGCCTATAGTATTCTTTCAGGAACTTACCTGAACTGGACCAGCAGCTTTTAATGGCCCACCAACTCCTCCACCTATGATTTGGCCATCAGTACTAGATAAGCATACACTGAGACCACCAGTCCGCCCTCCAAGTTCAGTACGAACATAAGAACCAGAAAGTGAAATGATCTCAAAACGGCCCTGACATATATCCAGAGACAAATACAATGTGAGCATCGTATATAAAAGCAAGATATAATCATGTGGTTGACCAACGACATTATGGGCATAGGAAAAAGACAACTCTCGCCATGCAAAGGACTTCTCAATGAAAACATGAATTCGTAAGACTCATACCCCAAAAAGCAACGGATAAAACATTAAAATGATTAAGTTTAGCACTAGAGTGTAGAGCACAATATCTAATTTAAGTGATTCGGCGGTAATGCTATCACAGGAAAATGACAGTATTACTACTTGGCAGGGAGATTAAACGAGCATTTATAATCTATGACAGTATTAAACAAATTTTTTAAGCTCTGTTCAGATTAGTTGTCAGTTTTAAATTTTAAATTGTAAATTCAAACTACATATTTGGAGGGAAGAGTGATGAGACTTCCTTTCCTTTTTAGCAAGAGACACCAACTTTCAACCAAGTTTTTGCAACTTGAAACTAGAAATTAAATCTAATTTTTTTAGTTTTAGAAAATAAAGCTAAATGGTTTTGAAAATAAAAGTAAAAAAACAAAACAGCTTCATTTTTTTTTAGGTTGGAAATACTCCATTTTATTTGTATTTGAAAACTAAAATATAAAACTCAAAACCACCCTGACCAAGGCACTATATATCACCAAAAAAATAAACAGATAAATTTATCTATAATGTTGGATTTTAGCATAATTATTCACCATTCAATAAATTCAATCAGCAACAACAAGAAGAAATCTTATTCCACTAAGTGAGAATGGATTGCATGACACCATTATGCTCTATCAAAAACCATATTTTCCAAAATATTCACCATTCAATAAATTTAATCACCTGATCTTTTTGTTTTTTAAGGAAATGGTTCTCAAGGAAAAAAAATTTGCCCAAGAAGGCAAATATTCTACTTTGAAAACCATTTATATAAAACCATGCAGAGCCTTAAGAAAAAAATCCTAGAAGAAAATTATCAAATACAAAGGTAGAACTCAAAAAGGACATAAATAATATTTGAGTCTTGGTTATTCCGGTACTCATATAAGTTTTCTTGAAGAATAGGGATCGGAGTAAAACAGAAACAGCATTGTAAAACATTAACATTTTACCTCATATGCAACATTGCCTCCAGAGGTTGCTGGCTGCCGAAGAGAGGCATTAGAGATCGAACCAGATGCAGACAAAATGCATATTTCTCGCATACTTTGTTGAGTGAACAACATAATTTTCTGGGCAACATCCTATTCAACAAATGCTTAAATTATTATGAAGTAATACAAACAAAAGAAACCCTAAATAACAGTAAGCAGCTGCTCAACAACATATATGCAAATGTCATGGATGGAAGAAAATCCAAATTATCTAAAAAGATAATAATAAAGATCCAATCCCATTTTGATGGTGAACTCCCGGAAGAAAAGGTGTAATTTTATCAAAAGAAAAGAAAAAACAAACAAACAAAACAGTGATTCCTATATCAATGTATATCATATGCCAAGAAGAAGAAACTAAATCATCATTGATCACATCAACTAGGGCAATTTACACCAAAGCACTCATTTTCAGGTTACTAATAAATATTTGCCACGTCCCTTGCACCTCAATTGGACCCATATTAAGTACATTTAGGGAGTGTTTAGTAGACAAAATCTTTTTTGAATCCCAGAAATCCTAACTTAGGATTCTTTGTTTCCCATGTTTCGTATGAAATTTTTTGAAAATAGAATCTCAAAAAACATGTTTCCTAGGATTCTTTTTTAATTAAGTCTCTCTTAAAAAAGAACCCCATGGGAGGGGATAAGATTCTAATTTCTTGACCTCCTAAGAATATTTTTAAAAAAAATTACCGTGAATGTTTAAAGGCTAAACGAATACATTTTAAGAGCCCCTTGATTCATAAATCTCAAAATTTACATTTTTCATGATTCATGAGATTCAAAAATGGATCTATGCCAAATGCCGTAAGGAAATTGCAAATTTTTTAACTTAAAATATATAAGACATATATTTGAGACCTCTAAAAGGAGAGTGGGGCAAATATGAAAGGTAAAATATAGCATCTATCCAGAAAAAAGGAAATCTGCTAAGATAAAATAAGATTTTTTTTTTTTCTTCTATAAGTAATAGTAATGCATTAAACCATCCGGATAAGGGTGAAACCACTTAGATATTAGATATTCTGCATAAACAGGAACTCCTTGAATAATGCTGGAACAATTAACTATAAAATACATCAACTCCTCCACAACTGAACTGGTTCTGCAGAGTCAAAAAACAGCCCTAGCAATTGATAATTAGGACGGTTAAAGCTATTCTAGAAAGAATGTGACCGCACTGGCCATTCTCAAGTCAATAAGAACTCTAACCTAACACAATGTCATACTCAAATATTCCCTACTAGCCTGTCAATAATGCTCCCTCTGGTCTGAACTCCCAAAATAGAAAAATGCAATGGAAGCAAATTCAATCATAAATCATGGATTGAGATCAGCAACCCCAGCACTAAAAGTTTCTTTTTGCAAGTATATTCAGTAAATTTCTTGTTCTTGCAAACCAAAACGCCTAATGGTTAAATATAGGAAGCTAAGCATAACCAATGCTTCATAATATTTAGAATATTTGATAAGCATCCTTTAGAACCTTTACATGTCCCCTTTGATAAACTTACACATGAAAACTTGCTTAAACAATACGACATAATTATCAGTTCTATAAGTTATTATCAAATTATATGTCAAGTTATCATGCATTAGGACACACATTGTAAAAGAATGATATTTAAACATGCCAAATTTTCATTATTTAAGGAATCATCTACAGTAATTTATATTTCACAAAGGAAAAATATGTCCCCCTTTCTTCAGGATAGGACAAAATAGTATAGGAGCACTCACTGTCTTCCAGTATTGCGCAACCATAGACTAAACATAGAATTGATTTGACACCCTGTATATAAACATGGAAACATTGGAACTACAACTTGTGTTTGCATATAAATTGGGGTCACCATAATTCCTATTTTAAGCACTTACCAGATGGTGAAAGCAGGTGGAGACACTATTATAGACAAGAAAATTTCAATTATTGTCAAGAATGCATACCTCACCAGCAGCAACAGTAATGACATGTGGAGTGAAACCTTGTCCTGCATTGCCTGCATCAGCCAATTAACAACAGAAGCATTTAATAAATATTCTATGATTCAATCATACAAGTTGCTGGTTAGTCATCAAAAGATTTTTTTGGGGAGGGAGCACAAAATTAGAGTGATAAACATCAAACAGAAAATGATCTAACAGATTACCAAAAAATAAAAAGAAAAGAAGAGAAAAATAATCTTATAGAATAAACAAACAAGTAATGTAACATCTATACAATGTTCTTTAACCAAACGAAATGTAAGATTTATGGGCATACAACTAGGAAAAAAATATCAAACTTGCACCCCCTAATTCTTGGGAAAATGTTCATGGAAAATAAGTAAATGGATTTTCTTTTTTTTGGGGAGTGATTATCCAATTTTTACAACCAGAGGTAGTAAACATTGTCAAATAGAACTCTTTCATGAATTAGTAAGAAGCAGCACAGTCCTGGAACTAATAACTGCCATTTCATGAAACTGGAAAAAGTAAACCGCCCTCAACATAAACAACCTGTGCGAGTGGCAATGACAAATCAGCACAAACCAACAGTAAATATGATATTAAAATCAACTAAAACCATACAAACCTCACTAATTGAATTCTACTGAAAGCCACTCCAAGCTAAGAAATTTTCGCATGTACAAGTTTCAGAAGATTTAATCAGAACAAGTAAAATCAACATCCACATGAGCTCCAGATTAACTCAATATGAAGTATACCAGGGCTTTCAACCAATGACTGAGTGGTGCAAAAAGAAATCTCCCTTGCCTAAAATAGGTCACACACAGAGACAAATATATTGAAGCTACCCCTGTTTGGTCGGCATACTCACTCCCAACAAGTGAGTGACGCAACGAGTGAGTGAAGCATACAAGGGCTTTCCAACAATGAGTGAGTGATGCAAAAAAAAAAAATATCTCTTGCCTAACACATGACACACACAGAGGCAAATATATTGAAGCTACCCCTGTTTGTTTGGCATAGTTGCTCCCAACAAAACAGACAGGCGTCCTTATGGTCATTGCATTTTTCTGAAAAGATAATTTCCCTAATTTGTTGTTCTGCTTTTTGTGGAGCGTCCATGAGGCAAGAAGTCTAAAGCCATATTCCAAAATTTCAGAACTGGATTAAATTTAATATGCATTAGAACTTTACGGGAGAGTAATTAGAAACTATAAATACCCAAAAAGAAGTTCAATTCAGATATACTCCCTTATAGAGGTGGCATTCAACTCATTTCATGCATTTCTTTTTCTTGTTTCTATCATTAGGCTACACCAAGAATCTAGCAGAAAGTATGAGATTTTCAATTCAAGTTTCAGAACTTTATCTTGTTTTAATCTCAAGTATATATATATTATGGTCCCAATAACCAGAATAGCAATTGCCAAAGTTTAGAACGCATAGCAGCTTGCTCATTAAAGGTTTTTCAATTAATTGGCTTTTCCTAAGTATCTGTACTGTTTGAGATCTTATCATCAAGTCAGAACCATCATAAGATTTTCCATCTTGATTTCACCACAGTCCACATTTTTAATTAGCATAAACAATTTCCGCTTGGATTGCTTCCCTAATTAGATAGGCAAACAAGATAGAGAACTCGTCACTTTAAAACATTGCTTAGCAAAATAAATGCCATCAAAATGAACAAAAGCTGTGAAGATGGGTTTCCAGCAACAAAACAGATCAACGAATTGCTTTCTATTGACCCAACATGACAAATTTGAACAAGCAATAAAACCCAACCGTTCCAATAATATGTATAAAATCCATCCCCCAAATTTTTCATTAAAACGTATCGCCCTCAGACAAAGAACTCAAGACAAACATCGAGTAAACTAAAACTAACACCAGTAAATAAAAAAAAAAAATCCTTTCACCATTAAGCACCACATATTAAACAAAATGAGTCACAATCCAAAGGAATTCTAAGTATTCCACAACAAGCAGGACCGATAGCAGAAAATTACAAGCGCCACCACCGGAACACAGAAAAAAGGTCATAACAAAACGTTAAAACCTAAATGCTGGCAAAGGGACTTACAAAAAAAATGCAGCCAAAATCCGCCAATAGAAACCAAAAATTCAACAAATTAACAAAAAAGAAGAAAGAAATAAAGTTTCGAAAAACCTACCTAAACCAAACGACTGGGATTTCTTATAAGAAGATGAAGCAGAGCCAGCAGCTAAGGTATGTTCCTTCTTATCCTTGGAAGAAAAAGAGTGAGATGAAGATGAAGCAGCTTTCTTAGCTGCTAGAGCTTGCTCAGGCGTAAAGTACTTCCTGGGCCTGCCTCTCTTCCTCTTTGCCGGTTCTAGCTGGGACGACACCGCAGAGGGCACGGAGTGAGGGTAGACCATGTGGGAACCCTCAGTGTTTGGTAATAGGCCATTGGTTGGTGAGGGTGTGGTGGTGGTGACGGCGGTTGTAGGGCTGACGGAAGAGGTGGTGCTCTGCTGCTGTTGATGGTGGTAGTAGGAGCTGAGTTGGTTTTCATTGGGTTCCATTTTGAGTAGAGAGAGGGAGAAGAAGAGAGGGCGTCAAGGGCAATGGAATTTTTTTTAAAGTTTTTTATTATTTTGTAATGGTGGAAAAGGTCTATAGGTATTATTTTATGAGTGTGGCGGGTTCAGAACCGTCGGATTGGATTTCTTTCCTGATTTTGTCTTAAAGTTTGACCATTGATCATATCTGTGCTATTTTCTATTTATTTCTTTTTAATTTTTTTCTAATGGGGAGGCGAGTGGATCGTTTTGGATTTCGAATAGACGTAGATATGACCGAAAGCCGAAAGCGTGTGAAACGGCAACTGACTGACAACCGAAAGGGATAAGGGCTCAGCAGTTACCACCCAGCAGGCCTTCCTTATAATTCCTCATTGGGCTTTTGATCCAGATAGATAGATAGATTCACCCAGCTTCTTCTTTGCCCCTTACTTCCTTTTTGAAAGAAATGTTGCTCGTCGTGCTTTTAGGCTTTTGCTTTCCCCAGTCTGTAAAATGCAATGTACTAAATTTTTCGAAGAATTTACCCGACGCTTTTTTAAAAAAAAAAAAAAAAGTAAAAAAGGAGTACTAAACTCATGACTTTAAAGCTTGTGTTTATAATATGCGGAAGTAACTTAAAAGGAGACAATTCCAAACTCAGTTTTAAGAAAATATTTTCTTTTACAAATATAAACCAAATCTCAAACAGGGGAGAGAGGGGGAGGCGTCGGGGGTATGGAATGGTTACCATAGAAAAAAGCAAATGAATAATATTTCAAATCTCAGCCAAAAAAATACCAATATCAACAAATAAATCCCCAGGGAACAGAAAGCTCAAGGGATGCGAACTAAAAATCAGGTTAAATACAGTCAGTATGGTCCTCCAAGAACAGCAAGCTTTAGAGCCCATCTTTTGTGTATTCACCATCCGTTTCCTTTGTAGATGCTATTGCCGAGGCATGTGACTTCTTCATTTCCTCCAACTGTCATTGAATACAGACTTACAGAGTAACATATATGGGGCAAATAAAAATAATTAAATTAAGAGGAAAAATGGAATATTGGAATAGCAACAGAAGCAAGATTTACTGAATCTGCGATTAGGTGCTTAACATAATTTAGGATTAGAATTTAGATTATCTGTTAGGCAAGTGAAGCAGCAAACTCTTATGTAATGCAAATCTTCAGTCAATAACCAAACACCCTACTTTTGGATCAGTGTTTTAATTTGCAAATAACATCAGCATGTGATTACTGGTAAACTTAAACACCGATGACAAGCATGATTTGCGTGAATTATTCACGTTCTCTCTCTCTCTTTCTGTCAGCCCCTTCCCTTCGTTTTCCATTATACACCAAGACAGCTCTTTCTCAATTGTCTCTATAAAAGTTCGTTGCTTCTCTTTAACTCCCTTTTCTGATTTCTCTATCTTCCATCACACCCTCTATAGGTACTCCAGTTTTCTAACCATTAGATATTTATCCATACTACCAACACCTGAAGCCCTTAGTCTTGTTACTGAGCAGAGACTCGAGCTTTTCTTCATGTTGAATGATTCTAAACTCTCTAGCCGAGACCTTATATATTATAAGTATTTCTTATGCCACATCCTTGAATCTGAACATCACAAGATCACAAATTTTCCTACCTCAGTATATTACAAACAATAGTTAGACATGCAATATAAGTATATCGTGGTTGCAAGCACAATCCACTAAAATTGTTCCATCATTATATTGGCAAGAGATGAAAATTGCTTCTTAAAACCATGAAGTAAGTCTAATTATAAGAGACATACATGTCATATCAAATTGCATTATGCTACAATAAAGCTAGATTTCAACATTCAATTTCAACTACTTATAGTATCTATACTTAATCTAGTCAATGATTGAGTAACGTAATGTTTGTGGATAGTAAATGCTTCTTTAAAGATATCAAACAAAGGAACAAACACGTATAAACTACGTCGAATGTCGTAGACTTCAATTATAAATCACCAAAATTTCTTTTTTTCCTTAATGTTCAAGCTTGAAGTTGGTAGCGGATATAGGTGGGTCTTCTTTTTCACTTTTTAGTAAAGCTAATACGAGTCTACCTTCTTGAGTTCAAAAACTACTAAATGACTTAAGAAAACATACCTCTTTGCAGGTATCTTGGTGTGCTTCCGAAAGCTCATTATATTTGATTTGTAGATCTGACAATTCGGCTTGCAGCTTTTCGTATTCTGCGATGGATGGACTGGCTAACTTGTGTTGAATGAACCTGTAAAAAGAAGTTTGTCATGTCACGCGGAGCATATCATCTATCATCTGACCCTCAGAAAGGGATTTTGCTTTAGTTACTCTACTGACTTGTTACTAGTTCCTATCTTAAAGGGAATTACGATTAACGCTTAGCATCTGTTACCAAAATAAAGTAAATGCAAAGCAATTTTTTCTGCTCTCTTCAGCCCAAGTTCCGAACGGACTAATAAAATTGCTAATCAATACATTTTTCAGTGAAATGAATATTTTTGCACGTCTAGGTTTTTAATATGAATGACCTAACAAATCACAGAAACTCCAAAGATGAAGAGATGAACTTACTCAAGGGCTGAGGAAGGCTTGTCGTTTTGCTCGTACAAAGCAACAAGGACTGCAGGAAAACAGCAATAAATAATGGATTGGAATGCAATTAAACAATCTGTAGATGCAGCTCGACAAATATTTTTATTTTGAAGGAAATCATATTAAGTGGAAGTTCCGAAAAAGAGAAGAATAATTAGAGAATCCAAACCTTTGGTGAGAGCGTCAACGACTCCACTGGACTCCAGATATTTCCTGAATGCTTCCTTCTTCGCCTCTTTCTCCTGAATCGATGATAAAATCAATGATAAACCTCCACACGGATGGCACTAATTAATTACTAATCCGAACATTATTGCAATGTTTAAGTTATCACAACCGCAGCAGAGATAGAGATTAAAACCTCTTTGTATCGCATCATGATCCGATTCCCTTTTCTTCAGAGCTCTGAGCTCTACTCCGGGTTGGCTTGCTTGGCAATGGATCATGCAACTGCAAGATCTTATTTGGTAGAGGAATATCTTTCAGAAACAGTAAAGTAACCGCTTCATATTAAACAATGACCATAGGTCATTTTGTTATCTCTTTATGTTTTTGGTTAAATAAACTTGTTATTTAAACCATTTCTCAATTATTTATTTATTATTAATATTGTCCTCTATATATATATTCCTCTGCTTTGAATTTATTATGCATTGTTTTAGATAAAACGGAATCTCGAATTTTTTTAATATTAGTAAGTTTTTAGAAAAGAGAGTAAGGACTAAGGTCTTATTTTTAGAGTTATATTATTATATTAAATTTATTTTTTAATTTATTATACATTTAATATAATTTATAAAAAAAAATTATTATTCAACTTAAATTTATATTAATTGATTCTTATATAATACGAGATATCAGATAGTTTTTACAATTTTTTTTTAAAAAAAAGAGAATTTTAGTGACTCCACAATTTGGCTACCATTTTCTCTGACGTTAGTCTGTGTCGCCTTTCTGTTTTATTTTTTGTAAAATCTTTTAAAATTTTTAAGCAATAAAAATAAAAAGAGACTAAGACAAAAATATCCACCTTTTAATTCTTTTTCTAACATAATCTGTAAATGGTCAGTTAAAATCAAGTGAATCTCCGGGCCTAAAAGTAATGTCGCATTTTTACAATTAAAACATTCTTCAACTAATTCAGGATTCATGCATATGAGCAAATGAAGTAAAACATGTTTTAAAGTCCAAAAACATCTTTTAAGGGAAATGGCTTTGACTTATACAAATTGTATATCATGGATTAGCAATTTCAATCCAGTATTTCACTGTAACTCCCCCAGCAGATTAGAAAGTCCTCGAGTATTTCCTAATTTCATACATGATTGAGGATATGGATAGAAGATCCTTGTTTAATGCAGACCCACCAACGATCCTCTTTATGCAATCCGAGAGTCTGGTATAGTAAAGCAACAATTGAGTCAGCGCAGCCCTTAGGATCTCCATACCACACAAGAAGTTGCTGAAAGACGTGATCACATCTTTGTGCATCAGCTCTATTGCAGCTTTCCATCTACTTGCGAAATCCTTCACCAGTGGCTCAACTTCAGCAACCGTTATGGGCTTTTCAGAACTCGAAGTTGGGTCCTCCGCTAAAAATGCATCATGAGATTAGGCAAGTTATCCAAAACATTGGAGGTGAGATGTAAAAGTTGTGTCATCATAATATTACTTACAGGCTCTGGTCTTTACAAACTTGATTAAATCATTAAAATGCTCTTGAAGCAGTTCTTCCTGCAAAGAAGAAAGAAACTGTAAAGAAACTGCAGACGAGAACAAGACGATTAAATGGGTAAAAGATATTCTTCAATGGAAACGAGACGTAAATGACTCCAGTTACCACAAATAATGCCGTATTGCTCTTCAGCAGTTGCTCAAAATGCATTTGAATTTTTCCACCATCAGGACCTGCCTCCTGGAATCAAAATGAGGGACAACTTCACGTTGACAAAGACCAAAAGATATTCCAAAATGATAAATATTTATGTGAACTCCATTCAATTTGATTTAGGATTATTTTTTTTTTTTTCCTTTTTTCGATTTTAACATGGTGGCTTGTCCAAGAAATACTCCTGTCCTTAACCTTTTGGTTGATTACTCAAAATGAAAAAACGGTTGTAGATTTCTACCTTGAGGACAGCAATTGTCATATCATAATTGTTAATAAGAAATACAGTTTGTTGTTTTGGCTTTGCGAAGTTCTTGGCAAGCTTGATTAGTAAGTCATCAACAGCCATTCTCAATCGTTCCAAATTCAATTCAAGCTGCAATTGATGAACAGCATGAGATTAAAAATTCACAACATAGAAGTTTTAGGATTCTTTCTTTTTCATGCTGACCTGGCCATCTCCATACTCAACATTCAAGTGGATAAGGGAAGCTGTAAACTCAGCATAACGCCTCATGACATAGTGAGGATGAACGTCATCTTCCCATAATGTCCTCACATTTGCATTACGAAGGCTGTTGAGATGCATGTCAAATACCATCTTGAAACGAGGCCATAGCGAAATATTGACCTGCCCAATTTAAGTAGTCTCATTTAAGGAGGATCTATGAAAATATAAAACAAACAAATAAAATGTGTGCATAAGCAAAAGAAAAGACACAAGGATAGACCAAAGTATAAAGAAAGAGGTTCTACCAAATAAATGACGAAATTATCCATAGCTCAAGTGAAAGTGTGATTTAGCATTAGCATAAAACAATGTTGAAAAACTTGTAAGACTCCGGATTTCTTTTCACCCAGCAATACCAATCGTGCATAAATTTTGCTCACAACCATTAATAAATAAAGGAAGAAATGCTGTAGAAATTATCTACAAATCATACAAAGGTGTGATTTGTATTAACTAAATGAATCTAAAGCAATATAGCTTGTCAAATTTTAGTTTTCATGTAATCTAGCAATTTCAATTACATTTTTCCATTTTACCTTTTTATTTATTCTTTTATTTTTTACTTTAATATGATTTCAGCTCCGCTTATACAGTGTGTCTAGACATATCCCTCTGGTTACTTCCCTTCTATCCCCTGTACCAAACACAGTCTATCTGTATATGGAGCTATATTCACATCCCAATGTGAATCCTAAGGCTACTTATGAACGGCCAAATCCAATCATCTGAGAGTATATCAGAGGTTTCCAGTATAGACACACCATCAAAAGAAACTGACCTTGTCAAGATAAGAATCCAAGCATGGGATCCGCCTCCGGGACATGATTAGCTGAAAAGGAAAAGTATGTCAGCTACACATTAATTGCTTGAAAAGCCATCCATTTCTAGATTCTCTGCCCTACAGTGACTAAGGTTAGCTAAAATAAGCTGTGGAAGAAACAAGTGATCCTAGTTCACAATGTAGTTAATAGGAATGCTTTCTGTGCAATATATTTTGATATGGGCTATATATTCCTAATAAAGTATCTTGCTGAAGGTAATTACTGTGTGCTATAGAAGTATTGAAAAAGACAACAATCAATATATGCGATACTATGTTGCATGGATCATTTGGACTAGGTTGTAGGAGAGGAAGGAGGTAGTTATATTCAGATCCTGATAATCATAGCGTCTTAATAGCTGAAAGACTACCTGATGCTGATGTATTATGCTAATCATAAGCATTAGACCGATAGCATCATAGCAATTTGGAAGTATTGAATTAAAGTGCTCATCCATGACACCAAACGGACCTGACAATACCAAAGAACAAATATTAAGTCATCAGCATCTTTCCATGTTCTAAACACTGATCCCCCCCTTTTTTTTTGCCTTCCATGTTTTCAACAAAGCCTGTTAATTCAAACAATTCTTTTCATAAAATACCAACCTAGCAGCAAATATGACAGTGAAACCAACAAACTTCATCTTTACATATCAATAAACAGACACTCATCTTTCTGCTTACAATCAGTTTAACAGATAAGGAAGAAACAAACAAAAGACCAAGAAAAATCATCAAACGTACCTGAAAAAATTTCGTAAAATAGAGATTCTTCCCCAAAGAAATCACCACAAAAATGATACCTGTAAGTAAAAGAAAGTAATGTCAACATGCATATTAAAATGAACTTCTGTGCATTTGCAGTTTACATGATGATCTTAAGAGGCAGAGAAAACTGTTTGGTACTCAGAAGTGGCAGTATCCATAAGCAACTTCTGCAAGCTCCTGAAGAGGACCTCATATGGATATTTCATGGAGTTGGCTTCAGCTATATGAGGAATCAGAGCAGGTTCATCAATTTCCTGGTACCAGTGCAACAATTAATATATTATCAATTCTAAGGTAATTATCCCAAAGACCATGAAATATGTCCAGATGAAAATTATCTACAGATATCAGTTCCTTCCAATCATACCAAAGCTCAGGAAAAGAAAATATCCCAACAAAAGTAAAACAAACAATTTCTTAATACAACTTACATTTTTTATAATCAAATACAAGATTTACTAATGATCACTTCATAAAACCAACAACAGATCATGGAGCCTGAAACATATTCCTATTAAAAATGCTTCTTTCTCCCAATACAATTTTATAACTTTTTTGACTGACCTTCACACCTTGATGGGCTATTGACACCAAACGATAATAGAATTTCATAAAAGATGGCCAATTCAGTTATGATTTGGAAAGAGAACCATCTCCATAGGTTTTCCCCCTTTTTTTCTCAACCCACATATACCTTTAATATATTAATCCTATCCCCAAGAGCAAAAACTGCAGATCGATTCTTCAGAGGTTCCCTAGCTCTTGTAAAAAGACCAGAACTTCTTGTGTCTACACCAATTAAATCATTAGATGTTGCTATATCCAACTGGAGCTTCTCCAACGCTTGTATATAAGCACGGAAATGTGCACCAAGAACCTGATAACATACAGCAGCAGTTGAGTACCTCTTGAAATTATTTCAACTTCAACGTTTCTATTCAAAAATATACCATATAGATGCAAGCAAAAAAAGAGGGGTATTCGTTAAAATTGGTCTTTTAGTATAACAATCTGCAAAGAAATTTTTAAAGTAACTCAACCATTAGAACTGTCAAGGGACGAATAACCAGATATAGCATCAGAGACAATAAATTGTTACAATATATCCAAATCAACATTTCCAGACAGCAGGTATCTGTGTGTCAGGCGGAAGTAAAGTCTTGGATGCCATCTTATCTTCACTATAAATACCGTTAAAGAATTAATTACAGATTTTTGCTAAACTTATCGCATTAAAAGGCCTTTTTCTAATGACACGTAAATTTAATGTTCACATAAAGTTCACTCAACTTCGAAAGAGTTGCTTTCAATGCTTCCATGTAAGAAATAAAATCAAAGATAATACAACATCACACGGAAAGTAACTGACTCTTCTCTATCCCTGATAGCAATATTATTACATAGCCAAACATTTAGATAAAGGACAATCTCAGTCTAAGGCTCTGTATTATAACAGTTACCTTGTTCATTGTATCAATGTAAGCTGCACGAACTTCATTATATACCTCCTTGCCATGTTCCTTGAGAAAGGAAATAACATACCTACAGTGTTACATTTCCATTTGTTAGATTTATAAGGATTCAAAGTTAACAAAATAAGCATAATGACTCCACTATTCAAAGTGAGCCAATCAAAAATGCAAACATATTTGGTCCATTTTTGAGGGAGACAATTATGACTAAGTAGGAGTTATCTATTGGAATTTGGAAATAATAATGGGAAAGTGAGTTACAGAGCAAAAGCAGCTATGTAGCATAAGATTTACTTAAAACCACTTTAGTCATAGGCCAAAACTAACTATGATTTACGTTATATCCAAATAAAACTGCAAGTCCATGTTGAAGCAAAATAAATGCTTAATTCTCAAATAAATTTTCAGGATATCAGGATAAGTAGCATACACCTTCATGGAAACCAGGAGCTAGAATTAGGGCATACAATTAATATAACTAGCAATCTCCACAATAAACTACTAAGCTCTATTATAGTTATCCAAAGAAAACTCACTTGTATTTTAACAGGACACTTTGTTGAAGTATTTGGATATTTGTTTTGGGTTTTCTTAGTGCATACAGTTTCTGAACAATGAAGTCAAACACCTGCGCAAAGACAATCACGATCATGGTAAAGACATTTGAGAATCCAAGAGATGTCCATGACATTCCAAAAAAAAGTATGCAAGAGATTATATGGGAAAAGCCATAATTAATATTGTGATAGGTGTATATAACCTTGGAAACTGCTTTCTGCCGGAGTTTTTCAAGCTCAGGTTGAACATCTTTCAGAGCTTTTGAAGCTTTAACCATTGGGTCTACTTCTACAAACTTCAATTTCTTGCTCAAAATCTCAAGAGTTCTCATATATTCGTCATTAACCTGAATAAGTTTCCAAAGAGCACAAGTAGAAAGCTAACTAAAAGGCAACCCAATTAAGACATATTATGTATACTAAGTACTAGCAAATCAAGGAGGGGGCATGTAAGATCAAATACCAGGTGGTGTAGCTAAAAATTCAAACAGATTAAATGATTGGAAGTTTGAAACAAGTTAACTCTAGCCTAGAATGTCGAGGAAGAGCTAGAAGAGATGTCTAAGCATAAAAGAAGAATAAATATACAATCTCTGAACCCAAAAGAATTATTCTCTATTTTTCAAATGTATACGTAACTATCAATGTCTAGATAAGTCAAAAATTTGAAATTACATTAGTTCCAAGTTTCCAAATTTATCAATAACATGATAAAAACTAATAAAGCTGACAAGCCATTTTTTATGCTGCTCATTCCATAAGGACTGGGTAGATTAAATCATATAATATCAGAAAAGGCAGGCTGCAGTAACAAGGGAGGAAAAACAAAAGACCAGAGTCTAAAATGAAAATATGCAGACCTTCCAGAAATCACCCGTATTAACCATTAATAATTTTCATGTCTCCTTTTACTTGCATTAAATAAAGAACCAAACTTACTAACAAATCATGAGTGATCTTTCAATCACCTACCTTTTTATGCTCATTCACTACGATTAAATTATAATATCAGAAAGGGCACATAGCAGTAACGAGGGAAAAGAAAAGACCAATGTTAAATTTCCAAACATGCAGACCGTCCAGAAATCACCTGTTAATATTTTTCATATGTTCCTATTTTCTTGCATTAACTCAGTAATAAATCATCAAATATATCTTTGATTAGACCTTTATCCACAGAGCCTAGAAAGTTGACATAGAAGTCAAAATTAAAGGCAATGTTACAATTTGAAGAGGTGAGATGTTAATATGCACTGTCAAACTTAATCCACTTAATATCAAATACCTCCCCATCAACGATCACATCCACCATTCTTGGAGGAACTATTATGTCTTCCACAAATTTTGCCAATTTGGATTCAGCCACCTGTTGGAAAAAATAAATAAATAAATAACAAAGAGAGACCAAACATAGAACGTATTCACATGCAACTACTGTGAAAAAGAAATTACATAGAAAACACCTCGAGTGAGAGGGAGAGAAAATAGAGAATTGATTCATTAAACATAATTCTTCTCTCTTCTAAATATGAGGAACTGAACAATTTAAGAAATTATTCTTGGATATGGATTGACCCAATTTCCAAATGTAAACAAACAACCTCTTATTGCAATCTGCTTGCTGAATCCAAATGACAGTACATTACATTAGACTAATAAATTTTTGCTTTTCCCGAAAGAAGGAAATGTTGGTACAATTACTAACATCCTTAAAATGTGTTTTTATTCCATAAAATGTTCATACCTTACGATTCTTGAGCCTCAAACCCATATCCATCGACTTCTCCTGGAGTATCTTTATGTCTGAACTAATAGAACCAATCTCAGCCTGGAAAATATTCCAAGGGTGACAATAATTTATCATTCAATATACACAAAGAAACTGAATTCTAGATTTGAATCAATCCCTTCTTCAATTATTGGATGATAAATACAGGTCCTTAGTAAGTTAACCACAAATGACAGTAATGAAAACCAACTACATCCTAAACAAGCAAATAGATGCAAGCCAAGGTAAATCAATATTCTTGCAATCATTGTTGTATCTTCTTGATGCATAACCATCAAAGACATCCAACAGTATAAAAAATAAGTGCACAATTTTTTCAAGGGAAATTTTCATTGGGTGAACATGAACGAAACTTCCAAGTAATGCCTAATACAATCTTTAGAATAGAATCTAGTCCCAAAAAATTTAGCAACATTTAAGATCATCATTCCAAACTTTAGATTATTATTTCAACCTAACATCTATTATGGCTTGGAAATAGCATTGATTTTTTAAAATTAGATCAGAATATTTTTCTTGTAGCAATAGTTTTATCAATAAAACAGACAGAAGGAAGATTATGATCCCTCTGGATTAATATGACTACTCTACATGTGAAATAAACTGTTTCCCCGGTAATATATGCTGATACCTATAATCCCATACATACTTCCAACATGCAACATGCAAAGCGACATACCTGAAATCCACTAAGCAGGGTTTCCATCTGTGACAAGATGCTATCACAGTCACGAATTTGATCATGAAGAGAGACTAAGTTATCACTTTCCTTTATGTAATCCTGCAATGTTTGGAACATGGCCATTTGAGAGATGATATTTGTAAAGCCACTCCTAGCTTGTTGATTCGTACAAAAATCAATCATAAAAGCATTCACACTAACCATCAAATCAAGCAAAGCTAAATATAATGGAGTAGCTATTGAAAATTTCACAGTATTATCCACAAACCTGAATTGAATCCAACTCAACTTTGCGTAAATTGTTCTCTACCCCCTTGGTATATTCCCTTAGTTTTGTACCTTTAGACAGTATGTTAGCAACTACCTACACAAAATAAACCAAGTTTACATATGGATCGGAAAAATATAGAGCATGTGAAACGTGAAATGCAAACAGAGAAAATAGTATTTTAGATGAATCTCAATGTAAATTAAGCCATAACTATGTGACTATCCACATGCTTAGAATCAAAGTAGTTAACACAATACCCTCCTATAGAAGCACTCTATATAGGATTCCAACATTTTCTTGTTGACATCAACGCAAAACTTACCATAAGAACCAGACCAATGTACTATGGCAAAAACACACAAGAACACGCAGATTAAAAGATAAAACTTGTCTATTACCAAGCTAAATGGTGATTTTAGTAAAAACAGGCACCTACTAAGAATATGCAATGGATTATTGAAAAATATTATCATAATCAAAAGTTCATGAAAATCTGGTTCCTATAAACCGATGGCTCATGCAATCCATGTAGTTGGCTTCACTTAGAGCGTATTGTTGTCGTTGTATTGCCATTATCAAAAGAAGCAGGAAGAAGATAACAGATTGAAATTCAAAATCAAGTAATTATAATAATATAACAGATATGCAGCTTCCTTTAGTTAGTCAAGCATATAAAATATTAAAAGACCGGAATTTCCACCCAGAGATCACGCAATAACTTACATCATCATTTTTGCATTCTTCCAGTTCCTGCTGTAGTCCTTCCAATGATATATCATCACTGCAAAACACAGTAATGAAAAACACCTCAAATCATTAACACTTTCACATAACTCAACGTGACAGCTGTACTCATCACTACTAAGAAAGAGAATAAAGATGAATGTTACCTAATGCACGAAATTTGAATTGAAGAGTTTAAGAAATTAGCAGGTTTATGCGCAGGAGGTCGACAAACATATAATAACAAAAATACTGAAAATATGGAAGTGCGCTAATAGAATACCTGCTTAGATCCTCTTCAACAGTCAAGTCCCCAACAAATGCTCCCAGATCAAATGCATTCTTTTGTGCATCGTCACTTTCAAGGAAAGAGGGGCTCTGCACACAAGGAAAAAAAAAAAAACACTCGAGCGTAAAGACGAGTAAAACTAAAAAAAAATACTTCAACAAATTCGATAGAATGCTCAAGGAAATAGTTGATAATTTGCCCAGGAATCAACATATTATACGGAATTTTGCTAAGTAGAGATGGAGTCATCAATTGCAATGTAGATATTGTGTATAAGTTGAATCACGTAGAAAAAAATAGAAGTAGATATGTTAATACCACTATACTTACGGAAACATCAGCCATCTTTTTCCAATAGCTCAACTATATATAACCAATCCAATAGCTAAAATGAAAATCCAGGATAATCTCGCAATCAAAGAGTGAAAATCATCATAAAAGAATAGAAGGAAGAGTAATGGCCACTAGCCAGCACTGAGATTTGACAGAGGCACGCTGTGCTGAGATCTCGGTGGTGTTCTCTTTTTGCTAGACCCTCGCATATACCGTTGGCCGTGGTCATTCGATTAAGAAAAAAAAATAAAAAAAAATACACAGAACTACAGCATCAACATGTGTCGTTTTATTGATACGGAACGCAAGGTCCCAAAAGGCGGTGCCGGTCCTTCTCGTTTCAATGATGGATCGGATTTGCGGCGTTGGTTTCGGCATCAGCCAATCCGAACGCTACATATTTTCTCAATTGAATTTAGGATTAGTCCTTATTTATTTATTTATATGTATATTTAATACATAGATTTTTATTTTTATTGAGCTCTCTAATTAAGTATATAAATTTTAAAAATTTATCAATATTTTTATATTTCAATCAGTTTCTATTGCGAATATTTTTAAAAAATGTTACTTGTATATAAAATCACATATAAATATTTTGAAAAAGATATTGTTTTGAAGTCACTTGAAATTAGATTAAAATAAATAAAAAATCTAAGTGTATCAGACGAAAAGAATTAACTTATCATAATTCTTGTTAATTTTAAAAAAAAAAATGATATTTTTCATGAATTTTCAATGACAATTCAAGATTTTACATAATTGTGACTCAATGAATGTTTTTTAGTGGTCCATCAAAAATTATTATACATCTGAATTACTTTAAAATCTTACCTAAGCCACTTGATTAATATTTAGGAAGTTTGAAATTCAATTTTTTTATGTAAAGAAAAAATTATCTAAACAAATTATTAGAAATTACGAAGTACTTATTTAAATGAAAGAAATTAATGCTAGATATATGACATATAAACTCTAATAACCAAATTTTTTAAACTTTTTTTTAAAAAAAAAAAAAAACAATATAAGCAGTTTCACATACCTTTTTAACACTTAGTAATTAGACTGGTAATAAGGAATTTGTTGCTAGATATGAGTCACGCAAGACAACCATGGTGTTGCAGGATCAATTCCCTTGTTTTATTAACACGAAATTAAATGTGTCACTCATTTGGTGATATATCGAGTAGTCTGTTCTTTTAGAACAAATGATTTCGTTCCTAGTGTTGCCTGATCTCAAAATAATTTGGAAGCGGTTCAATAGTGGCTCGTGTCGGGCCAATGTTAAAATTAACGACGTGTAGCATGTCCAGACAAGACGACAATGTTATTCAGGTGCGATGTCGTTTTTATAAAGGCACGGCTACCGGCTAGAAAGAACTCAATAAGCGTAAGCATCCGAAATAAACCCCAAGCATCCCGCACCCCAGTTTGCAGCAGCGAGAGAAATTGCCCTAGAATGTTGAAGATATTGCGCGTCCTGTCTTGCAGGTATTGACACCTTTCTACGTGCCCTATGAACTATTAACGGTAGTTTACACTCCTTTTTCCTGCTTAGTGCTTACTAAGAAAAAGAAAACGAAAAAAAAAAAAACTCTGGAACGATGGCCAGGAAAATGGAACTGGAAATGGGAAGTTTCGCAGGTTTATAATTCAATTCGAGTCGTCAAAATCAGTTC
The DNA here is from genome assembly GCA_022379115.2 of Bauhinia variegata. Lineage (NCBI taxonomy): Eukaryota > Viridiplantae > Streptophyta > Magnoliopsida > Fabales > Fabaceae > Bauhinia > Bauhinia variegata. Next base: position 23,799,849 of record CM039438.1, read on the forward strand.
TTTGTTGTTTAGGGTTCATTGCTGGCTTCTTATTTAATGGTTTGTTGGGAGTAGAGGCTCCCTGATTGGTTTCTTAAAGGGGAAAAAGAAAGAACGAGTATTTTTATGTTACTATGGTTCAATAGGTAGGGTTACTTGCTAGGAATTGTCTTGGAACAATTTTGCCTCCCTAATGGTTCCTGCCGTTGGCCAAGGATTTAGAGCACTTTTGGGTCTGTTACTTGTTGCTTCCTTCTGTGCAATTCCGCTGTCTTATTACATTAGTCCTATGCAAAGCTGATCATTGTGAGTTTGTTTATATTTGAAATATAAATAAAGTTGGCGTGTTCTCGGATAAGATGGAGGGTTTAACAGGGTTGACGTGTTTGATGGACGATTATTTTCTGTTAAAATGCCTGAAGTGAACCTATACGTGCAATCCCTTCTGGACGGTCACTTGCATACTTGCCACTGTCTTTTATGTCCTAAACTCGTGTTATGTTATTTGTTTTATTTTGTATTTTTTAAATTTTTATTTTTGCAGGATGATGTTTCTCATTTGATTTGTAAAACTTGATGCAAAGTCTGTAGGAAGATGCAGGCATTAGCATCTATATGCTTTTAACAGGACTTCATGGTTTTATTGGTTTTTTCTGTCGTCATTTTTAAAACAGGCAACAATTATCGGAATCACTATTATCAACGAAAGCTGATGTTAGAGACTGCCTATGGCGTCTGCGTGGTTCTTCACATTGGGCTGGCATTTCTACTGCTACAGATAATTATGTTGCTAAAGGCATTCCTTTATACGAGCTTTTTCTGGATATACCTTTTCTTATGGCTGGCATTAAACCGGGCTTTATGATTTCTTAACCTGCAGGATATACTTCAGATCGAATATCTGCACCTTATTCCATTTACAAGGGCAAAGCAGCACTCTCTTTGAACCCCTGTCTTCCTACTTTTACCAAGTTGACGGTAAATTTACATTCTTTTGCATAATTTATTAGATTAGATACTTCTTTTGTGGTGTCAAGCAATATTTATTTAGTTCTACCTTTCTATAGTCTGGGATGATCGTTCTTGATCGTCGTGGTTCAATGATGATGACATTCATGCCTGCTATTGGTGAGCGCAAGTATGACTGGGAGAAGAGACAGGTGAATTTCTTTTTTTTCTGTTTTTCCCCCTTAACTCCTTTAATTTCTGGCTGTACTTTCTAAGTGGAGCTTGCCCAGCAAGCCATATCATTCAAGTGGTTAAGAAGTATCTAGGTTTTGTTTCCATAATTGGACCTGCATAGAAATTAACATTGAATGATTTTACATACCATTTTCTGTCTCACGCTTAACTTGTTACTGGTTAACTTTTTGTAGAGATTTGCTCTTTCAGCAACGGAGGTTGGTTCTCTGATAAGCATGGGCCCCAAAGATTCCTCTGAATTCTTTCATGACCCCTCAATGTTGTCAAGGTTGGTGTCATGATAAATTGGTCTTATAGAGGCATCTTTCATCTCTAGTGTTACTTTCTAATGGCCAATCTTTTACCCAATTGTAGTATAATAGAACTAACAAGAGATTGAATGAAGAAACGCTTGTAGCTTTATCCTGTTTAAAGTGTGTTTGTATTTATACTTTTGTAAGCATTAAACTGTTAGTAAGCATTCTATGTTGTAGCAATGCTGGTCAAGTCAGAAAGAGCTTATCAATTAAGCCTCATGCAGACGGTACCGGCTACTTTGTGTCTTTGAGTAAGATTCCATGCTCTGTTAGTGTCTTTGAGCTTATCAATTAAGTCAATTGATCTTTGAAAGTGTAATTTTCATTGAACTTGTTAGTGTTCCTCCTTTTGCTTCTCATTTTCGGTTGCACAGTATATTCTGTATGCTCACCCAATATGCCATCTTCTTTTGGCAGCTGTTGTCAACAACATCTTAAGATCCAGAGAAAACTTTACCGTTCCTGTCACAATTGCTGAATTTGCTGTGATGAAGACAGCTTGCAGTGTATGCTTTATTTCTGCTTGATTTGTATAAAATGACCTTAATCTTGTAAATACATAGCATTCACTAGTTTCAAATTTTTTGACTTCTTGTCACGATGGCAAGCCACATTTTACATGACATGCATGGTTTATTATGAATAGTTTTTTATTTTTTTTAAAAAGTGTTTATTCATTTTTCATCAACTTTTTATTTTGGTATTTATTAATACAAATACAAATGTGCTACGGTTATTCTGTCATGTACGGACTTTGTCCCTTATACAGAAAACATGCAAATGCACGAGCAGCAGAATTTACTTGAAATAAGCACAAATCAGCATAGCAACTTCGGTTTTTTGATGTTATGTTTGGATTTGTTCAAGAACAATTCCTACCAGGCACCTGTTTTTCTAAGTAGATGCAGATCAATCATAGTTGCACATGATCCGTTTATTCTGACATTTTGCTGTCTGTTTCTGTGGCTTGTTTTACATTTTCACATGTTTCCAATCTGCCCCTTTTACGCAGTTTGCATTGCCACATATTATGGGATGGGATCGTGTGACTCATCAGCAATACAGAGGCACAGTTGGGCATCCACCAAAAACTGATCCACAAGTTTTAGACTTAGAGTGGGAAAAGTGAACTACTTACTTACTTACTGCATAGGAGGAACCGTCTCTGTGTTTCAATGTGATTTTTCCTATGATCAATTCAAAGACCAGATTTATTTTGCTGTGTACCATCACCATGGGAATTTTGTGGCTGGTTTTGTGTATTATCTAATATTTTGGTTTTCTGTCAACAAAACTGTGTGCCGTGGGAACATGATATGATATGTAATCTTGAAGCAAAAGAAACGAGAAGGGTGATTGATCAAATTTCAACCTTACTTTCAGTTAGTCCGGGTGGTAAGTCTGTTAGTGGGGTCTTGTGTTAACTAAACTGTGTACAGTGACGTCAGATTGACTGGTTCAGTCCCAATCTTATGAGCAGATGTATCATATGAATTTCTCGTTCTATTTTATAGTTAGTATTTACTATTTATATTATATGACACGCTGTCGGGGATCATCTCCTGTCTCTAAAAATTAGAATCCATGTAGATTGTCTTGGTTATATAAGTAAATAAATGAGTCATTTCTCACAAATCACAGCTTTTTATTTTATTATCAAGATGAAAGATGGTATGATCTGCTTCAACTCAAGTATTTTTTGAACCCATGTTCATTCATATAGACAATAGACTTAATTAATAACTAGAGGAATATTTTTTAATTTTAGTCGCATCCAAGGCCAGCCATTGCTTCAAGACGGGAAGCATCTAGCCTAGTTTGTGATAATAATTCCATTTCGCGACATTCTTCTGACCTGTGTTTTGTTTCCATTAAGTCAACCCGAGACTCAATTGTAGTTTTGCCTTCTTTCTTTAATCTCTATTCCAACTTTGCACTTATCTTATTATTATTGTTATATATACATGAATGTATGTAGATGTAGATTGGAGCACATAATTTGACATAATATCCCTGTTGACTGCGCACTAGTGGATGAATTCAATTTACTACAGCCCTTTTTTAAATAAAAAAAATAAAAAAATGTAACAACCGTATTAAGTCTAACCATCTTAGCAAAAGTATTCCTCTTTGATTATACACGAAGATTCTGGTTGGCCAAAGTAAAGTTATTTTTATAAAAACCGAACATGCCAACAACCCTTTAACCAAACTTATTAATTTCCTCTCCTCTTTCTTTGTCTTTGTGGGGGTCGGGTTTCTTCATTTTCTCTCTATCTATCTTTTGATCACCTTTCATTTAATGGCGTCATCTTCATCAAGGACGACAGGGTCTTGTTCATCTATGAATATCACTGTGGAAAGAAATCCTTCAAAATCACGCTTGTCAGAGCTGGGTATCAATTCATGGCCCAAGTGAGTTTTCATTCTCCTTCTCCTCTTTGACAGACAGGGAGTCTAGTTAGATATTTATGCGTGTGTGTTTGATTTTAGATGGGGTTGTCCTCCTGGGAAGTACATGCTGAAATTCGATGCCCAAGAAACATGTTATTTGCTGAGAGGAAAAGTGAAGGTTTATCCAAAAGGGTCGTCATCGTCAGAGTTTGTAGAGTTTGGGTCCGGAGATCTTGTCATAATACCTAAAGGACTAAGCTGCACGTGGGACGTATCCGTTGCAGTAGACAAGCATTACAAATTTGAGTCTTCTTCCACTCCCACCTCATCGTCCTAGCTCTAGGCCTAGTATTAACAGACACACACAGGAGGAGTGGAGAAAGGGATAAATATATAGTTTCATTCATCCATCATGCTATTATATTAGTTTTTGATATAATTAATGTTATGAACTATGACAGGAGGAAGGATTATTTGGTAGTTTTTCTTTTCAAAGGCATGCTATGCTATGCTAGCTATTAATTTCCTTGTTCAATGTTCAAAGTTGTTACTAGTGTTTTAAAATAGAAGGAAAGAAAAGAAGGAGGAGCATCCATCATTTTGTCCTCTTTGTTTCGGGTCGGGATGGGATGGGATGCACATGTGCATGCACTTTTCATGTTGCTTTGACTGGTCAGCTTAGGCCATTTTATTACTATTATTCCTTTTACGCAATAAGCTAGAAAGGAAAAGGAAAGCATCCTCTTTTTTCTTGCATGTGAAACCAACCTTAAAATTCTCGGCCTTCAATTTATTTATGGCATGTGAAAAAACTATAGAGTGGGAACATCTCCTTTATTAAATTACGAATTGATGCTCTTAGCTAGCAATAGCATGCGAACAACAACACACAAAGACGATGCTCAATAAATTTGCACCGCTGGACTTTGTCAAAACAACACTCCTTCGGACGGACGGGTACCTACAATTTTATAAACGGATAATTTATCAGACAAGACAAGGGAACATGTATGTGTGTGTCTTTGCCAAGATAAGAAAGAACTCGATAGCTTTTCCAAATTCCAATTTCAACCCTGGATTCTCTGTCTCTCTCTATGGGTTGGGTTGTTCTATGAGGTGCGTTTTGTCTTTTTCTTTTACACATGGCAATAAAAAAAGGTTTCAACTTCTCACTACTTAATATTTATTAAGTCTATCAATGCTAGATCACTCTTAGTGATTTGGGTATTATTTGTCTTTCATCTCTCTCTTTTATCAAATAATTAATTTTACCATTATTAAAAGAAAAGAAGAAATAAAAGTCTTTGTTCTTGCTTAAGGAAAAAAAAAATGTAGATCTTACTTTAGAGAAATGGGTATTAGATATATATATTGAATGTTAAAATTTTACAAGTTAAATATCTAGCTATTTTTTAGTTTTTATTGGTTTTTCCGTGTCAATGAATTTTTTCCTTGTTACATAAACAAACCTCTTCCTATCCAAACTACTCGCCGCAAGCTACGACACAAATGCATGACCCTGAGATTGTCGTTTTGAGAGGGAGAGGCATTGTCGTTTCAAGGACCGAGCCAACCTCTTCTCCTATGGTGTTGTCGTTGGCACTCTTCTATTTGCACTGTAGAGACTATTTTGGTGGTCAATTTGATCTGGGGAGTTTAGAGAGGGAGAGAATGGAAGAAGAAAAAGAGCAAGTGTTGCTGGTAACACCGGGAAAAGAGCTGGGTAGAGTCTCGGACGTGAAAGCTGGAAAAGGTGTATACGTGGCGCTTCACAACAACACTGTTTACGCCTCTCTTGCTGGTTTCCGCCGCACTATAGCTCCTCCCCTGACTCTCCTGACAAGGTTTGTTTATATTTTCTAAGTGGAAGATTAAGCTGTTCCTGTAATATCAATTTGTTCATAAAAATGTTCAAATGTTTTGTCAACTGGTTATCCCTTCACCCGCCCCCAATTTTATGCAAACATGGTCTGAATTAATGTAATGAAATAAAGATCAGGAAGAGGTACATACAAATTTTATTTTCAAAGTTGGAAACTCTGGTGTTTTCTTAATGATACTGACTATTATGTTACGCAGAGACTAACTATTGAAGTAATTGGTCACAAGGCTCATGGAACTGTTCCAGAGCCTGGATCTATTGTCCTCGCACGGGTATTTTCTTACTCTTATTTATATTTACTTTTACATATAAGATGCCTTTCTTCTTGAGATTCTGGAGTCTTTTATTTTGGTGGATCGTCTTATAAGACGATGCATCATATAAATTGTCAATAACATTTGATTGGGGAAACGTTCTATCAATATTATTATCACGTTAACCCTTTTTCCTGCCCTCATGCTAATATGTGGTATTTTTAGGTGACCTTAAACAATTGCATGCTATTTTTGGGCAGGTTACTAAAGTTATGGCTAGGATGGCTTCAGCTGATATTATGTGTGTTGGTCCCAAGTCTGTTCGAGAAAAGTTTACCGGCATAATTAGGTATGCTTTACGCTTTACTTTTGTAGAGTATTTATATCTGCTGTTATGAACCATGGTGCCAAACATTTTTACAGATTGCAGTAATCTTGTGGCAGTAGTAATATTTAAAATGATTGACTATATTGTAAACTGTGGCGGAGTTAGGCTTCTTGCATTAATAAACTATACTGCCTTGGTCCTCAAAACTTTCCAGTGTTAATGTCTCTTATGATTTATTACTTGACCGTCACTTCTTCTCACTTTATAATTATGCAATTTGTTGCATGTACGCACTATTATTATAATTGAATGCAGAAAGGCTGCCTTACCACTCAAACCTCCATTTGACTATCTGTTATCTCATTGGGATGAAATGGCTGGAAGTGGAGGACGAAGTGGTGGACCCTGGGTTTAAGGTGGCCTTCTCTTGCGTGAAATCCACTGAAGGTGCATTTAATTATTAGTGCTTGGTTGCGCGGTCAATATGCTAATGCCCTAAACCCTGTTACTTCAAATTTGTGCGCGGGCACGTAACACCACATCTTCTAATTGTCAACTTCATGTCCTTGTGTCTTTTCATTTACTGTTTCTGCTGTGCAAGTATTTTTATGCACGGACGACTTTGTGGCGTTGGACTGGCCAAATTTGTGTTTTATCGCATGGGTGCTTTAAATTGCTAGTCTTACGAAGATATGCTCCTTCTTTTAAGTTATTATTTGTAGTTTTATGGGGACTTTTGCAGTTATTCGGAATGAAAAAGGCAGAATAGTGTTAAAGGAATCTTACCAGTAGAAATTATGTACGCTTAGAGTTATTCTATCTTTTTGCTTTATATATTTATGATTATGATTATACCTCTATATCAAATGTTTTATGTGGCCTAGGGAAGTTCAGATGATTTCTTTTGCAGCTAAAGAGAGTATGTTTGTATTTGGACATGTGTTTATTCATAGCCCTTATTTTGACAGACAGCAAGATGGTAAGAGCACCTGAGATTGATAAAGTGGATGTACACCTATCTTTCTGTCCTGGCGACATTGTTAGAGCTCTTGTGGTATTATTCTACTAGAAGTCTTTTAGTAGATAATTTCCAATTCTTCGTTTGGATCTTAAATTGATTAGTTAGGACTTGCCACTTGCATAGTCACCTTAAGCTCAACTCTTTTTTACAAGTTTTCTTTTGGAGATGCGCGAGCATACTATCTGTCAACTGCAACGAACGAACTTGGTGTAATCTCGGCACAGAGCAATGCTGGTGAGATTACTTGCACTTTGAGAGTTGCACTCAAAAGTGGTTCTAGTTTGTTCTTGTTACCCTCTATTTTATGTCAGTGACTTATGTTTATCTGCCTTAGTCGGTCACATTTTCATCCTTAATAGGTTTAATTATTACTTGTAGGAATTCAAAAATAACTATAGTTTAAAATGTTAAAACTTAGTTTTCATAGTTTACAAATGTTTATAAATTACTGTGTTATTTAACTTTGTCAATTAACTCCATACTATTGGTCTTCACAGTTTCATACAAAATTTGAAATAGTCCCTATAACTTAAATTTTGTTAAAAATTCATCTTTGAACTATATATAGATTTATAAAATAGTTTCTATTGATAAATAACATTTATAAACTATAGGAACTATCAATAAAAGTTGGGTCTAATAAAAAGTGTTAGTCTCTCACAATATAGTAGAGCCAGGTTCTAATCCCTTCTACAAGAGGTAGTGACATTTAGTGCCTGACAATGCCTCAAATACTAGTTGATGTCTCAAAGTTTCTGTGTGTTTAGGTGCTACCATGGTTCCAGTAAGCTGGACGGAGATGAAATGCACGTTAATCCATCAAATTGAGCAAAGGAAGGTTGCAAAAGTAGCAAGCTGAAGCAAGAGTCTGTTCCTCGTCCGATGATCTGGGAATTTCTTGCAGATCTCTACTAACAAGCCTTGTTATATTAGATTAATATTAAGCGGTTTTTTGTCAAGTACAAGGAATAGGATCCAAGCATGTATTCTTTGCAAATTGTTTTACGCAGTATTAGCGTGTAACCACATTGCAGGATTCTTTTTAACTGTATTTGTACAAATTTCAACTTTTTACATAGGAACTTTTGGGGTATTATGTTATGCAGTCTTCCACTTTAACAAATGCAGCTCCCCTTTTCTTAAACGACTTTGTAGGTCTAAAAATGTGACTAAAACGGCTCTGTAGATCTGAAAATGGGACTAAAACGGCTCTTCATAGTTATTTTGATTCTCCTTTTGGACCTAGAGAGTCGTTTATGTAAATATGTGTGTTTTTTTTTTTTTTACTTACAAGAGTAATTTTGTCTCAAATAAGGGACTGCATTGGGTTAAAATGGGGAGCTGCATAACACCATACCCAAACTTTTGTTATGCTTTTCCTTCAAAAGCTATTCTTAAGCTCTACCTGATTGCATATTACTATTTCATCTACACCTTGAAACTCTTGAGCGATAAAGGTGTTCATAATGAAGTGATTGTAAAATAAAACATGCACATAGAAATTCCATCCCCCCAAAAAAGATGAGTAAGATCGTTTATATTTGCATTCAATTGTAACTGAATTTTTTTTTTTTAAAAAAAAAAAAAAAAAACCACTGTAGCCGCTGCTTTAATAAAACGGGTGACTAGTTCCCACCAAAAAAATAGAAATGACGGGTGACTAATGGGCTTTTCATTTTAGCACGTCCCAGAAATGAAAAGGTTATAAAATTGGAAAAGCTTTTTATTAGCTACGGAATTTCTTTTTTCTTTTGTTTGCCCAATTTCTAGTGGCATGCTTCCAACACAACAGACTTCTTTCCCTTTTTATTTCAAAAAAAAAAAAAAATTATCCGAACGACGGAATCTTAGAAGGCGTTGGAATTTCAGTGGCTGACACTGAATAGCTTCAAATCTCGGAAGAAAATTATGGCTTCGCTGCATCTCTTCTCACCTCACTCTAAATTCTGTTCTTCACTTGCCCCTCTTTCCCGCCATTATACCCATTGCACCCCTTCCCTAACCTCACTAAGATTCACTACTTCCATCAAACGCTTCCTTTCCAAATCTTTTGCAGTCCGTTTTGCTCTAACAGATATAGAATCTGACTCTCCCAAGTCCTTAGAAACTGACCCTCAAGCTCTTATCCAAGAGCTCGCTGTAAGGATTCATTTTTGCAAGTTTCCGATTTCAAATTTAACATTTTGTATCTGGTTTTCAATTCTCTTTTTTTTTTTTTTTTTTTTTTCCTTTGGTAGATTCTGGATTTCAACTTTAGATAACGATTTCTGCCGTGTTCTCTAATTGACGTATTATGGTGTTGTAGGATAGTTTTGATCTCCCTCCTGATTACCTTGCTCAGCTTCCAAGGGACCTTCGATTAGATGTAAGTGGGCTATGTACATTCTGTACTCTGCATTTTCTACTAATCGTTTCGATGATTAAGAAAAAAATCGTCGTTTGACATTGTGAAGCTAAACGATGCCGCTTTTGACCTTTCAAACGGACCTGTTTTGGATGAGGTCAGTAACAATTTTTTTTCCCCAATTTGAGAAGCATATTCATTTCCATGGTCAACCTGTTGTGCTTTATGAACTAACTGAATTCCTTTCCATCTTCCAAAGTTTATATATATATTTTTTAATTTTATTTATATTTAATGGGAAAATACCTTTTCAGTGTGGTCAAGAGCTGGGAGAGACACTGCTAAACCTCTCTAAAGCATGGGAACTTGCTGATACATCAACTTCTCACTCTTTAGCGAGCAAGCTTCCTTTGCTTGGGGGCACTTTGTCAGACAATGCCAAATTAGGTAAGTCTATGAGCATGCCATTGATGTTCATGCATCTACAGGAGGCTCCTCCTATTACCCCCTTCCCCCAGAATACAAGAATCTGATTTCAGATCTCTTTGTTCTATTTGCTGCTTAGCATTTGGCAAGCGTTTGGTATCTGCTGGACGAAGGTTTCAATCGATGGGACAGTATGGCCAAGGTGAGCCACAAAAGGTATTTAGACTACTCGGTATGCGCTGGTGATTTTTCTGTTGTCATGTAGTTTACGTATGGGAAATGTATTTGATATCTTCTGTGGAAACGTTGACTGGTATCTAATCAGATTGGAGGACTCTAAGTGAAGGCCCTAAGAGGGCACCATCTTTGAGAGGAATTTTGGGTGTGATCCAGTGGGACTTGTGCACTTTTAGTGCTTTTTAATAATTTGTTGCTATTTGTGCTTCATTAATTAAACTGTCATTACTTGATATCATATCATCAATGATAATCCTTACATGCAAAAATATGGATTAACTTACTCTAATGATCCATTGAATATCTGTCTGCTCTGTGCAAAACATTTTCCTTTAAGTATTTATTGGCATGTTCAAGTTACATAAAAAAATCTTAGTATTTCTTAGTAACAGTAGTATTGAGCAATGTTTTACCATCATAGATCGCTAAAGCGATGCTTGCAGCTGGGAAAGTGCTTTCTTCTAGTTCAACGTCTACAGGAACAGATAAACAGCCCAAAGAAGAAACAAGGACACTGAAGGTTAATATCGAGTCTCTGATTTTGAGAAGCTTCCTCAAACAAGAAACCTTTTCTATAAAACTGCAAATCAGTAATGTGATTTTCAACTGCAGTTTGGAGAATTACAGGTTGAAGTAACTCCAGATAAAGCTAATATTGGGGCTTTAATTGGAATTGTTTTCGGGTAAGTTTTCCATTTCAAATGTGGATTTTCTTCAGTTTCACTTGTACGGAAAATGCCTCAGACTTGCAGGACTTGCTGCTTAATTGTCATCAAAACTTGAATGCAGGGTTCTTTCATGGGTAATAGCTCAGGGAATCCAAGGCATTCCTGAGAGTTCTTTGCAGTATGCAAATGACAATGCCTTGCTGCTGGCTAAGGTGCTTTAAAAGAACACCTCATTCAAATAGATCGTACGTACTTATTCATGTTTGCTGCCAATTTCTTATGACTGAAACATGATCATCTTTGGCTGCAGTCCTTGAGGGGGGCACTGCTTGCTCTTTTCTACTCGTCTACGTTGTTGTCTGCGTTTACAGCAGTGGCACTTGTCCTACTTGGGATACAGCTCAAATCAAAGGAAAAATGAGCTTGTTTGGTGCTTCCTTCCCTCAGTTTTACTTGTAAATGATACCGTAGATGCATAAAATAGCTTAAGTTTGTGAAACATATCCATATTAGATTGACAGCTTATCTGGCAGAGTTTACTTCATCTTTCTTTAGTTAAAAACGACGGGCAGTTCTCAAATTCATTTATAGCATTCATTTGCTATGGATAAAATGGTATGCATACTAAATGAGTTCTGTTATTTATTCTCAGGGAGAAAAAAAGAAAAGAAAAAGGAATTCCATTGATCATATGATATCCAATTATATTGAGCTAAGTACCATATTCTGTGTTGTCTAATGAAAGAGCGCTTGGATTGACAAACATGAATTGATTAAGACCTGGGATAAGCGTGGTGGACTCTGTCGCTATTGATGCGTTTCTACAAGTCTTGAGTTGTGCCAGCATCCTGCATCCATGTTTGAAATGGCATACGAAGATAAATCTGACTACCTATGAAGCTTGTGTCATTTTGTGAATCTGGGATTTGTTTTACAAAATAGCCTAAGAAAAATATCAGAACACCAAAGCAGAGGCCGTTTAACTTTGGGGTTGGTAACTACATGAAGAAAATATTCTGCAAACTATTGAAAAGTTTCAAATCTAGTATCCACATGTTGAAAGCAATATTCATATAGTCAGATTATAGATTTTGTCTGTTGTATTTATGCCATCTCCCAGAAGCTGCAAGGTTATGGAAACTATCAGACAATCACGGCGTCCAGTGTGTATTTGTAGTCTGGAGCAAATCGGGTAATGCAGACGGTGGAATTATCATAGCAGGACAGTTACTCTAAAATACATAGTAAGCATGCACGGACTTAAACTTGTTGAATCCGGCCCCCTCTTCTCCTATTGATGAAAAGGACCAGCGAGTGATTTTTGCAATTTCCTATTGCTAACGTCATCTTGCGGAAGATAGAAAATTAGTCTGTACCAACTTGGCTATACATTACAACAATGCGACGAGGCCAAATTGCTCTTTTAGTGCAAAAATAAATTAAAAGTCAGAGGATCGTATGCTTGTGTGCAACATCAATCTGACGACGCATACATGCACATGCACCACTATGCTTCAGTTAAGATTCTTTTTGAACATTTACTTACTTGTCAGGTCCTTAACGGCTCTAAACAATAACTAATGGTCTTGTTTTTCAACGCTGATTGAACGAAGAATCTAAATTCATAATAGAAGAGACATCTGTATTGGGGTGAATTTATTGCCACTCTTAATATGTAGTTTATTTATTAAAATACCCATAAGTATTTGATGTTCTTTTTCTGCTTGCAACTTTTTTCTTTTGTTAACTTACTCTTCTATTTATGTTTCCAATTAATTTAAAATTTGCTCCTATATATATACATAACATAATAAAAATAAAATTATGCAATTGATTGATAAGCCAAGTAAAAGTGAACTAATAAGGAATTTGACTTATATTAGCAAAGGAGTTAATCAATTAAAAAAAAAAAGCAAGTGCAAATAAACATTCGTAAGTTTCAATAGTCTGACCTATTTAATTTAATTATCAAGTGATTCGTACATTAATTGATTGGTAACTAATTGGACCTTGAGTTGGTATAATAATAATAGATTAATTAAATAGTTGCAATGGCTGCTGCTTTACTGAGAGGACAAGTTGTAATCTTAGAAGTGATGCAGTAAACTAATCACCAAAGGTTGCACGCTTGGTTTTCATATTAATTAGATCATTCTCATCTTTCGTCAATGAATTGCCTTGTTAACTAAACATCTAGTTACTAAAAGATTAATTAATTAAGACTGTGTATGCATAATCATATGCATGTCTAACGTCAGCGCTGATGGGCGGTGACAATTCTCAGCGTCTTCCAATAATTATATATGTGTGACGCAACATCAAATAATTTAATTTCTAGTTGCCGATCCTTAATTTGCACTTTGTTCATCAGACTTCGTTAACATTCATTAGCTTTACATAATTGCTTAATTGTTTCTCAACAACTTGCTAGGAGTTATCAATGATTTGAGCAATTTAATATGAAATAGAATAAGAGTTAGAGCCGGACATGTTAGTTTAATGCTGAAATTTTCAGCTTCGTTTTCCTCAAAAAGAATTGTAACTTATATCTTCATTACATTTAGAATAGAGATGAACTATATATTTATAGATAGATGACAATCTCTCCAAGCAAGGAAATAAAAATGGGTTTGACTTAATTGTAATTTGTAAAGGTAGGGAAATAAATTATGGGAACATTTGGTGCTTTTTAATTACGCTGTATATAAAAGATATACAATCAACCTAAATTAATTGAAACTGTGTTAAAATTTAGTTAAGGGAGTAAAAAAGTAAAATTTTAAGTACATGTGTAAACATTAAAATAAACTTAATATTGATTTAATAAAAGTCAAAATAATACTATCATAGGTAAAAATATTGTTGATAAGATAGGTGTGTGTTTGTCATGCCTAGGAATATTACAGCATACTACTCAACTTGAGAATTTTCCTGTAACCACAATTAATAGGTGCATAGTTAGGTTACTTGTTAGATTTACAAGTTACAGTCAACAAATTGTAGGCAAAAACTCATAGACATTGATTGCTTAGCTGTACCTTTGTTTTGATGAAGAAGTTTCAGCTCTGATCAATAGAATTTTGCCTAATTAAACAATATAATACTACAATTAATTACCAATATAAATCTCCCCGATGTATTAATTGGAAGATCTCGGTCAAATTTACATTTATATATCCATCTTATGTAACGTTTATACATAGTTTATGTTTCTTCTCTCTGCGTTTAAAATTAGTGCTCTGACTCAATATTAACCCAAAAAATGAGAGGAGGCAAATAACTTTGAAGTTTCACGTAAATGTTTGGTTTTAGTGTAAAAAAGTTAACCTAACAAAATATTATCCTTTAATAAGTTAATTGTACAGTAAGTTACATATATATAGTAATTAAATGATCATGTAATTATTTCTTTGAAGTTGAAATATATCAGATTCTCCTACTTGATATTATAAAGTTACAATCAATTAACTGTATATGTCTTGGATTGCCAAAATGTGAACTAGCTGTATAAGATAGAAGAAGGAATTATGGAATGGAAACTGCTTGACATATATATAAAGTATTAGTTTTACTGGCTATAGTATGTCCAACAAGAATATATAGGCATGTGGTGATTATGGCGAGCGCACGCACAAATTGGGACCACAGAGCCAGACACAGTTTTATCGTATTCCAGATATTCCTTTATAATTTGTTCTAGTCAAAATTATTATGAAGCAAAAGAACAGACATGGAGACTTTTTAATTCAAAGAGAGATGTGAGTGGTCACTAATCTCTATAAAATGGCTTATCGAGTCATCAACTCCTACTCCTCCTATCTCCCAATTAGAAACTCTCTCTATCTGCCGGCAACCATGGCTAATTCTCTAAGTTGCTCAGCCTCCGAACTAGCCCCGCTATTCAGCACCTCCACAAACGCAACCACCGCAGCCAACTACCTGTGCTCCCAATTTGATAGTATTTCGAAAAAACTCAGTGACGCCACCTATGCTGTTGACAACACCTACCTTCTCTTCTCAGCCTATCTTGTGTTCGCCATGCAGCTTGGTTTTGCAATGCTCTGCGCCGGTTCGGTTCGCGCAAAGAACACCACGAACATCATGCTCACCAATGTTTTGGACGCCGCTGCCGGTGGCCTCTCCTACTACCTTTTCGGTTTCGCTTTCGCCTTTGGTTCGCCCTCCAACGGCTTTATAGGGCGCCACTTGTTCGGCCTCAGAGACTACCCTTCCCCTTCTGGGGACTACAGCTTCTTCCTTTATCAATGGGCTTTTGCAATTGCAGCCGCTGGGATTACCAGCGGTTCTATCGCCGAGAGAACCCAGTTCGTGGCTTATCTTATATACTCCTCTTTCTTGACGGGCTTCGTCTATCCCATCGTTTCTCATTGGATTTGGTCGTCTGATGGGTGGGCCAGCCCAACTCGAACCGGTAACGACCTTTTATTTGGATCGGGTGCTATCGACTTTGCTGGTTCGGGTGTGGTTCATATGGTTGGCGGCATAGCGGGGTTCTGGGGTGCTATCATTGAAGGACCAAGAATTGGCCGGTTCGACCGGAGCGGTCGGTCCGTGGCCTTACGCGGTCACAGTGCCTCCCTGGTGGTCCTTGGCTCCTTTCTACTATGGTTCGGGTGGTACGGCTTCAACCCGGGATCGTTCCTCACCATCTCGAAATCTTACAGTAGCGGCGAAGGGTACTATGGTCAATGGAGCGCCGTCGGGAGGACAGCCGTGACAACGACACTGGCTGGGTGCACAGCGGCTCTTACTACGTTATTTGGTAAACGGTTGTTGGTTGGACACTGGAACGTCATTGACGTGTGTAACGGTCTTCTTGGGGGTTTTGCTGCGATAACGTCAGGGTGTTCTGTCGTGGAACCATGGGCAGCAATCCTCTGTGGGTTTGTGGCGGCGTGGGTTCTGATAGGGTTCAACAAGTTAGCAATGATGTTCAAGTACGACGATCCACTAGAGGCGGCGCAACTCCACGGAGGGTGTGGAGCGTGGGGCGTATTGTTCACGGGATTGTTTGCCAAGGAAGCTTACGTGAATCAAGTGTACGGAGGAGGGAGACCGTACGGGTTAGTGATGGGCGGAGGAGGGAAGCTGTTGGGGGCGCAGATAGTGGAGATATTGGTGGTGAGTGGGTGGGTGACGGCGACGATGGCTCCACTGTTTTATGGGTTGAAGAAGATGAAGTTGTTGAGGATATCAAGTGACGACGAGATGGCCGGGATGGACTTGACACGACACGGTGGCTTTGCCTATGCCTATCACGACGAACAAGATGGTGATTCAACTAAGCCTTCCATGTTTATGATGGGGAAGATAGAGCCTGCTACTAGCACTCCCACACCTCATCCATCACCGCCGCAACCTCAACCTCAAGTATGATTAGTTATAATTATATCAATCAAGGTCGATTCTTGGGATGTCACTTCATGGCCACAAAGCTCATCAATAATATACATACATTACATGCAGGCTCAAATTAAAACTCCATCTCCAACTCATCTATACTCTGCTTTTTCTGCCATTGACTAACAAGAACCCTTCTAAACTTATCTATTTATCGCTTCGTTTCTGCGCACTACAACTTATTCTTTCAATTTTTCTTTTCTAATTAATTAATATGCACTACTTTTCAATTTCAAGTATTAATTATATACTATTTCATACTAACGTGAGGAACTCGTTTGGTGACACTGAAACTAATCAAATAGCTCAATAAATTAAGGAAAACAAAAGTAATACAAATATTTCGCATCAAACGTTTTGTCCAGCAAGTTGAATTTAATTTGTCTTTTAGTACTTGACAATAAACAATAATGCAAAATGAAACAAAAAGGCATTGCGTACATCTACGGCCTCAAGTTGCTGCATAAAGTTACAAACCTGCTTGACTAGCTGAGAGAAAAGAATCAATATTGAAATAATAGTTTGTTTTTCGACCATACATTGAAATATATGATTGTCAAGAATTAAGTTCGAAGACAACCGGTGGTACATACATATATATAATTTCTTTTCTTTTTTCATCCTCGAGAAAATTGTAATCCAGAAAAGTTGGAGAAAGAAAAGGAAGAGAAAGCTGAGTAGAAATGCTTAAGAACCATTCACTTTTATTAGCGTTTTATATACGTTGAGACAAAGGGGATATTATTATTATGGGCTTTAACAAGAAAAGCATGCATGGGTTCATTGAGAAGATCGATCCTCCATTATTATTATTATTACTGGAACTCAACAAAATGAAGATATCTTTCAGATTGGCTAGACCTACAAACATATGGAATTGATTCGATCCAAGAGGAGTACCGTACACTGGGTCGGTGGTAAAGGTAAGAGAAAACATTTATTGCTTTTTTTTTTTTCCCGGAGTGACCAAACAAATTGCCCAAGTGGCCAACTCCATCGATCCAGATCCAGATCATGATCATTTCTTCGCTAGCTCATATTTTAAAGATTAATTAATAATATAGAAAGAATGATAGCTTTAGCTTATACAGGTTATGAAAATACCTAGCACCATTCCTTTGTGCTTAAACGAAAACTTTTTGGTCACTAGGAAGTAAATTAATGAAGTTCATACACTGAAAATGATAAGATACTTGAGTCCACGTACATCTTATATCTTAATTAAAATGTCAAGTTAATAAAGATTTAATTATACTATATCGAAAAAATAGTTTATAACAATTTAAATTTAAAAAGAATTATTTTGGTTGCAATCGCAATCACAATTTAAGAAGGGATTAAATTAGAATCTATCTAGTTTAGTTATTTTCTATTTTCATTAATTTATAGTGAAAAAGAAAATAGAAATTTGACTTGAAAACATATTTGGTTAATAAATTAAAAATATTTTTTGAGATGAGCTGAAAATTAAAATTAAAAATATTTTTTTTAGTATTTTGTCAATGACAATTTTATTAATTTAGAATTTTTTTGGACAATAAAAGATTAGTGTTCGAGTCTTTTCACTTTTCTTTGAGCTCCCCCTCGGCCATCATTTACAAATATAAAACTATATATGTATATGAGATTAAAAATGAAAACTTAATCTGAGAAATTATTACCGGATAACATATAGAACTATTAAATAAATTATATGAGATTAAGAATGAAAACTTATTCTGAGAACCAAATTATAACCATATATTGAAGGCAACTTCTGTAATTCATATGTTAGTTGAAGCCTCAATTTATATATACCAGAAAATTAAGTTGATATTACTGTAAATTCTGATAGGACTGAGAGCGAATGTAAATACGAAAAGAAAGAATGCCTGCTATATTCACAAGGAGAACTGTGAAGAGGATCAAAAGAAAGTTGAAGATTGGATTAATAGTTCGTTCAGGAAAAAAAGTTGAGGACACTGATTAGCTTCCAAAGGAACTAACAAGCAACTAACACAATTAGTTTAGGTACAATTAAAGAATTTAAGAGAGTTGAAATAATATATAGTTGTTCATATCCTTGACATATATGATTACTAGCTACCTGATCTAGTTCTGATCTATATGTATGTGAATATATATAGATAGGGTACCCTTACTGGTGCGATGAAGAAGGTCATTAATTATAGGCACTCTGGATTGTTACCAGGACCACCATAATAGAAGTATGTGCCCCATTGGTTGTTGTAGGAGCTCCTAATGTCATAGCAGTTTGTGTTCTCAGCTAAGGTTAAGATGTTGTGAACCGGGCTAAGACTGTTATCTGAATCCACAATCTCAAGGTTCCGGAAGTAGCTCGCTTTTCCGAAGCCATCACCGGCAAAGTGGCCGGAGCCCATGTGAGTGGACGTGTGCTGCCCGTTGGCTCGCGTGTTCACCACTTCGCCACCCCACTCCACCATGGTGCCATGTTGGGCTAAGTGTGTGAATAGCTCTGCCGGCCAATACCCTACTAATGTGTTGTCACCAAAACTCATCCACCAATTTCCCACTTTGGGATCCTGATAATTATATATTTGATTTGATTTGATTTCTGTTTGTCATAAAAAAGCTAATTGACGAAAGAAAGGGGTTCCGGCAGTAGTACCTTCCAAATGAGAATGGTAATATCATATTGTGTGGCGGCATAGGAAGAGACAGGAGAAATGGCGGCTCCGATTGCTATCCTATTATGTGTTTGTACAAAACCTGCACATAGAAGGTTGTAGCACCCAGTTGCCTGATACGAGTCACTCTGCAATGCATCACCACAACACAACACACAGATTTATATTATTATTACTCTGCAATCCATCAAATTCAAATGGATCCACGATTTCAGTTTTCAGCTTGGAATTCAAAGAAACGGTGTCAGGTGACAGCTATGTATGTCGCCTGCAATAATGAGAGACATCACTTATGTGGGACAATACACTTGCTGCATCATGGTAATTATGCGCTTATCATACATAAAAACAGTCATTAATTAACACACATGACATGAGATGAGAGGAAGAATGATGCTGACCGTCCAATAAGTAAATAGTCTGGGTCGGCTGTCACCATACAGCTCCGGACTGACCTGACTAGTATGGAATTTATCAAAGCTTCAGAAGATTGTAATAGTTAATTCAATATTTACAGATGAATATATTCTATTCTAGTGATGATTTAATTCATCAAATATCAGTATTAGGTTGCCTCCACTGCAAGCAACAAAAATGTAACAACATTTAAAGATTACATGTCAGCCCATTTCCGTTTAATAAAGTATGGAATTGTTTTTTAAGAGGATAAGAGAAAGTAACAGTAAAGGGTACCAATAATATTGGAATTGGAAGGAAGAGGTACCGTACCTGCCATCCAGCTTCTATGCTGTTTAGATCCGAACCGTCAAAGGATCCAGAAAGGACCCAAATCTGTGAGAGACTGAACTCGTTCACCTCTTGAACCGATGGGTCCCACACGTTCATTGTCGCCCTTGCCCCGTACACCTCCGAGGATGATCCCGTGTACGCGATCGCATGCTATCGTTACCCAAAAAAAAAAAAAAAAGGTTATTCTATTTAGATACCAAATAAAAATTTCATGAAATTGAGGGACCAAACTGAAACCTGGACCATTTTACTTTACAATTTTGCACAGCACATCACATCACGTCAGATGTGTACGTTACAGCTATATAATCATAAGCGTAAAACGAAAAGCACGAATACGACTAATCGAGAGTAAATTTTGTGGGCCGCTTCATTTACGTACTACAAGTTTAATATTACACACATACAAGACTCCTTTTAAAAAATCATTCATAAGACAGCTTTAATAAATTGTTTAAGTCAATTAGTTGAATGGTTAAATTGATAATAATTTGATACTTTATTTTATTTAATATAAGATGATATAAATTAAAATTTTCATTTAATGTAAAAAAGTTCAGAAGTATTAATGAATGAACGTATGTAAAAATCATAGCATTGCATTAGAGGGCACAGATTGATTGAGTTGGTTGATGAAGGGCAATTAATGAAGATGAAGAGAATAGGGAGGGAAGGGAGAAGTTGAAGTTAATGATACACGACACGAGTGGAGAGAAGAGTACAGACCTCGTGGCCATTGCCGGTGACTACGTCGGGGGCATCGATGCGGCGAGAAAGGGGAATCATGCGTGGTTGTTTCTTGCCGAAGTGATACAAAGACTTGGCTCTGAGAACGTCATGCACCGTACTCCGCCGTATGGGAACCGTCCCCTTTGGACACCGCGTCCCGTTTCTGTGCCACGTTTGCCAATATTCCCATGCATCCCTCCCTCTTCCCTTCTCATTATTCCTCGTTATTCCTTTCGGCATTATTGGAGCTTTCTGTTTCGTTAATTAACTAACTTACCCAAATTAATATTCAGATATATATCATATCATCGTTTATCAACTTAATTTGCATAATGAAAAGCATAGCATGCTTTTAGGTTTACTTTAGCCTTCTTAATTCCTGATCTGTTGGTTTACTTTTCAATCTTTGGGGCAGTGGAAGAAGATAAAATGAATACGAGTAGAAATTAAATTGAAACTGTAGATTAATTAAAGGGATGCGTACCTGGATCTTGTGATTCTTTAGAAGTGGATGATCTAAAGCTGGTTGTTTTCTTTTGTGAACACAATCTATGATATCGCCATCTGGACTCTACAATGATCATATAGCATTTAGGCGACCCACATCACATTACATAAAATGTTAGCAATTTTAATTACCTGAATGGTGAGAACCGGGGGCTTGTTGATATTTTCCAAGTGCTTCTGAATCCTTTCGAGTCTGAGGATACTGACTTGCCTATACTTTGTGTAATTTAGTCTAGTGCCGGAGACAAGCACTGCAGCTCTTTGTAGAAGAAGAACCACAAAAAAGTTAAGCAGAAGAAGAGGAAAGGAAAACCTTCTTGTCTTCCTTCCAACAACACCCATATCTCTTTCAGTGCCTAGGAAGAGTTAAAGAAATAAACTGGGTAAAGAGTAGCCGGCAAACCATTACTAGCAACGCAAACTAAATCTGACTTTCATGGCCACTACCAACACGAACAAGAAAAGCAACTTGGAAAATGACTCGTAGTAACTATGGTATGGTATCAGGAAGGAATGACCTTCTCTCTCTCTCTTGAATATTTAATTTAATGATAAGGAAGGGGAGGTGGGTGAGAAGTTAATCAAGCTGCTCAGACTCATCAGGAACCCTCTCAGCATCAAGATCATGATTGCCTTCTCTTGATTCATGTTCCCTGATATACACATCTCTTGTTTTGTAATTTGGGATTTGCACAATCACAATGCAGGCCTTGAATTGATTTGATCAGCAAAGACAAAATTTAAGAGAGAGAGAGAGAGCATTGGTTTCTTGAAAGCTAGCATTATAAAAACACAGACCTACCCAACTGAAACAGGCCCCCTTTTATTGCACTTCTTCAATGTGCATCTGCCACCATACACTTTGCCATTAATATTTCTTCTCTTTTCCTTTTTTTCTTTCCCTCACAGCCTCTCCATTCCTTTGCTTAACCTTTTTCCTTTTAAACTCTGACAACTGTGACACTCAATTGCTTTGCCTTTTCATCCCCTAAATCTCTAGCTATATATATCTCAATTATACCTGTGAATATGATTATGCTACCCAACTTTTTTTTCCTTCCATGATACCCTAGCCCAACTCAGACCCAACTTACATTAATTTAAAAAAAAAAAAAAAAGAATTCATGAGATATTTACCTTTGTATCTTATCACGCACTTTACAATAAATGAAAGAACCATTGATTTATAATACATCGGTACAATTAAGTTTCAAACTGAGGATCTTAATTATCATTACAAACGGATAAATAAATAAAGAGTACTATTATTATACTATATATATATATATATATATATATATATATATATATATATATATATATATATATATATATATATATATATATATATTTGTTTGTTATTCACTTAAATTCAATTATGATCAGAATTTGAGCTGTGCTACAAACAAGATTGGCTCATTATTAAATGTAAGATCTATATTCATAGAATTTGGTACAGGCACGCTATGTTGACTGTGCAAGTGGAATCTGCCATTGATAGCTTCCTATTTTGAATTAGGGCCAAGTAATAATTAATTATTTGATTGGTTCTAGAACGTAACGAGAATCCAGGGTTTGGACTTTGATGAGTTATCGAAATTGAAGGAAGAAATTACTGTTAGTCAACGTATTGGGCGGGACCGAGACTTACTGAGAACAATGGGTTTGTGTAATAATACAAACAAATGCACTATCTTCCACGTGACGGATCTCAAAAAATATCAATATTAAACATTTAAGAATAAATTGTAAACGTAAAACAAATAGTAGCTGAGCGAAATGACCTTCTATTCTCGAATCTCCAATTTCTTCAATTAGGACAAAATTGTCTGTAACGAGAGAAGGGCTTAGTACCATCTCCAATGGCTGAATTCCAGTTCTAACAAACATATTTGTGGTTGTGGAGGAAAACATGAAATGTTTAAGAATGGGATTAATACGCTCACATGATATATTAAACTAACAGAAATTGGAGAGTGAGATCATTATGCTTTCTCTATTTCTGAAAGATCAACAGTTCTAATAAGAATGATTATTTTTATTTAAATGAATATAGTGGTAACAGGCCATTTACCTAAGGATTAATAGAGGAAAGCTCAGTAAAAAAAAAAGCCAAATTCATGAATATGTTTCTAATTTCGTTATTAGATTCGAAGTTTCAGTTAGCTAATAGTAATAGATAATCAGGAGGCTGATGCTTAGAAGTGAACATTGAATAAGGGCATTTTAATAATTCAGAAGTAAGATCGCTTTGAAGGAAAGAAATTCATGATGGCGGTCATGGGTGAATTCCCCGTCGGAAAGCAGCACCAAATTGTACACAATCAGCATGATATTACAGAAATAACCTTCAAAAGGTTTTTCTATGTCCCACTCCCATTGTGAGCAATGGCTAAATTTTGAAGCACTCCAACCATCAATTAACGGCCAAGGGAAGTTAACTAGGAAATCTCAGAAGAGCGGAATCTCGTCAGTCGTGGCTCATGGATTCTTCAAGCTAAAATAGGTCACAGCTCAGAAGAAGATTGAATTTACGTCCTAAGCACGAAGGCAAGGGAGAATCGGGAAATCGTCAACATCAGTTCCCACAGGTGAAAAGTGGCATTATACCATCAAAATTGATTGCGAAAATATAAAGAATTGTCTCAGCTGATTTACAATTTTATTGACAAGATAAGGAAAAATCGGGTACCAAGCCTCAACCTTGACATATTCACTCAAGATGAAAAGGAAGAACAAATTAGACGATGGGCTGGATAACTCATCAGTAACGTCATCCCCACGGAATTAAGTCAAAAATTAACATAATTTAAACATGTTTACAATTTTGTATGCTTCTACTTCAAATCACAATGGGTTGCCACATTAGTGGCTGAGTTTATGTCTGAGACCATGTACACATAATGCATATGAAAGTACCCTTTGTCAATTGGAAGGCATTCAAAACCAAGGAAAGCCCCTTCACGAGATTTGGCCGAGTTCCTGCAGTTTAGCAGAAATTTAACGTCATAAGAATAAATGAGTCAAAAATTGGAAAATAATAGGATTCTCCCAAGATAAGTTTACAAAACCATTTTTGATTAAAAAATGACATAAACTGCATTGCTTAAGCAGAATTGCACCAATTAAGGCAAGGAGAACAAGTTATTATAGCTATAAAGACTAACACCAGAGTCTTTAGATAAGATTAGAAATCAGTACATAGGATTTCCATACCACAGGGATCTTATAAAACAGATACTAAAAAAATAGAAAAACAGATCACTCTGGGGGACCTATGGAGGTATAGCAGAAAGAATGGGAATGGTACAAACAAAACTATCTCCAACCTGTCAGCAAGACCCTCATGGAGTAAAATTACAATCCGATACTTCTTCAAGCAAGAAATGCCAAATCCTTTGACAACTCAAGCAAGTCCAAAAGCTGCCCCACGATGTTCCCCGTATTTCTCACTTTTTGTCATCTGATCCAACAGCCGAGTAACTAGAGCCGCTGCATCATCCTGATACAGCAGTAAACAAGTCAAGAAAAATTCAACTTACAGTCAATATCATGGAAAGAAACTAGAGAAAAACCCTAATAACGCAAATTTAATGCTTAGGAAATAGTGTTGAATAGCCAAATGAATTAGACAAGAAGAGTCTCCCAAACAAGCACAGGAATTATATTGAAATAATAATAGAGATTTAGCACCAAATAGCATTCTTCAAGATGGACATACTGGGAAAAATAATGAGAACTGCAAGACCAACAACAACTGCACATGCAATTCAAGGATTGACATTGCCTATTTTAATGTAATAAATAGAAAGCACTAGCAGCACACTCACCGTCAAGATCTAAATACAACGCTCTAGGGCACCAGCAATAGAGTGGAATGAAACATCATATATTAGTTATTATGATTCTCAAACATAGTACATACTTGTTTAGATTGCATTAACGGGGATAGACACATTGAGACTGCCCGTTGAACAGCTTCAATGATGTGGGGAGTTCTGTAGACATATCTGCGTAGTTTAAAAATGGATATTGAGATCTCAGGACAAATAGAATAACATTTAACGAGTTAAATAAGCATGTGCCCATATTGGATAATTGTAATTGTATAATAGATTTTTAAATAACATAGTATGTTTGCTGTTTGGAAGTCATCGATTTCCAAGACAATATCCCACATAAGCAGAACAGGTGCACCATCAACATAAAATTACCAAACAAAGGTGCAAAGCTAGCATTATAGGAGGGAAAAAAATCCATATCGCATAAAAGGTGCAAAGCAAGGAACTGTTGCAGCAACTTCCAAGCACCACTGTAAACAAATCAGCCATACAATAAAACCCCATGCCCCTGTATCCTCCCAAAAACTCTGAAATGAATAAAGTGAACGAGCTCCAAATTATTCACAAGTATGCAATACGACTTGTCATTTCTTTATAGAATACACAAATGGCGCCCCAAGTAACGACTGATATATCTTCTTCTTCTTCTTTTCAGAACAAATATACATTGAATATTACATATCTTGCCCAATCTTCAAATAACCTTTCTATTCATAAATCTAATCCAACACATACTACGCAGCATTATCCAAAAACCATCCTACTAAAATAGTGATACAGAACTTTTAAAACATGTAACCAGCACACTTACTGTTTGGTAAGCATGAATTAGTTATTGACGAAACTGCATACGGCACTCTAGTAAGCGATCAGATCATATAACTAATATTTGTTTAGACATATTTATGTGCAAGTTCTAATCAGGTGCAGTACTGGTGAACTTCATCCAATAATAAGATAAGATAAGTTAATGTATACAAGTAACTGAGGGAACGTCCGAGTTATTCAAGGAAAAACTTCATATCGCAATGACAAACAGCATATACAATTAGCAAATATGATCACTGACCTGAATTACTCAAAATCGCAGGAACTTCACCACCGAATATACGAACTCGTTTCTTGGTGGACGCAGTAGAAACCAACTCGGAAATAGAGATGAGAGATTCCACTGAGTCCGCCATTAGAAAACAAGATGATCCGGAAATCCAACTGGACTTGTGCAGCTCAGACTCAGATTATGAAAGCGAGTAATGCTGCAACTGTACTGTAAAGAGCTTCACTTCATCAGTAGAATGGCGAGGGTTTTAGCAGCTGCTGTTTGAGACTGCTGAGCAAGAGTTAGAAGTTGATTGATCAAGAATTTTCGTTTTTTTTTTTTTATTCTCTTCAAAATTTCCCCCGTTGAGGTTTGTGTTCCTACTTCCAGTGGAGACTAAAAAGATTGGGCTTTCCCCCTCCAAACGGGAAATGAGCATGTCAGAAGACACCTCTTTTCCTTCGTCGGCGCAAGGCCTCATACATGGGATTGTGGAATGGCGGGGCAATCTTAACGATGGACCTATAAACAACAAAAATATTGGGCTTTCACCCTCGCTTCGGACTAATAAAGGGAATGGAGGAATCTCTGCAATCGTAATGACGGGCCTATAAGTAGCCCTAAAAGATTAGGGCTTTCGCCATCCAAACGGGGAATGAGTATCTCAGAAGACGCTAAAGGCACATCCTATTTTTCTAGACACACACTGGTAATTGAGAAATGTCGGCAATCGTACTGATAGGCCTCAGTTCTTTTGCTATTTGGGCCTGTATATTCGCTTGAATAACATTTTCATTTTTTTGTTTAGCGAAAAAAAAAAAGTCATAATAACTATTCATCACCTATAAAATATATAGACCTCCGTGTGGAAGTGGTGTTAACTAGAGTAATATAAAAGTAACACCCTCCTAATTACGAAGATGATAAAAACCGTATTTCGATTTATAAGGTGAGAGTGAATTAATAAATAAACTAATTGCACGATTAAAGAACTTCTAGTATTCATAGTTAAGCAAGCCCATTATTTTATTTTTCTAATAATAGGTCATTTTGCAAATTTGCAAAAAAGAAGTGGAAACTAAGGCGGTGGGAGTCCCCAAAACAAGTTTCCAGGTCAAAATTAAATGGATTATAATGCAGTGGTGCAAGTTTATAACGCAACAATTGTGGATTTAACTAGTAGCATTGTAATTTGAACTAATCAGGTGAAGGGAAATGGACTTTTTGTGTTTGGTCCAAAAGATGACCATGTGGCTATCCCTCCGTGTAAGGCAATAAGGTCAGTGCACTCATCCCTTCTAAAGACTCGCTCGCTGAGAGTCATACAAGTGGATATGATATCCCAAGAAAACAGGAACAGGATGAGCTCACATCAACATCAAATCAGCATCAGCATCAGCATCAGCGTCGCTCTCCCCATGTTTCTTAAGGCCGAAGTAGTCTGCTATTGTTTGCCACGTCAGGTGTTGCCCGCTCTACAACCAGTCTCTGGCTTTCCAAGTGTCCCGCTGACACGAATTGAGAAGCATTCCTCCGCTTGAGATGCATTATAATTTATAATGATAATAATAATAACAAGTGCAGTTTCTGGGAGGCAGGGAATCGAGGAGGAGGGGAAAACATGGAGATTGAGAAAGTGAAGTTAGAAGAGCAAGTAGGAAACAGAGCAAGAAAGGGGAGGTCAAGAAAAGGGTGCATGAAAGGGAAAGGGGGTCCAGAGAATGCCCTGTGCACTTACAGAGGAGTGAGACAGAGAACTTGGGGGAAATGGGTGGCCGAAATACGAGAGCCCAACCGTGGGGCTAGGCTTTGGCTTGGCACTTTTAACACCTCCGTTGAAGCGGCACATGCTTACGATGAAGCAGCAACAAAGCTTTATGGCTCCAATGCTAAGCTCAATTTAGCGCCAAGTCACAACAATGATCCATCACCCTCTCGTGCACCCGCTGCCTCTAGCGAAGGAATTGAGACTCAGATGCCTGCGGAAGCTGCTTCGCCCAGCTTATTCATCTCCGACCAGACAACAAGCACTTGGGTGCTTGGACTCGGGGACATCTGGGAGAACTTGGACCGTCAAGCACCTACTACTACTAATACTACCCCCTGGGTTACTGATTTTACGGAACCCAATCACACAATATTCGATCAAGAGCTCAAGGACTGGAATGGATTATTGCAACTTCCTTTCGGCAGCTAGCACACGTGTCTTGTCTTGGCACTTTTACTCGTTTCCTTAGCATATCTTCCTTAGCTTATTGTAGTTTTTTATTACTCTTATGTAAATTTCTCCTGGGAATCATCAATATCCGTATCAATATATAAAATGTGTTAGTTACCTTTTTATTTCGGGTGTATGAAAAATAGTTGTCGTTGATATCAATTTAATTCGCAGGGGGTTATGTGCCTCAGTTTAATTACCGATGCATTTTAATGCATATGTATAGTCGTTAAATGGAGATCATCATGCATTTTACGGTGTCCAAGTTCAATCACAAGAAAAATTCTGTGCTCAAAACTCAAGGACTGAATTCTGTTTGATACGTTGTTCTTTCGAGAACATAGTCGCCTCAATTAAGCTACTAATTGTCTATTCTATACAGCGAAAAAGAAAAAAATCCTATAAAGCAAAGATTCTATCAGCCCGTCTGAATATTCTGATTTCACAAAATTAAGCCAGCGAGTGAAAGTGAGAGTGAGAGTGAGATTGGGGTAGCTGTGGCAGAGCCCCCTCCCATTTATTGATCACATGCAAGTGCAGATGGATCATCGTCCTCTCTATTAGAGAAATCCAATCCCGTGTATTTATCTAAAAGACTAGAACTGTGTTTAGTTCAAAAGAGAATAATAAAGGATTTCTAAATGATGAGAGCCTCAGGATTAGGCACAAGTCTTTCTGGATGTCTGCTTTATTCCTTAATATTCTGTTTTTGTCAGAGATTAGCATACGCCAACCAGAGGAAATAAAAATCTGAAAGTGATGTGTATGTACAATTGATATTATTGCTTTCGAGGAACCTGATATTGTCTAGACGGCTAGTAATGAGTGAGAGAGTGGGGGTTAGTGTACCCCAATCTGTTTGAATTTCTGATACGAGGGATGATATGTTATGGAATGGTCAGCCAGTGTGCTTCTTGATTCGGCGGTTTGCTTTAAATCTGGAGTGGTGGTGGAAGAAGACATTTATGAATCCAAATCCTTATATAAGTTCCTAGACCACAAGACAAGAAGAGACATAGTCATCACTAGCAGAAGAAAATTATTAAGGCAGTAATGGCTAGCTCTTTGATATTTTGTTTGTGTAGCTTGGTTCTGGCTTTTGTTTCTGCTCAACCTAAACGGGCTTTCTTCATTTTCGGCGATTCCCTGGTTGACAGCGGCAACAATGATTTCTTAGCGACCACTGCACGCGCAGATGCTCCTCCCTATGGCATTGACTATCCAACACACAGACCCACTGGACGTTTCTCCAACGGCCTAAACATCCCAGATCTAATCAGTATGCATAAAAGAATTTCTCACATTAATTTTCCAGTTCCAGCTAGCATAGCAATAGCAATAGCAATAGCAATAGCGTATACATCTTTGTTTGTTTGAATCGCAGGCGAGCAACTCGGCTTAGAGCCTACCCTGCCGTATTTGAGTCCTCTACTAGTCGGAAAGAAGCTTCTAAATGGTGCGAATTTTGCTTCTGCCGGCATTGGCATCCTCAATGATACTGGATTTCAATTTGTAAGTTGCTCGTAACTTACTTTTATTAGAAAAAACTTACCGATTTAAATAATATAAATGTAAAATCTTTTTTCAGCTGCACATAATCCACATCTACAAGCAGTTGAAGCTTTTCGAACATTACCAGGAAAGATTGAGTGGACACGTTGGTGCACAACGTGCTGGGGAAGTAGTAAACAGAGCACTCGTCCTCATCACTCTCGGAGGTAACGATTTTGTCAACAATTACTACTTGGTACCCTACTCCGCAAGATCTCGCCAATTTTCTCTCCCAGACTACGTCCGATATATCATATCTGAGTACCGCAAAGTTCTCAGGGTACGCATTTCTTTTACCCTTTTGTTTTCTCTCACCACAATAAATAAATAAATAAATTGCAAGGCCGCAATTGGTCTTGTGTCAAAACAAAGCGACGGGGAGATTTAGTAGGCGAGGCTTACCAAAATTGTTTTTGTCGTTTTTCACTTCCCATTCAATGTACCCTTGAGACACACTATACATCTGAATATTATTCTATCTCCAAATTCAAAGTAGGCACTAGTTAATTGTAATCGGAAATTGTATGCGCAGAGGATGTACGATTTGGGAGTTCGTAGGGTTCTTGTTACCGGAACGGGGCCGATGGGGTGTGCTCCGGCAGAATTAGCCACGAGGAGCAGAAATGGTGATTGCGTCGTTGAACTGCAGAGGGCTGCCAACTTGTACAATGCCCAACTCGTTGACATGATCAAGAGTCTTAACCGGGAGATTGGTCGGGATGTTTTCGTTGCTGCTAATGCCTACCAAATGCACATGGATTTCATCAGCAACCCTCGAGCATATGGTAACTGACCAGTAACTAAATTTACTGATGAGCTTCCATTTTGACTTGAATAACGGAAGTTTGGATTTATTGGGGCCTGCAGGGTTTGTTACATCAAAGGTGGCATGCTGCGGACAGGGTCCGTACAATGGCGTTGGACTGTGTACACAACTTTCAAATTTATGCCCAGATCGAGACCTATACGCCTTTTGGGATTCATTCCATCCCTCCGAGAAAGCTAGCAGGATCATAGTCCAGCAGATTCTCAGAGGCTCCATGGAGTACATGCACCCTATGAATCTCAGCACCATCATGGCTTTGGACACCCGGACTTGAATTAATGTCTAGGCTACTTCTTTTTCTCGACACGAGTCGTACTATACTATATATATAGCCAGCCGCATCTATGTACTGCGTTCTAAGTTTTGACCTTTCCCCATAATCGCCTACCTAGCAATTGTGTTTAAGTAAGTTTGCCAGTGGGTTTTTCTTGATGTACTAGCTTGTCTATCGATTGGGAACTTGCAAGTATGAATTACCGTTTGCCACTCTCTAATAATGATAAAAGTATTCCTTTGACGAATTCGTGGGAATTTTCTTTTGGCAATAAAATGGGAAGTTAAGTTTTATGGCATGTATTTCCATGTTGGCATCAAGTTTCTCCTCCTTCCGGGTAGCCCGAATCCAATCTGATTCCTTCCTTTCTTTTGCGTTTTTTTTTCTGTGGGAACTTACGAAGGCCCAGGTCTAAGGAACACTCAAGCAAAAGAACAAAAGATGGCCCAATGCTTGAGAACAGAAGACGGCGCAAGGAATTGGGCCCTAATGATCGTTCCTTCTTTCAGCCTTATGAAAACAATTTCATTGTAGGCCATTTCTTCTGACACACCCCTTGTTTAGGCACATACCAATGTATTCTAAATGGAGTGCGTGTAGAAAAAAAGTGTGCGCCAGAATAAATCACCTTGATTGGATAGTTCTCCGAAAAAAAAAAAAATTGTCGTTTTACATATGATGAAAAAAAAAAAAAAGAAACTGAATAATAATAAGGGTAATCAAGATTACGATACATTCAAAATGATCTGAAGTATATATACATCGATATATTTAAATTTAAAGGATCGATGACAGCAACTGCCAAATTAAAAAAGGGCATCTTAGATTTAAAGCTTTGAATTTTGGGAAAGCAGTCAAGATTAGATAATGGTCCTCGCCATGGCTGTTCCTTAATTGTAGCCTCCGTCTGAAGTTTTAGAAGGTGTAGATTTTGATTAATTTGGAGTGTGTTGAAAATTATACCTAAGATAATGATAGGCAGTGATGAATAACCAATTCAATTATAGACAGTGAACTTTCTGGATGGGATTCCAACATCATGGGAGAAAAGGGTTTGAAAAGGATGAAAGATTTCTAAAAGATATTGTATATTATTAATATATGATTAGGATTACTACTGGGATTGAGATTCTATCATTCTAACATATGGGGATTTGAGTTAATTTCCTGAGAAAGATATCCAACTGTGTGTAGGGCATGTGGGCACGTTCAACGTACTAGAAAAAAAAAAAATGAGGGGCAGGCACAATGTGTGTCCAAATGCATTTAAGAGCGAAACCAAATTTAGGTGGCAACCCTTTAACATTTCTGTGATATAAATTTAGGGGGCCAAGCTCTGCCTCAGTCTCTTATTGATACATTTACTCATCAGCCTCCAAATGTGTTGCATCTTTCTTTCTGTGCATTTTCCTTGCATGCGCATGCTAGCTAGCTAGCTTATCATCTTCATTAATAATTAAAGTATCGTGGCCTTTCAAATTAAGTTTCAATTCATTGATCTGAATATGCCCAGGTCTAGGTCTTGTTAAAGCGAGCTATTGATTGTCAGTTCAACTGGGTTTACAATATATATATATATATATATATATATATATATATATATATGTATAGCCTTTTTGAAAAGTAGAGGTTTCAGTGGGACTTGATCATCTCGGTTTCAAGTTTTGGAGCGTACGGACTTTGGGAATTTAATAGGCTGAAAAGTTAGTTGCAGAGATGGATCTCCTGGAGTAGAATCATCAAAATAACACTTCGCGGGGGAAGACATGTTAGTTGAACTGTTTCTCCAGCCAACTTACGTAGTGTCAAGGATAATAATTAGGGGTAGAGTGGTTGGTATTATAAAGTCCATACAGCTCAATCCATGCATGAATATTACTTTACTTTGATTCTATTCATTTATTACCATGCATTGAGTCTGTGGTCCTATAAATATATATTTTTCATCATTAATTCTCTATCTATCAAAATGCCTTAGTTAAAATCTTTATGTATATATCTTTTCCTCTTAATTATGAAAAAAATCCCAAGTTAGCCTTTTATCTTTCTCACCATATTCTTAATTAGAAAAGAAAGTCTCTAGGATATCATTTCCATTATCTTTTCATTCAAGAACTTACTTATTGAAGAACTTTTTCCATAATTTCAGAAAGAAATATGGACTAGCCACTGAATTAATTTTATATACAAAGAAAGTGTATTTTGTTGGTTTAACCCACAAATAAATAATACAAACAAAATATATTGTTTTCCTAATTTGTTGCGTCTTGAAAACTCAAGTTTCAAGAGCTGATTAGCATGCAACATGGAGGAGTATAGATATGGGAAAGAGGGTTGCAGTAAAAAAATTTACATAATCAATTTAAAAAAATTATAGTAATCACGAACCAACTTTTTATTTTGGATGAGAGTTAAAATTTGATTGCTGATCTTGCTCTGGTTCAATAACAATAATTTCTTCAAATGCCAAGTGATCTATCCCTGCTGCTTTACCCTGCGAGCCACATAACTTAAAGGGCTGGCCCGCCGGGGGGGTTCGGATTTATCTCAAGCTTTCATAGTTGATAAAATATGTGTAATTTTGTAACAATGTAAATATAAATATTATAATAAACAAATAAAACTACTTGGGTTAATTGCCGAGGACTGATCGATGTGAATGTCTAAAAACTATTGCACTCTTGTCATTTAAATTGCTTCTGCCTATATTCTGTCGAATTGCTTAGAGTTATATTACAACTAGCACTTCCAAACGTAAATCTCTTCGTAATCGAAAATGATGTTGCGTAGCTAACAAAAGAAAAACAAAAACAAAAAAAAACTGCCGCATGCAGTACAAGAAAATGATGAAACATGGTATGGAGCAAAATTGGTAATGCTTCCTTTTGATTGGTAAAGTTGCTAATGTGCAGGGAAAAGAGAGAGATCAAAATTTACCCTCATTTATCAGACAGATGCAGTTTAAAGGGTGCACACACGTCCTTGCGTCCATCGCATGATCTCAGTGCCTTTATTTCCTATATGCAACTACCTATACTAAATTGTTTTGCATCGTGGGCCCTTCATTTTTTTCGTTTATCTAACTATAAAAGGCTTATTCCTATACTTGCACTGAAATACCAAGCTGATTTTTGCAGAGTTAAGAGCAGCTAGCAAGCTACCAGCTCCTTCATTTAATTTTACTTTTGCAATCATCCAAATCCATGGCTAACTCTCTGGTTTTCACTTCTTACATTGTTCTGGTTCTAGTGCTTATACTAGCAAGTAGGGGCGCAGAGGCAGCACGAGCTTTCTTCGTGTTCGGGGATTCGCTTGTTGATAATGGCAACAACAATTACCTGGCAACCACGGCTCGTGCAGACGCTCCTCCTTATGGCATCGACTATCCAACTGGCAGAGCCACTGGCCGTTTTTCCAATGGCCTCAACATTCCTGATTTTATCAGTTGGGTTCACCGTTCACCTCTTTTGTCAGAGCAGATTTCTCCAACATGCATGCGTTAACTCATATATGTGGTTGCTTGTAGGTGAAGCGATTGGGTCAGAACCAACATTGCCATATTTAAGTCCCGAGCTCAACGGAGAAAATTTGCTTGTGGGGGCCAATTTTGCTTCTGCCGGCATTGGAATTCTCAACGACACTGGAATCCAATTTGTAAGCGAGAAAGTTAACATCAGTAATAATTAAAAATATGTTTTATTACAACATATGTTTTACTTTGTGTTTGCTTGCAGATAAACATTATCAGAATCTTCAGACAACTAGAGTACTTCCAGCAATACCAGCAAAGGGTGGCTGCTATTATTGGAACTGAGCGGGCTCAGGAATTGGTAAACGGAGCCCTTATCCTCATCACTCTCGGAGGCAATGATTTTGTGAACAACTACTACTTGGTGCCTTACTCTGCAAGATCTCGCCAGTTCGCTTTGCCAGATTATGTCACGTATTTGATCTCTGAATACAAGAAGATTTTACAGGTTAATTGGTTGAGTTAGGCTGTGTTCTTTTCTTGGGAATGAAACCCGGTCTTGTTTATTAATTGGGTTTTAAACTAAAATAATTTCAGAGGCTGTATGATCTTGGAGCACGTAGGGTGTTGGTGACAGGGACGGGTCCATTGGGTTGTGTCCCAGCAGAGTTGGCATTGCGAAGCAGGAATGGGGAATGCGATCCTGAGCTGCAACGAGCTGCGTCCTTGTTCAACCCACAACTGGTTCAAATAATCGAACAACTCAATAGCCAAATCGGTTCTGATGTTTTCGTTGCAGCTAACACTCAACAGATGAGCAATGATTTTATCCACAATCCTCAAGCATACGGTAAAATACTAAACACGCACACTGCATCTTTAATTAGTTTATCTAATGCTACCTTTTTCATGTCCTTTTCTTTTGCACTGTTGACAACATCAATGAAGGAGTCAACCACACCCACGCGCGCACGCAATGTCCACTTAAAAGAGCACAAATTGATTTATGAGAATTGAAACGTAAAGAGAAAGTTCTTGCCTACCCTTATTATACATTGTGAAAATTATATAACTATCACAATTATATAGAGACAACATCTATTATAGTTGATGCCGATGGTAATCTGAGTCAAGTCCATGTGCTCTAGTGTCGTATATAGATATACAAATTAGAAACTCGATTAAATTAGAGTCAAATAAGTGCGTAAGTAGCAATTAATGAACAACCACCGCCTGGGCCAACACTTCCAGCAGGCAGTAAGTTGTTGCTTTAATGATCACAGACAATGACAGCCATTCATTTGCTGATGGATAGCTAATATATGTCACCTGTCAAAATCTCTCTTTTTCTGCCCAAACTAGAAGAAAATGACAAGATAAGGGGGAATTCACCGCTGCTCTGCTCAACGACAAATTTCTTTTGATTAATACATGAATCTAGTCTAGATTGATATTTTTGTTCTAAATCAAATCAATTCTAAGCGCTCGAATGCGACGTATTGTTATGTTATGCAGGATTTGAGACATCTAAGGTAGCTTGCTGTGGTCAAGGACCGTATAATGGTCTGGGATTGTGCACTCTGTTATCCAACTTGTGCCCAAACCGTGACGTCTACGCATTTTGGGATCCATTCCATCCATCGGAGAAGGCCAACAGGATTATTGTTCAGCAGATTTTGTCAGGCACCTCAGAGTACATGTACCCAATGAATCTCAGCACCATTTTGGCTTTGGATTCCAGAAAATAGCCGATGGATCAACAAATCCAGCTCTGCAGTGCAGTCATTTTACTATTATCTTAATTTGCTTATTACTGTTTTGTTTTGTCTGTGTGCCTTAATCTTTGAAGGGGTGTGTCCAAAATTTTACTGGAGCCAATGTACTCTCCAGGTTTACCATCATAATTATAATTATAATCATAATCATAATACATCTCTCTCTGAGTCACCGTAAACATAGAAATAAATTGAATTTTTCATTCACGACCTACTCTTTTCTCTTCCTTGACTTAACGCGATTCATACGTGGATAAGGTTCAGTTGCATGCCCTGTTTAAAGTTAGCGCCATATTTTCATTCTGCATTAATCGACATAGATAAATGTATTTCTTTTGGGAACTAAAAAAAGGGAATCTCATTAAAAAGGAAACAGGGGTTGGGTTGCATGCATCAGCTATGATATAAAACAGAGGAAGTCCCATGTATACGTAATAATAAATTTCATCAACTGCAACTGAGAGATGTAGCTTTTTCGTGTGACCCTGATTTATAAGTACACTGGAAGGAAGAATAATTGCAAACTCTAGCATAAGATGGGCGTTGAAGCGGTGCATTAATTAATTATTCATTTTGCTGCGATGGTGATTAAGAATATAAGAGCCAGAATGTGTAAGAGGCATCAGCTAGCACACGAAAATGAAGGATATTAATGAAATATGAAGCAACCATTTAGCATATCTGTTAAAAAGGGCACAGGATTCTGGCAGACAGAATAGTACATAGGTGAATTTCTCTCCACATCATCTGCCTAACTGTCCTAGCCGAGGTTTGTGAAAAGAGTTGCTTTGTTGGGATTGCAAACAGATATCCAACTCCCAACCAAAAACAATTCGAGGGGAGGGGGATTCTTGGCTCAAAATTCACATACCAGTAGTTATCACACACAATTCAGTCACAAAGTATATTAGCGGACCCAACTGGGCACCCGGGAAAGCAACGCCTTACTCGGAGCAAGATAGTTGAACTTGAACTAGTTACTTCTCTTTGAATTTATTCATTCTTAGTATTTGTTAAGTTTGATGCTTCACTGTTGAGCAGTTTTAAATGTTTCAAGTGCGATATTTGTTGTCTTACCGAGCAAGCGCAAGTACGTACATGTAATTCATCTTGTAGTATTTTTAAGAAGTGAAAGATGAATTGCTTCTGGCATTAAGGTCCTAGGCTGGTTGCACCGCAGTCTTAGGTGCGATAGATTAGATAGTCAGTTTACTTTCGGCTCCTAGATTGTAGCATCACTGCACCAAAACCAAAAGTAATAGATACAACTTAACTAATCCTTCAGTTCAATTAAAGATTACCTACTTTTAGACGGCCGTGAAAAATGCGGGCACATGCTATATATACAGGCCCGCTCAATGACTCCATCCATCCACATCCCAGGATTTGTTTGCATGGGGGTTTTTACTTTGGTTATAGTTTTAGCTGGGGTCATTGCCCCTGTAGCTGAGGGCAGCAGCTCGAGGGCTTTCTTTGTGTTTGGGGATTCACTTGTTGATAGTGGCAATAACAATTACTTGTCTACCACCGCCCGCGCCGATTCCCCTCCTTATGGAATTGACTATCCAACTCGCAGACCAACTGGCCGTTTCTCTAACGGCTACAACATTCCTGATCTTATCAGTTAATTTATTTTCCATATACTTAGTCTGTAAGCAATATTCTATCATGTTTTATATGAACTTGAATTAATTATCAGGTCAACGAATTGGCACCGAGTCGCCATTGCCGTACTTGAGTCCAGAGTTAAGAGGAGACAAGCTGCTAAATGGGGCCAATTTTGCTTCGGCTGGAATTGGAATCCTCAATGACACCGGGGTTCAATTTGTAAGTTCATTACCATTACCATCGCCATTTATATACATTGGTTGGCAATGTTTCTGATCTATAGATAATGCAATTGTTGCTTGCAGCTAAACATAATCAGAATTTTTAGACAGTTAGAGTACTTCGAAGAATACCAGCGGCGAGTGGCAGCTATAACTGGAGAACCGCAGGCTAGAAATCTTGTGAATCAATCACTGGTGTTGATCACTGTTGGTGGCAATGATTTTGTTAATAACTACTACTTGGTGCCAAATTCTGCAAGGTCTCGCCAGTATCGACTCCCAGATTATGTCAAGTTTCTCATCATAGAGTACAGGAAAATTTTGCAGGTAACACAGTCCCTGGGCTCTAAAAGCCAAGCCAATGCTGCTAAAGTTTTAGCTTAGCTTAGCTAGAGATAGAGATCGAGATAGCAAAATGACTTTGACGAGTCGTGTTTGCAGAAACTATATAACCTTGGCGCTGGCAGAGTTCTTGTGACGGGCACTGGACCAATGGGTTGTGTTCCAGCAGAATTGGCCATGCGTAGCACAAATGGCGGATGTTCTTCTGAACTACAACGAGCAGCTTCATTGTTCAACCCCCAACTGGAAGATATGCTCCGAGGCCTCAACAAGAAAATTGGTAGAGACGTTTTCATTGCTGTTAATACGCAGCAGATGCACAGCGACTTCGTCAGCAGCCCTGCAGCATACGGTATGGCAGTGTAGGTTTCATCATAAAACAAACACTAATGAGTTTGACATTAACATTAACATGCATGCATGATGGTCAATTGAACAGGATTTACTACTTCAAGAATAGCTTGCTGTGGACAAGGACCATATAATGGGGTGGGGCTATGTACCCGACTCTCCAACCTCTGCCCCAACCGCAACTTGTATGCATTTTGGGATGCATTCCATCCATCAGAAAGGGCAAACAGGCTTATTGTGGAACAAATTATGTCAGGTTCAACAAAATACATGACCCCAATGAACCTCTCCACTATCATGGCTTTGGATTCTACCGTCTGATCATCCAATTCCCTCCCTTTTTTTCTTTAATAACATTACATTCCAATTTGTATTTGTATGTGTATTTCTGCTCTCTCAAACTTTTTGTAGGCATGTTTGAAATATTATCGACAAACTAATAAATTCTCCATTGCTTTTATTTTATTTTTCCTCCTCCTCTCTTTCATTCATTGTCTCTCCTCTAGTCGCTTCATTATCAAAAGATAATCCTAACACCTCAGGAATCAGGATTAGTTTATTCAATTTAATTTCATATTTTGACAAAATTGATGAAATACAATGATAATAACTAAAAAAAAAGTTATATCAATATATTTTTTGATTAAGTAAAAACATTTACAAAAAGGAGAATTGAACTGGATTTAAAAGCCATTAGGTAAAATATAGCAATAAAAAACGTTGATAGTATTTAAAAAATTTAAGATTCGATTCTAACAAAAAAAAATTTCTTTTTTTCAAAATGTTCTTTTCATTATTTTTGATGTGACGGTTCTTTTCATTTTTTTTTTTTATTAGAGATGCTCTTTTCATTAACGAGTTATTCTTTTGTTTAGAGAAAAAAGTTTATGATATAAAATCTCATAAAAGATGCATTAATTTTTGTGACAAAATTTTATATTTTACTTTGTGTCAAATTTTATGCAATGGTGTTGGAACTTGTCAAAATTATATTAAATAATAAATAAAATTGGATTAATTATTTTTAATCAATTCTAAAATTATAGCATAAAGTTTGAAATATGGATTAGAATAAAGTTGTTTGTCCCTTATTTTTTTTTTTATAGAGATTATTTTGTACTACATGGAGTAACAAACACATATATATATTTTTAATCACTCCAATATATATAATTTTTAAATTCTATAAATTATAAATATAATTTATTTAATTTTTGAAAAATATTAAAAACAATTAATTTATATATTATCTATTTTCATATAATATACTATACAATATGATATAACAAGTCAACATGTAAATATCTCTCATAATATATATATATATATATATATATATATATATATATATATATATCAATTGGATTTTTCAATTTATTTTTTCGGCAAGCACAACCGCCTCTATTTTATTGGATTTTCCAGAGGCAAATCGGAATAACGTCGGTCAAACAATTATTTATATTCGGCTAAGCGGTGGCGTTAGAGGGATATGTCGGTTGGGTTGCTCAGTTAACTTCCCAAACCTTGTAAACAGGAGTACTTTTCCCGCTGATCTTTCATTTTGTGTGCGTCCCTCTCCGCATCTGATTTTTGGTCCAATGTTGTACCCAAAGAGGAAGCCATTACAGCTCTATGGACATTCTCGCTCGAGGTACTTGCTTCACAAACAACTCGGGATAAATTTTGTTGTTGTAATCTAATTTCTGCTACATTTTCTTAGCAGATGTAATGCAGAAATCATATATGTTCACTTTCTATTTTTAAGTAAATCAGTTTCTGTGTTTTCATTGTGCATAAAATTGAAATTTGCTCATGTATTTTTCTGATTTCAGAAGCTTTTACTTAGGTTTTCGAGAGATAGGATTTTGTTTTAGATATCAATCTAACATTGAAACTCGCTTCTTTCTTTCTCCTTTCTGATCTTTTGAGTTAAATAATATCATAAACAAACTGCTGATATAGTAGATTTATATGATGTCAAATTTGAAGTTGGTATACGAATAGAACGAACACATTCTTCGAACTTCATGGCTTTTGTTTTCTTACTTGCTACTTTGTAGAATGCCCTTACCCAAGAGGAGAAGGAGATATCGCCGGTGCTTTATACATACCGCAGTTGTGTCAAAGCACTTCCTCAGGTAATTGAAATGCATAAACAGGATGTTCTCTGAAAGATTTTTACGTAATGGTTCACTTTACTTTTTAATTAGATGGTCTCACATCCTAAGTCCCAACTCTTCACTGTTTGGGACAGTGAATGTATTCAGGCAAAGGAAGCTTTTACACATACATTTTATTTGTCAAGAACTCATGATGAATTGATGATGTGATACATGAGCTATTATATTATTTCTATCCATATTGTCTCAAGTAAAGTACTTTTTTGCATAATGGTGCACAATAGTGCATAATATCACATATATGTCGCAATTTTAAGTGGGTAAAAATGGATACATGTCAATTTTTTAAGTTGTGGGCCCTCCGCATTATAGAAAAGTTTTAGTGGTAAGTTGATGACCTATAATCTTTAAGCAGCAGAAGTAAAACAAGCCCAAGAGGAAGGTTACATCATAAGTATACTTCATAATATGATTGATGACTACCTTATGTGATTGACAGAGAGAAATAGATACAATGAATTTTATGCAAACTGCTCCCTGGTTAGGACTTGGGCTTGCTTCCGGGTGCAGATGGACAAATATTAAATTCTCAAGATGGTGGAGACAGCCCTGTTGTTAGCCTTTTAAAATCAACAACTTCTGCAATGGTGTCCCGTGGATGCCCGAGTCCAACATCTTTTCACATATTGTCAAAACAGGCGGAAGCTGCAGGTGTGCTATTTGTGTTTTAAATTGCATTGCTCTGGGTTAGCTGAGTTTGAAATGGAATAAAAGTGTTGTGAGCTCAGATTGTGATGTGACAACTTTTATTTCTCCATTGTTTGTTCAGCACTCAAAATTCTGCTTCTTCTTCTTGGCTTTTATGCTCCTTTTTGAAGGTTCATTAATCTTTTTCTTTTTTTTTCTTCATTTCAGATTTTTTACATGAGGCTAACTTGAATGGTGGAAGTCTGCTGCAGTGCTGGAACATGCCTTTGCTTTCACGAGTGCTGCATTAGATAAATACTGCAGTAAATGGAGTGCGGTGCCCAAGACAGTCTTCATTGACATTACAACTTCCAAAGATTTCTACCATGTAATATAGTGGCCTCCACATTGTAAGGAAAATGCGTACCACCTTTTGACTTCACGCGTGGTTTATAGTTAGTTAGAGCATTTGATTCCTACACTTGTTCTTTGTTTTCTGTAGATGATGGATGCTCAAGTATGCATCCATTCCATTATCTGGGTATTTAGAATCTGTAATAGCATGGGAGAAACATCAACTACCAAACAACCAAACTTATAATTTTGAATGTCATCATAACGACTCTTTGCATGTACAGAATCTTCCTGTGTATATCTCAATCTCATCGTACACAAATTAGTTCTAAGTTTCTGTTAGTTAAAGCTGAGTTGGTTCTTTCACCCCCTAAACTATGGTTGAATTAGCCAAAAAATATTTAGCATAGATAAGTTTGAACTTTGAAGGGATAGTGTAGCTATCTCATTTTCAAAATTAAGTTTTGAAAGCTTTTGCACCATGTTTGTTTCATTCTCCATGAATTTTTGAAATTTTTATATGCTTCTGACATGTTTATTCTTGAACCACGTAGGGATATTTAGAGGAGTCCGTTCAAGTACCATCAAACAGTCACGAAACTATGGGTGATTCAGTAGCTTGGGGTGGTTGTATGTATTAATTATTAATGCCTTGTTATTTTTTTTATACCTCATCAAATAGGCCTTATAAAAATGTTTGGCAACTCCACTTTGAATGTGTTTTTTTTTTTTTTTGGCCATTATTTTGAAGTTTTGTCCAGGAAATTAATTTATGATGCGGTTCATTATTCCAATTGCAATGTTGATTTAAATCTCTCGGAACTTAATGCAATGTTTTTCGCCATCTTTATATCTCTCTGCGGTGTTTATGACATCCTTCATTTTGTCGTAACAGGGATGGGAATCCTTATTGGAAGCAGTGAAGAAAGCAAGGAGGTTCTTTGCTGAAAGCGCGCTGCCCCCTTGAAGAAAAGACAGCTTGTGCTGTTAAACAAAGTGGCGCTCTGCTGCATCGGTTTAAATTCGAGAACAAAGTTTCTGCATTTGAAACACTGCCAAAGAAAGGAGCATAAACGAGTGTGACTAGTTTCATGCTACATTCAGAATCAAACTTCTATGTAGTAACATGTAAACGTATGACGTCATCTTTTGTGATAATATTCAGCGTGGGGAAAGACGTCCAAAACAAGGCATTTAAATAGAAGCCACTAAAGCAGCCAGATTCCGTTATCAACCCTCATCCTCACCACTAATGGTATTGATTCTGGGACAGCTTTTTAAATATTTCAACTTTCCGTACAGTCACACTCTGGTTGGACGAAACAAAGCATTAATAGCCAACTGATTTATTTTTTCAAGTTCCTGATACGAGGTATCTTTGCTCTTGGCAAGTTTCTCATTTTTGGCTTTCAATACAAAACTCTTCTTTTCAGGACAATGTAGTGACCAATTGTAATTCAGTTTGCTGTCCCATCAAATATTTGACAAGGCAATTGTGTTCATTGCATCTAGACAATGGTTTCCCGTTCCCTTAAGGTGCAAAATCTGGAATTCTTTATATGATTCCCCAGTTAAAATTTAATGAGATAGAAGATAAGGTATCAAATAACTAAATAGAATTTATTTCTTGCTCAAAGATTACTTCTTTAGATTATCGTGGAGTTTCCTATTTATAATTACTCTATACAAATTAATTATTTTTTGTTGGTTTTGGAACAATTTATTTATAAGTAAATTTTTATTTACATGTTAGTTTGGCCGAGATTTTTTTTATTGAATTCGTTTTGACGTGAAAATTGTTTAAAATTATGATAATATATTCAATTGATTTATGAATTATTTTATATATCATATTCCATATTTTGAAATTTTTTTATGGTTTTTTTCCATATTTAAATATTTTACTAAGATTTGCAAGTATATTTATTTTCACCCGTTTACGTGTGAAATAAGGCATATTTTAGTTTAGGTGTTAACACAATCTTTGGTTTGAGAGATTTGGAATGGATGAGAGAAATTTTGGGAGGTTAACCTTGTTTGGGTGAGTTAGAAGACGAGAAAAAATTTAAGATAAAATCGTCACATTATCATTTTATTTCTTTTCCTTTGAAAATGGAGGATTTTGTGTCACACTTTATTTTATATATATATATTTTTTATGAAGTTATAATAATAAATTAATTTTTATCTGTCTCTCTTCTGTGTTATTACAAATGAAAAAACCGTCCCTTTATTAAAATCCACAATCGAACACTGCCTAAACAAGTTTGAGGGGGAGGAGAAAGGTTGAATTTTTTTATTTTATGAGAAAAAGAGAGGCTGGGGGAATTACCGAATTATGGTCAAAGAGATTTTTTTTTTTCTTTTTTCAACGTGAAGCGGTTCAGCTGTGACGTTAAAATTCCACTTGTTAGTGATAACGGACTCAGGTGGCGGATGAAGTGGAAACGGTGGCCTACCTATTAGTGGCGCATTGCCAGTTGCCACTCGAAGGAATTTTATGGGACCTTCCCAGTCATATATTTAGTCTTCATTTTTATTGGAAAAAAATACCAACACTCTGAAGA
This sequence comes from Bauhinia variegata, assembly GCA_022379115.2. Taxonomy (NCBI): domain Eukaryota; kingdom Viridiplantae; phylum Streptophyta; class Magnoliopsida; order Fabales; family Fabaceae; genus Bauhinia; species Bauhinia variegata. The sequence goes on from CM039438.1 coordinate 23,844,180, forward strand.
GGCTATTTTTGAAATCCTGGATTTCTGACATTTGACAAATACTTGATTGTGAAGCTTTAAAATATTATGGAGTTAAATGGAAGAGGACCAAATCTGTTAGTCCTTTGTCGGCCATCAACGAGGCTTGCAAATCACAGGGAAGCTAACTCCTTTTCTCGGACGAAGTCGTCTTCATCCACAGAAAGTGGTATCTTAGAATCCCCTTTAGGCCACCAATCGACTACAATCTATCTTTCATACATATTCTTCACCGTTATCATTTTGAAAAGTTGTAAGTAATTTAAAATCCATAATGTCCAGCCTCGTGCACCTTCCCGTTCTTCTGGGTAGTTACATTCCTTTTGTGATTGTTCTTTAAAAAATTATGGTTTTTGAATCTTTTCAATGCTTCTTTTTTCTCATTGGGGAATTGGTGTCCTCTGACTAAGATGACCAAGCACTTCTCGTCGAATCTTTGATAATTAATTTACATTCATGTTTAGTCAAGTGTAGGCTTCCCTGGCTATTTGCTCATTATGGGTTCGCGAGAGGAGTTGGATATTTTCTTCCCCGAGAGCAACTTTGCTTAATCTGTGGAAGTCAGCAGTGAAGTATACTGCTTTCATTTATATGGTGATAAAGATGGGGAGGTGTGCTTCTGCATCGTGGCCACTGGTGATTTTTACTCTTTCAACTACTCTGTTCCTTTATCCATCTAAAGGGCTTAATGCAGAGGGTATATACCTTCTTTACTTAAAAAGCAGATTGGTTGACAAATACAACCATCTTTATAATTGGAACTCTGGTGATTCTACACCATGTGGGTGGAAGGGTGTCAACTGCAGCACTGGTGAGGATCCATTGGTGAGGTCTGTTGACTTGAACTCCTTGAATCTTTCTGGGTCTTTGGCTCCCAGTATTGGCAGGTTGGTTCACTTGACTTACCTTGATTTGTCTCATAATGCTCTGACTGGGAATATAACTAAGGAAATTGGCAACTGCTCAAGCTTGGAGACTCTTATTCTCAACAACAATCAATTTGGAGGCCAAATTCCTGCGGAAATTGGTAAACTTTCTCACTTAACAATTTTGCATATTTACAATAACCGAATCTCTGGGCCTTTGCCACAGGAGCTTGGCAATCTCTATTCACTCTCAGAATTTGTTGCTTATTCTAATAATCTCACTGGACATTTTCCCCGCTCTATTGGGAAATTGAAAAGATTGACCCTTTTCCGAGTAGGGCAGAATATGATTACTGGATTTTTGCCACCAGAGATTGGTGCATGTGAGAGCTTGGTGCATTTTGGTATAACTAAAAATCTGGTAACTGGTGAAATACCTAAAGATTTTGGAATGCTCAAGAACTTGAAGCATCTGGTCCTCCGGGAAAATAAACTTTCTGGGATTATTCCCAAAGAACTCGGAAACTGTACAAATCTGGAGGTCCTTGCTCTTTATCAGAACCATTTGGTGGGAACAATTCCCAAGGAGCTGGGAAACCTCAAATTCCTGAACATGTTATACCTTTACCGAAATAAGTTGTCTGGAAACATTCCAAGGGAGATTGGGAATCTTTCTATAGCAACTGAAATTGATTTTTCAGATAACTTGCTGACGGGAATGATAACAACTGAGTTAGTTAAGATAACGGATCTGCAGTTGCTTTATCTCTTCCAGAACATGCTAACTGGTGTCATCCCACCTGAGCTCACCACCTTGAGAAACCTGACTAAGGTCGATCTCTCGATTAACTATCTCACAGGTCCTATTCCTGTTGGGTTTCAGAACCTGACCAACTTGACCAACTTGCAACTCTTCCACAACTCACTCAGCGGTACCATTCCCCAAGGACTAGGTGCCAATAGTCCACTGTGGGTGGTTGATTTATCAGAGAACAATCTGGTTGGAAGAATTCCACCCCATCTTTGCCAGCATTCTAACTTGATCCTCTTAAACTTAGGATCAAACAAGCTCACAGGAAATATCCCTTATGGGATTACTAACTGCAAGTCATTGGTGCAGCTTCGTCTCCTTGGGAACAATCTTAGAGGCATGTTTCCTTCTGATTTGTGCAAACTTGCAAATCTTTCTGCAGTCGAGTTGGATCACAATCACTTTACTGGCCCTATTCCTCCAGAAATTGGTAACTGCAAAAGTTTACAGAGACTTCACTTTTCGTTCAACTATTTTACATCTGAATTGCCTAAAGAAATTGGTAACCTCTCAAAGTTAGTCACCTTCAATATCTCGTCAAATTATCTCTCTGGAAGAGTACCATTGGAACTCTTCAATTGCAGGATGCTTCAACGACTTGATCTCAGCCATAATAACTTCGTGGGTACTTTCCCACATAAGATAGGGACCCTATCAGAATTGGAGCTTCTCATGCTTTCGGATAACAAATTTTCTGGGAATATACCCCTGGAAGTGGGAAAGCTATCACGATTGACCGGGTTACAAATGGGTGGTAACTTGTTTTCTGGGGGCATACCAGCTGAAATGGGTGCGCTTTCAGGGTTGCAGATTGCATTGAATCTCAGTTTTAATAATCTCTCGGGTGAGATCCCTTATCAGCTAGGGAATCTTATTTTGCTAGAGTCTCTTCTGCTCAACAACAACCATTTGAGTGGTAAAATCCCAATGTCTTTCGTGAAACTGTCAAGTTTGATAGTCTGTAACTTTTCATACAACGATCTAACTGGCCCGTTACCTCCCTCACCGCTCTTTGGAAATATGGCCGTTAGCAGCTTTGCTGGTAACAAGGGCCTCTGTGGAGGACGGCTCGGCCGTTGCATAGCAACGCCTTCACCTTCCATTCCTTCAAATAACCATACTAGTCTTGGGCAAGTTCTGGCTATAGCAGCAGGCGCTGTCAGTGGGATTTCCCTGGTTTTAATTCTATTCATTATATATCTCATGAGACGTCCAGTTGCAGTGGAATCCATGCCAGCACAGCAAGATATAGATGGGTCTCCAGTTCCAGACATGTATTTTTTCCCCAAAGAAGAATTAACTTTCCAAGACGTGGTTGAGGCCACTGAAAATTTTGATAGCAGATTCGTGATTGGAAGCGGAGGCAGTGGAACTGTGTACAGAGCGGATTTATTGTCAAGTGGTCATACTGATACATTTGCTATTAAAAAGCTATCATCAAACAGGGAGGGCAACAAAGTATATGAATGCTACCGTACTGAAATCTCAACTTTGGGAAAAATAAGGCACAGCAACATTGTGAAATTATATGGTTTCTGCAATTACCAGGGCTCATACTTAATTGCTTACGAGTACCTGTCCAGAGGGAGTCTGGGTGAGTTGCTTCATGGAAAAGCATCAGCATCCTCTTGCCTTGATTGGCAAACTCGCTTCAGGATTGCCCTTGGAGCTGCACAGGGACTCGCTTATCTGCATCACGATTGCAAGCCTAGCATTCTCCACCGTGACATAAAGCCCAATAACATACTTGTCGATCAGCATTTTGAAGCTCATATTGGAGATTTCGGGTTGGCAAAGCTGCTCGACGTGTCACCATCATCTAAAACTGTGTCTTCTGTTGTAGGTTCTTATGGCTATATTGCCCCTGGTGAGTAAGTAGTAAATCATGTTCTGTAAAAATTACTTTTACCAATTTAAATGAATATCACTGCGCGTGATTGAGCGTTTAATCATCATAATAATTAATGCAGAGTACGCATATGACATGAGAGTGACAACAAAATGTGATGTATATAGCTATGGAGTTGTCCTGCTAGAATTGGTGACTGGGAAGAAGGCAGTGCAGCCAGTTGACGAAGGAGGCGACCTTGTGACATGGGTGAGAAAGAAATCATATACTGCTACGCAGGGTCCTTACTTGCCATTGGACATTCTTGATGCTCGATTGGATCTTCAATATGAACATGATGTCCTTCAAGTTATTGACGTCTTGAAAATTGCTTTGCTCTGCACCGACAAATCTCCTAGGAACCGTCCAGCTATGCGGGAAGTTGTCTCAATGCTTGTAGGATCTACCAAACGCCGACAACAATCCTGTTCCTCCTCCCCAGGACTTCATTTTGGCACCTCAATCTGTGATAACAACAACAAATAAATCATGTTTCAAATATGTAAATTCAAAAAATAACTCTGAAAATAGATTAAAGTTGAAAGTTTCTTGGTGAAATCCAACATGTCAAATGTGCCACCAAACACCAGCTTGGACATATAGAGTGCTATAAACATTAAATTAAACGCTTTTTCCAAAATGGCGTAATAGACAAAATCCGACTGCTTTGGTAAATACATTCAACTTTAATTTTTTTTTTTAAAAAAAAGTATAATTTTTGGGTCAAATTGCCTGATAAATAACTACTTGTTATGGTATTGAATGTAATATATATTTCAAAATAAGTGACAGATAAAAATATTTTCATGATTATTTTAAATGTTATGTATTTTTTCGGTGATTATTATGAATAAACGTTAATTACCGTATTGTTTTACGGTGACTGGTGATAATGTGTGATTTGTTGCTGAAATATTTTTGATTCTACGTAGAGAAGTTTTTTAGATATTTTTAGTTTTTAATAGAAAATTTACGTGAATTTAAGTCTTGAAAGGCTGGTTAGACTATTTACCAATGAAGTCATATTAATATAAATGACATGGACAAGAAGTTAATTTTTTCATGTTTATTTGAAAAATATGATAAATTATCAATAAAAAATAACGATCAATCCAAAAAATATAAAAGATTATATTTTGATTCATATTTAATTATCTAATCATCAAGTTTACGCATAACATACAAAAATTTGTAAATATTAGTTCTTAAAGTGGGCAAAGAGAATAGAATTTTTATTAATTTTCTGACGGTAAGCTGGCAAGATAAGAAACCGAAAGCGTTTGAAACGTGGCAAAGTGGATAAGTCCAAGTCGCAAGTTCTTCATCGACATTGCGTGAATGGTGATGCGAAACAATACAAAAAGAAAGTGACTCTCCAATTTTAAGCCGAAAACATCATCAATGCTGAATGGAAACACATGATGGACAAGAGATGTTATTCTCATTAACTGGCACATCTCCCTTTTTGTCAAAACTATTACTTGCGTGTCAGTAATTAACGAATCTCCTCCACCCAACAGCACTATCTTTTTTATCTTCCGAATCAACGGCCTAGATCTCTCCCATCCCCATCTATATAAATTTCCCTCTCTGCCTTCCCCCCTTCGCCTTGCCAAGCCAATTTTAACAGAAACTGCTAGAAGAAGAAACTCGAGAAATTTCTGACATAGGGTTTGGATTTTTCGAGCCACCTTCTTCATCGCCGCCCTGCGATCCGATCCTACGCCATTTCATGATTTTCTTCCAAGCTCGAATCAGCTGATCTTGTCTTACTACGCGTAAAGATCACGATGATCTCTGTGCAGGGAGACCGCCTCCATCAACACCAGCCGCAGTTGCCTGGTTCTTCCGGGATATCTCGCCCTCCCTTCACCGCAGATCGGGTTGAACCATTCGCTGTCAAGCCCGAGCCTGCATCTCTTAGTCTACTCCCATTACAGGCTCATGATTCTAATGAAGGTTAGGTTTCTTCCTTCTTTAAGAAATAACAAAAATTCGGTTGAGACTCGAGCTTTTGCTTTCGTATTCAGTTCACTGCGTCTTTCTGGACATATTTTTCACTTGTATAGAAGTTAAAATTTTTAATTTATTTACTGTTTCAAATTAGCTTTTGGTGCCCAAGGTTCTCGCCTCAGTATCCAAATTCCGGTTAATTTAGATGTAAAGGTTCTCCTAGTTATGGTTTTAACCTAGGGAATTTCTAACTGGGGGAAAAATCTATTGAATATCCTATGCTTCTCTCGTCTATAGAATTTTCATGTATATTTTTCCTTTTTTAGTCTAAGAAAAATAAATTCTTCTTTTAATCCCTCCCGCAGTTGATGAAGATTTGCACATATCTCTTGCTCATCAAATGTACAAGACTGGAAATTATAAACAAGCTCTGGAGCATAGCAACACTGTCTACGAGAGAAGTCAACTACGCACTGACAATCTACTACTTCTGGGTGCCATTTATTACCAGGTTTTTCCCCTATAATTTTATTTTGTCTGTTTCTTCTGTTACTAGCTGTTCATAATGTTTGGTAACAGCTTTTGTAACTTTGTCCATCTGTATTTCATTCTGAGTATCTGGTCCTATGTACCTGCAGTTACATGATTTTGATATGTGTATTGCAAAAAATGAAGAAGCACTTCGTATTGAGCCCCATTTTGCTGAGTGTTATGGGAACATGGCAAATGCATGGAAGGTAAGTAACATCCGCAAATTTGCTAAGACTATGAACTTGTTCTGTTTTTTTGTTTTCTTTTTAAATGTACTGGGTTTTTTTCCAGTATTGATGGAGTTTGTCTTTCTGCAGGAAAAAGGAAACATTGATCTGGCAATTCGTTACTACTTGATTGCCATTGAGGTTTGTGCAATTTATGGGACCACGATATTTTCACTTGCAATTCGTTACTACTTGCAAGTATTGAAAATTTTGTTGGGTCTGGGCTTGGGCACTTTCCTAAGGGTCTTACTTTCAAACATGTGTTGCTATGTACCAAGTACCGTGTGATAGATAAAAATTAAATATTAGGCAAGCAAGCAATTCAGTTATACTTTGACTAGGAACCTCCATCTGTTATAGTTTGAGATGGTCATGTGAGATTCATCATTTATCCTTTGTGCTGAATCTCTTATATGGAATTTGTGCTTCCTTTGTTACAAGTGTGTTTTCCCATGGTAGTTTTGCCCTTTATCAAATATTGATATTGAGTCCTTCAAGTCCTTTTTTCAATTTATACATCATCTCTGATTAGTTCATTTATCATCATTCTTCTTCTGCTACTGTAGCTTCGTCCCAATTTTGCGGATGCATGGTCAAACTTAGCTAGTGCATATATGCGCAAAGGAAGACTCACTGAAGCTGCACAATGCTGTCGCCAAGCACTTGCTTTAAATCCTCTAATGGTATTCTTTTTCTTTCTAGTAAACCGTTTGATAAACAATCATTACTCAAATAGTCATCCAGGCTTTGAGATTTTATGAATTATAAATTCTCGTTTTCCTTTTCTGTTACTTTCTTATATGAATTAGTTGGGTGGGTCTTGGTAACTCCCATGATTTGATTATCAGTATCATGCGATTTTGTATGTATGCACTACAGGTCGATGCCCATAGCAACTTGGGGAATCTAATGAAAGCTCAGGGATTGGTACAAGAAGTAAGTCCTAACATTTGAAATGCAGTTAGTTAGTTGATACTCTCTTTACATTCCTCTATCCCCTATAGTCTGGCTTCTAAAACTTTCAAAACATATAGCTTAGGGGTTTGCCTCTTTTTCTGTTCTACCTCAATACAACATGTCTTAAATTGGATTTTGATGTACCAAGTTACTACAGTTTGTCATCAGTAATCTGGTTTCTGAGTTTGAGTTGATGCTCTTTTGGATTCCCCTGTATGAGTGGTGCCCACTGCATCATGCTGGCCCATATTCTTCTCTCATTTTCTGTATGGCCTAATAAACATAGCAATTGGCTGTGTGCTGGCTTGGACGCCTGGAGGGCTCCTTCAATACTTAGTTTTTAATGCCCTACATCTTGTTTTACGTTGTAGTTACTGATTTAAATAATTCGTGCGTGGAACTGTGTCCAAATTCACAGTTCGGTACAGATATCAAGTTGTTGTCTTCAAGCCAGGGCTCAGATGATGGTTGGTCTTGTTGTAACTTCCATCTCCAAGACTGCAAATAGTCAGAATCTAACATTTTGTGCAGGCATACAGTTGCTACCTTGAGGCGCTGCGTATTCAACCCACTTTTGCTATTGCATGGTCAAATCTTGCTGGTCTATTTATGGAGTCTGGTGATTTCAATAGAGCCCTTCAGTATTACAAGGTATGTCTCTTGTGTCCCGGAGGACTGGATCTTCTTGTCTAATCAGTCAATGTTATTTTTCTTCTGTCATGGGATTGTCGTCTTCTTCCTCTCTCTCCCCCTTTCTTTCTCTCCCTCTGTTTTTTTGGTGGGGGAAGGGGGGTTTCTGTTCGCCTAGTCACCTTTAAAATCCGCTTTTGGCAAGTCTGCTCCTCTACCATGCTTCTGATATGATCAGATATAATTTTGTCCTTGATATGCTACTCATATACCCTTCTGATGGGTACATTTTCTGATTTGACTATTTTCTTATGGAATTTCAGGAAGCTGTGAAACTTAAACCTTCCTTTCCTGATGCATATCTGAACCTTGGTAACGTATACAAGGTAAATAGTAGTTATCATATGGATGTTGGGTGCTAGCAACTAAGTTAGCTTTAAAGGAAATTGAGATATTTTTCCTCTTTCAGGCTCTAGGAATGCCTCAAGAGGCTATTGCATGTTACCAACGTGCTCTTCAGACACGGCCAAACTATGCTATGGCTTATGGTGAGTACTATTGGTTTATACTTTTATCAATTGGTGGTGCTCATTAATTTATTTCTAAAATATGCAAAGATATCCAATGAGATGGTATGTGCCAATCTCAATTTGATCTTCCTCTTTTGGAAGTCTAGACCTGTCTGGTTGTGGTGTGTAAATTTTGATGGCTGGTGTGATGGTCTTGCCTGGCTGTTTACTCTGGATTATCATTTTATAAGTAATTGGATGAAAAAAAAAGAAAGGAATCTTCTATATAATCTTGATCTGATATGGTGTAAATTTTTTACCAGTTAAATTTTAAAAAAATTACTTTAGCGATGATATGACATGAAAAGGCGTTAATGAAGCCTTGCATAATTACACTTCTGTTTTGCTGAAAGATAGCTGCATTCTATTGCTTATTTAATTTTATTTTATTGTTGGGTGGCTTGGTTTAACCTAAACAAATCACTACCTTATTAGAGCTAAAAACGATATCTGGTGTTCAGTGTGATGATTACTTTATTGTTAAACTAATCAATTTTAATGGTGGAGAAAGAGAGTTGTATCTTTTCACACTTTATAGCCTTGAGTCCAAGATGTATGATTACAGGTAAATTAACTTTTAGAGAGTTTCTAATACTGCATTCTACATTGATTTGTGAAATATCAGTTCTCAAGCTGCTTTAGAGGAAAGCAGGTCACGAGCTGTTTCTCCTTATCTGCATATCACCATGTGTCAACTGCCTTAAGGCGGATCATACTATGCTCTGCATATAAACAGAATTAGTATTTTAGTGATTGTCTGAATGCTGGTTGCTATTTGTGGTATAATTAACTCAATCTATGCTAATCAGTTTGACCGAACCTTGTACCAAAATGTTGCACAGGTAATTTGGCTAGTACATATTATGAGCAAGGCCAACTGGACATGGCAATTCTGCATTATAAGCAAGCTGTCACATGTGATCCAAGATTTTTGGAGGCTTACAACAATTTGGTAGGCTCTTTTGTTGTCTCCAATTTCTTTTGAACATCAATGTATCCTGAATGTGCAAGTAATTTATCCATTTTCTTGATATTTATCCTGAATTTCTTCTCTTACATGAAGGGTAATGCACTGAAAGATGTTGGCCGAGTGGAAGAAGCAACCCAGTGCTACAATGTATACTGTTTTTATACCTTTCATGCTTTTCCTTTCATATTAAAACTCTCATTGTTTCATGCGTTTTCTATCCTACTCTAACTTCCTTCATCTTGGTGTAAAGCAATGCCTTGCATTACAACCCAACCACCCACAAGCGCTGACCAATCTTGGGAATATATATATGGAATGGTATGCAGTTCTTATAGCCATCAAGTTATTGTTTATCAGTAGTGTAAGCATTGGGTAGAATCTGAGTTTTCACTTTTGAAATTGCTTTATGTAGGAACATGATTGCTGCTGCGGCTTCTTATTACAAGGCCACGTTGAGCGTAACCACTGGATTATCTGCTCCCTTTAACAATCTTGCCATAATTTATAAACAGCAGGTATTGCTACCTAGAATAGACATTTCTGAATGCCATCTAGGTTGATTTGAGATAGATATATTGCCTAGGCTTTTCAACGAGTTAGTATTAATGTTGTAGTTGGAGTTTTTCCTATGCAGTAGTTGACAGAACTTGATGAGAACTTTGAGGATGATAAAGCTAACATGAAAAGTGTAACTGTTGATAAAAAGTATTCTAATTTACTGTGTTTCTTTCATAAACTGTTGCAGGGGAATTACGCAGATGCCATATCATGTTACAATGAAGTTCTTCGCATTGATCCCTTGGCAGCTGATGGGCTTGTAAATAGGGGCAATACATATAAGGAGATCGGTAGAGTTAGTGAAGCTATCCAAGACTATATTCGTGCAATTGCTGTCAGGCCTACTATGGCAGAAGCCCATGCTAATTTGGCTTCAGCCTACAAAGATAGGTGTGACTTTCAGTTTTGATTATGGTGGCGAAGCTCATAGCAAAATCCTCCTTACTGTAGAAACTAAAAAGTGAAAACTAAATAAAATAAGAGCTTTAAGTGAAGATCTAAACTATTTGTTTTTTGTCCATAAGCCCACTGATAATTTATCAGTTAGCATGGCATGAGAACTAAAACAGAGTTTCTTAAATCTTTATATTTCTTGGTCCTCCTCTTTCGTGACTTTCATGACAACACCTGTTCAAGGTCTAGATGGGAATTGACCCTATATAAAAATTTAGACCTTGTGTGATGGATGGAAAAAGTTTTTTATCCATTAAATAAATAAAAACAGAAAACGAGAGTGTGGAAACTCACTCATTTGTTTCTTTCTTATTGCAGTGGACATGTAGAGGCTGCTATAAAAAGCTATAGACAGGCATTGATTCTTCGTCCGGACTTTCCAGAAGCAACTTGCAATCTTTTACATACACTTCAGGTATTGCCCGTTTCTTTGTTCTTTTTATCTTCAGTTTGTTGGTAGAGCATCATTCGAGAAAATACTTTCATTTCATGCTTTATATTTAGTTCGTACTTGATGCTATGCTTTAATGCAGAATCCATACTATAGTGTCCATGGGATGGTAGTTTTCAGTTCGGGAAAGTATTGTAATTTCATACTTCATTTCATGCTATTGATATAAGAATAAGTCCACTTTGAAGCATCAATGTTGTGATAATTTTCACTAAGTTTCATTTGTCCTCGTTTGAGCATATTTTCAGTTCTAGCTAGAGGATTTTTGTGATATTTTTGGTCCAATATATATATGTGCATATATTGCTTTTGGCAGATATCAACTCATTTCTCTTTTGCAAAATTTATGAGCCAATTATTACTGTTATCATAGTTTGGATTGGTGTAGTTCATATTGGGATCAATCGATAAATTCTTGTTTTATGTTGCAGTGTGTTTGCAGCTGGGAAGGTCGTGATAAAATGTTCCATGAAGTTGAAGGGATCATCAGGAGGCAGATCAATGTCAGAAGCAGTTCATCTGTTATCTTATATCTTAATATATTTGTGTTCAATGTGCTTTAATTTGTTTTATTCTGCTTTTCAGATGTCAGTCCTTCCTAGTGTTCAGCCTTTCCATGCAATAGCCTATCCGCTTGATCCGATGCTTGCTCTGGATATCAGGTATGAACCTAATATTGATACATGGAATGTCTTTTAGGGAGGAAAAGGTTTTATAATTTGCTCTCTATCATTTACTTCTTGCTTCTTCCAGCCGTAAATATGCTGCTCACTGCTCCTTAATTGCATCTCGGTTTACTGTTCCTCCATTTAACCATCCCGCCCGTATTCCAATCAAGCGTGAGGGTGGATATGATAGACTAAGGATCGGGTATGTTCCAACTTGACTGAATCTTGTTATATCTTTCTCCGTGCACTCCGTGCAGTAATTTATTTTTCTATTTTAATAATGACTTTTTTTCTGCCCCAGTTATGTGAGTAGTGACTTTGGCAATCACCCTTTGTCACACCTCATGGGATCTGTCTTTGGTATGCACAACCGGAAGAATGTTGAGGTATTAAACATGGTTTTATTCTATCTATGTCTGAGTTGGCAGTGTACTTCCTCCTGTCCTTCATCTGTACGTGACAATTTATGTCTAGGTCTTTTGCTATGCCTTGAGTCCGAATGATGGTACGGAATGGAGACAGCGTATTCAGTCTGAAGCAGAGCACTTCGTGGATGTATCTGCCATGTCATCAGATATGATAGCCAAAATGATTAATGAGGATAAGATACATATACTTGTCAATCTTAATGGTTATACAAAGGTACCACTTTCCATGACAGTCTCAGAAGGATCTTTAAATTGAATCAAAATTGTGGATGATGTTTTCTTGCTTACAATATTTGAGACTCATTGTTAGATGAAACCATAATTGGACTCATGGTGAAGCTTGGATTGACATTGAACATTGTTATTTTTGACTATGATTCAGGGTGCTCGAAATGAGATATTTGCTATGCAGCCTGCACCAATTCAAGTTTCCTATATGGGGTTCCCTGGAACCACAGGGGCTACGTACATAGATTACTTGGTCACTGATGAGGTGAGACGCTGGTCTAATCTAGACGTCGAGTGAGAGCTTATCATTTTTTATTGACTGACTTATCTGAGATGTTTATTGTCTGTTCCTTTTAATTTCTTCTGGCAGTTTGTTTCGCCATTACGTTATGCACATATCTATTCTGAAAAGCTCATCCATCTTCCTCATTGTTACTTTGTAAATGATTATAAACAGGTTAGTCATGTGACCTTGCAGATTGCTAGAGTTCTACTTTTCATGTATTGGCCTGTTTTTATCGTGTTCAGATGCATTACTAGAATTTTTTTGTTTTGTTTAATTTTTTTTGTGGTCAGAAAAATATGGATGTGTTAGATCCGAAGTGCCAGCATAAACGATCAGATTATGGTCTTCCTGAGGATAAATTTATATTTGCATGCTTTAATCAGTTGTACAAGATGGATCCTGAAATACTCAATACATGGTAATATAGGGAGCACTTCTATTGTTTAGATAAAATTTTATATATATATATATATATATATTTCCTTTCACGTGTTCAATTTTGAAGGAATATTTGCTCTTTTTTTTTTTTTGTGTTAGCTTATACCTTCTTTTTTTTTTTGTCTAGGTGCAATATTCTTAAACGTGTACCCAACAGTGCGCTTTGGCTCCTGAGATTCCCTGCTGCAGGAGAAATGCGATTGAGAGCATGTATGTGAAATTACACAATCCCGAAGTTCAGTATGTTCCATTTGTTTTTATTGGTTCTACTATGTGCACTAAGCACGTTAACTCTTGTCATTTATTTGCTACCATTTTCATACTTAAAAGTAGAATTGCATCATTTTGTAATATGTTAAGAGTTGCAGCAACTTGCATGAACGTTTGTTCTTTTGGGACTCCATAGTGATTTATGATCTGTTCAGATGCTGTCGCTCAAGGGGTGCAGCCAGATCAAATCATTTTCACAGATGTTGCCATGAAGAATGAGCATATTAGACGAAGTGCTTTAGCAGATTTATTCCTTGACACGTAATTTCCTCTTTCTACTTTTTCCCCGATCCTTTATGTTTGTAGGCAATCCCTCAACCCCCCCCCCCCCTCTCTTTTATCTCCTTTACACTTCTCTTCATATTTTGGTCTGGTTGTTCACTCATATAATTTACATTCATACCTCTAAAAATTTTGATGATTGTAATTCTCTGTTAGGCCGTTGTGTAATGCACATACAACCGGAACAGATATCTTATGGGCCGGTTTACCAATGATTACCCTGCCTCTTGAGAAAATGGCCACTAGAGTTGCTGGGTCACTCTGTCTTTCTACTGGACTTGGGGAGGAAATGATTGTTAGCGAGTAAGAGCATTTCTATGTGCTGTAATTCCATCCAGTGGTTAATTTACTTTGACTAGATCATGCAAATATTCCTTTACCTATGTTTATGTTTAAAACTATATTGTTAGTCATATATCTTCTCTGTATTCTTTAGCTTATTTCTTTATTCAAATCATTTGAAATGTGGATGTTTTTGAAGTGCTTCATTTTGCTTAACGAGCTTACTATTTCCAATATCTCTGACCATTTTTATGCATATGTGGAAGATACTTAGTTTGTTATTTACTTGTTTTTCTAAACCATGTAGCATGAAGGAGTATGAAGAGAGGGCAGTATCACTGGCTTTGAATCGCCCGAAGCTTCAAGCTCTTACTAATAAGCTGAAAGCTGTCCGCATGACTTGCCCTCTATTTGACACAGCTCGCTGGGTGAGCTTGAGATGTTATTTTATCTTCTAATAGGGTTTGTTTTTGTATGGTGTTTTGGAGTATGCTCAAGTTATCTTAAATTTTTGCAGGTAAGGAATCTCGAGAGAGGATATTTTAAAATGTGGAATCTGCATTGCTCCGGCCAACGTCCGCAACACTTCAAAGTTACTGAGAATGACCTTGAGTGTCCTTATGACAGATAGATCTAGGAATTAGACGGGAATGTAGATGAAATATTGAAAAAAAAAAAAGGGAAGAGAAATTAGTAATTACCTTGAAATATTGGAGGAGTTCCTGACTGGTTCAGACAACACAACTGCGACGTGCTTATGTCCAAATGAAATGCTTGTTTTTAAATTTTGTCGTATACCCGCCAGAAATGTTCCTGTTTTGTTTAATATCTTGTGTTTGACATACGGTGGTGAGTCCTTCAATGGCGCAGTTTGTGGCAAGATCACCTACTGACCCATTGAACAGAAACACGGTTTGGATAGACGGGATGAAAAATTGGTAAAAACAAGGGTACAAGAAGAAGTTTGGAGCTGGCACCTGACTTTCTTGTTTTAAATGTTAAGTGGGTGGTTTTCATTAGTGGTGCCTAGTAAGAATTTCATGATTCGAGGTATACTCAATAGTGTTTAAGGGAAAATTCCGTGTGTTGATGTATTAGGTAATTGTTTAAGGGAAAAGTCAGTTACACATCTATATATACACCTATATATGTATACCTATATACTTATGTTTTAGCGGTAAATTATATATATATAAAAAATATATATAAAGTGGGGGTATAAAAAATGTGCATATAGCAGTTGTTTTGCCGAAGGTGCTAAAACTGCCCATGGGTCGAATCGACATAAGAAAATTATGGGCCTGTTTGATTTTAACTGGAAATTGTGTATGTTCAATAGGCTAAACTGATAACAGAAAGGGAAAAAAAAATTGTGTTTTCGAGAATGATTAAGGGTACTTCGTTAATTTTAGATTAGATTATTTTATTTTATTTTTGACAGAGAAAATTTATTAGAGATGATTATTTGAAAAAAAATAAAATAATATAATTAATAAGTACTAAATAAATATAAACAAATAAATATGTTTTTTAAAAATAAAAATATGAAAATGTTTCTTAAACTAAACGAGGAGCTAAAATTTGGATGGAAATAAATAATGCATGTATTATATAATTAATTAATTAGTAAGTAAATGGAATTTAATAATTGAGAACTCTTTTAAATGTAGTAATTTGAGCTTTTAGAAAAATATATGTTGATAAAACAAAGTAATTGAACTGATTTATTTTTTAAATAAGATTAGTTTTAATATAATGTAAAATGAAGATATTTATGAAAAATAAATTCTCTTTAGCTCCAATATAATCAATTCCTCGTAAGTAAGGTGAAAGCCAATACGGAAGTATGGCTTAAAGTTGTAATCTTCCAAATTATGTAAGTAATTTATTTACAAAGGTTTTTTTTTTTTTTTTTTTTTCCTTCACGGCAGATGAATCGATAATTTGAGAAATTTTTGTTTATTTTATTTTCTCAAAGTTAATGCTGGTTAGTAGAAAGTAAATTTAAATGAGAAAGGGAATATGTATGGATACTATGCACATCTACTTTTTTTTTTTTTATTTCTCTTAATTTTTTTTTAATAGCTTTAGACGTTTAAAACAAATAAAACAAAACTACGTAAATAAATATACAAATAACATTTTTAAAAAATGGACAGAGATAGTCAAACAAAAAAATGGAAAGAGATAGTGATCAAGTCAGGGTGGTTACTTATTAAAGTTATATGCATATATAGCTGATATATTGTCCATTAATTATAGTTATAATTAAGTGAAAATATTTCCTCAGATTTTGGGTTCAACAGAGATTAAAACGTAAAAAGATCAATAAATATATCAGCTATAACAGGTAATTCTAGATCATATTACCAAAGCTATGTGTCTATTTTTGAGAGTGATAATAGTTATTCAACCACCTCTAGCAATTGTCCCTTTATGCAAGTTGGTACTTGATATCTTGTAGCATCTCATTTGTCAAATTGCTGCTGGAAACTTGAAAAGCAATTTGCTTATTTTTCTCTTTGACAGTTTCATAAAGCTTGCGCTCCTTTTTCTTCAATTCATGCTTATAAAACTCCAAACCTCTCTCGAGATCACAATTTCTCAACGCTTCAATCTCCATAGAAATCTCCTTTTCCTCTTTCTTTTTTCAGTTCTTCCATCGCTCTCTCTTTCTCCATCCTAATAAGCTTCTCCCTCAACCGATTTGGGGTATCCACAAAAGCTAAAGCTATTCTCCATAAAGATAAGGCTGATCCTCTAATATATTCTACTCCATATTAGAACAATTTAACGCCGAGTCTAAAGCCTCCTTGGCCTGGAGCAAAGAGAAACAAAAACTTTTCTCTTCTCTTTCTAGGCTAAAGAGAAAAAATCCAATAACTTAACTTGATTCTCTCACACAATCACATGGCAGTAACTAACAGCCACATCCACACAGTTAAGTTGCTTATCAAGGAATTACGTTTCATAATCCCCATCCGTTTGGGTTTAATCTGGGCTAGGCCTTCATAGACTTGGATTGTCCGTTGGGCTAACAAATAAAATAAATAGCTCAAACTAACTGAAGAGATCATAGCCTTGCACTGCGCCTTCCTCTTCCAGTATTCGTGAGTTGAGCCTCCGTCTCCTTCGGTGTCGCTTCTCTCCGTTTTGATTCTCGAGCAGGTCTCATGAACCCGAATCCATCTGTTCCACATCCCACTCCCAGTACATCCATCGCCTACCTCTCCTCTAACCCTAATTTCATCAATCCCAACTCTAACCTCTCATCCCTCAATAAGCTAGTACAGCTTTCCCACGATACCCTTGGGTCTCTTGCCGGTTTGGTAACGCCTCTAAAATCACAAACTCCAAATGAGAATCTCATACAATGCCCTTTCGATCCCCGCCACATTATGCCTCCTCACTCCCTCTTCCTTCACTACCTCCGTTGCCCTTCCTCTCCTCGCCCTCTTCGTAATCTCAATGACCTCCTCCAATCCCTAACTTACCCTAAAACCCTCAAGTCCTCTGATGGATCGCACCACAATAATCTTTTCCTGCACACACTAGATGATCCTGCTGCTGAACTCTGTTTCTCTTTGGACGATTACGTCCACTCGGGTTTCAACTTTTTCTACCGTGACTGCCCTGGCGTCGTTACTTCGTCCTATGCAGATGCTACCAACAACAGGACATTTACACTTCCTGGTTTTTTATCAGTTGAATGTTCGAACTTCATAGGCGCTAGTGATACTGATACAGACACTACAAATCCTCAGAGAGTGCTTTTGCGAATATTTCCTTCTGAGTATTGGACTATTAGAAATGAAGTCCAAGCTTGGAATGATTATCCAGTTACATACTCGTACGGTGTTATTCGTGCAATTTCAGGTGTCAGAATTGCTAAGGGATGTAATTTATTGACATGGATAATAGCAAATTCACCTCGTTTTGGTGTTATAATTGATATAGCTATGCAACAGCATATATTTTTGCTATTTAGTTTATGTTTGAAGTCCATTCTAAGAGAAGCCTCAAGTCTGATGGACGTGTTAACGAAAGAACAAACTATGGACTCAAATTTGGCTGCTATGAGTACTAGATGTCCCATCATGCTTCAGGCCTTAACATGGTTAGGATCTCAGCTTTCTATTCTGTACGGTGCGACAAACGGAAAGCTTTTTGTTCTCCATTTGCTTAAGCTTTGCATCTTAGATGGTGCATCATGTCTGCTATTATTTCCTTTTGAGCAAAAGTTTACAGAAGCTACTGGTTTAAGAGAGGAGTTTCAGAATTCAGATACAAGCGACAATGATGTGAAATTCGATCTTCCAGTGGAACAAAATGCGGACGCTCGACAGGATAACAATGAGGATGGAACTGTTTGTAGTAGAAAAATTTTTGTATCCCAAGTTGCGGCAGCTATTGCAGCATTGCATGAGCGGTCCATTCTTGAAGATAGAATTAAAGGATTATGGTTTTCTCAGCATCCAACTAGATACCAGCTGTATGTTACCTTACAGTTTAAGTATTGCTCAAATTTCCCTAAATTCTTTTTCGTTCTCCTATTCTTTATTTATTTGGTAAAGCTTTGAAAGCAATTCTTAAGTATACTGGCCTATTTTCTTCATCTGGTCATAATTTGGAAAATTATTTCAATTAAACACCTCCTTCTGCCCTCAAATCTATAAACTAGGTCTAAAGTGTTCTCCAATCATCTTTGCATTGGTACTGAAACTTCTGGTATAGTCTATCATAAATTAGCTGACACTGACTGAGATAAATATACCCTCCTATTTTACCATTTGAGATCGTGCATTTCTTTAACTTAGCTTCCTCTCTCCGTATATGTTTCAATGTCTATTTAACAGATGTGATGGATCCTGCACTCTATGCATATTGTCTTTTATTTTGTTTATCATAATCTTAAGCCAAATTATTGTGGATATCATTAGTTTCTTCTAAATATATAGAGCTTTATTTCTCTAGGCTTGCTGAGCATTGTTATGTGTCTGAGAAAGCTAACGAGGAGAGAAAAAAGAGACCTGATTATAGACCTGTAATTGATCATGATGGGCTTGCTCGGCAACAATCATGTAAACAGGTAATTTTGATTTGGTACAAAACAGCAGCTGAATTTCCTAAGCTGCATTCTTTAAACTGTTATCTGCTTTTCTAGTTTAGTCTTACTGTTTTGGCATTATTTGAGCACTAGAACGACTCACAGATAACCAATGGATGAACTAGGTTTCTAGATTATGATGTCGCATGACCTTGGTATGACATCAAAGACTACTTGAATACAAATATATACTATTCTTGTTAACACGAGCTGAATCCCAATATCATAGGAGAGACTAATTCTTAATATGTATAAATGGCCCGCCTCTCATCCAAGGCATCCCAGCCATGAAATTGAATATGTTGATTGTCTTTCATCCTTGAGTTAACATATTATTAATTTTCTGTTTGTTATAGGACTCATCTAAGGAAAAGACACGAGAGGAGCTACTAGCTGAAGAAAGGGATTACAAACGTAGAAGAATGTCATATCGTGGAAAGAAGATAAAGCGATCGGCTTTACAGGTTGGGAGCGATTATAAAATTTCTTTACTTTTATTAATGCTGTTGTATGTTTAATCTCTCTTTGGAATTGAAGAGCGACTGACACCTTTCAATCATGGTAAAGTCACCGTAGTTGATGCTGTGCTATTATAGCAAAGAATAGCAGAGGGCGCCCCCCCCCCCTCCCTTCCATTTTGCCTATATGTCTAGTAGCTTGTCTTCAGTGTGAACTCTTAGAAGAGAAATTTTGATTTTTTGAGTTTTATATGTTTTTGGTACTCTTTCTGAAGGTGACGAGGGATATAATAGAGGATTATATGGAGGAAATCAAGCAGGCTGGAGGTATTGGGGCTCAAGTGAAGGAATCTCAAGAGAGGGAGACATTTCCATCTAATGCATATTCTGGCCATGGAAAAATCACTATTGAAGCTAAGAATTTAAGAAAAGTAGATCATGACTCACCTGAAGCATCGGCGTGTATTCCAAGTTATTATGAGCAACAATCACACACTAACTATTGTGACAAAAGAAAGGCTGTCAAGGATGACTTTTCTAGAGATTATGCTCAATCCAGACATGAAAAATACAAGAAACATGGCTTTGCTGAAGATCAATGGAGTACAGATGATGAATATGATAGAGAGTATGCTTCTAGAAGCACTGAAAGAAACAGAAGTCATAGCCGGTCTCATGATCATAGTCGCCATCGTATGAAACAAGACTATTCAATTAAGAATTATGATCAGAAGTCCAGATCCAGTGATAGGCGGCGAAGTTACATGCACAAGAATCAGGGTTCTGCTTCTCCCTTAAAAAATGCATTTGAAGATAGATATGATCCTTCAGAATCTACTGACATTTGCGATGATGATATTTCCTCTAGTACCAAGTATAGCAAGCCAGTTAAATTCTACGATGAGAAATTCCATTAATTATGTCTGTGCTAGAACTGTGAAGAGACAACATCCGGATGTGGTAAGTGTTCCCATTTATATTTCCAAGTTAGGGTAGATATATGTAGAACTGAATAAGAAGTTCTGCTTTTGACATGGTTATTCCCTTAACTTTGCAGTAAGAACTAATCAGGCTTCAGGAAATTTATCACTGTATCCTCCTTTGTATCCTTAACTGTGAAATTCGTTCTTGTTTAAGCCAGCTTTTTCTTTGGAGTGACTTTTCTTTTAATATTTTCTTTAATTTTCTCTGAAAAGAGGAAAAGGAATAAAATGCCACTTATCGCGTCCATCTCTAGTTTCTTGAATTGCATCATTGATACGTGTATCGTATAACCTGCTTTAAAATTGATAATGTTGCTAGTTTTGTTAAATTTTAGATCATTTTGACTCTATTCTTTTACCTCCAAAAAAAGTATGTTTTGCCAAGAGAAATGAGAACGAGACAAGTTTCATATGAGTTGATACTCTTCTTCAGAGATTGAATTACTTATGCAACAGTAAATGTTACAATGAAACAGCTTTTTGGCATCTGAACATGTTCTATCATCTGTTGGTGTCTCATTGGGCTGTCATTGTTGCTCATTTGAACTTCAAAGCATTTTCTTCTTACAAATGACTACCTCCCTGCTTTCTCACTCCCATGTCTAATGGTTAGACTTAGCCTTAGAGTACCTGGTGCATGCGAGGTTGGTTAAGCTTTGTTATTATTTTACCACAATTTACTATAACATAATTTATTTGAAATGTTTGTGATAGTTCAACATTATTTGACATCAATGCTCAATTCTAGTTCTTTGCTATAGTTTGCTTTATCTCTGGTTACCTAGAAAAAACAAGGGAGGACTCCAATTCCTACCTGTGTTAACTACGCTTTTTATTCATCTTTGGCTGCTTCAAAACCACAGAATTCTTCAATTGGCTTCGCTCAGTTGATCCATCATTCACTAATAGAGATCGAGTTCGGGACATTGTCAGACAAGTAGACCTCGTATGGGTAATTACTTATATGACAAGGGTAGGAGGGTCGGTGTTGGAGAGAAGATGAACTCACTTTGGGAAAAAGTCCAAAGCATAACTTCCTGTTTTGCTTACACGTGAAAACTGCTAATGCCCTCATTCTTCGGCTGTGATTGACTGCAGATGATCAAAACTATGACTGCCTGAAGCCCAAGTCTCTCCTTGTCATGAGGGGAAGATAGCACCAAACCACGGCTTCACCGCCTTTGTCAAAATCAAAAGATGGTTTGTGTACCCCTTTTCCCTTTGTTACTTTTTTTTTTCCTCCCTTTTGGATCTATGATTAGAATGAGTAGTTAAAAGAATAATGAATGAGTTGATTTTGTTCTCAGCAAAAAAGAAACGAGTTTATGTCAGTATGTGGCAATATGAGTAGAAAATTAGATGTGTTGTGAGGGAGTCAAGTGGCTGCATTTCTCTTAAATAGTTCTCAGAAATAACTGGTTTTATGTACTTAATGCATAAACAAAATCATGTAATCCAGATACAGGCAGAAAAGGCCAAGGTTATGGCCAACGTAGGAATGAATTGGGAGAATGAAAACTGTGGTGGGATGCTTGTAATTATTTCGCCCCATGAGGTGAATTCTTGAAAAGCATTCCGTTGTTGCTTTTTCCAGCATTGGTCTGTAAGTCTATGAACTCTAGATGATATCTGAGGGGTTTTGACCGACGTTCTGAAACAGCCAGAACCACGAGGCAGATTGAAGGCGTCGTGTTATATGCTTACGCCAAAAATGCTAAGAAAAAACTTAGTCATTGAATAATTATTGCTTGTTCGAACAAATTAAATAATAATAGATCTTTTTATTTAGTCACGCTGAATATGTCAAATGGCAAATTAATTACTTTTACATCATTTACAATTTCTTTTGTTTGACTTTTTATTTTTTAAAAAATTAAATATTAATATTAAAAATCTTCAAATACGGTTATCATACTTATGTTATTGATAATAAATTAAAATTTATAAGAAATTATATTATGTCATAAAAATCATTTTGGTTCAGTTTGAACATATTAAAAATCATTCAAATAGCAAACTAAATCATAATAAATAGTTAAAAAAAAATTAATCCTAACCAAATAAAAAATAATTTAATTCGAATTTTACTCAAACTCCATCATATTTAATTTATCCGTACTCCTCCCCGTTAACAAAATTCCTAAGAATCTTCCGCTTTTATTCAAAGATTTTGTCTTTTCGATATCCTTTTAAATAAGAGTGAACGGATTTGTTCGCCAAAATAAAATTAATATGACAACTTCACGCATTTTGCATGTTATATTGTGATAATTGACTCCACGGAAAATCAAACCCAACGAGAAAAATGACTCTTTATTTATTGTTTTATTTTGATTAATTAAAATAAATAAAATAATTTATTAAATAATATTATTTTATAACATTTAAACCATGTTTCGAACAAAATTCCAAGGCATTTGCCTCGTTTTCCGCAGTCTTGGACTTTGGCGGCACATAAGTAGATCACCAAATAAAAAAGAATGGTGGAGGTTATTCAGCATTATAGTAAACTCCTTTATTTTCCTCCCTTCTTGCACTATCTTTTTAATCTTTCTATATTTTTTACAAAGAAAAGTATATGGCACAAATTTACTCTTTCACCACCCAACTAACCTTTTTTTGCCACTCTATATAATCCTTTTCCAAATCTGAATAAGATAATACTCAATCATTCTAAAAAAAACTTTGAATGCTATTTTCATATTGCATGATATTTATGATTTTTATGAGATTAAATTATTTAATTTAACTCATAAAATATATCACGAATATAGAAATAAATATTTATCGATACTCACTTAATGTTTAATGTTTATGGTAAGTTTATTAGTATAATCTATAATACTGATATAATTATCACATATTTGCTTGCAATTAAACCCATACTTAGCTATGATACTTGCTCTATCTCTTACATTACTTTTTCAACTTTTTCTTTTATTTATTTTTTATTTATCCACAAATTTCAATCTCTGTTTTCATAATCAGATTTTAGTAATTTTACAATATTATCACCCTATTCAAAATCCTTTATCTCGTTGACATATTTTTTCTCTTATTTTATTTTTTATTTGCTCACAAAATTTCTTTTCATTTTTTAAATCCAATTATTTTAAAATATGAAAATATAATTATTATTTTGAATTTAGTGTTTATTTTTATATAAATTTATTTAATTTTTAGTATTTTTTATTTTGTAAAATATGCATGAATGCTTAAAATAATACCTTACGATAGATAAAATCACTTGTATTTAAAAAATGAAAATAAAATATACCTTATAAAAACATATTTGATTTTTAGTACCAGTATTTTTATGATTTTATTTATAATTCTACACAAACTTAAATAAAAAAAATTTACTTTTATACTCATAAAAAGTAATTATTATTATTATTTTTATAACAACAGTAGCGTGAAAAAAACATCCTAGTGAGCTTGAAACTAGGTGGCTTTATAATACCTCTCAGTTGTCATCGGAGAGAGAGAGAGTAAAAGTGATAGTGGGATTGATAGAGTAATTTTGTGGTATGTGCTTTTTCCTGAGAAAATATAAAATAGAAAAATAAAGCAATGAAGTCTCCAATCACCTTATATTTATCTACCATTTCCTCTTGATCTTGTTTAATTATCTTCTTCATCTTATCCGAATTTTGTTTGCCGATGGCGGCAAACGAGGCAAATGCCTTGGAGTTGAAGGACAAATTGCGGGTACTGGTAAATAATATTGTAGACGAAGACAATGTTTCGGTAGAGGCCGCCGACGAAGCTATTAGGACACTATCTGCTTTAAAGGATTTGAAATTAAAGAGGTCGCTCTCTCAGAAATTGGATGAATTAGCCGTACCTCCGGAATTCCGCTGCCCTATTTCAAGAGAGCTAATGAGGGATCCTGTTATCTTGGCTACTGGACAGGTAACTCAGGTTACACTTTTGAATTTATTCTAGTATTTTTCTAATTCTCTCGGTATTATCCAAAATTGTAATTTTAATCTGGGATTGTAGCTTACGACATTCCTTAGATTTGTTTGTGCTTGCAATTCATTATAAGAATTCTGGTCTTGAAATCTTAGACCGGACTGTTGCTTCTTGACTGAGGGTTTCAACTGGAATATAATTTAATTGCCTCTGGAAAATCCTATAATGTAATTGACGTTGACATCCTGAGTGTATACTTACCGCGCAGAGGAACATGCTAGTTTACTTTTCTTCTTGCCACTCTAACAATTCATATTCTTCTGGCATTTCTAAAGGTGAAGGAATTGTTCAAATTGCAGTTCTTCAAATTTTGATTGTGTTTATTGTCAGTTTATATATATATATATATATATATTTGTCTGTCTATTCACATGGCTAAAATACCATAGTCTCCTTGTTGCTTCTGGTTTTCACGTAGTTATTTAACTCTGGCTTGTTTGGAGATTAAGTTTCTTGCTCTCTTTGCGTAAGTGGTTTGTTTTAGGCGAATTGTTATGTTATTGCTAGAAAGTTGATGTTACACCTTATGGTTATTTTCCTGAATCATGTCTAATTGCAGACTTATGATCGACCCTTTATCCAAAGGTGGTTGAACGAAGGGCACAGAACATGCCCTCAAACTCAGCAAGTACTCTCTCACTCCATGCTTACTCCTAATTACTTAGTCCGGGACATGATTTCACAGTGGTGTAAGGAGCATGGCATTGAGCTGCCAAAACCTGCTCGGGATGTTGATGAAGAAGTGATAACTGATGCAGACAGAGATCGTTTGAATTCTTTGCTTTCTAAGTTGTCATTGTCCATTACCCATCAGAAAGAGGCTGCAAAAGAGCTTCGGCAGCTAACAAAACGAATGCCTTCATTTCGAACCCTTTTTGGGGAGTCCAGTGATGTGATTCCACAGTTGCTGAGTCCATTATCGCCTGGCATGGCATATATACATCCTGATCTCCATGAAGACCTAATCACAACTGTTCTAAATCTGTCAATTCATGATGACAACAAGAAAAGATTAGCCGAAAATCCAATGGTCATTCCTCAGCTCATTGATTCCTTAAAATCTGGAACCATTCAAACAAGAAGTAATGCTGCTGCAGCAATTTTCACCTTATCTGCTATTGATACCAACAAGCACCTCATTGGAAAATCTGAAGCTATTAAATATTTGATTGAACTTTTACAAGAGGGACATCCATTGGCCATGAAAGATGCAGCCTCAGCGTTATTCAGCTTATGTCTTGTGCATGAAAACAAAGGGAGGACAGTCCGCGAAGGGGCTGTCCAGGTTATCCTGAACAAGATCATGGACCACGTTCTTGTTGATGAATTGTTGGCTATGCTGGCTCTTCTCTCTAGCCATCCAAAGGCTATTGAAGAAATGTGTAATCTGGGTGCTGTCCCCTTCTTTCTCGGCGTGATAAGGGAGAGCACGTCTGAAAGAAGCAAGGAAAACTGTGTTGCAATACTACATACAATCTGTTTCAGCGATAGAACAAAATGGAAGGAAATTAGACAAGATGAAAAAGCCAACGGCACACTTTCTAAGCTTGCTCAGAGTGGAACTTCAAGGGCCAAGAGGAAGGCTAATGGTATTCTTGACAGACTCAATAAATCTCCCTCCTTAACACACACTGCTTAGTGAAATAAATCTTGAACATTCCAATCTACCTCTTGTAAGTAAATTTCTCACTTCTGTAAAAAGAGGAAAATAAAGTTGGTATATTGCTTCACAAGTAATCGGCCCTTTTCTCCTTTTCGAAAATCCCTCTTCTTCTTTTTTTAATTTGACATGTCTAGTTTATTTACTTCTACTTTATGTCAGCTTGGCTACCAATTTCTAGTGCCGACATTGGCCCTGTTTGCATTTTGTTGGTATCTTGGAGTAGAGATGCGTTGCCGAATCGAAGCGTGATGGAAGAGTGTGTAGGGTCTTCCTTCCTTTGTTCTCCTTGCCAGCAATCAGCCAACCTTTAAAGAGTGTCGGCACCATAATCCTCTTTTTAACAAATTTTCTTCCTTTAACCCACCACCAGAGATTGCCCCCAAAGATATTGTTTGTTAATGACATAATTTTAAGAGAATAAAATTTGTTGTGTCTTAAACTTTATTCTACTCTACCTTTATTTGTCAAAAAAAATATTTTAATCTCTTCTAATTAATAAAAGTTGGATAAGTTAAGAAAAAAAAAATCATAATCTCACTGATCTGCTCGCGTGTTTTTGCATCATAGGTCTTTTACACGCGCAAAAGCAGAACATCTTCTCGTTCCTGACCACCCCTTGTATAATCACTATTTGCAAGTTCAAACTATGCACAGTCATAAAGGTTATTTCATCTGAGTTTAGGTAAAGAATTGTGTGGATAGTGAAAATGCATAAAACTCTTATTTAGTCATTATTGCTTCCCTCCCTAACCAACCCAAACCCAATGCCATGGACTTCTATTTTCATGGCCGAACAAGAAAGCTCCACTGGGCTAGAGCCTAACTAGTACTCCGAGTTCAAAGGAAAGATGTGAATGTGGATATGATTATCAGTTGAAAGGGATGTGTTTGAATGCATAGCATGGTACAGGACATGTTTTTCCTCTCACCTATTTAAAAGCGCCAACGATTGACTACAATCCAAACAAAAAAACAGGACAAAATTTGGGACCATAAATTAAACTTACGTGAAATTTATCTGTATCACTAAAATGTTGTGCTTGCGTCTCTATTGTTAGTGTCCAAACGCCCTCCTCCCTCCCTACCTTTATGGCCTTTTGTCTTTCAGTTCAGTTATGCGGTTCTTGCAAAGTAGGGGCGGATCCTCTTTTCAGTTTAACGAGCTAAGAGCAGAGTGTGGTCCAATCAACGTCCAATAAAGGACATTTCTTTTTATTGAACCATAAATGCAAGAGGAGGCTGTCCACCGTCATATGGTTATTCAACTTTTTTTTTAGCCACGACGGTTGGTTTCGGTTTGGACCTTAATTCCATAGTTTATATGATCATAACATATATATTAAACTCTTGCTCAGTAAATTAGATTTACAAAGTTTGGCTACAATATTAAGACCAGCAGCTATATGTTAACGAGCCCATATTTTTCTTATTATGTAATTATTACTTGACATTGTCACGAGAAGTACCATCGAATTAGGAAAAAAACTGTGTGCAAATTAAGAAAATAATGGCACAAATTATGCGACCAAGTTGACCAGCGGTCTTGTCTTGTTTTGCAGGGCTGAATATTTTATTAGTTATAATTCCTAGAAGCACATGACAGAGAGAGACAGATCGATCGAGGATTTCCTTAATAATAGATTACTATATTTTTGAAGGTTGATGTAAATGTATTACCTCATTCATCAGTTTTTACACCCCCACTCTGGATTCCGCAATCTACCCAACAGAAAAGAACAAAATACTCTATGTATGTATTCCTCACTGTTATTGTGTTATACATAAATAATGTAAAGAATTAGGACCTGAACACACGTTTAACTTTAAATCTTATCTATGCAATTAATCAAAATCTATTAATTAAGTATTCTAGCGCTGAACCAATCTTTTCTTAATCAATAAATAAATATTAACCTATAATATAATGTAGAAGACCAAATGATTAATGCCACAGGATTTGGTACTGTCCCTACGAAAACAGAAATTTTGACCACCAAAACCAAACCGTCACTTGCATGTGCTCCATATTTCATAATACTAACAAGTACTAGATGAATAAATGGGCATTAATTGCAAGCAGTAAGTACTACTACTCAATAAAATTAACTATTTCTTTTTGTTTTATATAGATTGACATACATTCATCCTTGCTCATTCCTCAGCAGTACATGAAAATGTGAGTGAGCTTTGGGTGCAACAAAATAAACAAACATTTGCACGTTGATCCCTCTTGTCTTTCTCAGGAGACACATGTAGCTGGAACCAGACACTTTGAAATGAATCCCAGCAATTTCTTCTACAAATGAAAACAAACATGTATTATTCAAAACAAAACCATTAAGTGGGAATGAAAGAGAAGACAAGACAACACGCGTACCCGCTTGGTTGTGCGGAGGAGTTCAGGAGGGATCTTGTAAAGATCTTCGTCCACGGGCTTGGGAACCATTCGAGGTCGATTAGGCGGAGGAGATCGCGGAACGGTGTCGTTCTTAATCTTAGTAGTAATGGGCTTCCTTGGCGGTTCCGTCACGTCGCAAACTTTCCGGTTCCCTTGCTTTCTCGTGGTATTACTATTTTCCTTTTCCTTAACTTGCGGAAACCGCTTTTCCATATTCCTCCTCGTCTGCGCAAACAATGTCAAACTCAATCCATCCATTACCCTTTGAATAATAATAATAGCGGCTACCACAAATTGCAGATTAATAAATAAAAACGACATCGTCTCTTTGATTTGATGCTTCTTAGAAAATTTGATATTTTAATTACATCTTTCTCCTTCTAAACCACAAATGACGAATCCTTAAGCTTTCGAGTTAGAAGCATTCCGAACAAAAGGTTAAACGAGTAGAATGATGCAGCACATAACACTGGATAGTGACTACTCACTGAACCTCCAAATCTGCTCCCTTTGTTTGGCCACAATAAAAAAAAATTAACCCATTTACAGATACTAATTTCGTCCCTCATCTTTTCATTTGTTTCTCTTATCTTATGAATCAAAACTCCAAAATGATCCATAACAGAGCTAAATGGATTAAGAATTTCCTTCTCGCAAGAAGATGGAAGTGGACGATGAAAGAACAAGGTAAGGTAAATAAATAAATAAATAAAAATAAACCTTTCTGACAGCGTAAGAAACAGGAACAGGAACAGGTTTCTTAAAATCAAGAGCGTAAAGGTCGCGATCGCCACCCACGTAAGGATCACATTCGCCGGAGGAGGAACTGTAACGAACCAGACCTGCCTGTCTCGCACACTCGAAATACTGAGTGATTGGCAACTCGTTCGCGTAATCCCAATTCCCAAACGGTGGTATTTGTATCTGACCGCTTCTCTTGCATTCCTATGAATTATCGAACATCGATAATCACCAATCCAAAAAAAAAAGAAAATCTTTTTGCTTTCTAAAATTAAAAAACAAAAAAGGAGAAGGAATTGGAAAGAAACTTACATCCATTTTGGTGCGTAAAGTAAAGGCAAAGGCCAAGATCCAGACGGCGGGAGCGAGTAAAATGAAGAGACAAGAAAAAGGCGAATTCACGAAAAGGTGGTTATTTCTCCTACGGGTATAGGTGGGGTTCGAAAAGGCTAGCCAAACCAAACAAAGATCTGGTCTTTGGGGATTCCCAAAAAACCTGAGGGGTCTTTAAGTTGTTTGGTCAGAATTTTTAGAGGAGGAAAGAATCTGAAAAGCGAGTAGTGGTTTAAAAAGCTTCTACTGATAGCAGTATAAAGGGAGGGCAGTGCAAAGGAAAGAGAACAAAGAGTAGTACTGAATAAGCAGGAGAGGAGACAGGGGGCTCTTGCCGATGGCGGTGTAATAACTAGTAAGCAGAAAGGTCAGGTGAGGTAGTAACAGATAAAGATAATAATAAAATTTATTATGAATAGAGTGGTTGCCTGTGCTCTAGTGTGTGGTAGTTGTTGGTGATGGACTACTGGAGGATACTAATTGAATGAAAAATGAGGAAAGAATGGGAGCTTTCAACTTTTAGATTTTTGGGCAAGGGAATTTAGTAAAAGCGGTGGTGTTTTACTGTACAGGAACAGGAGTATGACCAATCTGAAAAATGGCTGGCTGCTGCCAAACTGCCACTCAAAACGATCCCTGTGTTTTGAGTTTTAATGAGCCAGCCAAGGCAAAAAAGTCCTTCTACTCACATCTCATCTCATCTCGTAAGGGTGAAATAGTAAAACCGTTTTCTACCCAACGCAGGGGAACAGCTAAATTTTTTCGAAAGAATTTCCAAATGCTACTATTAATTATGTGAAGTCAGTGTTGAGGCGAGGAATACTTGCACTATAGAATTGAGTGTTGACTCCTTCCTCCTCGCCTTGGCTGCTGGTTCTTGGGCTTGACTACCACTCTCTCTGTTTCTTCAAGTCGCCAATCACATTCACATGAATTGGAAAAAATAATAATAACATTAAAAGAATTAAATAAAGGTTGAGTTCGACAGTTGGGCGTTCAGACTGTATCTTGCAGCGTGGGAGGGCGGAAGACAAGGTTAATTGATTTGTTGATTGATTTTGATTTTGACTTGGAAGACCAAACCGATGAGATGAGAGCGAGGCTCGCTTTTCACGACAACATAGGTAGTAGGGGTAGGGACCACTCCATACCAAAACACGGCCTAACTTTGACAAAGTGACGTCTCCAAGTCAACACTAGACGTGACAAAATCAATCTCTCTTCCTTCCATCTTGGTAATGGTAAATGTAAATCCCTCTGTTCCTAATAATAATAATAATAATAATAAAAAACAGAGATTCCCCCACCAACCTTTCAGACCATTATGCAGTGGATGCCCATCAATATTTTATTAGTTCATAGAAAGCTGAACTTGGGCTTTTCAATGTCTTTATAAACCTCCAGGCCCAATTACCAGTAGTTTAGTCTGCATATGTATTATATGATCATTTTATAGTTATAAATCAAAACCATGCCATGCCGGTCATATGTGTTCCATTTCAATCATGTAAAATCACAAACAAACATGCTTTCATCAGGATACCATTTCTCCATTAGCTTTTCATACAATTGAAAGAGGGGCCATTGCCATTAGCTTTCAAGTCTGGAACGCAGGCCATTACCATACACAAGTGACAAATGAAATGCAGTTAAATTACTTTCTCAACTAAAAACCAATGAATTTCACAGAAAACAACTGAATGTATGCGGCTTAATAAATAAAGTCAGAGTGAAATTAAAAATGAAATAAAACCTCCCTTTCAAATTTATCTTAGTTTCCTCAATGGCAAAGTACGGCCAAAGAGCTTTTCTACTTCGCTCGCTTCCATTTTAAGCTCGCTCAGTATGTCCATCTCTTCTTTTGACAGACCTCGTAAGAAATTTTCCTCATCTTGTTGGAGCACTTTAAAACCTTCAGCCAGCCTCTGAAATAAGGTCATCTCTGTTTTCCCCACCTTCTCTACCTCTTCTTCTAACTCTTCAACTTCCCTCACAATGCTCTGCTCTCCCTCTTCAACTTTTTTCTCCAGCCTCTCTACCAGGGAAGGCTCCGGTCCACAAGTATTATCTGTTTTGATGAACTTACTAAAGTCTCTTCCTACACTCTTAGCTGCCTTTTCAAGTTCAGGAACTATAGTTTCAGGCAAAACAGAACTTCTTGTGTACACAACAGCACCACCATAGCCATCCCAAGCATCGTTTCTACCTCGGTAGTAGACAAATATGTAGTCATCGTTTTTGTTCTCAATCTTGGATGACAGAATGTACCTGCATATGAATGCTGGTAAGTTTTCGAGGTGGATGAGGGCCAAAGGCCCAAAGCAAGAAATACTAAAGAAACAGCTAAAGGAAGCAGTTGAAAGTCATAGCTCCAGGGATCGCAGCAAGTCCTAAATCTTTACATTGAAGAAAACAAGAAAATGAGTCAACGAGAAGCTGGGAAACTGTTTTGAGGTCTGCATCTGTAATAGATGCCCATGACAGCAGGATGTTAATGGACTTCTTTCTCTTTTTGCTAATAGGGTAGAAGTGTACATCATTTGGGTACGCAAGGCAATAAATACTACAAGATCAGGATGGTGGAGATTGAAACGAAACTTCTGACTCTTGATCAAGAAATTACCAGTCATCCTGATAGTGAAGGTACTCATTATCATGATTGTAGAGTATTCCAGACTGAGAAGGATCTTGCACAAATTTCTGTATGGTTGATCTGGTAATAAATCCCCCATCTGGAGTTCCTACTCTCCATGACAAGTTAGCCACAAGTTTGTTGGATTCAGTGTGGAATTCATGCAATTGGCAGTCAAAAATATCAAATGTAGGATTTAAGCCACTACTGATGAACCATTTCCCATTAAAATCAGCAATGTTAAAGCTCTTAACAAGGACTTCAGGATTTGGAATAGGAAATTCTCCCACGTCAGATTTCATTGGTACACATTTCTTCCGTGATACTGCACACTCGTTGAACTCATCAACCACACTGTTTTCAAAGATGTCCCCACATCTAATCTGGGAAATTAAGAAGACAGAAGTTTTCATGACCAGAGTTTATCTCATATTAAAATGTTATAGACAAGAAAGCCACTAACTTGGCATTCAGTTTCATCAGGCCGATTGTTGCAAGTTTGAAGACAAGCAACATTGGCAGCACATGATGGATTTGAGATACACCTGGCCAGTTCAATCCTGCACAGATAAAAGATGTTCTAAATTAAGCAATGACGAAGGCCTATTCAAAATCTTTCAAGAGTATATGGTTAAACATTGCGCTCCCTAGCTACCATGCATACACAAAGGTTGTACTTCATGTACGAATAGAAAAATAACCTGTGTACAACTATATTTTAACATCCATTTGCCTTCCTTCTAATAAAATATGAAAATAAGGAAAGCGAGAGATTGAAGTCCAACAGTGTAATAGAGCCACTGATCGTGGGTAGTAAAGATGGTATACCTGCATTCCTTCAATAAGCAAGCACAAGTTTTGAGAGCATCAACAGCGTCGGCGGATGGAGCGATCATTAAAATGCATAACAATATACCAGCTACTTCTATGAGGCGTAAATGACTACTCCAGTCTTTGAGAAAAACGAGCATTCTATCAACCAGGGATTGAAATATCTGTTTCCCCCAAAAGAAGAGGCAAACACGACAAATGCAAAGAAATTTTCAAGTAACCAAAATCGTATTTTAGTACAAAAGGTAATACGCTCCAGGAACTACCTGTGGTATATTTGTAAGAGGAGTTCGTGCTAAAGTGGGAATATCCGGTTTATGTTGTGGAGGCAACGTTGAATATCTTGACCCTGAACTGAAATCATGCTTGTATGCTCTCAACAGTTTCAAATATTTGGGCTTTCCACTGTTAGATGATAATTTTACCAATAGCACATTACGATAATGAAACCTTCTTGTTTTGAGGAACCTTATATCTGCTGTGACATTTGATCTAATACATATACTGGCAGAGCATTTTTGATGGGATGAAAACATTGATTGTGCAGACAACGACATAACGTAGACCTCAAAAGTAACCTGAGCAGAAATTAGCAAGCAGTTGTCAACGTTTCTTTATTTTAACAAGAACTCAATGAAAAAGGGTATCCTCAAAACAAAACATAATTAAATTGGTTTTCAATCAACAAAGAAATTGCACACCTAACCAACCATTCCTTCCGATTAAAGAAGAATCTGGCTGGTTACCCACCATTCTCCATGTGTTTTTTTCAAAACAGTGATATCATATTCGATGCTAAATGGTTCATCATTTTTCCAGAAATCAAATTAAATATAAAGAAAATTAATTAAAAATGTGACTTTCACTACACATGAATTTCCAGAAGCCAAAAGGGAAACGATAAAGTTAAATTGAACAGAAACATACCTCGTGGCATACCTAATACAGTGCAAGAATGGAGGCGCGCAAGAAATGATGTTCTCATTGATGCGTGCAACTGCCGGGGGGAAATAGAGAAACGCGCCGTCGCATGGTCTAGCGGATAAGACCATCGTGTGGACTGAAAATCAGAGCTGTAACGGTCACCAAATGGTACACGTGGCCGGTCAACCACTGCTCTGGTGGGCCTAATTCTATCCCTTAAATTGGGCCTCTGGGGGAATCACCTAGACCCATGTAATGTTAGGCCTTTTGCTTTTACACTCCACCGCCACAAGGTTGGGGGCGTAGACATAAAAGAGGGGGTGAAAAAAGAAATCTCCGCGATGTTTTCAGCCTAATTGTTATTTATGAGATAATGGGTTCTCTGAATTAATTAATAATATGTTGTGTTGGCATACCTAAAGAATTAACTAATGGTGATAGAATTAATTCTAGTATAATCTTGGAATCTGGGTAATCTTCTATGTCTTTATTTAATTGTGTTCTGACAATGGTATCTATCATATATGCCCCTTATCTCTTAGTTCTTTCTTTGGTTGCTTTTCCTAGGTAGCCTAGACTAACATGGATTTAGGAATTCCAGAAAGCAAGTGCCAAAAGGGTGCTTTTGAATGGCATTGGATTTTCCTCTGCTCTGCATGGATGCCTCGTAAATGCAGGCCAAACACGACACCCGTAATCATTTGATTGGATGCAATTCCAATGATTCAGTGCAATGCCAATGCGTAGCGTACGTAGTTTCTGAAATGACCATATAAGCGTACGCTGTTGCTAGAAATGGCCCCAACAATTTTCGACACCCTAAAGCCAAGGCTAATCGATTGACCGCCTTCTTTGGAAACCTCATGTGTGTCTTTCACGCTAGCTCCCCATTTTAGTGTATGCTCGAACAGTTCCATCAATGCCAATAAATGACGCTAGACCACCACGCAACCAATCTAGCTAGTGCCCTCCGCAAAATAATATAATATTGCACTCCTTAATTAAGCTTTAACAAATTAATTTCTACCTTTTAGTTTCATTTTACACACTGAAACAAATATAATTTTTTTCTGTTTTTCAATTAGGTTGCACCATTATGACAAAATAGTAAACTTGCCAAATTTCGTTTTATCTCTTCATTTTTGCTTACCTACTAACTTGGTAACTTTGCAACAAAATAACTTGTTTTCAATTAACCACGTACAATTATATATGTAGGCCACTAATTAATAAAGGTCACTGTGATAACGTTCATAGGATAGGACATGTTCTTTCTTGCATGAAACTGAGGTATAAAATGTAAAAAGATAAACATCTAACTTTGAAATGCTAAGCTCTTTACTCACCAATCTGTAAAGATTGTGGCTTTGAGCAAAAAGTCATTTTTTTACGTTCTGATTAGTCATATATATAGATGCTTTCAGTAGTTATGATTGTATAAACTTTATTCAATTAACATTATAAATTTGTGGCTGTAATTTATTCTTGCTGTGAAAAGTGAGAAATTGTATAAGTTGAACGAGAGAAATAACTAGGCACATAAATGTAGGAGAATGCATGTCTGGAATAGATTACTTTTGTTACTAACTTTAACAAAATTCTGCATGGACGAATATATATTGTGATCAATACTAGCTAGCTACAAGATCGAGCGATTAGGAACCAAATTAAATAAGCATTAATTAATTTTGACACGATGGTTGCCTAACTCTCGTGTGTATAAAAGGGAGCTTGGGGGGGGGGGGGGGGGTTGAAACCTACTCATATCATAAGCTAGCCCAGCAGACATCATCCATCGCTAAAATGGTGTCATTGCCTGGTCATGAATTGATTTTCATCTTTGGTCTACTAGGTATCAACTTCAACTTCAACTTGAACTAGCACTCTCTTTAATTGTTCAAATTAAAAATAGCATTCCTGATCTCATCTTCCTTTCCCTTGTGAGACGAGTGCAATATAATTAATTAAGCTTCGATTTGCACTTACTCTTTTGTTTTTCATTTCATTTCATATGTGCTTTTGGGCCCTTCACTGATGCTACTTCGTTTCTTGTTGCCTGAAGGTAACATTGTGTCTTTCCTGGTGTTCTTGGCGCCCTTGTAAGCCCAATATATCCGAATCACAATAATAATACATTAATTATGATTTTATGTATATATGAATATGAATTCACGCATATTTGTCTGTGTGTGTGGATATATTATACCAGGCCAACTTTCTACAAAATTTACAAGAACAAATCGTCAGAAGGGTTTCAGGCAATCCCCTATGTTGTGGCACTTCTTAGTGCGTTGTTGTTGTTATATTATGGTTTCCTCAAGACCAATGCCATGTTGATTATCACCATCAACAGCATCGGATGTTTTATAGAAGTTACTTACCTTTCATTCTACCTCATATATGCTCCCAGGAAGAATAAGGTGCATGCATGCAACCTGCAGATCAACAATAATTTTCCTTCTCTTGCCCTAACATGTATCACAGAGGGAAGAAAACGTAGCAGGATTTGACAAAATTAAAACCCTTTTTTTGTTTTTTTTTACTTACTTGCAGATTTCCACTTTGTTGCTGATACTGGTTTCGGACATAGGAGGCTTTGGGTTGACGATGATAATCGCCACCTTCATCGTGAAGGGGTCCAAGCGAGTTCATGCCGTTGGATGGATTTGCGCCATTTTTAACATTGCCGTGTTTGCTGCTCCTTTAAGCATCATGGTACTTAATTATATAATAAAATAGATATATCCTTTTCTTTTACAATTTCAGAAGTTGACCATCCCATGGCCATCTCATCCTGCTTTGATACACTGAATAAACTGAGCTGTAAAATTATTATGCAGAGGAGGGTGATAAAAACCAAAAGTGCAGAGTACATGCCGTTTACTCTGTCACTGTTTCTCACCCTCTGCGCCACCGCGTGGTTTTTCTATGGACTCTTTGACAAGGATTACTACATTATGGTGAGTACCATTAATTAAGTGTCTTTATCCTACTATCATCCAATTTAAGTTTCTCTTGGTAAAATAATTTTTAAGCAAATTGATCGATGATGGGTCTGTTATTACCCGCAGCTGCCAAATGTGCTTGGCTTTCTGCTTGGCATCGCTCAGATGATCTTATACATGATATATAAGGATGGCAAGAAAAACGGAGAACCCAAATCCACACAAGAGAATTATCAGATGGCAGTAGTTGATGAGAAGCATAACTGTAACGATCAAAGCCAAGCAAGTGAAAAAGATTTTCATTCCAACGACACTCTAAGTGTGATGCGAGGACCTATATCCTCTAATTAATTATTTATTTATTTATTTTAGTATTAATAGTGAGTCAGTCAGTCAGTATGGTCATGGTCATGGTCAGATATACCGTTTATCGACTATGAAATAAATTATATATTGCTAGGGTTTTTACTTGAACTAATTAATTCTATGCTATCATTTTTATTTATGTACATGTATATGGTTCTCTTTCGTAAGGGAATGATTATCATGAAAGACTATCTGCTCGGATGTAATCAATGAAATCGACATAAAAGAAGAGTAAAATAGAAATAAACACGTCTGAGACCTCAACTTAAAGTATACAATACTACGATTAGTTCAAAAACTAAACGTCGGGAAAAACGACATGAGAGGTTGATCATCCCAAAAGATACCAAGGAAGACAACAACAAAACGCCTAGTCGCAGACTAGAACAAATGTACGAAACGTATTCGGCGAGATGTCGTTTACTTGCTAAGTGTGTAGAAAGACGAATGTTCGCCGCCACTCCTCTGGTTTCATATACGAACACTCCATAGCCATGCTCACAATAGAAAGGAATGCATTGGGTCCTAAGTGTCTTTGGGAAACTGGTTGTTTCAAGCAACCAGGCTCTAATAGCAAGAGATGGCATATAATTACAATTTCTCCTCCTCCTCCAAGAACACAAGATCCCATTTAATTCAAAAACATTATGAAGATTAGCATTGCCATTGGCATATTGTAATATAAAATAATTAAGGGTGATTCCTCCAATGAGAAATTCACGGTCATCTTCATTCTGGTCTGGTCAGTAGCCAAAGGTGGGAAAAGCTTTCCCAGTAAGCAAAACCAGTAGATTTAAGATGTTTGACAATCTCATTCATATATGGTTCCTTCTCACTCAACCTTACTTTACTTGCTCAATGGCCAATGCCAATGCCAATGCCACTGCGGCTTTGACTTGGTAATTACAAATTAAGCATGCATCTGAGATATCATGTCCAAGTTAAGTTATGTGTATGCCTATTCAATTCATGATTCAGGGATCACTCTTCACATGAACCATCTTCATCCTCTGATTCGCCGCTGCTGTAATTGCCCGATCCATGCGATGCTTTGCTCTCGCTGTGCTCAAACGTAACGAATCCATCCTCCGATTCCATGCTACTCTTGTGGCTTAAAGCTTTGCCAGAATATTTTCTGCTGCTCTTGCGGCTTTTATCGTCCTCTGATCCTGAGCTAGAATTACGGCTTAAAGCTTTGGAAGAAGATTTTCTGCTACCCTTAATCCTCCCTGATTTTCTACGGCTTGAAGAAACACTTCCATCTTCAGAAGAAGAAGGGCTGCTCCTCTGGCTGGATCCATTTCTTGATCTCTTGCTGCTTTTGCGGTTTGATTTGGAGTGCATTTTCTTAGCAGGAGCATTCTCTTCGGTAGTAACACTCTCTTGAGAAGACGAGGCGGGAGGTGGGAGAGAGGAAGGAATCACCTCTGGAGGAACCACGGAAAGGAAACTTAAAGCTGTTACAATGTCGCTAATTAAAGGACGGGCTGCCGCTTCCTCTTGCAGACACATGGCTGCTATAGCAACTGCTTGATTCAAATCCTTTTCTGGGAAATTTTTATTAAGAAGTGGATCTGCCATATCCGGGAACTTCTTTGGGTCTCTGAATATGGGTTGTGCCTGTCATAAATCAACATAGGAATTCAATTCACAGAGAGAAAACAAAACAAGGGACACTTGGAAGAACACAAAAACTAGGAATTTTACCCATGAAACTAAGTTTTGCTCGTCATTTGGTTTTGTAGTATCAATAGCTCGTCGCCCAGTTATGAGTTCCAACAAGACAACTCCAAAACTGTAAACATCTGATTTTAAAGTGATGTGTCCTGATCTTACATACTCTGGAGCACTATAACCATAAGTACCCATAACTCTCTGAGTAGCAGGATTCATCTTATCTCCCCCAGCTAGCTTGGCAAGTCCGAAATCATTTAGTTTTGGGTTAAGATCTTCGTCCAGCAAGATGTTGGATGATTTCATGTCCCTGTATATAACAGGAGGATTGGCCTCCTCGTGCAAGTATTGTAGTCCTCTCGCACCACCAGATGCTATTTTCATTCTCGTGAACCAATCTAAAGGTGCCTTATCTCCATTTCCTGGACGCATGCGCCAAAATTCAACCAATTCCGATACAATACAAAATCACAATTGGAAGGGGGGAAAAAAAAAGAAAAGGCAAAGGCAATTGAATATTATAAATATACCAAAAAGACGGTCTTCTAGAGAACCCCCAGAAATGAATTCATACACCAAAAGACGTTGATCGCCATCAGCACAATAACCAGCGAGATTGACAAGATTTTCATGGTTGAGGAGACTTAGTTTTAAAATCTCTGCCAGGAATTCCTTATTGCCTTGCAAACCATTTCGATCAAGTTGCTTAACGGCTACCACCTGCCCTGTTTTAGCAATTGTGCCCTTGTACACTCTGCCAAAGCCACCTTCACCCAAGAGGCATTCCTGGCGGAAATTCTTAGTTGCACTTGCTAGCTCACGGAAAGTGAAAGTTTGTGCTTGAATATTTGGTGCTGCAGGCTGCTCATCTTGGACTTTGGGCTCATCAGCCTTTGGTTTTACTTCTACATGTATGCATGTCAACAATCACATTGTCATAAAGATTCAAATGCAACGTATTTTAGAACTCGAAATCTCGACATCACAATACATTATTCTCCAACGCATTATCTCCTTACACACATATACGTAAGGGATTCTTAATATGGTAAAACCTTTGAGAGATTATGAGATTGTAAATTTTAATTCAATTTTTCACTCCTTAATTATAATAATTTGTCTTAATTCCATTTTTATTTTTTTTGTAGAAATTAATTATTGTGATTAAATAAATTTTTGAAAACTAATTATTATAATTGTTCTGCTCTTTTCACCCTTGAATTTTTAACAAGCATGCGCCGTTGAGTGACTTCTCAATTCAAAATGGCTGAAAATTAAGGAGGGTTTTGTTTGGGAACTTACCCGCTGGTTTTGGTGGTGGAGGTGGACTGTCCTCTTCTGGGGAAGAACCATGCTCCCTCTTGCTAAGGTTTTTCTTACTTCTCTGAGATGAAAAACACGGGAAGCAATTCATGATGGTAAGCAGGGCAGATTAAGAAACTTCCCAGAAAGTTGTTTTCTGGTATATGAATGTATAAGTAGTACTCCTTCCAAAAAAACAATTTTTTTTCATAAAAAAAAAAAAAAATAATAAATCAAAAAATGGGAAAAACAGGAAAAGATTTTGTGTGAGTGGGCTATTGGCTATATTAATCAAGAAGAACTGAAAAAATAAATAAAAATTTAAAAAAAGGTGAGGTAAAGAATAAATGGCGGAGGGTCCCTCAAAATCCCAACTACATTGAAGGACCCCACGGGAGGGAAGCTATAGAAATGGCGAAGAGATTAACAGGAAAAGGTTTAGGAGAAAATGGGGTGAGAGGTTTCCCAACAAGTCTCGGAGAGAAAAGTGGATGGACAGACATGGTTTATGAGGTCTTCTTGGGATGGATACCATAAAATGTGGAGTTCAAAACAGTTTGTTGGGAGATGGGATTAATTATTGTGTTCCAGGGATCCCATCTTTGCTTATTTAAGCTTTATATATATATATATATATATATATATATATATATATATATATATATATATATATATATATATATATATATATATATATATATATATATATACACTGTCTTCTCTTCACTTGCATACAACATATATGCTTCATTACATTAATTCCTTCAACTTTGCACTTTATCCCACAATATTCAAATTCAATACATTCTTTCACTCTTGATGCTTTAAATGGTGTATTCCGTGTTTGTTTGATTTTGATTTTGAATTTTAGTTTTATATTTTAAACATATTTTAAGTATAATACAGTCAATAAAAAAAAATAAAAAATTCTAAGGCATGATAGCATATTATTAGGCACTAATTAATTTAGAGACTACAAAAATAATAAAGTCTTCTTAAAGAATGATGTTTAGTTTAATGATTATCACATTTCTAATAAAAATTTATCTAAGATTATTTTTTTTTAAATTACATTAAAATTCATGAAATTGTCATTCTCCTTAATTATGAAAAAAAACAAATTAAATATATTTAGCATAGGTAATTTAACATAAAATTTTATGTTCAAAATTTTTCTAACATCACGTATCAAAAAAAAAAAAAAATTAAGAAATGAACTAGCCCTAAATCATATAAATTCTTTCTTTGTCTAACTAAATTGTATAACTTACAATAGGGAACAAAAAAAAAAAAGGGTACGTTTAGAAAAATATATCATAAAATATGTATGTATTTCTTAAAATGAACATATGATTAGAATTACTTTTCAGGCATTCATAGATAAAATAAAAATTACATTTATGGATTAAGTAAAATAAATTTAAAAGTTGACTAATAAAAATGGATGAGAATATTCATTGAAAGTTCATATTTAATTTCTCAGAAAAGAAGATTTTGAGTTGCTTCCGAATTTGCAATTTGTCCTTTTATCAAATAACGAATGAATGGGTGTACTGTAAGGTAGGCGAACACGAGAAAGATCCTTAAACAATTGCACCTCTCCTCGGGGTGCATTAAGGATGTCCCTCCCAATCCCTAAATAATGTTTTTGGACGGGAGTTTTTTACTGCTATATATTATATCACGTCCAACAATTTTTATTTTTTTTTATCAAATCTCCACATATTTATTAATATATA
This sequence comes from Bauhinia variegata, assembly GCA_022379115.2. NCBI lineage: Eukaryota > Viridiplantae > Streptophyta > Magnoliopsida > Fabales > Fabaceae > Bauhinia > Bauhinia variegata. The sequence continues at coordinate 23,886,018 of CM039438.1, forward strand.
CTACTTTTTGAAAATCGCTGTACGAGACAACGTTGAAGCAGAAATCGTAGCACTACGCTACAATTCTATGACATTCATGCGATTTCTATTATATAGTTTTTTTTTTTTTTTCAATTTAAAACTGATTATTTAATGTACCCCACCGTGTACAATTGGTATACAGGAGTTTGTTGAGAATATGTATAATATATATATATATATATATATATATATATATATATATATATATATATATATATATATATATTTTTTTTTTTTTTAAATATGAGATAATAATATTTATTCAATAATAATATATTTTTATAATAATATTTATAAATAATAATTTAAAGAAAATATGTGACTTAAATAAATTAAGAAATCATAATATTTTTGTCACATGAGATTTAAATAATGTGAATTTTTTAAAAAATTAATACAAATTATTACTTAATATGTAGATCAATTAATAAAAATTGTTTAAATTTAATTAAATATTTTAAATATAAGTTCTAAGAATTTAAATATATTAAAATTTAGTAGGAATAACTTTGTTATTTGTAATCTTGCTAATTTAATTTGAAGTATATTAACTAGTGTATAATATGGTGTTAAATATTATTGATTTAAAAAATAAATAAATAAGAGACTTTAAAAAAAATGATATTAAGATAGAATTTTTTTAAAAAAAAAAAATCGGAGATAGAAATTAAAGCATGATATATACCTAAAAAATCATATGGAATTTTATAAAAAGTTATATATATTGATAAAAAATTGTAAAACTCTTTTGGACGGAAACCATATTCTATCAAAATGAGGCAGTCCCCTATACTGGTGTCACTTTTTTAAACATGAAATTATTAAAATGTATATAAATTTGTTTATTATATTTAATATCATAAATATGTGTTAAACAAAATTTAAAATATTTATTGACAGTAAAAATGAGTTTTTTTTATTCTTAGTATGTATAAGATTTTGTCCTCCTATCTAATTTTTTTTGGCTTCATCCACCCTTTATATATATTTGTTTATGCATGTTTACTCTTTATATTTTTATCTTTATCTTTCTTACTTTTTTTTTTTTTTACAATTTTATTTTAAAAAAACTTCATTATATTATAAATTTTGTAAAACTTTTAATTTAATAAACTTATATACATTTTGATGCACACTTTAAAAATTGCTTCTAATCTTTTATGGGCTAGATGAGTTTATTAGTTGAATATATATATTATTTTGTTGGGATCAATTTGAAAACGTGACAGAGGGTTTGACACTCGACTTAAATAAGATTGGTTTTGATTTTGAGCAGCTTCGTTTTAACTTGTATCAATTTATTTTTTTCTTAAAAAAGATAACTTTTAGACTAAATCTATGTGGGCGGGTGTCGTTTAGTGCTAAATTGGTTATCAACACATGCAAACCGAATTGTGGCCACATCAGAAAGCGACCCGTAGACACGTGATAAGGAATATCGATATGTGTGTTAAGCCAGATGTCCTTGCAAAATGCAAGTTGCAACGTGAAGCCACTACTCGTTAGTCGGCCCACTCAACTCCTGCGTACTTGCTCCAACATTGCCATCATAAGTTATCATATCATCTTTACTAAATACGACCCTATCGTCCAATCACTCTCTAAATTATCCACTTCTAGCATCATCCTCCAAGCGACAATGAATTATTTAACAATCCTCAAGCCAGCGCAGGGTATAATTGTCACATTTGTTTTTGGGGAAAATGAAAAAATCTCATAAAAGGAGAGTTTGAAGTGCAGAGGCTCTTATCTGATAAAGATCCTCTTTGGTTGCTTTTTTTAAAGTTTTACTTTGTTCCAGAAAATAAATATTTTGTGAGGCAAATATGCATGACACCAAAACGAACCAGTCTTAACCGCTAAGCTTCCTATCATATATATTATCCTCCGCACTGCATACAATAGAGTCCATATAAATGAAAGGCAAAAACCGACAGAACTGAGGGATGCGAATCTGAAATAGTAAGGGAGAAACAAAAGACAAAACGCAATTGTCATGTGGTAGAAATCCCCTTCTGTGACGTGGTGGTTATCCATGGTTATAGTAGAAGAAATTGGCGGTGCCGGTGCCGGGAGAGGGAATTGCTATGGGACGGTGGACTTCAACAATCTACCAGAAGGCTGCATAGCTAATGCGCTGTCCTTCACCAGTCCTAGGGATGCGTGCAGATTATCGCTCATTTCGTCAACGTTCAGATCTGCCGCCGAATCGGACGCTGTGTGGGAGAGATTCCTCCCTCCCGATTACCAGACCATAATTTCCGCTGCCGCCTCCTTCTGTCCCTCCTCAAATACCAAGAAGGAGCTCTTTCGCACTCTCTGTGAAAAGCCCATCCTCATAGACGAAGGCAAAATGGTAAATCTCCATCTTTCAATTCTTTTTTTCTTGATAGGGAAAATTCCTCTCAATTCTAGTATCTTGTATTTTATGTTAAAGCTCGAAATTATCGTATAAATCTCATGTATTTGAGTGAAATACAGATTTTAAAAATTATTAATTATTAATGGGAGATTATTATTTGAATTTTTTTTTTAAAAAAATCAATAGAGAAGGCACTGCACTTTTTTGTCGAAGTCTTTCTTTCTTCGGTATACAGATCTTCCCTCCGTGCTTCATTGTCAATAACTATGGGTGTGTGATTTCGGTTCGATCCAGTGACAGACCCGGGGGCCTTCCCCACCTTAAAATTTCTTATTTTTCCTAATTGCACTATTTTTACATTTTAATTAAACTGTTAGAACATGATGACACTATTAAACGTCAACCAATAAAGTAATAATTTTATTTATTTTTGTTGGTTGTGTTGTGTCAACTGATGTTGTGAATCGAATCAGAGCTTTTCACTGGACAAGGTGAGCGGGAAGAAATGTTACATGCTATGTTCGAGGATTCTGTTTATCGTATGGGGGGATACTCCCAGGTATTGGAGGTGGACAAGTATTCCCGGAGCCAGGTAAATTTGAGTTTGCATTTTGATTGATAATTGAATGTTAGATTTAGCTTGACACTGACTGACATATCTTCAAACAAACGGTAACAGGTTTAATGAGGTGGCTGAACTTGCTAGCGTGTGTTGGCTGGAAATGCGGGGCTGGATAAACAGTCGCATGCTGTCCCCATCAACGTTGTACGGAGCTTATCTTGTGTTTAAACTGACTAGTGGAGCGTGCGGATTTGATTACCAAGCAGTTGAGGTGTGCGTTGGATTTGTCGGTGGTGAAGCTGAGAAGCGGCGTGTGTACTTGGACGCCGAAAGGGGACGCAGTCTACGATATCAGATTGTGCCTCGTCCCCGTCGTGCAGGCAGATTCAGTCGCAGTCGTACTCATTTTGCGACTGCTGTTGAAGCTTCAACACCCCCTCATTCTCATCATAGAGGAAATGTGGATCTACAATATCCAAACGACAGAGCAGATGGGTGGTTAGAGGTTGAATTGGGAGAATTCTTCATTCGAGGAGACGAAGACAAGCAGTTGGAAATGGGCGTCTACGAGGTCAAAGGTGGTGACTGGAAGGGTGGGCTTATTGTTCAGGGATTCGAGATAAGGCCCAAAATCAACGACAACAGCTCACAGTGACTTCCCTGGGCTGGGCTCGTTTTTCTTTAATTTACCTACCAATCCATCCGACATGCGCGAGAGATCTTGTTTAAAGCTCCTGTCTTGTTTTTCTTCTGAATGGCTGCTATCTTTGTTAACATCTCGCCCATCTCATTCTTAGTCGAATCTATTTTCAAATTTATATGATCTGTGAAAGTTGAACAACAAACATTGTTGCCCATCTTTATTGTTTATCCTCGAGAATTAACATCGCTAGTGCTATAGCAGATTGTGTGCCCACGGGTGGTTGCCCAAATCATGTATCCTTATTCCACACGTTTTCTTTTTTAACATTTTCCATCTTCCGACAGAGAAGGGAGCAACCAAAAATCCTACACGGCTATGGGAAGGTTATATCCAAGTATCAACTTATATTAGTAATTGGCAGCAAATTTAATAATCTAAATTTATTTGAACTACAAGATTATATAAAACTGTTAGTCGTATCAGTTTTATTATCTGGAATGAGAAAAGAAAAAGACCAAATAATCGCATAACCAGTGACACTGTGTGCATATTTAATTAGATGATGACAAAAATTCATTACCACTAAATTATACTATTTAATAGCATGATGCCAATCGGAAACGTCATATAAAATGCTGCCCAATTAGAATTTTTAATGAATGAAATTAATTGGATTCATTCCTATGAAATAGTAGGAATTTGCTAAATAACAGGAAACAATTGAGGGGCTTGACCCCAAGGAATTAGGACATGATAACCCAGTGAAATATATTGGAGATGAGCATGGAGCAATTCAAGAAGAAGGAGCTCTATCTGAAAATTTCTATGGCTACCGGAAGGCTGCATTGCATAGGTCATCGGGATGCGTGCAGATTATGGAGATTCCTCGTAGACGAAATGGTCATCCCCTGCAACATTGTACGGAATTAAAACCAACCAATTGAGGTGCGTGTTGGATTTGGTGAAGGTGAAACTGAGAAGTGGATTGTTACTGGAACGGGAAACAGGCTACGATATAGGATTCTTCCTGTGACTCCCATTGATATTCATCTTCAATATCCAAAAGACAGAGCTGATGGGTGGGAGAATTCCAGATAAGAGCTTTCATTACAAGATCGCTTAATCGAGATTCGGAAGCAAGCAACCAAAAATCCTACATTCTTCATAATTCAACTTATATTACTAATTCGCAACAAATCTCAATTGTTAAATTCATTCTTGTAAAACCCGACTTTGTTTCAACTAATAAAAATACAAAATTAAATAAAATATTATCCATATTTTTTTTATAAAATTTGAAAAAAGAAAAATAACACTAAATAAGTGTTATATTGAGACATGATTTAATTTACTATATTCTTATATATATACACACACATTTAATTTATGATCATACAAAATTGATATAATCTAACCAGAGATTTTAATTTAGTTTAATCAAAAATCAAAAATCTTAAAAGTGTAACTGTGTTAAAATTTATTATTTTTATAATATTATTTAACTTAAATAAAATTAATTGTGAATTGAAAGATTGATAATAAGCCCTAAGTTAAAATAAAAAATTTGAAATGACAAAAATGCATTCCCACTAAATTACATTCTCATGGTACCACTAAATTATATTTAAGGTGGCATGCATGAAAATACAAATTACAAGGATTCGAAAGCCGTGTAAAAAAATTCCTCTAATATATGATACATTAAAAGAACTTGAACCTTTGGGCTTTTTGTTTGCTAAAAATAATTTGAGGTAGTATATGCTTTAAATTTTTTGGAAATACGCTACTTTTTAATTTTATTGAAAATTTATAATTATTGTTAAGTAATTCAAATTAAAAATAAAATTAAAGTAGGTTATAATGTTTTTTTTATGGGAAGTAGGTTGTAATTTTTTAAAGTTTATAAATTCACTGTTTATGAATCAATGGTTATTATATACGGTCTGATCAAAAAAATGGTTATTATATACTGACATATTTATCAACGATAATTTTATATACGATTATATTCATAAGTCTGAAGAATTTTTATATTATGTACCAAAAAACAAAAGAACTTTTATAACCTAACAGTAATGCAGTTAATTTTTTAAAAGTAATTATCATCAAAATTTTCTAATTATTTCTAAAAAAATTTAAATAAAGGGGGGGGGGGGTGGTGTTTCAGCTGATTTGCTCCCACTTTAATGATCTAAACCGTTCGCACCTGACACGTGTTAATAATATACACATATACAACTGGAGGTGACGGGAGAAAAAAAAGAAAAAAAGAAAAAGGAAAAACAGGGTAGGTGAAAAACAAAAAAAAAATTTGGGGAAAAGTTAGCTTCAGTTTACTACGGTCTATCATTTCCCTTCTCCAATTGCAGGAACGAAAGCCTGAGAAGAAGAAGGTGCGGCAGCAACAGCAGTAGCAGAAACCGCCATTATCATCTAGGTGCTTTTGTTTTCTTCTATGACCTATTATTTGTTTCTGGACCTTTATATTTATTTTCGTCCAAGTCTAAGTTCCTCCACCTCTTCCTAGCCTTATCGCTTCTCTTCTTTCCCACCATACTGAAAATTTGCTCATCGCAGGAGTTTGGGATATTTCAATTTTATTTATATTCGAAGGAAGTGATTTTATTCAATAGGTTGGTCGTTCGTGAGAGGCTTATAATTCTTTTTGGGATTTGGGGTTGTTTATATAAACGGGATGAAATCCTTCCGCATCTTGTTCAATTATTTAATTAATAGATTCAGAATTTGAAATTTCCAGACTTTGAATGTTGGATCCGCCCTGACTGTTATGAGTATTGTCCTCAGCGTCTCTTACACGCAGCGCCATTCTGTTAATTGTAATTGTGACTTAGGTGGGCAATGCCATTGTTCCTTAAATTATTGCATTGATCATTTTCTGGGACAATGAAACCTACGAGTGCTGCAAATTTTGCTAGTGGTTTCAAGCTTCGAGACCATATGGTACCTAGTGGGCTTATTTTTTTCCTGCTATTTCAGCTGGTTCTGACTCGTCTCTAATCTTTATTGAGTTTGCACCATTGAAATCATAGAGCTTATCTTTCAATTATTTCTATTCACCTCTTTCCATTGCTGCCGTGTGACATGGTACATTGGATATTGGCTGCATTCATGAATTTCATATCGTGCATTATATTGATTCCAAGAACGTGGTAAAACATCCTCAAAATATGCTGAGGATATGATGTTAAAAACGGGTTGTGCATACTTGGCATTTTTTCCAATGACATTTTTATTTGTATGCATACAACTGCACGACAATATTGGTCCTGATGTCAAGCTATTTACATCTCAAAAAGATAATTTTGACATGAGATAGAAATAGATGTCTGTAAGATCATTTTCGAATGCAATTCTGCATTAGATACCCCAATAACAATCAAAGATATCAATGTTCTTCCCTTATGCTGAATTTTGTTTATTGCTCAGATAGGATAATGATTGGGATACACAAGATTCTTATTGCAACTATGAACTTTGAGTTACTGTAAAGTCCTACAGTACTTATGAAGCAATGGTGTGTAATGAACCAAGTTTTGTATGTGACAGAACTCTCTACTCGTGACCATTACTTCTCGTGAAACATTTTCTTGAACAGTGATTTTGGTATTTCAGACCTATCTGGCTAAAATCTGTTAGGAACCTAGCACTCTTAGTTGTGGTTTGGTTGAGTAACAGTTTATTTCCTAATAAATCGATTTTTCTTCATGTATGATATCCCGATAAGAATATATATATATATATATATATATATATATATATATATATATATATATATATTATTTTTTTTTTTCAGTATTTTGGTAAGTTAGATATAGAGGCAATCCACATTGTCAACTCCACTTAGTGGGATAAAGCTTATTGTGGTTGTTTCATTAAACTAGATCGCAATAATTGTAAGTCAGTTGGTACTTGCTTCAGCCTAAAGGTTAAGTGGTTGGATGGAACGAGTTGCATTAAATCTTCACTGGTTGTGTTGAATGCAGTTTACCACTGAAATTGTACCCCCTATATATTGCATAATTTATGTCCCCATGCCTCTGGCAGCTAATATTTACGTTTTGATTGATCCAAGTTTAGGAAAACGCAAGTTGTGAGGAGGAACAACTTATGATAAACTTGTTTCTTTTGCGTCATCTTTTCTATTGATAAAATTAAGAATCTGCACTTAGTAAATTTTATAAAAACTAATAGCAATTGTTTTTTTCTCCCTAATAAGAAATTCTTATTCCGAATGATATTTCTTTGGTTCCTTATTGAAACATTTCGACTTTTTGACTAAGAACACATTAATTTTATTCATGTGTAACTGTTTTATATACTTCCTTACGGATTTTTAGTGACCTTATAGGCAATCCTGCGTCTAAATAAATTTCGGAGTTTGTAAATGCATTTTCTTTCTGCTAATGGGCTGTTTTCCTTTTTCTCCTGCAGTTGCTTTCATTATTGTGTTATTGAATGAAACAATTTATTCAACACGCTTTAGTGGTTGGGTTATTTGCAATGTTGCCCGTTTGAGTGAAAGCTTCCTTCCCTTTACATTTCTTATGTTCCATGCCGGTACGGTATGAGAATTCCATTTGGTTCACTGGTTTTCTATTGCATCTATTTATAGAATTTAACCATTTCCTCGTTCTTCTCTTATTTATTGCAGAGTATCTGCATTTGGATGGAAATTAATATGGTGACGCTATTCAATGCTTACCCATTGGAGGTTGTTAATAATTTATAAACATGATGGGAACCCTTAGAGCCTTATGACATTGCGTTTCCCTTGTTTTGGCGGCTAAATGGCTAATCATTCTTTAGTTTTTGCCGACGCAAATCTTGATTTAGCAGAGCAGCCTCTAGTCATTGGGCAAGAGTTTCCAGATGTAGAAACCTGCAGAAGATCACTGAAAGATATTGCTATAGCTATGCATTTTGATCTTCGTATAGTTAAATCTGATCGCAGTCGTTTTATAGCAAAATGCTCCAAAGAAGGCTGCCCTTGGCGTGTGCATGTGGCAAAATGTCCTGGTGTTCCAACTTTTACCATAAGAACCCTACACGGAGAGCATACATGTGAAGGAGTTCAAAACCTTCATCATCAGCAGGCATCAGTAGGTTGGGTTGCAAGATCTGTAGAAGCACATATTCGAGACAATCCACAATACAAACCCAGGGAAATACTCCAAGATATTCGTGATCAGCATGGAGTGGCTGTTTCTTACATGCAAGCCTGGCGTGGGAAGGAGCGGAGCATGGCTGCCCTCCATGGGACATTTGAAGAAGGCTATCGTCTTCTTCCTGCTTTTTGTGAGCAGATAAGGAAAACCAACCCTGGTAGCATTTCATCAGTTGTTGCTGCTGGACAAGAAAATTGTTTTCAGCGCCTTTTTATTTCTTATCGTGCATCAATTTATGGGTTTATAAATGCTTGTAGACCACTTTTAGAGCTTGACAGAGCACATCTTAAAGGGAAATACTTGGGTACATTACTTTGTGCTGCGGCTGTTGATGCTGACGATGCTTTGTTTCCTTTAGCCATTGCTGTTGTTGATACTGAAAGTGATGAAAATTGGATGTGGTTCTTGTCAGAATTGCGAAAGCTTTTAGGTGTAAACACTGACAACATGCCTAGACTAACAATACTATCTGAACGGGAACAGGGCATGGTAGAGGCAGTAGAAACACATTTTCCAAGTGCTTTTCATGGTTTCTGTCTGCGTTATGTTAGTGAAAATTTCCGTGATACATTTAAGAACACGAAGTTGGTGAACATTTTTTGGAATGCTGTTTATGCCCTTACAGCTGCTGAATTTGAAAGCAAGATTTCTGAGATGATAGAAATTTCTCAGGATGTTATACCATGGTTTCAAAGGTATCCTCCTCAACTTTGGGCTGTGGCGTACTTTGAGGGTGTTCGATATGGCCATTTCACACTGGGGGTGACAGAGTTGTTGTATAACTGGGCCCTTGAATGTCATGAACTCCCTGTGGTGCAGATGATGGAACACATCCGCCAGCAGATGACATCTTGGTTTAATGATCGCCGGGATATGGGCATGAGATGGACATCAATTCTTGTACCATCTGCTGAGAAGCGGATTCTAGAAGCTATTGCTGATGCTCATTGCTATCAAGTACTCCGGGCAAACGAAGTTGAGTTTGAGATTGTGTCAACTGAGAGGACAAATATTGTGGATATACGGAGTCGTGTGTGTTCCTGTCGCCGTTGGCAGCTGTATGGTTTACCGTGTGCCCATGCTGCAGCTGCACTTATTTCTTGTGGCCACAATGCTCATCTATTTGCTGAACCTTGTTTCAATGTGCAAAGTTACAGATTAACCTATTCGCAGATGATAAATCCTATACCAGATAAGAGTCAGTGGAGAGAACAAGGGGAAGGAGCGGAAGGTGGAGGTGCTAAGTTTGACATCGTAATACGCCCACCGAAGACTCGCCGACCACCCGGAAGGCCTAAAAAGAAAGTTCTTCGAGTAGAGAACTTCAAGCGTCCCAAAAGAATTGTTCAATGTGGTCGCTGCCATATGCTAGGACATTCTCAAAAGAAATGCTCAATGCCCATTTGACAACATTAGTTTACTGTTAAAAATCTTTGTTTTAGCAACCTTACCTCTTCATTTGCTGTCTTAGGCATTATGAATGCAAATAGAATGAATGTTGTGTTTGTATTGTAATTTAAATGTATGCTTAATTATTCAGTGGAAAAATAAGGATATGTTAGTTTTGGTATATTCCATCACTTGGGCTCATCATGGTGGCAGGTTGGCAGCATGCTCTGTTTTCTGTTGTCTCACTGTCGCATAAATAGTTTCTCGTGTCAGAAAAATTCCCATCCGTGGGTTTCTCTTGTTGGAGTGGATCATAGTCATTAAAGTTGTGTAAAATAGTTGGATGTTGATTTCCCATCCGTTACAGCTAGTTTTCGGGGATATTCATTTTAAATTTCTTATTGACTAAATTTGTACGTTTTCAAAGTGGCGCATGCTTCTTCTGTTTGATTTTGATGAATTTTTATTCCAGAGGATTAGGAATGATAAGCTCATAGAAACTGATTGATAGTGGAAGGGTATCTGACCATCTGCGATGCAAAGCATTTGCACAGGTAAATCTCTTATAGGCTATGTAGATTCTCTCTGCTGGATAGTTTGGATTTCCTTTCTTAATCGTTGTATTGTATACTATAAATGCCATTTCTTTTGCTAAATGTAGCTTAGTTCATTTTGTTTCTATTCGTAAAAGGAACACGTTCTGATAACATTAACAGGTTGCAAGCATAAGTCTAACTATTCGTTGTTTGCATAGAATATAGATATGAAAAGATTAACCAATGCACATTAAGATTAGAAGTTGCATTATATGTTATTTTAGTATGCCCACACCTATAGACTGGGTACTGTGAAATGGTCACTCCAACCAATAGCTATAAATCTGGCCACCAGTACAATATTATTTTGTAGTGGCATCAAGCGGCTTCACGTATATTCCAGGTGCATGACTTTAAGAGCATAGCTATTGTTATTGTTTGCTGTACAAGGGAAAGGACAATTATTGAATAATGCGAGAGGACATTATTTCGGTATCAGAACAGAACAATTGGTATATGGCGGCGGACCTTGAATCGGTAAGAGAGGCAATCTTAATGAGCAAATGGATTTGTTTCCGATGATCCAAAACTCGTTGAAATGGGAAGAATGACATGTCCTGGTGTTGTGATCAGCCGGAGAGACGCAAAAGCAGTAATCAAATATGCCACAAGCACTCTAGTCTAGGTACTTACAGATGTTGTGGCCCCTCCCCTCCCCTGGTTCATCAATTCTCGCAGATTCTCCTCATGCAGCCCAAATTGTCTCCAATGGAACCCAACACCCAGAATGGAGTGCTTTTCCCATAAGGTCTACTATCACAACCACTGCCTGCCCAATACAAAACGCGGGAAAATTCATTCTTGATTTATGATGCCGCCGCACAAGACTATGTCAATGGTTCATTTTTAAAGAAAACTGAATTCAGATAAAAGACAAAAAAGAAAGAAACGATTTAATTTAATGGGTCAATCCTAATACGCGTTTAATGATATTTTTGTCCAAAGAAAAATGTGGGCAGATTTGCTTTGGGTACGTACAAGGAATCTCACAGGATTTGTTTTGCAAGCTTACCTTTCGTAATTTGTCTTTCGTGGGGTCTTCAAGGTACATCTAAAAAGACATACGCGATATAATATATATATATATATAGCCCCACAGTGACTAGATGATACTAACTTAAAAATTAATTTAACAAGCTGTCAATTGCCAGTTCATGTTAGCATTTGAGTAATGTTTCTTCAACGTGATGCTTCAGGGTCTTGTCATTTATTAACCGACCCAATATATTTATTTGTTTTTTTCTTTTTAAATAGCCAGATATACTCTTCTACTTCTACTTCTCCTTTCCTATGCATTTCTTTCTCTTCTATCACTATGAATATGCTCAAATATACTATATATGTAGTATATATAAACATATGCATTTACTAGTTTAGCTCATTCAAAGCCAGAGTAGAGTTTCTATTGCTACGATTATGGAGGGTCACTTTGGGGTTCTTCCATTCATTTTCCTTCTTGCTCCTTGGTTTTTGTTAACTCTCCATGCCACTGCAACTTCTTCATCAGAGAGCTCCACATATATAATCCACATGGATAAATCCCTCATGCCTCGAGCCTTTGCTACCCATCTCAATTGGTATGAGTCCATTATTCATTCCATAAAGCCGACAGTATCTGATTCTTTTCAACCATCCAATTCCGAGCAATCTCTGAGTCAAAAATTAGTATACAGCTACAACGATGCAATGCATGGGTTTAGTGCAGTCCTATCTTTGGATGAATTGGAGTCTCTTAAGAATTCCCCTGGCTTCGTGGCTGCTTACCAAGACAAGACAGCCACCGTAGACACCACCCACACCTTTGAATTTCTGTCCCTCAATCCCTCCTATGGCCTATGGCCAGTTTCCAATTTTGGGGAGGATGTGATTGTGGGTGTCATTGACTCTGGAGTTTGGCCCGAGAGTGATAGCTTCAAAGATGAGGGCATGAGCAAGAATATCCCATCCAAGTGGAAGGGAACCTGTGAGGTAGGACAAGAATTCAATGCCTCTATGTGTAACTACAAATTGATCGGTGCCAGATATTTCAATAAGGGCATCATTGCTGCAAATCCCAGCGTTAAAATCAGCATTAACTCAGCAAGAGACACAGAGGGACACGGGACTCACACGTCAACCACTGTGGGCGGCAACTTTGTTAATGGCGCCTCCTATTTTGGGTACGCAAAAGGGGTAGCAAGAGGCATTGCCCCGAGAGCCAGGCTTGCCATGTACAAAGTGCTGTGGGCCGAGGGACGTCAAGCCTCTGATGTGTTGGCCGGTATGGACCAAGCCATTGCTGACGGGGTCGATGTCATTTCCATCTCGATGGGTTTCGACGATGTGCCACTTTATGAAGACCCTGTTGCAATAGCTTCTTTTGCAGCAATGGAGAAGGGTGTGGTGGTTTCATCTTCGGCAGGCAATTCCGGTCCAGAACTTGCTACTTTGCACAATGGCATCCCTTGGCTCTTGACTGTGGCAGCAGGCACCATTGATCGGACATTTGGTAGTTTGACTCTTGGAAATGGCCAAACCATTGTTGGTTGGACATTGTTCCCAGCAAATGCCATCGTCCAAGATTTTCCACTTGTGTACAATAAGAATGTATCTGCATGCGATTCAGTTGAGCGCTTATCTGAATTTGCCACAACAGGGATCATTATATGTGATCCATCAAAATCGGTGACTTCTCAAATTGACTCTGTGACGGAGGCCAGTGTGGTAGGAGCAATATTGTTCTCAGATGATCCAAAATTGATTGAAACTGGAGATGTTGCCTGTCCTAGCATAGTGATCAGCCCGAGAAATGCTGCAACCGTGATTAATTATGCAAGGACTAATAAGGCGCCCACTGCCTCCATCAAGTTTCAACAAACATTTGTTGGGATAAAGCCAGCACCCGCTGCTGCATATTACACTTCAAGAGGTCCTTCACCAAGCTATCCAGGAGTCTTAAAGCCTGATATAATGGCACCTGGCTCCAGGGTTGTTGCTGCCTTCGTTCCCACTAAATCAGCTGCTAGAATTGGCACTAATGTTATGTTATCCAGTGACTACAATATTCTTTCTGGGACATCTATGGCTTGTCCTCACGCTTCTGGCGTTGTTGCCCTTCTAAAAGCTGCACACCCTCAGTGGACTCCCGCTGCTATAAGGTCTGCATTGATTACCACCGCCAATCCTTTGGATAATACTTTAAATCCGATTCAGGATAATGGCAGCAGTGCATCTGAATTTGCTTCACCTCTAGCCATGGGAGCTGGTCAAATTGATCCTAATAAAGCACTTGATCCAGGTTTAATATATGATGCTACCCCGCAGGACTATGTCAATCTCCTTTGCGCTTTGGAGTACACCCCCAAGCAAATCTTGGCTATCACAAGGTCAAATTCCTATAATTGTTCAACCTCATCTTCTGATCTTAACTACCCTTCGTTTATAGCCTTTTACAGCAACAAAACAAGAACAATGGTCCAAAAGTTTGTAAGGACAGTGACCAACGTTGGAGTCGGAGATGGTACAGCTACGTACAAAGTCAAAGTGACACATCCAAAGGGTTCAGTAGTTACAGTGTCGCCCGAGACATTGGCTTTCAAAAAAAAGAACGAGAAGCAAAGCTACAGCGTGACTATCAAGTATGGTGGTGGAATTAACAAGGACGATAACTCATATGGAGACATTGTGTGGGTTGAAGACAATGGAAAGCAAAGAGTTAGGAGCCCCATAGTGGTGGCATCTAGTGGAATTGTATGAGTTTCAAATTCTTGACAAGTCATAATAAGTTAAATTAATGGAGGTTGGTCTATTCTTAGGCTAGTTAATTGCGAATGATATGATTGAGCAACTACTGGTAATGGAAACAGCTGTGAGTTACTTGACTTGCACACGAGACGCGTAACTAAAGGAAGCCAGGTACAAACATTGATTTTGGTTTGTTGCGAGAGAGAAGTGATTGATTTTATTTTAGTTTGCCCGTGAACTCAATTATTCTAATGACATGCATCAAGATTCCACCGCAAACAGTCAATTTATAAACATTTCTTTTCTCAATCTCAATCTTATGTGAGCCCGTGATCATCTTAATTTATGCTCATCATCAGAGGGCGATTTAAAAAGAAAATATCACACTTCATTCAAATTTATTCATTTTGTTTTGAAGGAAAAAAATTAATAATAATTTTAAAATGTAAATAATTTATAAGTAATTGTATCAATTTGCTTATACTTTTATTCATTTAACAAGCCAATGATTGCTTATACTTTTATTCATTTAACAAGCCAATGATTGCTTATACTTTTATTCATTTAACAAGCCAATGAACGAGCTAGCTCTCTTGCGTACGCTTCTGCTAAACAAAGTCTTATCTCAAATAAAAAGAAAACAAAAATTGTTGGTATTAGGCGTTGGCACAAATTAATTTTGACTTTCTGTGTATGCAATTCATCAATTGTGTATCATAGCAAGTGGAGTGGAGGACGTTACACTCGTGGATTTCTTGGATGGTCAAATGCAATACTTGGAATTGAAAACATTAGTAATTTGACTGTGGGTTTGGTCGGCTCATTGAAACTATCCAGCAGCCATGCATGAAAAGTAATACTCATCTTATTCTCACCCTAATTGTCCTTTCAGACCACATCTCTTTCGATTGAATGAATGAATCAAACATGATCAAAATTCAGGGTTCAACTACTAATTGCACTAACTCTTGACAAGGAAGGAATTCGTATAGTCTCCCATTAGGATCTAGGTTCTTGTCCATGGAGTTTCGTTCGTTCTACTTTCTCTCTACAATCCTCTTTCTCTATTTGTCGCAATTTATCTGCCACTGCCAGCAAGTATACCTTAATAACACCGTGGATAACTGCACTGCAAACCCTCTTGTTCCAAAAGGATACCTTTGTAATGGTCCTCAAAAGTCATGCACCTCCTTCCTTATTTTCAAGTCCAACCCACCTTATAACACCACTCTAAGAATTGCCTATCTTCTTGGCTCTGAAGCATCCACCATAGCTTCAATCAACAAAATATCAAACAGCGACACAATCCCTTCCAACAAATCCATTATAGTACCTATAAATTGTTCGTGTTCAGGCAACATCTACCAGCATAACACTCCTTACAGCGTCGTCAAGAATGACACCTACTATCATTTGGTGATAGGAAATTTCCAAGGCCTCACCACTTGCCAAGCATTGATGGGTCAAAACTATTACCCGCCTGAAAATATAGCGGTGGGAGCCATGCTCACGGTTCCTTTGATTTGTGCTTGTCCCAGCGCCAAACAGGGGGAAAATGGGGTCACATCCTTACTAGTTTACACGGTCAACCATGGAGATACGCTTCAGTCCATTGGAGGAGCTTTTGGCGTGGATGAACAGAGTATACGAGAGGCCAATCAGTTGCCACCAAACGGCACCATCTCCACCCTCAGCCCTCTTTTACTTCCCCTTAAAGGCAAGAACTGCAAGGAGGACCCAAATAGTTTCTTTTGTGTCAGCTGTTCACAGGGGCAGGGATCCCTTGCAGTTGCAGATGAAAGTTTGAAAGGACTCTATTGTAATCCATCTACAAGTCAAAAGGTTCCAGTGAAGTTGGTTACTTCATTGGGTACGCATCTACTTTTAAAGTAGAAGACTTAACCCTTCCCACGCACAAAAATACAAAGATCCTAACAATTTCTGTTGTGTTTGTTTTGTATACTTGCAGGTGTAGGCATTGGCGTAGGCTTTTTGTGTTTATTCCTTTCGGGTTACAAGTTATATCAATGCCTAAAGGAAAAGCGACGAAAGATTCTCAAGGAGAAACTGTTCAGGCAAAACGGTGGCTTCTTATTACAAGAAAAGATAATCTCATGTCACGGAAGTAGCCAAAAAGCAAAACTTTTTAGTGCAGAGGAGATAAAAAGAGCAACAGACAACTACAACCATAGTAGATTTCTTGGTCAGGGTGGTTATGGCACAGTCTATAAAGGAATGTTGCTAGATGGTGCCATTGTTGCAGTTAAGAAGTCCAAAGAAATTGATAGAAACCAAATTGAGACTTTCATCAACGAAGTGGTCATTTTATCCCAAATCAATCATAGGAACATTGTAAAACTATTAGGTTGTTGTCTAGAGACCGAAGCCCCATTACTAGTTTATGAATTTATTCCCAATGGAACTCTTTCCCAACATATCCATAGACAAGATCCGGCATCGTCACTTTCATGGGATAGTCGCCTCAGAATTGCATGTGAGGTTGCTGGAGCTCTGGCATATATGCATTTCTCAGCTTCCATTCCCATCTTCCACAGAGACATCAAACCATCCAACATACTGCTGGATGAAAATTTCAGTGCCAAAGTATCTGATTTTGGGACTTCAAGATCAGTCGCCGATGATAGGACTCACTTGACCACCGCCGTGAGAGGAACTTTTGGGTACATAGATCCTCAATACTTTCAATCTAGTCAATTTACAGATAAAAGTGATGTATATAGTTTTGGAGTTGTGCTTGTAGAGCTCTTTACAGGAAGAAAACCCATTTCTTTTCTAGAGGATGAGGGTCAAAATCTGATTGCAGAATTCATTTCCTTGATGAAGGAGAACCAACCTTTTGAGATTATTGATGCCGGGCTTGTTAAGGAAGCAAGGAAAGATGATATCCTAGCCATTGCAAATCTTGCTAGGAGATGTCTGAGATTGAACGGGAAGAAGAGACCAACAATGAAAGAGATTGCAGTGGAGCTGGAAACATTGAGAAAGGCTCAAAGTAGTTTGCAGATCAACCAAGATCCTTACAGAATATCTATGCACACGACTCGCGGGACAGTCCGGGAATCAAGTGAGGAGAGCATTTTGCTTTCCTTACAAATGGACTCTTCATCTCTTATCTGAGAATCTATAACTTCATTTCAAATTTGTTATATGATGTCTAAAAATTGCCCCACAATATCAGTTGGAAGTTGGCTCTTTCAAATTCACTACCATTACTTGGAAAATTTAAGCGTTGGAGTTAGTGATTCCTCTTCATTTATTTATTATTTAATACATAAAATATAATATAATAGGGATAATGACATGAAAATAACAAAATTTTTATTAAAATGACTATTATTTATTATTTTAATATGATGATGCTACACTTAAAACAACAAAATAAATTTTATTCTTTTCAAAACTCCCTCGTTGTAATTTGCATATTATTTTATAATTGTATAATGCATAATCACATTCTCAGTGAGATGAAAGGGTGCAGTGTTGAGAGCGAGAGCGCCCAAATAGTCTGCGTCTAGTCTCGTTGCTTTTCGGATTTCTTCTTTTCGTTTTTCATCCCTCAAATTCAAAATTGTAGGCAATGCCATCATCAACTCTTTTTACCTGCGTATTAATTAAATTGTGATATAATTAGACGGACTCTTGGTGGTTCCTTTTCCGTCGACCGACAATGACCGGCGAAGAGTCACCGAATAAAACTCTTCTGATAGTTGCAGCGACATTTCAGTATATTCTCAAGCTGACGATGGTGACAAAAGTGGCGATGCCACTACTTCTTAAGGTATCTTATCTTATGTTTAACCTTTACCTGATCCATGCGATTATATCTGGAATCTGAGATAAGACGCAATCATGCTTTAAATCGATGAAGAGTAGTTAGTTGTATACGATTTGGTATCATTCTAGGAAAACTTTCTTTCAACTTAATTCTTTGCAACATCAGATCTAAACAGAAATGTCTATGTTATTTGCACTTTCTCCTGTCAAGTGCTCTAGTGCCAATTCAATTCTACGCGCAATAACGATCTTGTTTTTGTAGTGATATATAAAATAATATTGATATGTAGCGAGTAGCCGCTTGAATGATCTCGTGGTGCCTGGTGGAACTCATTCTTTTTCTTACTTGCCAGTTATCCATCTGTAACTATTCAATGTTAAAAAAGCCTTATGTTTAACATCTGAGTTTATTTTATGCAGGACGTATTGGTCGGATATTATCACCCAAGCAGGACGTGCTAGGGAGGGCACGTATGACTGGGGAATTACAAATGAATCGGAATCACCTTAGCAAAGATGTAAAAGTCATGCATAGCCTCAGGTTTGGTGCATTGCCTGCTTTCTTTTCTATGTCCAATCAAACTAATGGCTAATAGTTGATATTGGATTGAACTTTTGTTATTTATAAAGTTGCTTATCAGTAATAGTTTTATTATTCTTCGTGATTTAACTCAGCTGTGGAAAGTCTTTACCATATCTTGCTTCGCTACAGTTCTGGGTGTGGCCGAGATCTACTGCTGTCCCACTCACATTTTCCACTGGGGGAAGGTTTTGCAGCCTCTGGGATTTTGCACGAATAATTATCTGACATGAAAGTATATGAATATTTGTAATAAATGATATCAATAGTTTTATCTTGAAGTTGTCTAAAACTAAAAGAAACACATATGCATGCATGTGGGAAGTACTGTGATTTTGCTATTGCCTTGTTTTAGCAAATATCACTTGCTTTCTAAACTCAAAATTGTTTACGATTATTGCAGTTGCTGTAGCTAAAACGATTTGCCATGGTTAAAGATGATAGTACTATTGAATTTGAACTTCCAGCAGATATTAAGCCACACTGTCTTGATTTATAACCAAGCAAGAGATGTTAAAGATATTCCACAACTGCAAATTGTCATGCTTATAGTTGTCTCAACGGATGTAGGCATTTGTTGCCATTGGGAAGCATTTTGCAGGTTTTGCTTCTCGCTTAGTGACGATTGTGTGCTTGAAAATATGTGTTGTGCATAATTTCTTTTCTAACATTACATTTAAAGCGGATGCCATTTAGTCTGTCTTTTGAAGAACTTCTATAATGCACTTCAGAATATAACCATAGAGGAAATTGGCAGCAAACTCCCCTTCTGTTTTAATGATTATTCTCATGAAACGGAGTACTGCCTGATCAACTTATTTGGGAAAAATTCAAACATCTTTGATCAAGTGATAAGACATAAACATTTTATAATATTTTAGCATTTGATAGAGTTTACAGAGGACTTGGTTGGATGTTGGGAAGAAAAAGGATGAAAAACCTTTATCCGAACTTGTTTTTCCTAATGTGGTCTAGCAGTTTGTGATAGTGATCTAGCTCCATGAGGGAACCAGTCTGCGTAGTTTGTTGGGAGATTTTAGATTTTCCAAAGGCTTAGTGATCTTTTAAGAGCAAAGTTTTGGTGGTGTTATGTTGTCTTAGGTTAAGATAGAAGAGTACACCAAGTCAAATGGATAGGTTGCAAGTTAAATTCGATGGTTAACGGTTAGAGAAAAGTTGAGTTTTTAAGAAGTATGATTGAGCGAAGGCTATTCTATTGAGTTGTGAAGGAGGGGAAAGGAGAGTTTCGTGGGACTGTTTTAGTGGCTGCAAGCATTAAATTATAAATCACGACAGGAAGAGACTTTTCGAATGCACATTATAGTCTCGTGTATTTTCGTGATGTTATCCCCGCGTGTATCACTCGGAAACTCACGATAGTTTTCTTCTGCGCTCGGTATATTGATTTGCTTGTTTATTTATTGGTAATTTGGGGATCTTTTATATTCTGTCCTTCGTTGATGATGGTATTTGACTGTATTGGCAGGCCTACTAGTGAATTTCCTCGTCCTGTCCTGTGTTTGGCAACTATATTAGTGTCGAAGTTATCCATGCATATATGGTAGTAATACACGAGTGTTCACATTGCATCAAAATGAGTTCTGTCAGTATTGTGCATTTTCTTGTTTTACGTAAAAATTTAATACTGTATATTATTGTAATAATTATCACAACACAGTTGCACGATCATTTTACCATGTACGAACACTCCGTTCTAATGTAATTTTATTTGTGTTTTGAACAGCCTGCACAGGAACGGTAGAAGATGACCAACATTGTAGTCCAAGCTCTGGATATAACAGGGCGATGAGGTATCATCAACAAAGGTTGGGGGTTGTCTTGGGAATTGTGAGTCTCACTTTCTACTTTGAATCATGAAGATTAGTAAACTACCACAGTTAAATGTTTTTTGCACTCATACTTTTGAAGCATGTAGTAATTTCTGATTTTCAGTGGCAGAACCAAAGGAATCTGCACTTACTGGACAACAGTCCACATGATTGGCTATTCACACGATGCAGTGCTGTGGCAACTGCGTATTACAATCGTAAGTCTAACCATTAGAGTTGGGCATGTGGGTGGGTTCCAACCCTTATTTTATGTATACCGAGTAATACATTATGTTACCCTTAGTTCAGGTTTGAGTCATCCAAGAGTACTGAACAAATGCAGCTCGCAGAAATATTCTTGTGTTTTAAAGGTCAAATTATCGCTGGAATTTTTATTTTATTTTTTTTCCTTATGAAGGTGAAAGGGCATGCTGTGGCCATGAGATACGAAGATGGGGTTGCTGGAGTGTGGTTAAAGAGGTTAAGCCTGAGCGTAGATACACATAAATTTTCACTCTAGATCTTCTGGATAAATCGCTTTCTACTTCTCCCCGAGAGT
Source organism: Bauhinia variegata (assembly GCA_022379115.2). Lineage (NCBI taxonomy): Eukaryota > Viridiplantae > Streptophyta > Magnoliopsida > Fabales > Fabaceae > Bauhinia > Bauhinia variegata. The sequence continues at coordinate 23,907,263 of CM039438.1, forward strand.
GAACCATGCTTGTGTTCGATGGCGTTCCGATGTTACGTTAATTTTACATTACTTATTTTGGTTTGGGGCGTTCTATGCTATCGGGGGTATATACATAATTCACTAACTTACAAACTAGAGTTATCAAGCAAAGAATGAGTTATCAAGCAAAGAAGCATTCATTTTACAATGGTGGTTTTTATGCTGAGCTGTGGCCGGAAATCAGGAGCAAGCTGGATAAACTACACCTTTCTGACTATCTGGGAGGTCGACTTCCAGTGTTGGCATCTGGAATGAGGGCACAATGGGAGGCATCATCCTGCGTGTTACCGTCATCTTCAACCCTTCTGTTGTGTGAATTGTTGCTCCGGTAGTCATCTTAACCTGTGAATGAATCGGTTAGATGAGATCATGGCATCAATCAGTTGAAAGGCTGGAGGTTTTGCTAGCTAAATATATTAACAGACTTACAGGTGGAGCTCCAATTGCCATCTGAAAGTTGAACCGCCTCACAAGCATTGCAAGTGCAACTACAGTCTTTACACAAGCAACACAAACAGCAGTTTAAATCCTGATAAATTGGGTCCCATCCTTGTAACCAAACATATTTAACCACTCACTAGCGCAAAATTTACCTCGTATGAAGCAAACAAATCACCGACACATTTCCGCGGTCCCCCACCAAATGGCAGATATCTGGAATAAATTACAGTATTATTTGCATGCAAATACTGCACACTAAATGTTAGTTGGATAAAATAGATGAACAGGAGTTACATACCTGAAATTTTGATTCGTCTCATTAGGATTAGGTCCATCTAAGGGCCATCTTTCAGGATTAAACTTATCGGCATCGTCCCAAAGTATTGGACTGCGATGCAGGTTCCACACTGATATAAAGATATCCTCACCCCTGCAAATAATTTTCAGGCATAATAATATTACTATAGAACACAAGTACAATTTAACTTAGGCTGCTTATTAGGTTAAAAAAAAAATGACAAAGATACCCCCATCTAGTAGTGGCAGAGCAATATAATAATACCCTTTGGTTTTGATATCAATAGAAAACTGGAAATACTGGGTAGAACTAACAAATAAATTAGAAGAGGAAAAGAAAGAAAATATAGACACACGAGAAAAAGAAACACGGAGTAACTGCATCTTAATCAGCCGAAAGATAGTGAAGACCGTGTATTTACCAGATTACCTTTTTATAGGATACTCTCCAAGCATATCATCGTCAAGAGAGCGGCGAATTAACACAGGCGGTTGAGGGTAGAGCCTTAAGGACTGAAATAAATTTACAAAAATCAACTTACAAGAGCAGGTCAAAACAAAATGTAAAATATGTTATCTTCATACCTCATTTATCACTCGAGTTGTATATTTGAGTTTCTTCATGTCTTCAATTTTTGGAAACCGATCACCTAGTACAGAATCAACCTATAAAGAATGGGCCAATGATAATTTGAAATTACATACTGTCAGATATTTACAATGATGTTTGTTGAACATTCGGTTTGCTTTTGACTGTAATATTGAAGCTTAGAATTTTAAGGTACCTCTTCCTGAAGCTTGGACAGGACACTAGGCTCCTGCAGCCAATGGAATAGTAAAAAAAATCCTCAAATTATCCATTAGCACTAAACAAACTATCATAAGGGAATGTATGTCTCCATCATTTCCAATCAGTGATGTGTATGTTCTACAAGACCTATAACGTCAGTACTATCAACACAGACAGAGATGTGTCCAATAATTTGAACTAAAACAAAAATAACTCAAAGGTATTATTTTCGAAAAACAATCTTCCCCAGTTAAGTAACATAGATATACAATGACTAAGAAAGACAAAAACCTTAATCTCCTGCTTCACTAAATCTTAATCACGTATTACCTTGGAGAGAAGATAAAACGTCCAAGTTAAAACAGCGGCTGATGTTTCATGTCCAGCGATGAGCATTGTCATCAAGTCATCACGAAGTTGCTTACTTGATACCTATAAAGAGATATTGACTGTCAGAAACAACCAGTTTTTCATCAATTTATTATATGCTTTGATAGACAGACACATACATCATCTCCCGATGCCAACAGGAAGTGCAGAATGCTAGGATCTTGCTCATTCATGTACTCCTCATGGAACTGTAACTCTTCTTCATCGACCATCCTCTGCAAATGATAATGGGAAAATTAATCTGAAATGCCAACCCTTGAGTTTAGCATGTGGGAAATTTTTGAAATAACCAAAATAGGAATTGGGAGAATTACAGAAAGGAAGGCTTAACAGAAATATTTTTACCCTCAAGGAACATTAACCAATTCTTGAACTTCATAAATCAACTATATGAACCAAAAAAAGTGGTCAACATACATCTACAACCAAACACGCCCTTAATATTCCTTGAGGATAAATATTTGTGCATAGAAGTCCCTTGGGGGTGAATCAACTGTAAGGATTTGATGAATCACTGAACTGCATTTTAATGATTGGCTAAAAGAAACAGAAGTGGCATCATATTGGCAGAAATATCTGCAAGTAGTTTGAGAGCAATCTCATAGCATCTTTACCTTGCATATTGATATCAGATCATCAAGTGTATCATTGATCAGTTTGAGAGCTGCAGTAACCTTCCTTTGACGTGGTGAAATGTCTTTCCATATTGGGATCTCCCATAATGGAATTGGAGCAACACTTCGATCTTCTGCTTCTCTTAGTACAGTGTAAACAGCCTGATCTAACCAAAAACAAGTACGATAATATGAATCACATACATCAAATACCTTAACTGGGAAAAAGCAAGAAAATAAAATTGGAATGGCGCTGAATTTCACAACACAGAAGGGAAGTGAAATATACACACCTCAACTATACCAGTATCATTAGTTAAAGAATCGAAATCATAATTGAATACTGCCTTGCCAATGACATCCAAAGTTAAACGAGAGAAGAGTGACTCCATCTCTACATCTTCCCCATCAGATGCAGCAGCATCTAGCTTCTTGCAAAGCCTATCTGTAGCTTGTCCGAAGAGATCAATCGTAGCTGTTACATACTGTGATTACAAACAACAAATGAAGTCGATGGTAAAATTTGTTAGTCAATTAAAAATTTTATAAGAATAACTAAAGTCCAGTAGCTCCGAACATCTTGAGAAAATGTAAATAAAACTCTAAAATTGATTAGTCAAGTAAGTCCAACATATATTAATCTTGCCAAGTGCACGATGTTTTTCACACTTTCTTTCTTTGTGGAGATTTTCATTCTCATCAGCCTTACCCTATGATTCATAGCCATTGCAATTAGTAAACCTGAAGTGAACCTAGCTTATAATTCAAAATGTAATATAATATACCAGTCTACGGACACTAGAATTCAAAAGTAATTATGTTACCTTTAGATGCAATGCTGGGACTATAGCACGTCGTCTAACTCGCCATATTTCCCCATCAGCTGGGATGAGTCCTTTCCCCATTACAAAGTCTAGGATCTCAGCCAAGATACCCTGCAGATGGATGGAAGGGTGACAACAAGATAATGCGCAATAGAGAACAGGAAGTGGCAGAACAGTCATCGTTGAGTTGATTACCTTTGAATAAGCCTTGGAATTATCTTTTAAGATGTGTCTGGCAATGGACGGATCAGATACTATCAGAAAGGACTGCATTATTGTGGAGAAAGAATCAAGAAAGGAAGTTATATAAAGCGTTGGTTTCAGAGAGATGAACAACAATGTAACTGAATGGACATAGATTAACAAACCTTTGGTCCAAATGTCAATCTGAAAATTCCACCGTAGGTGAGATAAAGTTCATACAAGGGAATGAAGAAAGCCTCACTTCGGACGGCTTTCATTGAACCTTTAGCCTCTGGAATTCTAGGATAATCACCACGCTCATCCACCCAAGCAAATAAAAATTGCAGAAGCCCCTCCGGCATACCTAATTTTGACAAACTCTTCTTCAATGAAGATGAAAAGCTAGAGGAAAATCAGCACAAGCTAACGATAATTAGTGTAGAGAAAGTGAAGTCGAGATGATTTTGATCTTATCCTCAATTAGTTAGGGTAGGGTTAGAATGGAATGTAAAAGTGAAATTAAGCGAGTAAGTGAATGAGATGAATACCTGTACTTCTGGACGGTAAATTCTCCGGCGGCAATTCGAGCAGACAATTCAGCACGTCGTTTTTCTTGGATACGCCTCTCAACGCTCTTGGTACCATCATCTATGGAATCAGGCTCTGTGCCGTTGGAAGAGGACGCGCACGTGATTACTGAGAATCTGAATCTTCTTGGTGTTGTGTTAGGACGCCGATAGCAGAAGGCGGTGGCAGTGGTTTTGAGTCCATTAACGTGAGTTTGTTTGGCCGGGAACTGAGAACGTTGGGTAGAAATAGAAGCATGAGCACGAAGCAAAGCAACATTGGCAGGAACAGCAACAGCCATAGAAGATAATACAATGCAATCAGCGTGGGAAATGGAGTACAATGAGATAGATGATAATATTGATGAATGCAATGCGCTCTCCACCCACCGCCAAGCCGAAATGTGTCTCGCTTATCTACCGCTAAAAAACATAATGGAATCTTTTAAATCCTCCTTCCCATTAGATGCCCTTCAAAATTTTCAATCTAACAATTTATCATCCATGAAAGGCTCCAACCTAATTTATGTATAAATTTCTTCACTTATATTCCTTGTTCCGGTGTTCAAAAAAAAGGAGAGTATAGAAAAAAACAATTTGTGGAAGGTTTGATGTCAAGCGTTTGTAGTCCAACGGTTAGGATAATTGCCTTCCAAGCAATAGACCCGGGTTCGACTCCCGGCAAACGCAAAGTCTAATCTGATTATTTTCTTTCATACATTTTATTATATGACTAATAATGCGCCTCTTGTTTTCTTGGGCCTTAGCTTTGAGTTTGCTTATATCAAATTTCAAAGGGAAGATAAAACAACCTCCCTAGCAAGTTTTCACAACATTTTCTCTTTTGTCCGACAATGAGATGGAACTCATAAAACTAACTTTCTAGTTCCATGTATATCACGGTTTAAAATGTAGCTGAAGAAGCATCATCACATAGAGGTAAGAGCTAAGATATATTGGTATATTGGTAAAATGATAAATACTGGATTAAAGGTTCTAGAGAGCACAAATGTAGCAAAATGAAAGCAAGGGACAAGTTTATCTCTGAACATAATTCAGGACATCGGCTTATTAATTAAAATCTGCCGAATCAAATTATTCTACTTTCAATTCCAGATGGCATTGGCAGCTTCTCTCCAAGTCCACCGAGGAATCAAGCTATGGTTTTGGCTGCGACGGTCCTTTGGAATTTCATGCAAAGATATACAGATAAGGCATTGCATTGCAGCATAATATATATAGAGAGAGAGACGCAATTAATAAACTTTAAAATTAAATTTACGTACCTTGGTCGCGTCTGGCATTAACAAGAAACATCCTCAAATGAGGATCCACAGGTAAGCCCATTTCTTCATAAATTGGACTGTAGCATGCGTTCCTAAGTAAGAGGCCAACTCCATTATTTAATTAATTCAACTATATTATGAGATAGGTACATACAATTAACTCCACAAAAATAATATATACATCAAAATCACAAAACACACTTATAATTTTAATTTTATTAAAAAGAAAGCACAGCATGTATACACGAGAGGATTTGGATTTGCGGGTCTAATCCAAGTGCCCAGCTGAAGTTCTGCAGACGCTACGTTCTGATTGGAGGGCTCTCCACCTGCTGGTCCACCTAATACCGCTTGGAAATGAATTTCTTGTGGAGCATGCCACCTAGTAAATATACAGCCTACAGTTACTACTAACTTTAGATTGTATATGTATGCGGAAATAGAGTCCTTTTCAAATATATATGAGTTTACCCAGATGCAGCAGTTGAGTCATGCCCATTAGGATGCGGCGGCGGCGGCGGCAGTGAACCAATTCCAGCACCCTGCAGAGGATTCTAAATTCACAAACAACTATGAAAATTATTTCAAACAGGTGAATTCAAGGATATATCTAATAAATAAAGAATGTTGTGGTGGCAAATTTGATACCGAGATCAGATGATCATCAGTACTCCTTCCCATGCTGCCCAATCCCATATTGGGGAATCTGTACATAAATTAAATTATGTGGTTAATACTTAATTAACAAGGAAGATGAATTAATTTAGTTAAGTCTAAACTGAACTTACTGACGGAAGCGTTGATGGAGATGAGGGATATTATTGGCATTTTGAGAATTGTTGGATAAGAAGAGCTGATATTGAGATTGAGATATCCCCGATGCCGATGCGGCTCCATTAGAAGACGTTGCAGGGCTAGGCTGCTTCTCTCCGGAGTTTGCTTCCTCGTCTGTCCACTCTAACTCATTTCCATTTGTATTTAAGGACGAGTTACTACTGTTACACCCTTCTCCTTTCTCCATCTTATCCTACGTACCAAAATACACACACTCTTAAGCAAACTCAATAATCTAAACATATATGCACTTAAGTTTCTTATTAAATAAATATCGACAAAAAACAATATTAACAAAATAAAAATGAACCATGTTCATGAAGGAAGCGATTAAGAAGGCTACAAAAATAACTAGGGAAAGATCACAAATGCTTCTTTTTTTAATATATATATATATATATATATATGGTTGAAAACAACTTGCATTCAGTAGAAACAACCAAACATGGATTAACTGGTTTATATTTTTGTCCCCTTGTTTTCAACTAAAATGTAGTATTGAGTTTGGTGATATGGTATAATTTCCTAAAATTAACACTTTACGATTCTCGTACCCCAATCCCTCTTTCCTGTTTGTATATATATATATATATATTTTTATTAGTTACTATTTATGTTCCGAAACATGGATATCATCGGAAAAATAAAAACGGTTAGACTCCATGAATGAGGCCGTTCAAGGGTTAATTAACAAGACGGTTGATGATTTCATCCTCGTTTTTTTTAGCTTAAAAAATCTAACTTTATATGTCTACCATAAATAAGTATTTTCAATCCAAAGATATCATCGAAAAAATAAAAAGCATTTCAACTTTTTGAACGAGGTGATTCAAAAGTTAATTAACAAAAGTGTTGGTTATTTTGTCCCCATATTTTCAACTAAAAAAACTTATTTGTTCAACCGTTATGATTTCGATCTCGAGTAGGGATATCATCGAAAAACTAAAAAGCATTCCGCCTTCACGACGAGGCCATTTAAAGGCTAATTAGCAAGAAAATTCATTATTTCATGCTCATATTTTTAACTAAAAATTCTTACTCAATGTATCTAAAAAAAATAAAATACTTGTTTAACCGTTATGATTCCGATCTCGAACAGGGGTTTCATCGGAAAAATAAAAGCATTTTGCCATTCAAGAGTTAATTAGCAGGATAGTTGATGAAAATAATAATAATAAAAAAATCTAACTCTTAACTTCTACAATAGAAAAAATACTTGTTTACCGATTATTTTTCTGATCTCGAACAGAGATATCATGGAAAAATTAAAAGCATTTAAACTGAACGAACGAGACCATTCAACGGTTAATTAGCAAGAGAGTTGATGAAAACTAACCTTGAGCAAGAGCAATGCGAGCACTCCCTTTCTCTTTTCCTTGGTGCCTTGATTTCTTAATTATCCAAATTTAAAGAAAAGGGTGCACCAAAAAACACGATAAATAAAAAGAAAATAATAAAAGAGTCATGCAATTAATGTAAAGGATTAATTTGCCTTCCAATTTTCGCTGGGTTATAATTAATTGCACGAGGGCAAGAGAATGTATGACTTTTAATAATTATAAATCTGACGCCATATCTTTTTTTCTTTTTCAGTTATGTCAAATATACAGAAGGGTTTCAGATTTACATTATTATTTCTTGTAAAAAATCTATTTTGGTAAAGATGTGAAGTTATACTTATACCTAACTATTAAGACCAAACTGGTAATTTCATTACCCTCTTAAGCAAATGCATCGAATGATTTCGTCAACGGAACGATTTTAAAGATGCAAAGAGAAGTTTTAAGTAAATTATTGAGCCAAGAAAAAAAAATATAGTTCCAGCAAAGCAAAAAACAAAACAAAACAAAAGGTCTTTTTACATTCATTTCGCTTGAACTAACTGTCTCTCTTGATATCTTTCTTTTTTCTTTTTAAATAGCTATATTAGTATTCGTTTATGGAAGTCACATAACTTTTACTTCCTTTTCAAAGTGATTATCCTTTAAGCTTTCTGTATCAGAATTAAGAAATGTAAATTATCAAATGATACAATTTTATTAAATTGTTCTTATTTAATGTTTGAAGAAAAAATAATAAATAAGTGAGAGAGAAAAATACATGAATATCAATTAAATGTTGAGGGTAATTATGAAAAAATAATTAATATTGTATTAAAATGATAAATAGACAATTATAATAAAAAAAATTACGCTATAAAGTTATTATTAAATTTAAATTTGATAAGTGCGGAACAATCCAAATGATTATCATTGCACTGTGCCGGGATTAGAGAGAAGGGAGAAAAATAAATGTACAAACATAAATTGACATAAATACGATGTCTTTGTTGACGTACGTTGGAAATAAATTCAATTCAATATCCCAAATTTACTAAAGTCATATAACTTTTACGTTATAAAGGTACTCAAATTTTAATTTGTTGACATACGTTGAAAATAAATTCAATTAAATTTATCAAATTCACCAAAGTCACATAGTAATTTTGACGCTATAAAGTTACTGACAATCCAAATCATTATCAATGCAGCAGGGAGAAAATAAACTAAGAAACATAAATACGGAGTATTTATTGACGTAGGTTGAAAATAAATTGAAATCAGCAGAGTTTCACTTTCAAAGATATGTGGCACTTAATTGGACGATTGCCATGAATAAGCAAAAATAGAAATAACGGGATCAAATTAAGATGAATGACAATGGAGAGGCATGTCAGTTCTGCTTGGTGTTCATGCTTTTCTTGACGGACTCGGCATTCTCCTTCACGGATTCAGCTGATTCTTGAGCCTTTCCCGACACAGTATCCGCTGCCCTTTGTGCCGTGTTCTTAGTGCTATCCCACGCCTCTTGCATTGTTTGCTTTGCTTTCTCACTTACGTTTTGCGCCGTCGCTGACATCTTCCCAGCCATCTCTTGGGCCTGATGGTATAATTATTCATTAATCAAGTTAATTACTCTCTATCTAATTTTTGTTGTTTAAAGTTTTGATACATGGATTAATTTTTTTTTAATTAGGTTAATATATGAACTATAATACATTTATTTAATTCATTATTTACGGTGTAATTAAGAAAGAACAAATGAATTATTTTAAATTAAATAACACTATATATACATGTATTTTTTATCATCCTCTTGTTACATTTTATTCTTTATTCAACGTATCAATATACCTGGGAGGTTACTTTTCCGGTAGAATAGGCCTTGTCTTGCATGTTTTCACCCACATTGACAGTTTCGCCTGCCCCATGTTTAATGGCGTCGCCGGTTACTGAGCCGTCTTGGTTAGAACCTGGAACCTACAAAGATATTTAGAAAGTAAATAATAATAATAATTAAGTATATATGCAACAAATATAAAAATTATAATACTTGGAGAGGTCTCGGGGTGGCAGCTGCGAAGACCCTGGGGTTCCAGGTGCGAGCCTTGGCAATTGTAGCTCCAGCATGACCAAACTTTGGGAGGGAGGTCACTAGTGTAATAAAGCTTGCCATTTTCTTTTTCTTCACTATAACTTGTTTTCTAATGTTGTCTCCTCTTCCCGTTTGAGTATTGAGTATGCTATTTTGATTTGATTATTACATAAGCCATATATATATATATATATATATCTAGAGAGAGAGAGAGAGAGGTGGTCAGCGCTCTGTTGGTGAATCCAGAGCAATTCACGCACACTTGTGGTGGTAACAAACAGCCACTGCCAATCAACGGTCTCTCCACTAAATAGTATTCCGTCCAAAAAAAGCACAGGACCCAGTATCATTACTTGACTCTACCAAACTATAAATTTTCTCCTTTTAAAAGAGAAAATATATTCTCACGAAGAAAAAAAAAAAAACATATCATATCATATCACATATCCCCTAAAACTAACTGACCATCATCAATCGGATAAAAAAACATCATTATCCAAAATCTGTGACGTAAAACTAATTTGACCGTTGGAATTATTTCAATGCAATTAATAGAATTTGAAAGTTACTGCACCTCGTTTGGTACATTGGAATTTTTATTAGGGAATGAAAAAAAATCTTAATCTCTTAGAAAACACATGTTTGATTTTCCTAAATAAATGAGAATTCTTATTCCTTAGCAATTCATATTGCCTCAAAATAAAAAAGTTTTGAATTCCATCACTTTAGCTAAATCAAGAGAATCCTCATTATTTCAATGTTTGACTTACCTAATAGTCTATATCGTACGCTGAAAATGTTATTAGGGAATGGAAAAAGACATTCAATTCCCCAAAAACATGTTTAATTGATTATATAATTTGTAGTTATTTTAATTGAAGAATTATTGTTCACATAGTATGTTATTATTTACTATTATTTAATCCTGGAAGATATAAAATATCATATCATATCATAGATCTCCTAAAACTAATCATCATCCATCAGACAAAGAAAATCAGGTAAAAAAGACTAATCATCTGTGACGTAAAATCAAATTGGCCGTTGGAATTATTTCAATGCACTTAATAGATTTTGCAAGTTATGGCGATCTCCTTAAAAACATGTTTGATTTACCCAAAGAAATGAGAATTCTCATTCTTAAGCAATCCAAATTGCCTCAAAATTGAGGTTTCGGATTCAAGAGATTCTAAGGAGTTTTTTTTTTTTTTTCTTTAAACATAGTTAATTTTCTATTTTCATTTATAATGAAAATACAAGTAAGACTTAAAAATATGTTTAATTTAGTAAATAGAGAGCATTTCTATTGAAATATTTTTTGAAATACACCACAAATTAAAAACTAAAAAAAATAGTTTCCATTGTTTCTTGAAATATTATGTGATAATTTTGTAAATTTTGGATCTTTTTAATTTTTTTTCTCGACAAAAAATACTAGTAATTAAATAAAATTTATTTTAAGTTATTGTTGGAGACTCACACATTTCCTAAACCAAAGTAAAAAAATAGTTTCCGTTGATAATTGAAATATTCTGTGATAATTTTGGATCTTTTAAAATTTTGTCCTCGACAAAAAATACTAAATAAAATTTATTGTTGGAGACTCAACATTTCCTAAACCAAACATACACTCGTTTTTTCTTTCTACTGATAATTATATATAGAGTGACAAAAGAAGGTGAAGAGAAGCAATTAGAATTTGTGAAGGCATTAGGTGTTTTTAAACCGAAAAGAACTTCGACGTAGATGTGAATCAATAGCATAAATTTATTCCAGCCCCCGGCGTAATAGAGTAATCTTGTCAGGTAATAGTAAGTAGGCAAAGAAAGCTAGGAACTGCTAACAAAGCAGATAATGAATTGGTTTAAAAAAGAAAATATGAAGAAAGCAACAAAACAGATAGTGAAATGGTTTTAGGCAGATCCAACGGTCTTCCAGAGCTTTACCCAGTCTTGCATGGCATCGGCAGCGCGAGAAAACATTGGATTAGCCTTTCCCAGCTGGTCCTTAACTGTTTTGGCAATCTCCAACACACAATCCTCTGCTGTAGTTGCAGATTGCGGAAACCTCAATGACTGAAAGAAAGGAACAATATCCTCCATGAGTTTCACTCCGTCCCACTCTTTCTTCAAGCTCTCTATGGCATTACCTCTTTCTGCTCTCCAGACATAGGGCAACCCAGTTTTAACACCAAGGCCTAGGTGATCACATATAACTTTTACGCACATTCCGCACCATATATCTTCCGCTGTTTCCCACCTCAATTTTCCTTCTCCCGCCAACCTCAATGCCGGGATTAAAGCAGGGCCAACTGCAGCACGGTCAAAAGCAATGTTGATTCCACTTATAGGCATCATGGTTCTCGCAGGAACAGTCAGAACTGCATCCACATATCGTGAATTCCTCTGTCCAGGTTTGAGAGCTTGTGTTGGTGCGTCCAAGTCTGCCAGATTGAGCCATAATCCACATGATAGAGCACAATCAACCCCACTTCGTAGGCTAAATGGGTAACCGCGAACAAAGTCTGCACCCTTACGGAAAGGATCATAGAGTGTATTAAAGAAGAAAGGGGTGGCAGGAGTCTTAAGGTTCATCACATGCTGAGCCACAGCATCTACCAAATTTCCCATATTGTCTTTTGCTGGGACACAATCATCATCGACGCAGACAATATACTTCTTCCGCGAAATCAGATAGCCAAAATACCTACAAGAGTAACCTGTGAAGAGAACAGAAGTGGCAGAACCTACAACACGCTCGATATCAGACTTCGTATAAACATCCAAGTTAAAGCCTTCGGGAATTTTTAGATCCTCCTTGAGATCAGGGTCTTTGACAATTATCAGGTGGAAACGCAAGAAAAATGGGCTCCAGTCATTCATAAAAGATGTCAGGTCAGAGTGTAGTGCACCAATCACAATGTCCACTTCATTGTCATTGATATTTGCTTGAGACATCTTCAGGATCACAAGATTCTTTCACAAACCAAACTCTTGTTTGATCTCTTTGAAATGGCAGGTGAATTCACTTAAAAGAAGATCTTCGGTGCTGATGATTTTTGAACCTATCTTAATATTTCTCAGAACACCCTGTCAATAAGAGATTTAAAGGTCAGAAAAGAAATGCTTTGCTATTAGGGGAATAACTACCTTAAACTCCAAAATAACTCACTGGTGGGGAGTACAGGGGTCACAATATGCTGGATATTGAGTTCCTGAATAAGTGAGAGGACTTCATCCTTACCAGTTGCCACAAACAGTTTCAGAACTTTCTCAGTCAGCTTTCCAGCTTTCAATATTCTCTGCCCATGAAAAAAGACTAACGCAGTGAGTATGCTAAAAATGACTGAATAAAACTACAGGGTTGAACGATAGAACACACCAGAAACACAAAACATTATGGTCAAATCAGATTTAAACTAGCTCCAGTCCACAATACGAAACATGAGAAGTATAACTGCAGTCCCGTCTAAAATTGTGAAGACCCTTGTTGCTTTGGTGCAATTTCTTTTTATGGGAAACTAGGTAAGAGTTTGATAGCCAAAAACTAAGCAGACAGTGGACCAACCAAAACTGAATCAGGGAATCGGCCCCTCACTTAACAAAACCATTAAATTCTCCCATCCCCCTCTCTTTTTCTTGACATTTTTCCTTAAATCAAATCCTGAAAATTCTCAAATGTCAGGTAATTAAAGGCAAATAGTCATCGCCTAGGTAATCACCCCTTATCCAATCTCTGTAAAAATGACAAAAAATTTGGTCACGCATGAAAAAAATTCAACAATCGAGCAATGAGACAACTGATAACAAAATTGTCTTTTGCTTGAATTAAGATTCAGTAAACTATGTGAAAAAAATTTGATGGTTTGAGTACTTTCACACTAAACCAAGGGTATAACAGAAGCTAGCAAATGCGCTAGAAATCAGAACGAATAGTGTGCACTGCAAATGGATAATCGTGATGAGAAGTCCCAACTAAGAGGCAGACTAATACAGAATCTCGTATTCTCATAGGAAAGCAATGTATATAAGTGAACACCCCCCTCCACCACACACACAAAACTATAAAAGGGTTTTGCCATGGCAGGGAGACAGAAGATCAGTTCACATTTCAATTTCAGTAATGTCATATTCATCACAACAAATAGAGAAACATTGCTTTTGTCCCTGCCCTTTCCTACTTTCCCTTTTGGCTAATTCTCTGGAGTTAAAAAGTCCAGAGTCCAAGGTATGCCATCTAACTTCATGTAAATATAAATATCATACCACTTTATGGCATATCTACTCATTGATCCAAATTCTGATGAACTCAAGTGTGCCATAATGACAAGCATTGCCAGCCAACGCATGATAGATTCATAGATAGTGAACCTTTCTAAAGATCATACCCAAATTAGACAGTACAATTTTCCAATGTAAAAAGCAGTAGAATCTCTATGGCTCCTAAGAGTCGTCTACCCAGATATTATTTTTCCTAAAAAAAACACAATCTAGGTTACAAAGGAGGGAAGTTTGTGAACACAGAAGTGGAACCTAATCTTGACACGCTGCTAATCACACCAAATATATCATATAATCCCATTGGGCCCTAAGCATTCCAACCCAGCCGAGAAGTTGGAGGAGCTCGGTGATCGAGTAAAAGAGCGAAATGTTTTTTTCAAATTGAATTATCTTTGGAGCTTAACCAGGCGAGGGAAGTAAAGCAACCCATTTACATTACATTACATTACCTCAAGGAGAAGCAGAGCACAGAGATATGGACAGACAGAATGAGAGGCATCCACAAGACGAGAAGCAAAATCGAAGTTAAAAAATAAAGAACACACAATTTGCAAGCAATTAAATAGAAAAAGAAAAAGATATACCAGGAAGAGCTCGCGGAGGATATGAGCAGGGATGGGAGAGAGATCGGAGATGTCGGAGAGATTAAGGACGGCCGAGTCAATAGTAAGAGAGAGAAGCGATGGCGGGGTTTTCATTCATTCATCAATCATAATAATCATAACCATACAAATATAATAACAAATAAATAAACGAATAATTGATAATATTGCGTGTCTCTTCCCTCTTTCCCGAATTTCGCTCCGAGATTGTTGACAGCAGATCCTTAATCGTCTGTTGTTTCCGTCCCGGACCCTGGTTTTGCAACTCTAAACAGTTTACACGCGACGCGCATGCGGCATGTCATAATTATATCGAAATTCTGTTTTTTTTTTTTTTTTTGTAAAATGAGGCGGTCCGGCCTGCCGAAAGTCGCATCCGCAACAATCCAAAAAAGCATGATTTTAATTGTATGCACAATTTGAATATTTTACCAAACCAAACCACTTCTCTGATTCACAAATGTTTGCATAGCAATGATACATATGCACAATAGCAATTTCAACCACAAGTAGGAGCTAACAGAATAGATTCTACTCAAAGAAAATTTCTCATCTAATTTTAAATCTAGGTTTTATGTTTTAGAATTCTTTTTTGTTTCGCTGATGACATGGTCAACCTTGAAGCCGGCTATTTACAATGAGCACGACTCGAGAAATCACCCATAATAATAAAAAGCAAAGCATGCAAGTGTTGATCTCAGGATCAATATTCAACTAAACAACCTTATTATGAAAATATCTGGAAAAATAAAAATACAGATGAGCCACTTGGTCTCTAAGCCACATTCGATTTGACTCCAACTATGGACATGAGAAAGTGAAGTTTGTCATTAATTTCGGCGAGGGAGTTGTTGACGAAAGTGGGGGGCTCAACTCCAGTGAAGATGTAGAGTGCCTTCAATTCATCTACGCACGATGCCTGTGCTGTACCTTCATATCCTACTATCATCCGCATTGCATGAATCTGTTTCCATATCTTCTCACTCAAGATGATCTGCAACAGCAACAGTAAATGGGAAAAAAATTCAAGTTTGATACTTTTAAGATAAACAGATTCCAGGGACAAAGTCATGAAAAATGGTACTTCCACTGCCTTACCATACACAACATCTTGTTTAGGCGTTTTATTTGTCTAATACCATTTAGTTTGAAACCTGAATACTCTTGCATGCCATCAAACTATATAACTTATCCAAGCACTAAACATTTAAAACAAACCTCTAATTCATGCATTCCAACCTGAGTCTTCAGTTTATTGAAACCACAAAACTTGCCATACACAATTGGCAATCCTATTCAATTTCTTCCTTACGGATAACAACAAACAGCCGAGCAAAGTTAAGTCCATGCAAAAAAATAAAAAATATTCCCACTGAACTAGGTCTAAAAATTGAAATAATGATCACCAAGTCTTTTAAAAGGTCATTATGTATTCATTTCATCTTCTAGTAAGCAGAACATTTATCTGAAAGTACACATAAATTTGACACTGACCTCGTTAGAAGAGCTTATAGTGTCATTTCCAGAGGAATATTCAAATTGCCTGTAATTGTGTTCTGCAGACAAAACAGGAAGCTCCATAGGATCGGTATGGTCATTAGTCATGGCATTTGATTCTGCAAAGAGATCAATTAACGTCAGATATCTTGGGTCAAAATCAAAATTACTCATCAAACACTTTACGGGATGCAGGGTGGAAATGTATGTTATGTTACCTTCATATAAATTAACAGTGCATGAGTATTCTTGAGGTTCTATACATTTTGCATCAAACAAATCAAACCCACTTTCATCTGCAATTTCTCTAGCATCTGCATCTGAGGAGTTCATAATTTCAATATATCCAAGAAATTTAGAATTTTGATTCACATTGTCAGAAATGTTATTACCCAGTCTATCTTCTAACAAGCTAAAATTTAGATGGGAATTAGATTTTTCACGGATAACCTCACCTGAGCCCTCTACTACCATAGTATGATAACCTTGCCTTTCTTCCAGTGAGAATCCAATTGGTTCAGTTGGAATTGACTCGTTTAGAACAATTCCCCCACTCAGCAGTCCACAAAGTTCTTCCATTTGTCTGTCTGAGTCTTTCCTGTCATCAACAGATTTTTCTTCCAGCATTCCTCTTCTAGGTTCATCTGATTCTTCTTCAGTTTCAAAAGGATTCATCTTTTCAGTATGTCGCTCAAGTTTTTCCTCACTTATTTTTGGATATCCCTGATTTATCACTTCTCTTTCAATCCGCACAATAGTACCACCAAGCTCATCTTCTCCTGCCCCCAACTCATTTTCAATAGGACTTTTTTCCATTTCATTCACATTGGCTTGTATTTCTTTTAAACATTTCCATCTATTGTCTATTTTACCTTCATCTCTGATGTTTTCTAGAAGTCCCTTCGTCTCATTTTTTAATTCTGCTTCTTCTATGTCACCCTCTATGACATGGTCTCCCAATTCTTCTAAAGTGACATTTGCAACCTCAAATGGTGTCTTAAATTCTTCAATATCATCACCAATCTTATCAAGACCCTCAAGTGTTATAACAATTCCTCGGTCCCTAAACATTATCTCCTCCCCCTTAGTTTCTCCCATCCAAATTTCTTCCACTTCAGCTTCCCTATCAGTTTCAAGTTTCACATCAGTTGGCCTTCCTGCCGGTGCTGTCACCTTCTCACGGATATAGTCACTGCTGCCTCCTTTAGAGTCATAGTTTTCTAGCACATCCATGGCATCTTGGGATATTTCTGGTTCATCCTTCTTCACAACCCCTTTTCTATGGTCATTCTCTAGTGTCATGTTGTTTTCCAGTTCCTTTATATTTTCAACATCATCCAGTTCCATTCTCATTTTGATCTCTCTGTTTGTTTCCTCTGGAAGTTCTTCTTCTTCTTCTTTGTCTATGTCAATATCTCCCTCAAAGCACACCACTTTCTGGTGTTGCACTTCTTCCTTTTCTCCTCCTTCAACACAAGGGCTCCAATAAAGTGGATGATGTGAAGGCCTAGGGAGCAATTTACTCATTAACTTCTCAGTGCAAGCATGGCTAGCCAAGAAGAGGCAATAAGGCACAGAAACAGCAAGCCCTATTGCTGAAACAACCACAAGAGGTGGAATAACCACAGGGGCAGAAGAAGCCATAAAACCAGCGACTAAGATCTGCTTGCACAGTCTCAGTCCCCCGTTCCAGCTCATTTTGCCACTATTAGCTTCCGAAGGGTGTCCTTTACTATTCCATTCTTCATCAGGTTCTTCCATCCCTATACCATGAAATAAATTTAAAATATGTTTGTTAACACTCAAAACTAGTTCCTTCTTGGTTAATGCTTATATCTTCTTTAAATACTTACACCTTCTGTTTGGCTGCTGAGCTAAGAAAGTGCCAAAAAATATAAATCTTGAAAGCGGTTTATCTCTCTTTCACACACACAGTATGAATAATTTGCAGAGTTGATTAGCTGAAAAATTTCTTGAAATACAGATAATAACTAAGAACAATCAAAACCCCTTTTGCCTCAATCAGAAAATACTGTCACAGTAGTCGGTTGTCTCTGCCTGATTGATTATACAACAATGACAATCAGCAAGTCATTTTAAAGAGAAAAAAACACACACACATACACACATATTCATTCAAAAGAAAAAAGAACATATATGCATGCAGGAAATTTCATGGCAGCCACTTTAAAATTTTAATGTCTGCATGAATTGCCATTTTGTTTGTTCGAACCCAAATCCCTAGGTATGAAGGCTAGATGAAACCAAGGGTAAACAATAACACAGGCAAACTCAAGCTTTTTTACCTGAATTATAGAAGTTGAAAGAACAACGAATGCTACTTTGCTTCACTTGACTTCATGTCAGAGCGAATACCCAGAAACCTCAAACACTCATGGACATGGTATGAATGAAACGCTGGTGGGTGGTGCAATGTCTTGTAGCTTAAAATTAACCTTTCCGTTTATTTGAGCTGCCCAAGAAAGAAGAAAAGAATCTCTGGTAGTATACGTGGCGTACGGACACGTGTTGGAAAGAAAGCAGTGACAGTTGCATGATAGATGTAGCATTTATTTATTTATTGGTTTCCAAAAATCGACTGTATACACGTTGATTCAGTTTCAGGATTTTGCTCGCACTTCAACGTGTACGTGCTTTCTTACTATCGCGGATCTGCATCCGTCGATTCTGCATGTAATTTGTGATTGTGCGATTGCATAAAGCATATTTGGGCCAAGTCATCGGTCTAGCCCATCTCTAATATGGGCATTTGATAGGAGGCTATAGGCCCATATACCTTTTTTATTTTTTTTCTTTCTTCCTTCTCCTATCAGATTCAGCTGCCTACTTCTCTGCGTCATCTCATCAGAGTCAGAGATCAATGAGTGCCTGAGATAGGCTGACAGGTTTTTTTTTTCGTAGTTTGTGGTGATAGTTGCCATTACGGACAGAGAAATACAAGCCTACTACTTGTTTGTACCATGAAAATCGTTCGGAAGGACTTCGTACGCGATGGACCTGGGAGCGTCAAGGTACAATCCCTACCAAATACCTGAGCTTCTAACGGTCTCTCTGATTTCAACTATTATTTCTTATTTTTCAAAGCAATTCTATTAGGTTTTTACATGCTTACCATTATGCTCTATTTTTTTTTTTGTTTCGGGGTGAGGGGAGGGCCGAAGATAGACTGCGAAACAGTAATGGAGGATTTCGATTGAACAGACTAGTACAGTGAATTTACATGCTTACCGTTATTTTCTATTTTCTTTTTTTCGGTCTGATTTCGATTTTCGTTTAGATGGTACCAGTTGATTCGGATGATTTATGGTATGCGTATAACTTAATAGCTCCTGGCGACTCTGTCATGGCTGTCACTGTGAGGTACTGATCATTTTCGTTGCTTGAAAGTATTTAAAACGTGGAAACCCTTGGATGTCCGGACGTTAGGTTAAGGATTCTTGGGTGTCTAGGGATCTAGAAACCTATTTTAAAGGCCATTTTAAATTGAAAACAGTACTTTCAGGATTGCTGTATTCTGCAATGTTTAAGGGCTTCTAGTAGTATCCTTTAAATGTATCAGTTTTTCTTTTCTTTTCTTTTTCGATTTTTCCTTTCCTGTAGTTTTATGCAATCAAGTATGCAGTTGTTACAATATTATGTACTTTGCTCGTCTCTAATTAATTCGGGCAGTCTCATTTTACAAGTAGGAAATTTTGTTATGATCCAATTTCACATTTAAACTTGTGCAGCATTTTTTTTCCTAAGAAGAATATTTCCAACAAGAGGATTTTTTATCAGCGTGTTGAGGAAGACTTTGTTGGTTTTGGCACTGAAGTGTCAATTCGTTTAATACTAGATTTTCGTGTGTGGTAATTTTTGTAATCTTCATTTTCTTGTTGGAGTAGGAAGGTTCTTAGAGAAGTGGCTTCTGGTGGACGGGATGCAGAACGTGTGAAGTTGAAGTTGGAGATAAAAGTCGAAGAGGTAAAACACTCGTAAGATGACATTTATACTTGTAAGTTCTTTCTATCTTTCATTTTTTCCTCTCATTATCTTCTTCTTCTGTCATTGGCCAGGTTGCAGATTACGATAAAGAAGGGTCTCTCTTGCGTATACGTGGAAAAAACATTCTAGAGAATGAACACGTAAAGGTAACTGCATTGCAGATATACAAGTCTGACGTGTAGTACACGTATCAGTGGTACATTTAACTGGCCATCTTATAACTGCAGATCGGGGCGTTCCATACTTTAGAGCTTGAGCTACAGCGGCCCTTTGTGCTCAGAAAGGTGTACCTCGCAAATATTTATTGGTGATTTTACTGTTGGTTCCGTGTTAATTATGTTTGGCATGTAATTGTATATCTGTTTGATATGCATAAAAGCTTGGCATCCTTCAAAGCAGCCACTTGCTTGTTTAGACATATCATTAATATGAAATTCTGTATCTATTGACTAACATGTATTGACGGTTTGAGCATTAAGGGAAAATATTTAAAATCAGTTCACTTTAACTTTATTACAATTTTTACCTTCTGAGGAATCATGATAAAAGAAGATTTTGTTTTCCCTTGTGTAGGATGTATGGGATTCTTTGGCTTTGGAGGTACTGCAGCAGGCCTCTGGTAAGTTATAATAGAAAGAGAGAGAGAGATACACTGTTTTCTCTTTTTGGGGAATTGACTACTCATTATTTTGGGGTTTCTATAACCTATGTACATGACATGAGAACTCCCAGAACTACAAATCTGAAGAATCTCTTGTAGTGAAAATATAACTGACATGAACATTCAAGTAAAATGTACACTTAATTTCTTGTGTGGTATCTTGGCTGATCCACCGTCTATGTGGAAAAAGCAAAAGAAATGGTGTCAAAAATGAAAATAAAAGTATTCTTCCTCACCAAAAGGAAACCCCAAAACTTCAACTCAATCACTTGGACAGAGGCCTACCAACAGCGGGCTCTGGTGGGGGAACGGTATCCAGAATGGTGTGTGACAGAAAAGGAAGCAGTAGGAGTCATTAAGCTCATTGTTCTCCATATGCTGACCAACTTTTAATTTGAGGTTTAGTGTTAATCTCAGTGATCTAGGTGACAAAAAATTCCATCCTTATTTTGCAGATCCTGGTGCAAGTGCTGATCTAGCTGTGGTTTTGATGCAAGAAGGATTAGCACATATCCTCCTTGTTGGTAGAAGGTACTAGTAACTTTAATTTGGATATGATTTCTTTGATACAATCACAGTAATTTGATAGCTATGGTCAATAATTTGATTGCTAAAATGTATTCTTTAGTGAATAATGGAATATGGAATCAATAACTTGCAAGTCATGGTTTTGTGAACTTATTGCAAAATAGTAATTGTCTTGTTCAAGAGATTGAAGATCGTATTTCGCTTCTAACTTCTAAAGATAGTTGGGATAATTCAAATAGTAGATTGAATAAATATCTATTTGACAGACACTATCAGCATTTTGAAATTGTACTGTTATTGCTATCTTTTTTGATGTATAGCTTTTTCACTGAATAGAATAATTCACCTCATTATTTATGATATAACAGTATGACTGTTACACGTTCACGAATAGAAACTTCTATTCCCCGCAAGCATGGGCCTGCTATTGCTGGTTATGAGTCAGTACGTTCTTTCATCTCTGTTGCTTAAGTTTTCTCAAGACATGTAAGTGAATGAATTCAATGAAATTGAACTGCATGTTTCTAAAGCGTCTTACTACCTTTTGCAGGCATTGAATAAATTCTTTGAGAAAGTTTTACAGGTGAGTTCTGTTGGAGGGCTTATAATGGTGACTCTAGCATTTATTCTTGTTTGTGAGATTTTTTCACTCATAAAATTTAAAGGGGACTTCACAAGTTTGATAGATTCTATCTATTTGCTCTAGGCTTTCTTGAAACATGTAGATTTCAATGTGATTCGTTGTGCTGTAATTGCAAGTCCAGGATTCACAAAGGTTAACAATCATTCCCTGTTTCTTTTATTTTGGCTTCATTTTGAGTGAGTGATTTGAAGTTTCATAGCTTGAGTGTAAAAATATCATACTTTCAAGTTTTATTTCTTTACATCCATTTCAGGATCAATTTCATCGCCACTTATTATTAGAGGCAGAAAGAAGACAGCTGCGACCTATTATTGAGAACAAGTCACGCATCATTCTTGTGCATACAAGCTCAGGATACAAGTAATTTCATCTTCTCTGCTCTGTTCCTAGGAGTTAGTGATAGAATTTGGGACACAAGTAGCATAAAGTAAAGGGAAAATCACACTAAATTCTTTACACCTCCCTTATTTTAAACTTTAACATAATAACGTAAACTCCCTGTGTTTAAATGGCAAATTGTCTTAATTTTCAAAACAAAAAAGGAGAGTACTGTAATTTCGTCTTATTTCAGGGGAAGTCTGTGCACTTTACTCTTTAAACATATTTACATGGTTTTGAAATATATATAGATGTATCTTATGGTCGGAAGTCCCTTCAATAGTTAGTCTGAATCTGAGTTGACACGATATGCCAATAATGTGCCTTTCTTTACCACTTGATTCAATAACTTTGTGTGCTATTGTTTGATGCCGGTTACTAAAATATGTTTGTCTTTGTGTTTGTTCCATGCATAAGAGCTTAAGCCAAAGGCTGAAACCTTGCTTAAGATTGAATCTTATGATTTTCTCATAGGCTGCGGTATGCTTCCAAATTTAATTGGTTTATGTGCTTTGATCATCTGCCTTCACCTATCTTGCTGGAAAGACACATTTGTCTTTCAGAATTTAAGGGAAAGAACGTAGTAGTGTCATAGTTCGAGGCAGTTGTGTAAGGATGGATTTTAATTTAAATTCAATTGCTTACAGGTGATCTGGTAATTGAATCATCTATTCTCTTTGACATAGAATTTCTTCTTCGCAGGCACAGTTTAAGGGAGGTTCTGGATGCTCCAAATGTCATGAATATGATAAAAGATACTAAGGCAGCACAAGAGGTACTGTTAATTCCGTGTTTGTAGTTTGTAGACATTTTGTTAATTGTCCCCATTTGGTCCGGCAACAAGTTTCATTCTTCCTCGTATTCTTCAGGTTCGAGTTTTGAAGGATTTCTACAACATGCTTTCAAATGTCAGGTTCTATTTTGAAATGCTTTTTTGGCGTGTGCTGTCTATGATTATGTTTGTGATGTGAATTTCCTTATTTTCAAAACCTGTGGTCTTGATTTAAGACTTGGTTCATCTTTTAGTACCAGGGGTGAGGTACACCTTGTTTAGGTGGATCAGATAGTATTCAAATAACTTTTTTTGGTTGATAATCATATCATGTGTAAAAGAGTATCACAAGTGAGAACTATTAACCAGTTGCATGATGATCTGTAATCACTGTCAGATACTTTCCTAATGGGAATTATTTAAGGTGAGAATGAATTTACACTAGGCTTCCCTTTCAGATTTTCTTTTCTCATTTGGTACCAGTTATCTGTTTACTTGAACTATGCATAACTTTTTAATTATTTTTTATAATAAATCTTAAATCAACACGAGGCAACATGCTATAATTCTTTACCTTATCAGTTTAGTAGAGCTGCATCAACCACATAGTTGTTTGAAGTGTTTAAGAGTGTAATGATTCTAGTTCCATATGACCTTCTCAGATATCATGGAAATTCTGATTGTTTATTTTTGGACTTGGGCAGGATCCATCTCGTGCTTGTTATGGCATGAAGCATGTTGAGGTTGCAAATGAACGTCTAGCTGTTCAAACCCTTCTCATCACGGATGACCTTTTCAGGTTTGTATGATGGCTCTAATATATCAATAATATCATGAATCAACGGAAGCATACTGCATTGGTAGTACCATAAAAGCCCATAAGTGGGATATTCTTTTGTCCGTGACATGTAACCAGTTTTTCTAACTTCATCACAATTATGGTTTTAGAAATATGTCATTCAAATAATGCCTTTACAAGCACATTTTGTTTCAGATTTTTGTAAATATTTTAGTTTTCTGACATTTTAATATCATGCTGACTTAAATTATCTTTTTGGTATTTGCTTTACCGTTTTGTTTTTGTTCTTGGCATGTGATCCGGAACATTTATTTTTCATGGTGTGATGGATAATTGCGACTTAAATGAAACTTTATGTTTTTGATAATAGGAACTCTGATATAAAAGCAAGGCAAAAGTGCGTCAACTTAGTCAAAGCAGTCAAGGATTCAGGAGGCGCTGTCCATATATTTTCATCCATGCATGTCTCTGGAGAACGTTAGTTTTATTACCTTGTTTATTCTTGGCTACTTTTTGGGGTTGGTTGGTGGGTGGGGATATTCATCTCCAAATCCCATAAACTGGAATCTGTGTATAACTGAGAACGGGGCGAAAGTTTTTTCTCTCTCTCTCTATCTCTTTATTGTGGGAATAGGTTAAGTTAGCAGAAAAAAAAAAAAAAAAAAAGGAAAGTTTGTGTATTTGTTTTTGAATTTTTTCTTAATGTTATGAATTCAATTTGCTGATTTTATATTGATGGACAGAGCTAGCACAAATAAGTGGCATTGCAGCAATTCTTCGTTTTCCTCTTCCGGATCTTGAAGACATGGAGATGTGATGTGACGCTGCTTAAGGCTATTGTTGTTGACGGGGTTGCATATCTGAGCTAGCTCATCTTCATTGTACTGTATATACTTATACTATCTCGGGTAACCGAATTGGGGTTATCAATATGTGGTGTACCATATAAATACAGGTAATGCTAGTTAAAAGTTACAGCACTTTGTGGTAGCTGCTTTAACATCTCTCTCTACACTTAAATATAGAGGGCCCAGTTTATGTGTAATGTATCCTCACTTACAAAGTCAGATGTAGGGTATTAATTTTTGCACTACCCCAAGTTATTACGCTACTTTTTCTGTACCGGAATTGTATTTACGAAAGTGTAAAGGGGGTGAGGTATTTATTCGGGGTAGTGCAAAAATCGACTCCATGTATGCTCCCCACCCCTCGGGGCCCCCATATTCTTTTAAGAAATTAAGAACCAAATTCGACCCTGTAATTCCCTGAGTGTCCTCAATATGGACTGAAATAGCTCTATTATAAAAATTATCAAGGTTTGTATGTACGGGACGTGACGTCAGAATTTGATTATTATATATTTATAGAAGCATGAAACATTTAATTGGAGCCACCCAATTTTATCTGAAATAGATAAATGCCTTGTTGATTTGACCAGACCAGGTCACTTGATCCATATGTGATTAAGCGAAGTCACTTGTTTTCCTGC
Organism: Bauhinia variegata; assembly: GCA_022379115.2. Taxonomy (NCBI): domain Eukaryota; kingdom Viridiplantae; phylum Streptophyta; class Magnoliopsida; order Fabales; family Fabaceae; genus Bauhinia; species Bauhinia variegata. Next base: position 23,932,577 of record CM039438.1, read on the forward strand.
AGAAATTTTAGTCAAACAAGTGAAACCGTAAATTCGATGTTGAGCTATTAACCTAACCTTGTGTCACTTCTTCCTTGTACCTGGCATGGTTCTGGGACTCCTTCATTCCAGAGGATGCTCTTCTCTTCATTCCTACCCACCCAACATTCAACTCCATGACAAGCCATGTTTTAGTATTTAGCTGATAAGGCCAATAAAATCTTACTGGTTCGTTCATTCATTTTTAAGATTCAGATTGATTGATGTTGGGTATGACCATATATATATATGGGAACAAATTAATTTGACTATGTTTTAGTATGGAGTTTTGTAGGTAAGAAAACTAATAAGATCTTTATTCAAAATCAAACTCATTCTTTCAATCAATTTAAGATTTGAATTAGAAATATTCTAATTATTTAAAGAAAATAATTAAAAAAGAGTAACACTCAGCTATTTGAACCAAAATCTTTGATATCTCTCTGGATGTGTACTCCTGCTAGAACTCTTTTTTAATTTACAACATATAGATTATCATATTTAAGATAAATATAAAACACTAAATTAATACTCTGAACAATTTTATATTTAAAGTTAAATGATTTTTATAAAATTGTAGATAATTTTGATTCTCAGTATAAAGGGCTGAGCTAAAAGGGGGACACTGGGACAGTATTCAAGGTTAATGTAGCAAATTAATTAATTTCAGTTTTCATTTGCTTCATTTATCCAGATAAAAACAAATTCTTCCCTTTATTTCCAGTCCAAATGTCCCAATACAGATCCGAGCTCTATTGTATTTTTGTATTACAATTAGAATAGAATAACATCTTTTCATAGAAATAAGACTGGCATGCCCTGTAAACTCCAACCCCTACAATGGAAGCCCGTGCGCATGTCCACCTGGGTATGTAGAGAATCCGGCCACTAAGGAACTGTGCACACTCTTCACCGCCAACACCACCATCACTACTGACTCCGGTGTTGACACTACGCCGTCAGCTTTCCCGAGACCATCTTTGCCTTCGATTCCATCAAGAAGTTCACCCAGTCCCAGGCAGTGTTCTTAGAGGCCACCCTCTTTATGCTCCTCTCTTGGCTTCTGCTCTGCTTTTTATTGAGGTTTACCAACCTTGGAGATGGCCGCAATATTTGGTTTAATATCAGATGGTGGATCAGTAGATTGGATATTTGTTTTGCTACGCGCCATTGGCTGGTCCGTTAAACTTCCCTCTTTCTTTTTACTTAATTCCATCTGTTTATTTCTTTCTTTGCTGCGTGAGTATCTGATGACTTATTTCATCACGCTATTTTCCTTCTGTTTCCTTTCTTCATTTGAACCCAATCTTTCATCAGGTTGCTGTACCAGATGATATCAAAGAGATCAATCGAGGTGCATAATGTGAGAGCAACAAATGGACCAGAATTAGCTTCATTTATGAATGATATGGAATTCAATATAACCACGGTTTCTAGTACGAGTTGTTCAAATCTACGTGATCTGGGTAGTTTAGTCACTGGAAATCCTGGCTTTATTGACCAGAGAGTTGTTTCTCTATCGACCTTGGCAAATTATTCTTGTTACAACTCAAGCAAGGGCCCAACCATAACTCTGAAGTGTAGTGTAAAAACTGGAGGCTTGTGCAAGATAGAATGTATATTTCTTGGCAGTTTGTTGATCTCCCTAATAATCCAGCCACTGCTGTTGGGTTTGAGTTCAACCTCACTGCAATGGATAATGCCAAGAAACACGTGAGTTTTGTTTGTGGAACACTAAAGAATGGAATTTGTTTCCTCGAATATACCTTGATAATTTACATGATTTAAAGCTCATCCAACCTTTATTTCACGAGTTCCTCCCAGGTTCTGTTTTTCGTGATAGAAATCAACTTCAAGCATCCCTTGAAAATTCTCTTGATGGACTAATTAACACCACATTGTATATCAATCTTCTATCTGCCTATATTGTGGAAATTGACAAGGAGAATTATGGGTCCTGGTAAGTATAATTCTCCACCTGCAAATATGTCTACAATCCTTCTTAGGAATGCCATTTGACAGACAGTTACTTCTTGATTTTCTTTCCAGTGGCACTGTAATTGAACTCTTCATCTTCTTGCATTGTTGTTTTCTTTCGTTTGCATCTCTGTATCCTTTCTAGATGTTGCTGTCCTTGCACTTCACCTTGTGTTCATACTCTTGTGTCTGTGCCGCTAAATATCCTTGTTCATTCTCTCTTTAGATATTGCCATCTTCTTTGGTTCAACCTCCTAATCCTAGGACTAGGATCCATGATTCTTTTCCTTACATTTTCCAATTACTTAGTGAGGATAACTTGCTGCTGCTAAATATCCTTGAATATGACATAGCTGAACTCTGCAAAATACTATGTTTGGTTTTTCTTACTGGTTTAGGGTTTTTATTACTATTATTTTGTCTTTTTGGCTTGTTAGACTAAGCAGACTAAATAACTTGGGTATGATTAAATAATGTTAATCTGATGGAGAAACGAGTTTTTGCTGGAGAGTTGCTGCCCTAAACTTATAGTTTTGTTGTTGTAATTTGCAGTGAGCTTCCTTGCAGACCTTGGTGGCCTCTATTGCATTAGCATAGGCATCGTCTTCTACCTCTTATTATAAGTATGCATGGTTCTGTTTACTTATATGCAGATTTAATTTATCCCATTTGAAGGGGATACTTGTAGGATTTCAGAGGTATATGTAATTTTCTCCTTTTTTTCTTGGTATAAAATTAATTCTTATGAATTCTAATTTCTCTTAGTTTGCATTGGTTATAAACTGTTCATACTTTTTTGTAATTTATATTCCATATCTAAGTCTCTTGGTTTTTAGTGTGAGTGCAGGATAAAGAAACTCCGAAATGAAGATAGCATTTTGCGGAGAATCAGAAATCGCGTAAAGCTAAAGAGCATTGGAGCAAAGTAATTTCTTCTTTGACTGATCAAACCATCTTATCTCTATTATTGAATGGCTTTTTCCCATCTAAAATGTTGGGTTATATGACTGGTATTATCCAGTTGAGGAAATATGTGATGTACACGCGGGGCTCCAAAATGGGATCGAGTTGCAGTGGGTGCATGTTAGAACCAATTCATGGAAATGGATCATCGCGTAAGCGAAGGCAACAAAGCAGAAAGGATTCTATCAGTTTCTGTAAGCAAACCAGCTTGCCTGCCAATAAGGCAAGGCATTTACCATGCACAAGACAAGAACCTATTAGGTCAGATGGTCATTTCGTGACGGTTAAATTTTCCTTTAAGGAAACTTTGATATTTTAATGTCTTCTCATCCAGTCAGCCTGGATCCTCAAATGATGGGAAAGAGCATTCTGAAAACATTAAGATTTCCCTCGGGAATCTTCTACTACTGTCACTGAGAATAACTTCATTCCTCCTCCACCTTCACTAGGTGAAGACTATCAAGAATGTTATGTTCCATTTCTGATAAGGGAGAAATTAATGGCTACACAGTCTCTGCTTCAGTCTTGGTCATCCTGTCATTTCCTTGTCATTACACACGCAACTCAAATTGTGGTATGATTTTTTTATCCGCAACGTAAAATGTAACAAAATTTGAATTCGGAGCAGGGCAATTCTCAAAGGGTCTCTAGTAGCTACAGAGGATCCTCCTGTTTTGTTTACTTTTTTTTTTTTTTATTAAAATACTACAACATTTTTCGCTGTAGCGCAAAATCAGTTTCAGCCGACGTCTTTTTTTCCGAATATAAAGGAAGTAAAAGCATTACTCGGGCTCGCGTAAATTGGCGTTTTAGTTTTGGAAGCTTGTGTCTCAGATGATAGAAAAAAGCCTATGCTATGTCAGCGCTATCTAAACAAAATCGCTACTATGCCTCACGCTGTCTGAGCAGCTTTCGTATTTCTGTCGCTTTTTCTAGTTAATATTTGCAAAGATAATTTGAGAAAATGAAATGCTCATATTAAGTTTCAGACTTCATTTAAAAAGGAAAATCTAAACACACAAGGATTTTTAGATCTAACCAAAACGGAGCAAATAGTTCATCGATATGGCTTTTTCAGTATTCTAGTGTTAACCATCTCCATGTTAATAAATTGCTTAACAAGTAACAACATGTAAGTATCTAAGTTTGATTTGATTCCTTTGTATGAAACAATGAATCAAACCAATTCACCTCTAGTTAAGTGGCCTTTTGATCTTTCAAGCATGTTTTGGTTAAAACTGTGAATATTAGTACAATTGAAATAGATTGCATTCCTTGGAATAGAGATTATAATTTGTCCTCGAACATTAGGTGTGTAAGATAATCATGGCAAACAATCATGGTCAACAAGTGAATCATACATAATAATAGGAAACCATATCCCAACCTTCAGGAGCACATTGCCTTCTCCAACACTTCTTGCAGTTGCCCGCTCTGATATGCCTCTGTACAACCAAAAATGAGATAATCCCAGTGAAGTACTACTTTTCATGCATATTAATTCTGATACAAGAAAAACCCTCACCTAGGAGGACCAACATATAGTTCGCTAATTATAATTCCGTCAATGAGACAAGCTAAGTAGAAGTTGATCAGGTCACTAATTTTATAGATCAAGCTCTGGAAAGCAAGAACTACCATGTTCTCATCACAGTTAACAATCAAGAACCGATGCAACAACTTGATTGGAACAACAATATCAAACATAACAACCAAAAATCAGATTGACATACATACAAATTTTACTTACCAACAGTGATATCGCAACCCCCAAAGAACTCTCCATCTATATAGAGTTGAGGAAAGGTTGGCCAGCTAGAATACTCCTTCAGCCCTTGGCGTAATATTTCATTCTCCAATATGTTTATTGTTTCAAAAGGCACATTGACAGATTTCAGTATTTGCACCACCGTGTTTGAAAAACCACATTGTGGAAAGTCTTTAGACCCTTTCATGAATAGAACCACTTTATGCGAGGTAACAACTTTATCCAACGTAGACTTGAGTTCAGGAGTTAACGCTGAAAAGTTGAAGTGCCCACAAAAAACAGACAGGGTGAGAGACTTGTAAACATATAACATAATAATTAGCATCCTGTGAGAAAAGAACTGATGATATCAACTAAAGTTTGAAGGAAGATGTTACGTTTAACAATTTAGACATGGAATATAGAAGAAAATTTTTTCTTATCGACAATTCGGAGATAACCTCATGTTGCAGACCTAACCTGATTCACTTTGTGAATTGTGAGTGCGATGTGGAATTAGGCAAGCAAGCTTTCAGCAGAAAACAATGAGAGAGAATGAACAGATTTAACCTTAGTAATCTTTTTTGAATCCCTAGGATTCGACTGAAATTAAGGAACACTACAGATAAATAAAAGTCAACGTACCAGAGAAGCAGCGAATATTGGAAATCCTGGTGGAAGCGGGTTTGGCTCTGGCTCCGAGTAGAACTTTATTGGAGGAGAAGGTCAAAGTGGGGGAGCAGTGGGGTTGCAATGGCAGAGAAGGGCAGTGACAGAATCTGGGAGAAGAAGACGACGACGATACCAGTAGTATCGGCTGAAAGGCCGTAACGAACGACATCTTTGGTTTCGGTTTCCTTCGACTTCTCTCTCGAGGTCAGAAGAAACGGATGCCGTCTCTCTCTCTCACTCTCACTTGGACCGCAAAAATATATTCTAGTTATTTTTCAAAGAAGAAAATTAGAAAAAAAGAAAAAGAAAAAGACCCTGACAGACAAATAGAAGAAAATTCCAGCAGGGATTTTCTCAAAAATAAAAATAAAAATAAAAATAAAATTTCTTGAACGCATCATACACGAGATACAACTCAGCAAAGCTCTAGGCATGCTATGTTGATCGGAGACAGATGTATAAGAATGAGAGAATAGCTTAGACTGATCTTCATCTGTTGAAACGTCAATCCCCATTCATGACAATTCTTCACGCAGTGAATTAGAATTTTTGAAATCTATACCTCGGATGCCTAGTTCAACTGCTGCCTCCACATTCTTCAGCCTCACAAAATAACCATATCAAATAAACTAGGTTCAATGGCAAGCATAACCACAACCTACATCTTGTTTGCTTCACAAGAGGAAGAAATCCAGTTAAACTGATCGCATTAAAAAACAAGGGAACCATGGCTCGAAATCATTTTCTACCAAAATCGAGCTACAGGGAACTATGGCTTGAATATTCGTCTTCGACTCCAATGTCTAGATTCAAGCCGGCTCGCAGCATACAGATTTTGTCATAATCATAAGATAATGGACAATTTATCTACAGGTGGCATCGTGGTACAATTTTAATAATCATAAAATTCTAGATAGAGTAAGAACCTGTCATCAATGAAAATACAATTTGGAGCATTAACTTGAAGGTGCCTCAAAACTTCCATATAGAATTCAGGATTGGGCTTCCTTTTTCCTGAAACACATGATAAATGGGCCAATTACAAAAACAAGATAAGTTGAAATTATACTTCAACCCACCCACCAGAAAAAAAGTTCAACCACAAGTTCGTTTCTAGACCACTATCAAAATTCAACAATGATTAAAAGATTATCAGCGTACAAGCGTGTCGAGAAAATACTTCTCATCCCAAAACATGCATGAAAGTACTGCAAGGATATATATTTGGACATGGGGAGGGGGTTAGTTAGGGAGCATAAGAGAGAGAGGAGCCTCAGAGATGAAACGAGCAAAATGTCCAAGATAAATATTTTAACAGTTTTAACTCGTCTTCAATCAACTGGTACCTATAAAACAAAAGCAAAGTAGAAACCACAGTAATCGATAAGGGATAATTTGTAAAAGCATGCATATCCTAGTTATTTTGCTTTAAGGTAAGAAGCAATTGTTCAATGCCTTCCACAAAGGAATATCCACTTCTCATACAAGCTTTGGGGCCTCCCACAGACACTCGGGTAAGAACTTGGATTTGACGGTATCGCTACCGGTACTCGCAACAAGAGCGCCATTAATTGCAATTTTAATTTGTCGTCACAAACAAAAGAGAAACCGAAAGAAACTGGTTGGATTTCCTTTGACTGCTTTTCTTCAAATCCAAGCCTCTGATGAGCTCTCCGGTCGTCTGTAAGTATTCTCCATTATTTTCTTTTTTTGGTGCAAGTATTTTCCTTTATTTGACTTGTACCTTTTTTCTGTCAAGCCTAATCCTATTAAAAGTGAGAGGTAACACTGCATTTTTTTCATTGAAGACATTTTACATGATCCAAACAGCATTTTTTCATTGAATGATGATGACGAATGCCCTAGGAAAAGGTACTTTCCTGTCATTGAAAATTTTTCTAAAGATCACGAATGCAATATAAGCACGTCATGCTGTTGGCCGTGGATGAATATGACCAAAATGTAAGACTAATTACATTACATTTAAAATGTCGGCATGCCCCCAAAATATCTCTCTTCCTGTCACAACTCTTGCTGCCTTGTAACAAGAAAAAAGCAGCCTAAAAACCCTGACATATAAAAGAATAATATATATAAAATCAACTATGCCAACAAAAAGCGCAATTTATTCTTATATAATCAATATATGGATTCTTCTATCTAACATGATCAGCAGCCACCAGAAGAAAATTCTCATTTAATCAGTAGTCGTTCCTCTCATTCTGGAACCTGTTCACATCCCAGACGATGTCCGGTTTATTCTCTGAGCACCCAATTTTGGAGCAGCAGGTTTAGTTCCCCGACCTCTGCCAGCTGATAAAGGCTTGGCCTTAGTAGTGGGAGCAGGAGCAGCAATGGCAGCCCAGGGATCATCGTCATCAATTCCATTTGATTTCAGATTTAAAGGTTTTGACGATTTTGGAGCAGGAGCTGCTATGGAGCCCCACAAATCATCATCCTCATCCTTGCTCAACTTTGCAGTACTTTTCGGTCTTAAACTTGAGGCTATAAGAAGAATGCTTTCCTTTAATATACATACAAATTATTAAATAACAAAACAGATAAATAACTTGAGTACATGGGAGGGGGGCTCTGTAATTGTGGTATTTAAAGTGTCGTAACTTCTCTAAGGCACAATGAACTGTATTTTCTTCAATAATTCAATAATAACTTTTGCAATTTGAATGTCATTACATAAGTTTACATAAATGGCTGAAATGAGGTATACATGGTAGATCAATCGAATCAACCGCGAAGAATAAAAGTAAAACGTGCATTTCTAGGTAAGAGGCGTTGCACATAGTCACTTGAAACACCAGAAAGAACCGTTCAATGCAAACCTCAACTTACAATTTACACACTCCCGTCAATTACTGCAGATTTTTTTCTCTACTTTGGTAAAGAATGACACAAAAAATAACTTAAATTGACATCTAAAATATGAAAACTAGTAGTAACTTATCAGTCCTGGCAATTCCCGGCTGAAATACTACCAGTTAAATGAACTAGACCCTATACACCTACCTACTCCTGCAGGTGTCCACTTTCCTTTTTCCCCCCTTTCTTTTTTCCAAAAAAAAACTTCATCCTATCCTTATCTTCTTACAAATGACAGGAGATAATTTAAAAAGATAACTGAGAAGTTATTCCTTAAAAGTGGAAATATGGGTTGTGGGGTGGTCATAAAATATGAAATTTTATATTTTTATAAATAAAAAAGCTAACCTGTAAATGAGAGAAACTACGTGGGGTGTTTGCTCTATAGAAGCATAGGTATGGAAAATACCTTGTTTTGTCTGAGAAACAGGATGAGAGACTGGCCGCCTTTGAGCTGCTTGAATGTTTAAAAGGGCTGGAGAAGGCTTTGGCTCTTCAAGCGGTTCTAGATCATCCCACCCATCCTTTTCGTTTTCCTCCTCTTCATGGATTCCATTCTCAATCTCTCCCCAGCCATCCGTTGATGTAGGGGAAGGAGGGCCAGGGATTTCGGCCAGATCTGTGGTAGAACTTACAAGGATAGGTGCTGCTGATGGGTTGTCTATACCTTGATTACCAAATAGAAAGAGCATGTGAAGCAGAAATGCATTAAGGCATCATCTACAAAATAGCAAGTACAAGAAATATTTTTGCATCAAGTGTAACGATAAGCAGAGGCATGGTAAAAACAGTATGTAGTGGAGGGAACTGGAGAGATGAGGGTAATTTTTCATTTGATAATCAGTAAAAAAAAAGTGCAGCTAGAGGGTTTTTTCCTTTTCCCCGATGAGAGATAAAAAGCTATTCAGAATTTCTTAAGATTAAGATAAAATCATGCACACGGTATGTATGAAGAGAACTATTTCATTCAAAAAACAAATATCGCTGAGTGTAGGTATTGGCATTTAGGCATTCTTAAGCCCCTTCCCTAGAAGAAGAAAAATGCTGAAGCACTTATCATTTCAATGTTCAACAGAACTCATTCACTTGTCTTCATGCATTCCATTTATAGTTATGAAGGCAGACTGCTTAGGGGGTGCTGGTATTGTCCTCAATGAAATCCAAATGAGAATTGATCATTAGGCATACCTGAGTTGACATTTGAAGTTGTAGGAGTAAGTGCACTGGAACTCACGGAAGAGACTGGAGCATGATCAGAAGGTTTACCCTTCAGGGTCAAGGAGCTCATAGCCCATCTGCAAGGTAAAATGAATCATGAGTCAGTACCAATTTCATGGGACAAATGTGTACAAACTACTCAGCAGAATAACTGTAATTATTCAGGATTGGAGCTCAACAAAGCAAGATTATGCATAACTCTCTTTAGGCAACATGACTACGACATGACTACGACCAAATGCTTGACTATCCTAATCCCAAAGCATCAGCAGTCCTACCTATTTTACGTTGATTCTATACATGGCCACAAATTAACAGCTTAAAAAATAGATGACAAGGCACAAAACTAAAGAATACCCCTAAGAAGAAACTAAACAAAATAGCTTTTCTTCTGTAATTGATGTTGTAATATTAAGAAGAGAAAAAGGGAACCTTATCATATCTGAATGTAATATCAGAAACTTAGAACACTCCAGCTCTCTTCTTATTGCATGACATTTGAACACAAAATATAGTGAGTGAATATGTTCAAATGTACATTTGAGCACACCAAGTTCAAACTAACTTACCCAAGTAAACCAGCATTTCCTGGAATTGAAGAAATTCCAATGCTTGAAGTGCCGGCAGTATCTACTGCATTTGTCTACAACAGAAAACAAATAAGACCATCAACATCAGTAATAACGTATTAACATATAACAGCCAAGAGATGGCCCTGTAAATAGTGACTGATGCCTTGTTCATTACTAAAAAATCAAGCTGTTTCATCAGAGATGTGTAAAGGGTACAGAAGAATTTACAAGAAATCAGAATGTTTGGTTTACCAATAATAATATATAACTTACTTTACACTTACACCTAATTCCTTCTCAAATATAAAATTACAGATTTTTAAAAACCATAAGATGCACCCCAAATAAAAGCCAAAAAAGGATTTCAAAGTATACCTTTTCATAATATTGCTTCACGATCAGCAAAAATTGATCAACAGCTTGAAAAGCCTTAGATCGAACATCACTGTTTGAAACATTAAAGGAAAAACACATAACCACTCATACTCTAAAATTGTGAGGGATAACACAAGGTAAAAAATATGGATGATCTCTTTTTAGAATCAGGGAGGCAATAAACAACCAATCTGAGACAGATCACAACATTGAAGCATGTGCAAATACTAATTCAAAAGAACATCAATAAAGAAAACAAAAACATAACATGATATAACCTGTCAGGATCAATTGTTAGTACAATAACATTAGGAAGAATCCGAGTAGCAATTTCAGTGGTATCATAATAGGAACTTGTTGCAGATAACGCCATAATCCCTGAATGTTCAAATTTAAAAATAATATGAGAAGAACTGGGAAAAAAAAAAAAAGACATTAAATCTGAATGCCTAGTAGTAAATATGAAAAGCAAAATGCATAATGACCAAAAGAGTAATAGATAGACATATATGATTCTGATACCTGCTGCTCTGGCATGTGGAAACGTATCACGTAATGCACGGGCTGTAAATGCATTAACCAAAACCCTTTTCCTTGTCTACAAAAACAAATCTGAAGACATCAATTGATTCTCCACAAAGAGATATGCTACCATCATAACATAAAATGTAGCACTGTATTTGTATTTGAGAAAACTGCAGATAGCATTCAGTTCATACCCCTTCATTCAGGTAGTTAGCAATATTCCCTAATAAGATGGTAGTATTTGTCCGGATTGCTGGTTCCTCATCAACCTGCAAGAAATTTGGAGATTATCAAAAATGGAGAGAAAGAGAAAGGGGGGAAAACCATTAAAATGTGACCATGTCAATTAAATCAACCAACAGCTAAGGAGTCTAAACTGTTAACACAAAAATAATCAAGCCTTATCGATTCTTTGCCTTTTCAGTCTACATAAATAAATAGACTTTAATTCCACGTAGAACTAGTTAAAGGGATACCTGTAACTTAGATAGATACTTCAATAACGACCCTGATATACTCCTTTGAGAAAGCTGCAATCATAAGACGAAAAGAAACCATGCTTACAAATGGCTTAAGAAAGAAAACAATTCCCCTTTAAACAGACAAATGGAAGAAAAGAACATTTAGAACATTCACTTGATCCAAGCCATCCTCAACCCATATTTTTAAAATTTAAGTTTTGTTATGTTAATAGAAGTGAAGTCAACTTCATTTATTTAACTTGTTCAATATGCAAGAGAAACACCTTGAAAATCAGTATGGTAGACTTGAAAGCAATAAGTGATGTTATATTCATAGATCCAACATTCTAATCAGACCCAAAAAAGAGAGCTCTGAATTTTTTAAACAAAACCAAGAAGAAAGCAGAATCTGATCACATAAATGTATAATAGGCATACCTTTGGAGCCAGAATCAGCATGGACTTAAGAGTCATTTCCCTCAGAAAAGCATTTGTGTCAGAGAACCCAGAGGCAACATGAGGATAAACCTAATTACAAGTGTCAATAAAAATTTCAAGACTGCAAGAATACTAAGAATTTTTAGCACAACAGAGGAACTATCAGAGTCAAATAAAAATGTAGAAAAATTAGAATCATCTTATCACAACTTACCTGCTCATCAACAACTTGTGCTGATAATGACTCTCCATACTGATCAATATGCTGAAGAAGGGAAACTCGGATAGCTCGATCATTTGAGGTAAATAGTTTTACAATTGTTGGAAGTACCTATATATTAAAAAAAAGAATTTATCCAACAAAAACATGAGAACGAGTCCTAATTAAAAAGGAGAGAGAGAGGATAAGACACGTTAATGGTACTAAATTTATCATCAACCTTAACATTAAATTCTTCAGCAGAAAGCCAAGAACCAATTTTCAACAATGCAGTCAAAGCAGGGGCAGCAGCTGAACCAAATTCAAGAGCAGAAGCCAATAAAGGAAGCAACTGCATATGGCAAACAGAAGTCATACAATCCGGATAGAAAATGTTCATCAGATGAAAACTTCCAAACAAGCAATTAAAATTAGAACTTCAAGAGATGCACCTTCTTCAACACAATCTGACGAGGAAGCTGCTCTGCCAAATTTGGAAGCTTGCGGAAGAAGGAGTCTTTCTCAACACTGTCTTTCAAACTAAGAATTTCCATAAAATGTATTGTTTCTACTAGCTTGCCATGAAAATATTCTGCATGCTCAAACCAAGTACAAGTTTAAAGGTATTATCTCAGAAACATACTCTCTGAAATGTATACAAAACAGTGGTATTGTCTCACTAGAGCATATATAGAATGATATATAGCTGGTAAGACAAAGCAAAAACACGTTTATAAATTATTAAAAGAATAACTAAGAAGTCAATTGAGAACCACTAACCACTGTTTTCTACAAGCTTTGATGTATTTAATCTCCGAGAAGGCATGGAACTCAATAGTCGCTGGTAATCTGGAAGCAGAGACTGTGAGGCAGAAAAAAATAGAGATATAAAGAGGAAAATTGAATACTTCATAAGAATAGAATATCAAAAAAACAACTAACCAAAACCATTACACATGCTTACCTTAGGAATGGAAGTAGTGTTACGCAACTCCTCTGTTGTGCGCAACTTCATACCAGAGAATAGCTCGTAGATCAGACAACCTACAAAATTGGAATATTTTCAAATTCGTAGACAGGCTAAATCAGCAAAGCAATAAAGGAACAAAGAATACAGATATAAACAATATTGTGTAAGAATTTGAACTAAAATTCCTTAATGTCTTCAAGAAAAGGTTGAAAATTTCAGCTCACATATGAACACCATTTTACAAACCTTCCACATAACATGTAACCATTTCAAGGGGGAATACGCTCAATTTATGGAGTTTCAAAAGAAAATGTTCCCACATTACTAACAACAATTAGGTTAGTGCAGATATAAGATATGTTTCATTCTTTCCTCCTATCTTAAGAAGCAAACTGATTTAATAAGTGTGTTCCACAGAGTAAAGATCTAAATTACTTATTGCTCTAAATGGAAGAAGCCAGTTCTAAGTGAGGAACAGAATTTTGAAATACACACACTGAGGCCATACGACCCACCATATTGACTAGAATATTAAAAAGGGTATGACCATCATAAGCATCTTATAAAGCAGTAATAAAAGGAGTGTCCAATGTTCCATTCTACCTTACATACCAAAAGTAGCAGAAAATAACTTACCCATACCCCAAGAATCAATTGCCCAAGGAGGAGACTTTTTCATCATGGCCAAGTCAGATTTTACCAACTCCATTGGTTTGTATTGTGATTCAACAAGCCATGCATATCGCTGAATGGAAAATATGGAAAATGTCAGGAATGAAATGTAGGTATCAGTATTCCATGACTTTCTTTCTGGAAAATAATATTTTTGACTGGATTAAGTTGCAAAAGAGGCTAGCCATAATGTCTGTCAACTTTATGACAGACATTATAGATGACTTAAGAAGGTAGATGGTCAAATGGTAACAAATACCAGTAAATAAAAGCATAACATAAGTAATACTTGAGAACAAGTTTAAATGGACAGACTACAGTACATAGAAGAGTTAAAAGGTCATGTTCTTTTAATCTACATAATAAGAAACTTTCACCTTCTTATGTAAAAGTTCTACCGTTATTTTACAATGATGCAACCAAACATCAAGAAGAAAGAAAAAGAAGTTCATAGTACAAATACCAAAGAGAACAGGGAAAAAAGGTGATGCAACCAAACACATAAAATTACCAGCATTTGCCCAGTAGAAGTTTCGTTCCCCTCAAATTCTGATAGAACATCAAAAGCATGGAGTTTCCAGTCCAAAGTTTGTGTGACAACAACACTAGCCAAACAAACATTGCCATGAACCTGCAACAGACAAAACTCATCAACAAAAATTAATTGAGAAAATAAAAGAGTATAAACAGGAGAGAAGTAAGAATCAGGACAAAGAACAAATTTGTGAGCATGCTAATAATATCTTTCTAAACATACCATACAAGAGTAGAAACAAACACTATTTGGCCCAAGAATACTCACAAGTTTACAGTCATTGTTCAAGAAGCTCACAGCTTTAGCTATTTGGTGCAGCCCCCAGGCATAATATTCATCCCTACAACCTCAATAAGGAATTAACAAGGAAAAGAAGAACTCAATACACAAATAAAATGATAGTACAAATACCAAAGAGAATGGAAAATGTGCAATGAAAGCATTCATGCCAACCAAATCCAGATTTACAAGGAAAAATTAATTAATTTCAAGGGTATTAAAAAGAAAGAAACATTACCACTTATGTTACTAAGTAATATCAAGCGTAAAACTCCCTTCATACCTTTGTGTACCTTCTAGTCCTAACTCCTTAATCTTTTCAGATAGTGGCATTACAGGCTCTGTTACAATATAGATTGTAGCCTTGGTAGAACCACCATCATAAGTTTCAGTCTCAGTACTGTGAAGAAATGACAAAATATTTGGATGCCTGACCTGAAAATAAGCACCATTAAAAATTCAAAAAGGAAAATCCACAAATTGAATTTAAGGCGAACAAGGAATATGACAGTTCAAGGATGCAAAAAGCAAATACCATATGCAGTTTTCTTCAGGCATAAAAGAAGGTTCTCTTATCATGGAAATGGGTATATGAAGGATAAAAGCTATGTCATAACTGGCATCCAACTCTGATTTAATTTCTTATGCATCATAACTGAGCCTAAAAGGGACACATGCAGACTCAAGCTAGAAGGCTAACACGCAGAATTAGTTTAAATGCCTCCCAAAGTGGGGAGAAAGAATGAAATAAGATGAGAAATATTCTATTGATATGTCAATCACAAAACAGAAAAATACTCTTTGCAAATAACACTGTATACAAGGAGAGAAATAATGAAATTTTACAGCATATAAGCAAGAGTTAAGAAAAATATTAACTCGTGACTGTATATGAACCAGTTAATATGTTTACTATGACCATTAATCAGTTGAAGGAAAATAACCCTGAAAATCAGCTAAGAGTGATAGGCGGTAAATTTGGAGCTCTTCCACAAAGGGAAATACAAGCTGAAAAGAATGCATTATTATTAAATTTTAAGTTGACAACAAGAAAAAGACAACTTCTGGGATATACTTATGAATGGGAGCAGTCAGATATGACATATAATGGTGAGTGTAAAACAATACAATATTCAGACGGAAAGGGAAGTCTCTAATATATGGAAACAACTTGATCCAAACCATTGGATACTCATCGTTAAAAAATCACCAAGGAAATAACCATATCCAGTAAAATCCAAGCACAATAGCCATTCATAGCTTACAATTCGAAGACGCTTGACACCATTACGACCAGCAGCTAAATATCCATCCTGAGCATTATTCCCAGAAAGGGAAAAGATTGACACTAGAGAACCATCATCCTGAAAATTCAACCGACATGCAGAAATGTATCAAATCAATTATGATGCACAATAAACGACAACAGAAAAACCAAGACCATTTCAACAAGCCAAAAGGTTAAAATAGGACGGTGAACTCGGCGAAATTTGCAGAATGAGGATCTCTTATGCATGAGTTATTCCTATATATTGAACTTTCACTTTCAAATATCAATAATGG
The DNA here is from genome assembly GCA_022379115.2 of Bauhinia variegata. Classification (NCBI taxonomy): domain Eukaryota; kingdom Viridiplantae; phylum Streptophyta; class Magnoliopsida; order Fabales; family Fabaceae; genus Bauhinia; species Bauhinia variegata. The sequence continues at coordinate 23,948,638 of CM039438.1, forward strand.
AACGCCAGAGGAAAAACAGCTCCAACCAATAATTCTGAATGTCATTAGATCGAAGCATGATCAACTGCCCATCGTGTGGTCTCCTGAAAGGAACCGCTACGTCACCTAGTACGAAGGAGATATATAATAGACAAACGCGGACCCTTCTTCTTAGGCATATAATAAGAAGTTTCGGTAGCGTAAGGCCTGCACACTCAAATGACCGCAGCAGGCACTGTGATCATAATCATTAAAGGGCAAGCACACGATCTGTAAATACCAACCTCTTCCCACCCTTCCAACGATCCATCACATATCTAAACTATCCAGATAGAATTTAAATTTGAAAATTCGAATGGGAGCAATTGAATATGAGGTCTTGCAAGCATGTATGTATGTATATTTATGAGAGGAAGAAAAAGAAGATGAAGAAAGTACCTTGGAGGTACCACGGTAGTGAGTCCAGGAGCCCCATGCAGAAGGGTAGGGTTCGCCAATATTGTATGGGAGATCTTTGAGTCCAGTTCCGGATCCACCAACGACGTCTTTCAAGAATTTGAACATTTTCTCCAATTTTCGACGAAGAAAATGGGGCGCGAGGTTTGATCTGCAAGCAAAAAGTGAAACGGGGATAGAAGAGAAGAACTGTATTAACCGGAATCTCCTGGATCTGATTGGGTGTTTCGCGCTATATGGCGTATCTGTACACTACGTCACTGAGACCGTTCACCCAACCGAAGCAGAGTCATTATGGTTTGGACCTTTGGATTTTGGAAACCATCAGAAATAAAATAATTCTCTTTTTCATATGGTTTAAACTTTCTATAAATTTTTTCGCATAAAAAACTATAAACTTTCTAATAAATATTTATAATTTTTTACTCCTAAAAAGCCAACTCTTTTACTTAAAAATATTATCATAAAATTATAAAATTGTTAAAAGTAAAATGTCAAGAGATTATTTTAACTTAATTCTCTTGAATTTAAGATATAAAAATATAATTATATTAAAATTTTATAAAAAGAATTTTATTATTTTAATTCTGTTTAGTTTAAATTTAAATTAATTCATTTTTAATGTAATATTAATTATAATTTTTTATTTTTTATGTTAATCTTAACTTAAATTTAAATTAATTCATACTTAGTATTGATACAAAATATATTTTTTTATAAAATTTATATATATTTGTCATAAGTGCAACAGAAGTAGAAATTTCACTAGCTTTAACTTTATACTTAAAAATTTATTTTGAGTAAAAAAATTAATAAAAGTCTTTTTAGAAATGTGACTGACAATCACTCACTAAATTCTCATTATTTCTTATAATTAAATTATGTCATATATATACACCTATTACGTTACATTACATAGTTCTAATTTATTCACTACCTTCATAATTTTTTTTTCCTCTCTTCACCTCAAAATTTCATCTTATCTCTCTCCTTGCCATTATGCCACTCTTCCTCCTCTCCCTTTTTTTTTGTTTTTTTTCTCACATATTTATATATATTAAAATAAATTAGGAGTTTAATAATAAATCATTTTACCTAATTAATATTTTAATTAAAAAAATTATCTTTCGAGCCAAATTCCAAGATTTGTTTTTAGCCCTACACTATCTTCGGCCTGACTTGTTACCAAAGAGTACCTTGCTTCCAAATTGCATTGCATTTTTCGGTTTTGAGGTCATCGAAGACAATCAGAAGCAACTGATTCTCTTGTAAGGTTTTGATGAGAAGCCCATTTGGTTTTGGGTATGCTTGAATTTAAAGGATCTCAATGGGATTACTTGCGTTTCTTCTCAGTGATTCCATTTCCAAGGTCTAAATACTGCTTGGGGGTCCATCAGACCGGTCTGGGTCAGCCAAGAAATTGTTTAACTCGGAAGCCGATTGCTTCCGCGAAGCATGGTTTCTTTACCGAGTACTCTCTTGTTTCCTTTGACAATACAAAACGGTGACTCTCTGTGTACTACATTAGCAGCTGTGTATGGAAAGGCGGTAAATTCATTCTCCAATAAACAAAGTAAGAAGCATAGGAAGGTCGCGTGTGCTTGCGTGGCTCCTCCGCGGAACTGGAAGAGCGATGAGTCATCGGCCATTAAATTCAATGTAATTCTGCAGTGGTGAATTATCTTTATGTTCTATTAATGGTTCTTCTGTCCATGTTTTTTTTGATGGTATCTAGTTGCTTCTGTACATTGGCCGATGCATCTGATTCAATTTACGAATTGCTGTCTATTGTATTTACGATTTTTGCTATTCATCATGCAATCTATAATTTGTGCTTCCTAATCCAGTTCCACCAGTTTGCCCTGTTCATAAGAGATTTATTTTCCTGTGTTTATGCCTATTTATCAGAAGTCATGCTGTAATGCATCCCGATTTCGTGTTCCTTTATTTTTAGACTGTTAGTTGTATTTTAGCTTTCGGAAGATGGGGTTGGTAACTCTGATTTCTGTACTATGAATACTACCTTGTATTGGTTTCCCTTTTTGTTTGGCTGACAACATATGTATTGCTAGGGTTCATCTAAATCAGAACATTTAAGCGTAGTACGGGATACTGAGGATGATTCTGATGTTCTTATCGAATGTAGAGAAGTCTATAAATCTTTTGGAGAAAAGAAAATCTTAAATGGCGTGAGCTTCAAGGTTTTGGCCAATGTCCTTCCATTGACCTCTTCATTTCTTATTTAATGGATGTTCATTCATTGACCTGTAGGGACCATTAAAAGGAAAAAGAATAAATAAATAAAGAAGGCCTAACAGGTTTTTCAATATGTCTGTTTGGGAGCTTGCTAACTCTCTTCATTTCGTTTCTTTATCAACGCTCTGAATAGATTAGACATGGTGAAGCTGTTGGAATTATTGGTCCCTCTGGGACTGGTAAATCTACAGTTTTGAAGATTATTGCTGGACTTCTTGCTCCGGACAAGGTAAACAAGCGGATCTTATATATTGATCAAATAATGTGTTTTCTTATGCATTTCTTACTCCATTTCTTGTATATTATTGTTTGTCTGATGAGCAGGGAGAGGTTTATATTAGAGGTAGAAAGAGAGCCGGTCTAATAAGTGATGAGGAGATATCTGGACTTAGGATTGGCTTGGTAAGTTTTAGAGTATCCTGTATTCAGTATTATTATCCGTTATTTTAATTTTATTCCTTCATCTTTAAACAGGTGTTCCAAAGTGCTGCACTTTTTGATTCTCTGACTGTCCGTGAAAATGTTGGTTTTCTCTTGTAAGATGCGTCTTTAATTGCCTTTGAAATTTTTGTTTCTTTTTAACCTCGTTATCGGAAGGGTGATAATTGACTGACTAATTGGTCTTTCTGCAATCTCTTTCTCTCTCTCATGGAAACAACCTTATCAATCATTCAGGTACGAAAACTCGAATATGTCTGATAATCAAATTTCAGAGCTTGTGAAGGAATGCTTGGCTGCAGTTGGATTAAAGGTATGCTTTTGATGTCAATTCTTAACAGTCTTACACCTGCTCTGTCTACTATAAGTCTATTTTTTTGCTGCATAGACTGACCCCTCCCCCCCTTTTTTAAGGGAGTTGAGGATCGGCTGCCTTCTGAGTTGTCAGGTGGGATGAAAAAACGAGTTGCTTTAGCACGATCCATTTTATATGACATCACGAATGATTCAATAGAGCCTGAGGTGTGTTAGCAGCTAAAATTTTAGTTTTTCCTCTTTTAAACCCCCCACGACCTTTTTCAGATTTACAAATACCCTAAGGTATCTGCTTGTTCTTCTTAACTAATTTGTTTGGAATGTCCACTACTAATTGGCCGAAATGAGAACACCATGTTAAATACCTCTATTTTAAATGCAGTAAAAATGAATTTTATGTAACAAAATATCATCGGCTTTTTCAAAGTTCTCTCTTATTCATTGGAGGGGGAAAATTTAAGTAAAACTTATTGCCCAGCTATGAAGTTTCCTGTCAGAGTGGTGCAGGACAAAAGCCTGTTTCAGCATATACTCTGTTTGACTATTTTTACTAGGATTCTGGGCATTGACTGATCAGATGGTATAATTATACAACGATGCCTTTAATATTCCGTTATTCCCTTGTCTCTTTTTCTTTGAAGTTCTCATTATTGCTGGCATGGAAAATGAAATAAGTCATTTAGGTACGAAATGAAAGTTATAGAACCGCCTTTGATTTTGTTTTTTCTTGTCAAACTCAGTACAGTAAGATTGGGCTGTACTATAACAGATGTGCTAAAAGTAAATAATCATCACGGTTGACATACCCTTTCTCTCCCCCATTAGATAAATAGAAAAGGCTAGATTTTCTTGCTGAGGATGTTGGGGGATAAGGATTCAAACCTATGACTTCAACCTTGTAGGAGATCACCTGTACCAGTTGTGTACTGTTGGTGAGTGTTATGTGACAGGGCTAACTTATTCACTACTAAACAAGCCTAAACCTGATAGTATGAATTTTATTCCTGAAAACTTTTCGTGAGACATCTTTAAATGCCTGCACATACTTTTTCTCCGTAGTTGCAATATAAATTTTCGGTGCCTGTAGAAACCAAGATATATGTGTTTACTCATGTGAGAAACTATAAATAATCTCATACCAAGTTTTCTGCCGAAACTAATTGGTTTCTTTGACTGTTTCCTTGATTAAAGGATACTTGTAAAAAAAAAAACTGAAAGTTTAGTTGCATATTTATGTCTCCGAAGCTTTTCAAGTTCAGAGATGCTGCTTAAATTGTGCCCGATGTAACTTTTACCGTCATATAACTAGCACAAGCTTCCACCCCTCCCCTTTCTGTTCATAAACAGAGTATTACGCTGCTGAACAGGTGCTCTTGTATGACGAACCAACTGCTGGACTTGATCCTATTGCATCTACTGTAGTTGAGGATCTCATTCGCTCTGTCCACATTAAAGGTCGAGATGCAGTTGGGAAACCTGGGAAGATTGCATCTTATGTGGTAGTCACGCACCAACATAGTACCATTAAAAGAGCCATTGACAGGTCAGGATAATAGCGTACTGGTTAAAGTTCTCCTTCGAGTTTCAGTTTATCAATCTGGTAAAATATCTTTTGGTGCGTATCCACGTGACTAATGTACGCTAAACTGACTAGTTACTGCTCAATTAGATTGTTGTTTCTACACAAGGGCAAGATTGTTTGGGAAGGAATGACTCGTGAATTTACTACATCAACAAATCCAATTGTTCAACAGGTAAGTTGTTTTGGTTAAATTACAACTGCTGTGGGGTTATTCTTTGATTTGAGTCTTATGTCATATGCTTCACACTGATAGTGCAGATAACAACTTAAGATGGAAATCAAGAACCCTTCTGTATGTACAAACGGAAAGCATAAAATGTCTGTATGGTCTTTGTCTATGTTCAGTATGTTATTTATAACCAGCAGTGTCATGTTTTCTGTGGCAACAGTTTGCAACCGGAAGCCTGGACGGGCCCATCAAATATTAGAACAGATTTTCTACAGCGACTTGAGGAAATCAATGATTGCTGATTTTGGATAACTGATGGAGCGCGTATACGTGAGTTTGAACGGTGAATGCAGATTTAGCTTTCTAGACAACACTTTTGGGAATGAGCAGTAAATTAGTTGCAGGCTTGTAGCATTTATTCAGAGAGCCTGCTGTGGAAACTATCTGACGGATGGCCTTTGGCAGCTTCTCGATAATATAGATTTTATTAACTTACAGTGAGGATTTTGATTTGTAGCTTGATTACAACAAACTCATTTGGAAATAGAGTTGACTTCACTGCCCATTGTGTTTATATAATTTTTACGAAATAATAAAATATCTAGTACTTGATGTGCTAGATTTTCTGTTGTCAACAGTTTATTGCAGTGAACATAGTTGGGTTGGGTTCATGATTATGGATCTCCCTTTGAATGCAGCAGCAAATTGAGTGAGTGGTCGTCTGATTTTGTTCATCTCAATCGTTATTTTACTTTGCGTACAATCATTTGTTACCTGTCTCATCCCAACTATTAGCATGCATTACTCTACAATAAGAAGAATATAATGAAACTAACGGTGAAATTATCATACGAAACATAGGATCATCAGATGTTAAAAGATAAAGAAAATCTATAACTGACCAAAACACATGGGTTACCTCCCCTAGAGTTGTGTATGCAAAGAACAAAGTTCACCAGCTGACCTCGCTGGCTTATGATATGATTCTATATTAAATGATGCATCTTCAGGCTCAAGTATATTTTCCGCTGAATGACGCAGGACCACTTGTGTCTCATTCCATTAATCAAGATCAATAGTCCTTTGTGCTGTGAAAACCTTCTGTAGTTAACCTTCACATTGTGGCGCTGTCCTCACTTCTCAAGCACTTAGATTTAGCAGCATTATATTATAATATAATTATAACAGGGGATTGGGTAAGAGAGAGAACATCTTCCAATATCAGTTCTTAACTCCAGTCACACGATGAGAATGTACGTCCACTCCTAGTGAGAACAGATCTACCAAATGGAATTTTTCTGATGAGAGTTTGTCATTATCACAGGCATTAGATCAAACTTTCGTCTGAAGAATGAAACTTCTTGCCCGAGAAGAACAGAACAGTCCAATGATTCCAAAATCAAAACTAATGAAGGCGCTTATAAAAAATACGCCAACGGATATTGGTCCATCCATCATGTCTTCCTTAGAAGATCTTCCCTGTTCTGATGGATTCCTAGCAGTGTCACTGTCACATTCTCCATTGGAAGACTCCAAGCACAAATCTGGATTTCCAGCAAATGCCCCTGGAAACCTCCCATACCCCTGTTTCTTAGGTACGTATCCCGAAAAACAGTTATAGGACAAATTCAAGAGAGCCAGATCTTGAAGTATAGAAATGTTTCCCGGGATCTGACCTGATAAGGAATTATGAGACAAATCTAAGGCTCTTAAACTTAGCATTTTCTGCAAACCCGGAACCTGTCCATCAAGAAAGTTGCGTGACAAATTGAGATATTCTAAGCCTCTGAGTCCAAATAGACCCCTTGGAATCTCCCCGTGTAGCATATTGTCAGATAAATCAATTCCAACCATTGAGGAAAGAACATAAGTGAAGCTGGACTCATTGCTATCAGCAACAACCACTGAACTTTTCAGTTGCAAATTTCTTGCCGCAATAAATGGCTCTTTAACAGTGATATCTCGCTTGTTAACGAACAAGCCACCCTTAAAATTAGCATCAGGTATGAAGCCAGAAAATTTGTTGCCAGACAAATCCATCATTTCTATTGCTTCAAACGTGAACAACCAACTAGGTAGAGCTCCAACAAATTTGTTGTGGGCTAGAGACAGATACCTGAGGTTTGTCCATTTGATTATTGCGTCATTCAAGGATCCAGAGAGATCATTGAAACTGAAATCTACAATCTCCAGAGATTTACAACCCGCCAAAGTGAGTGGGATCTCACCAGAAAACCTGTTGTTGCTTATATCCAGTATCTTCAGGCTATCCAATGCATCAAACTCCGGTTGAATTACACCAGAAAGATTGTTGTTATTGAGAATTAAAGCAAGCAGTTGAAAGCACCCAACAATATTTAACGGAATGGTACCGGACAAAGAGTTGTGTGAGAGATCAATGACTTGGAGGTAAGTCAAATTTCCAATCCTAGCAGGAATTTCTCCAGAAAGATGATTGTGAGAAAGGAATAAAGCCTGCAAACTTTTCAATTCTGTAATTTTCAACGGGATTTCACCAGAGAATTGATTATGAGAAAGGTCAAGAGACACAAGGCCCAGTTTATCCGTCGACTCTGCAATTTTACTAGGAATAGGACCAGAAAAATCGTTATTACTCAAATCCAAAGCAAGAAGCTTCTCAGAGAACACAAGCCTTGGGGACAGCTTATACTTCAAATGGTTAAATGAAAGGTTTAGATAGGTTAAAGCACTAAAGGAAGCAATACATTCCGGTAGGCCCCCTACAATAGAATTGTTAGATAGATTTAGGACAGTTAGAGACAGAAGTGAAGCTGCAAAGCAAGGTAAAGTACCTGAAAACTTATTGGAAGCCAGATTCAGAAAAACCATAGACTGGTGAAAATCATTTAAGTTACCAGATAAATAATTGCTTTCAAGATGCAAATACTTGAGGGATTTCAAGTAAAGCAAGCTTTCAGGAATTTGCCCGCTAAATGAATTAAGACCCAAATCAAGTTTTTCTAAATTGGAAGAGAAATTGCCAATCCAGGCAGGCAATGGACCTCCCAAACCTTGATTCCCATTCAAAACAAGCTGAGTGAGGTGCTTAAGCCTCATCAAAGACTCTGGTATTCCACCATGAAATTGATTGTGACTGAGATCAATAATTCTGAGATTAAGCATACTTCCAAAACAGACTGGGAAAGGACATGTAAAGTTATTGTGGGATAAAACCAGGGTTTCAAGATATGAAAGATGGCAGAAACTTGGGTGAATTTGGCCCGACAAGTTCATACTGGTCAAGTTGATGGAAACCACTCGGCCGGTCCGGGTGTCACAGGTGATTCCGGTCCAGTTGGTGCAGTTAGACCCGACCCAGTTTGGCAATCTCTGGTTGGGATATTGCACCCATGACCTGAATAATAAAAGCGAGGCTTCGTCATCTGGGTCGATGTCAGTATCAACTGACTCACAAGGGCTTGTGCATACAAGAATCAAACACACGAGTGTTAGAGGATGCAATCTAAATTTGAGGGCGTCTGAGGAGCAGATGACGGAAATTAATGTTCGTCCCATGACAGTGAATGAATCAGAGCAAAGATGATAGGAAAAAAAAAATGCCGTTTCGATTATGAGGGAAACCCACCAACACTTAGATTGAGCAGAACAAGATTTAAGGCAAAATTTAAGGCAGTTAAGGGTCCAACAGTTCAAAAAAGAAACACCCTCTTCAGTTGAAGAATATGAATTTGGAGAGGTGTTATGACATTGAAGAAATAGAATGAATGAAACCAGAACAGAAAAGACTCCAGAAAGAAACTTACGTCACGAATAAGATTGAGATTGTGGAGGAAATAAAACTGGGACTGGAATTATTCTCACTCTCCTGGTCTTCGCTTCGTTTTGCAGCGACTAATTTAATTTAAAGTGGCTTTGGTTTGATGGTCTAGACTGAGCTTTCGAACTAATGCAAGTGAAAAAGGTCACTGCTTCCTACCTTTCCTTTTCCTTGCCCTTATTTTTTTATTTTTTTATTTTCTTCTGCAGCGAATGCGGCAGATGTGGTGGCATCGCTTCCACCTTTCGCTCTCTTGATCTTGCTCTCACAGCCAGGCTTTCTCAACTCTCTTCTCACGTGTTTTTATATTTCGGTTGGTCAATCCTTTACACTCGTGCACGAGTGAAGTCACATTAATAATGTTATTTTGCATTAAAATTAAGTCTATTAATTATAAATTATTAATATTAAATTTTTTTCATGTTAAATTTCCTTTTATTTAATTTTTAAGGTTTTATAATTTAAAAATAAAACTAAAAATATTAATTTAAAAGTATTATGAATAAGAGAAAATTTAATATTAATATTTTATAATTGATAGAGTTAAATTTTAATATAAAATAATATCATTAATGAAGTTCAATTTATACGTAAGTGTATCAGATAGACAGACTTTTGAAATTTTAAGAGTCATTTTCATAATGAAATTCCAAGAAAAACTACTACTATTCTTTTCTTATTTTTCCTGTGTGTAAACACAAAAACTCGCATTCAAGCGTATGCCCTAATCATTCTGTCTGCAATGAGTGTTGGAATAGATAAACATAACTTTTTGTTTTAAATGTGGTCATTTTATTTATTTAAAGAGTCAAATATCAATTTGGTTTATTATATTTGAATTTTTTATTAGCTTTATGATATTTTAATTTATTAATTTTGTTCATTTACACCTTGAAATATCTATTAATTTGATTATACTAGGATATTTAAATGGTGGATAAACTTATAAAGAAAATGTTTAATGCAATCTCTAATTAGTGTGTTATTTTAATAAATTTGTACTTTCATACGAAGGGAGTCCCAACTTATAAACCACAAAAATAATTGTCAAAATTATAATTAATAATTTTAAAATATAAAAAATTAAATTAATAAATTTAAAACATATTACATTAAATTGATTGAGTTTTAAATATAAATTAAAAATAATATTTAACCTTTTATTCAATCGACATAAAATTTTTAATATTAACTCAAACAAATTAAAAAAATATTGAATTTAATTTTAAGATATAAAAATATTAAAATTTTATATTTAAAAATTATATTACTATACTAACTCACTTTTTTTTTTTAATTTAGGCATTTTGGTTTAAACTGTTTCTTCGTGTCATGTAGCCATAAAACATGATATAATTTTGTTTCAATTTTTTTATAATATACTTTCTTTCAAATTTTATTTATTTTACTAATAAATGCCTCAAATTATATTTTATGACTATATAATTCATTAATATATAATAAAAAAATATTATAATATTATAAACATTATTTGATAAAATATATCAGATAAAAAATCCACATTATATGCTACTACCACCTATTAGTGAAGTTGTTATTTTATTTTATATTTTTCCTAAAAACAAGTCTTCAAGGGGAAGATGTTTACTCTCAAAATGCTCTAATAAATCAAAATCTTAGAACCTCATTTGATATAAGAAATTGATCGCATCCCAAAAAATTATCTCAAGTCTGAAGGCACTTCGGTGCAAACAAAAAAAAAAAAAAATGGTTAGGTGGCAACCAGATCTCAACAAATGAATCCAACGCTAAAAAAAATTAAAATAAATTGATTGGAACACTAATTTTTTTTTTATAGGAATAGAGGTGTTTCTTTTGAGAGAATTAATAATCGGTTTTACCAAAAAAAAAAAAAAACTTTTGGCTTGAATGCATAAATTAGTTTGAATAGAATAATTTTGGTGTAATTATACTTTCACTCCTTATGATATCAAACTAAATTTTAAAAAAAATATATTTTTTAAAATATTAAAAATTAATTCTTATAATTTTTAAAATTTTAAAATATTAATAATTAATTTATATAATTTACAAATATTTTTATTTTAATATTAACCACTCGAAACACAAATTTATTATTCAATTACTCGATTTATAATTTATTTGATTTAAATTAATTATAAAATTTGAGTAAAATTATTTTAATTTTTTTTATTTATATATAAATTTAAATTAGAGTTAATATATTTAAGTAATCATATATTTGTTGGTGTTTATAAATATTTATCAATAAATATTATTTTATAAATATTTGTATAATTCAAAAATAAATTTTTAACTATATTAAATTTTATATAAAATTAATAATATATAATTAATCGATAAATTTTGATAATAAATATTTATTTATAAATTATAAAAATAGATTCTTAACATTTAAACTCTAAGTGATTTTTTAAAATTTTAAGTAAATTTTCAGAGACAAAAATATAATTAAACCATTTTTTTTACCACTACTTTAAAATAAAATCTTACGATTATGAGCATGATGATGAGTGGCTTGTCCCGATAACTGCATTAATTACTTATAAAAAAAAAAAATTTGCATTAGATGTACTCAATTTTCTTTTTTTTTTCCTTCTCTGCAAGAATAAAATAAAGCAATCATTCAATAATCCAGCATCATCGTAGTCATTAACTCATAGATAGTAACCAAGTTTGGTTCCTTGTTCAGTATTTCCTCCTTGTCGTCTCTCTCTCGTCCTCCGTTGACTGAGTCAGAGACGGCAATCTCCAGAGAGAGATAGGATCTTTCATGGGCTTTTTTCTGGGTTTTCTTCTGATTTGTTCATGGCTGGCTCCATCAATTCCTGCACTTCCTTTCTGCTCTTGATCCTTTACAGACTACCCACTACGGCCTTTCATCTTCTTCTCATCTTCCTTCATACGCTTTTATAACACTTAACTCTTTCACCGGTTTCTCCGGAACTTCACCTCATCATCGAACTCTTCGAAATAGCTACAATTATTCCTCCAATCCAGTGTATTTTTGTATTTTTATTTTTATTCTCGCAGACCTGTTTAACTTGTTACAAAAGTAAGGTGAGATTTGGTTTGTTTTATTTATTTTTTATTCTATTAATTTTTAGTTCACTTAATTATGTTAAACAAATCCCTCCGTAAAAAAAGTAAAAGCCCTTTTATTTGCCTCTCCGGAAAAGTTTCCGGGAGAATATTTGCAAAAAAGGTTGAGATCCGATTCTTGATTTCGATTCCCAGGCCACGAAAAAGTTCAGTGTCGAGCAGGCTTAGTTGATTTCTTTTTAGATTTGATATCAAATCACTGAATTTTTTTTTTTTTGTTTCTTTTGGTAATTTTTCTGTAACCGAAGGAAGGGTTTTGTAATGGCATCGTTGTTTCTTTACCACGTCGTGGGCGATCTGACGGTGGGAAAGCCGGAGTTGGTGGAATTTCACGAAACAGAGACTGTGGAATCGGCGATTCAGGGAATTGGTGAATCATCAGAGCGTAGTTTACCAATCTGGAAGAAGAAATCGCATGTGGGTATGATTGAGAATAGTGAAATGAGACAGCAGAGATTTGTAGGTATCCTTAATTCCTTGGATATAGTTGCATTTTTGGCAAGAAGCGAGTATTTGGAGGATCAGGAAAAGGCCATGAAGACCCCTGTTTCTGAGATTGTCGTTCCAAATAATTCTCTACTGAGGCAGGTTGATCCCGCAACAAGGTCAGCATCCAAATACCTTTACTTTTATGCCCATTCTAAAAATATTTTGCTCACTCTATTGTAATTATTTCCTGCTTTTTGGCTTTTTATATGTCAAATCTCTAGAATATGTGAGGTGGTTTATACCCTTTTATTGGCTCCTCCTGACTTGTATCAATAGTATCTGTCGTCTTAATGATGCCCCACCACCACCACCACCCCCCACCCCCCCCCCCCAAAAAAAAAAGCTGACGTTGCTTCACTCCAACTTGAAGCATTTTCCAAATTTGTTATTTCTGCTCTTCCATATGATAGTACATATTGATTTCACTTACCATGGTGATACTGATAGCACAACAAACGTAATTGCGTGGCTTTTTTTCTCTCTCGAAGTTATGGAATTAGTTTTCTGTAGCTGAAAGAGATATCTGCAGTTTACTAGTGGAGCTTTTGATAGAACTAAGAATACTGTTTTCATTGTTTTTGTACCTTGTAATTTCGGTGGTTGAGACACAATATAAAATAGCTTATTCACTCTCATTGTTCTGTGGTACATGATGATTAAGGAGGATTTAATCTAAGATAAATTGCTTGGACCTTGCTTCCTGTGCTATCTTCTAGATCTGGGTTGTCTTATAAAATGTTTGTCACGAATAGATACTAATGTATTCTGACATGATTGATGACTAGAATTCCTGAAGTTGAAAATTTATCGTCGTTAGGAGTCATATAACAAAAAAATTATAGTTCTCACTCTCACTTTCTTATAATCAGAAAATAAACATCCAGATTGCAATTTAATCCAGATTTGATGTTTTCATTTAGTGAAATGTATGCAGCCGCAGATGGCTTTAGATACTTCAATCTCATGTGCTACTAGGATGTTTTGTTGTTCCACATGATTTAGGAAAAAATAAATAAAAATTATCAATTTTGTGATTTAGAAATAATATGTTGAAGGGTGCAAATTTTCTTTTCCCTGTCCTAGTTTATGCATATATAGTGAGATCCTGGACGAATGGCAATTGTTCCTCTTTTAGGAACAAGGAGAAAGAATTAAATGTCTCGTTTTGCTTTTCTTTGATCAAGATTGATAGATGCACTGGAGATGATGAAGCACGGTGTGAAACGTCTTCTTGTTCCAAAGAGCGTAGTATGGAGAGGCATGAGTAAGCGATTCTCAATTCTCTACAACGGCAGATGGCTCAAGAATATCGAAACATCCAGCAGCAGCAATTTACCTCTGGGTGGTTCCTCATCTTCCATCACCCGTGATAAGTTCTGCTGTCTTTCAAGAGAAGATGTCCTCCGTTTTATCATTGGTTGCCTTGGAGCTCTAGCACCACTGCCTCTTACCTCTATCTCCTCTCTTGGGGCAATTAATCCAAACTACAAATTTATTGAGTCATCTACTCCGGCCGTCGAAGTAACCTGGAAGCTTCCTGAAGACCCCAGTGCAGTTGCAGTAATAGAAAGCACACTGGATGGTCAGCGCAAGATAATTGGAGAAATTTCTGCATGTAAGTTTTGGCAATGTGATTACTTAGCTGCAGCCTGGGCTTTAGCCAATCTCTCAGCTGGACAGTTTGTAATGGGAGTCGAGGATAATGCTGCCTCAAGGACACTGGCAGAGTTGTGTTTAAATTCAACAGTCGGCGATAATAATGTAGCTAGTGGTGGTGGTTCAAGAAGACCAAAGAAATTCAGTAGCCGGAGTATTGGGTTCTTTAGTAATCCTGCTAGCCATGGTCTTGTTGGTGTCAGTAGGAGCATGTACAGGGGTAGGAGTGCGCCTTTGACATGCAAAGTTAATAGTTCATTGGCAGCTGTGATGGCGCAGATGCTATCGCACAGGGCAACTCAAGTGTGGGTGACGGAGGAAGAGGATGATGATGTTTTGGTTGGCGTGGTGGGATTTGCTGATGTTTTGATTGCTGTAACCAAACAACCAGCAGCCTTTATACCTGCAAATAAATCTGCCGAGGCGTTTGGAAATGATTGTCAGAGTTGAATATTTTCATTCTTTAAATTTTGAAGAGTAGGTTTCCTGTCTCTGTCGTCTTAGGATACATTTTATATATATATATGGTGGGTGTGTGAAAAGTGGCCTTCTTGCTTGTTTGTATTTATTTGAACGGAATGGACACGAAACAAATAAAAGATTGGTCCGGAAGTGTAGGGTAATGCTCAGGACTGTAAAATTTACCAAGGGTAATGCTTGTGTCTTACCTCTAAGGTTTTGCAGAAGATAATAAATATCTTAGTGTTAGGCTCTGTTTCGTGTCAAATTTCCGTTGGTTGGAATTGGAAAGAAACATCACAATGCTATCTTCTATCTATATATTCTGGCATGCAATTTTGTGCTTGCGATCCACTTGTAGAGTGGTGCTGAAAGTAACTAACCCAAAAGGAACACTGTCACTGTGAATGTTAGTATTGGTCGTGGATTTAACACATCACGTGGGTGATTGATGGGTGCAGTGATTGTGGGAAGAGGAAATTAAGAGTATATCAGAATATTCAACTAGATATCTAGAAGGAACGAGCTGATCCAAGAGATTAGATGCCCATAGAAAAAATTCAAATGCAAAATAAAGCTTCTAACTAGATCATATCATGACTTGCTTTCTTCGTGTGCTCTTGTCCTTGTCTGTGTACCGTATTGATTTAAAGCATATATTACTTACCTTCTCTCGATCGTCTCTCTCTTTCTATTATTCTGGGAACATGAGCAGTCAGTCAGTCATATGATGATCCAATCCAATGATATTGATCTGATGCATTTCCAGTTTAGTAAGAGAAAACAATAAAATCTCTTAACCACCGATCCATGTTCTTCATCCAATAATATCCATAAGTTATGCGATTCCTGCGATCTTCGTTTTATTCCTCGTGGCCTTTTTATCATTCATCAGTTTCTAATTTCTCTTTCTGAGCGCTCGAGCATCATCAAGTGTCGCCCCATTAATTTCGCGTCTAAAAGACTCCAGCATGTATAGAGCAATAGATTGTGTAAGCAATCTCTAAGTCCAAGTCTAAGTCCAAGCAAATTGAATTTATTCCAGACGTGATGTGATGTACATTGTGACCAACCCCATCAGTTTCACACCATTCGATTAGAAAGTAGAAACAGCGCATAGAAAAACAAAAACCATGCATAAACTAAAATCAAATCCACCGGAACAAACTATATCCTCAACGCAATATTAGATATCTTGTCAATTTCCCTTAGCATTTTCGGAACCTTGAGACATTCCATCAACATGACATTTAGAACCAAAGAATAAGAATACGGTAAGAACTGAAAGATAGCTAGCTATATCTTAATTAATTCTTAGCTAATGAAGCTCCACATATATATATATATATATTCTAGACCTCAAAAATAATTGGTTATGTATATTCTGAAAGTAGATCATCCGATCGAGAGTATATCTTAATCCATTGTTTAATTTGTTCGTCATGAACTAATGATGGATGCTAAAGCACAAGAAATACCATATAGATAGATCGGGTGCAACTATAAATATATTTATGATCATAATGTATGTATGTGTATATTAATTCATCCTCAAGTCAAACAAGTGTATATATATATATAGAATTATTCACGTAACTAGCTAGAAGTAGGATGGAACAGGAGAATGGTGATGCTTCCATTATTGGTGGCTCAAATATGCTCACCACTTTGAGTTTATGCTAGGAATAAATAAGCAAATAATTAGTGAAACGTAATACCTCGTGAGTGGAATAATCGCTGGACCTCATTCCTTATTCTATGCCTTTGGAAATTTCTGACCGTTAAAATAAAAATTGCTAAAGCGACCACACACATATATGCACCTGCACTGCAACATATGTCATCTTTCAATTACAATCCACCGAATCTTATTCTTCATCCCTAGCTAGTTTTACAATTAATTAACACACCAAATAATTAAACGTACGTTCTCTAGTATTGTCCATACAATATATATATATATATATATATATATATATATATATATATATACTTAGATTTTTCCATTGGCGTGCATATAAATACCCATGCATATATATAGTTATACAGAATAGGTATATCAAGACAGACAAAAATGATAGGGTGGGGAGATGTTTATAAGGTGGTGGTGGCCATGGTACCACTCTACGTTGCTCTGATATTAGGGTACGGATCTGTAAGGTGGTGGCGCATCTTCAGCAGGGAGCAGAGTGATGCCATAAACCGACTGGTGTGCTACTTTACACTCCCACTCTTCACCTTTGAGTTCTCGGCTCACATTGATCCTTTCAACATGAACTTGTTGGTGATTGGTGCTGACACCATATCCAAGTTCATCATCCTCGTGGTGATTGCTTTCTGGGCCAAGTGCACTACCAAAGGAAGCTATTGTTGGTCTATAACAAGCTTCTCTTTGTCTAGTTTAACCAATGCCTTAGTTGTGGGAGTGCCTCTAATGAAGGCCATGTACGGACAATTAGGGGTGGATCTCGTGGTTCAGTTGTCGGTTGTGCAGGCCATCCTATGGCTCTCTCTCCTTCTCTTCTTCTTAGAATTTCGACGAACAAGAATAGAGGGTATTAACAAAGATGTAGAAGCAACAACAAGTACTGTCCAATCATCAGCTGCCAGTACCGGCGATCACAGTATTCCATTCTGCAAGTTGATGAAGCTTGTGTGGCTCAAACTTGCTACGAATCCAAACTCGTATGGTTGTGTTCTTGGCATTTCTTGGGCCTTCATCTCTAACAGGTGCATGCATTACTTTTATGGTTATAACTACTAACTAATTTCTGTTTTAATTTCATATATATATTGAATCCAAGCGTTTATATATAGGTGGAACCTGGAGCTGCCAGGTATGGTAGAGGGATCAATACAAATCATGTCGAGGGCTGGGACAGGCACCGCCATGTTTAGCATGGGTCAGACTTCATTTTCTTTTCACGGCATGCAGTAAATTAAAGGATCGGTCGATATTATATTATGTAATTAATGGATGCATGTGATGTGCAGGTATGTTCATGGCACTTCAGGAGAAGGTGATTGCATGTGGAGCGAGCTTGACAGTGGTGGGTATGGTTTTAAGGTTCATAGCGGGACCAGCAGCTATGGCCATCGGTGCAATCGCTGTGGGGTTACGTGGTGATGTTTTAAAAGTCTCTATCATTCAGGTAAACCCTTTTCAGATTAATTTGTCTTTTTTTAGTCAGGTATATACTATATACAAACTAACTGCAATTAATTATTTTAATCAACCAACAAGAATGCACTCAAGTGTTCCTTACATACCTAGTCATATTCCATCAAATAGAAGCTGACTAGGAGAAAACTAAGGCATCGTCACAATAAATATTATAATGACATGCCACAGTGTTTATTTATTTCATGAATATGTTCCTAGCTACAAGTTGTTTTCCTCATCTTCTTTTGATCTAAACGGGAATATTTTTTCGTTCATCATCAAATCAGCTCATCAGAATCCCTGAATTAAAATCTCATCTATGAAGTGCTTTCTTTATGCATAATTAGTCATTCCCATGAAAAGTATTCCAACGGTGTTTTGTGTTTGTGAGGCGCAGGCAGCAGTGCCGCAATCCATCACGTCCTTCATTTTCGCTAAAGAATGCGGATTGCACGCAGATGTTCTTAGCACTGCGTAAGTTGTGGTTTGTTTGTGTCTGTCTCGTGTTACGCATGCATCCTTTTCCTCTAATTCTAACGTTTCTCAGTTTGTTTTTGATGATCAGTGTCATCTTTGGTACTATTGCCTCACTTCCTGTCTCCATTGCCTACTATGCACTCTTGGAGTTCGTACATTAACTCTGCCATATCATATCATTTTAGAAAAATAATAAAAACAAAATTATGAACGCCATGTAATTTTTTGATTTCTTTGTAATTTTGTTAGAAGGCGTTCGCTTTCTGTATTTATATCCCCATGAAATGAAATGTATGGAGATAAATCAGACTCATCAAAAAATTTGACCTTCAAAATCATTGCAATGGTCATTAATTAAACATAACACAAGACTTGAAAAGCCCCTGGAGCGACGGGGGAAGGAACCCAACCCAAGATGAAAGACATATCACAGAATTAATTCACAAGAAGTAACAAGTAATGAAAAGCCATGTTTCTTTGCCTAATTTCTCATAACGCAGAGCAAACTCGGAGACGTGTGAGATGAAATTTGTGCCAAGGTCAGTTGATTCTCATACGCCGCCCACTGAGTGCGACATGATACATAATCTTAAATATTTAAAAAAATATCCAACATCCAAAGTCGTATCAATTAGACTGACTACATTCTTCAATGAGGGCTGCTTGTTTTCTCCTTGGCCTTCTCAATTAGAGGCTTCAACTGCTTCTTCTCCGCAAGAATTTTCAGGAAGTTAAACAGAAAGGGAATGTAATTGTGTTTCCTACGGATATTTTCTGTCCTCCATTTTTTGAATTTTTCTTCCTCCATCAAGATCTTATCCGTAGCAGCTTCAATCCCAGCATTCACTTCGGATAGAGCATTGTTCAGCGCCTCAAAATTACTGTTGTCCACCAGCCTCTCTGACTTAGATGCATTCAATTGCTGCAATATTCGCTCCCTCCTCTTCTGGAGCTCCTTCAGCTCAGCAGTATACATCTCTTTTCTGTTCTTGATGATTGCCATGAGATTAAATCTTATCTCACTTTGGGAATACCTATCAATGCGTTCTTGGATCACGGGCTGAACCATCTTCAGCCATTCAATATCTCCTTGCCCACCAGAACACTGGCCAAGGCTAATAGGACCCTCCTTTAATCCATCAAGCTCATACAGTACCCCATCAACAGGTAGATAGCTAATAAAATGATAAACATCATCATCTTTGCCAGCGACCTTCTGCTCTTCGGGGACAAAAGGTTCAGGCCTTGCAAAACTATTATGAGCTGTACGGATTGCTTCACTATTATTGATGGCCAAACCTTTCAATTCAGGTGGAAAATTCTTGGTAAATTCTTTCAACTTCGTCAACTCTGGACCAATGTCAATATCTGGTGAATTCATAAGGATGGACAATATAGCTTGGGTAGCGCATGCATTATTAATTACCTACAGAAATGTACCACTAATCAGTCAAATCACTAAACAATCACGTTTTGGTAAATTTTTTATATCAAGAAAACTGACCTGACTTGCAAAAAACAAGTTTGGGTTTGGATCTTTTATTACAACACGGTCATCCTTTTCCCCTGGCCGCCATTTGAAAAGAAAGATCAACCCATATACAGGCCTGTAATTGATAATAGATCACAAAAACAGAGAAAAATGTTCAAAATATATCATGATAAACTTAAAATGTCATCATAGGTTAGAGACTAGTTGAAATTGTGCATCAACCTAAGGCTGTTCAGAGAGTCAAGGTCCAATGAATACAGCTCCTCAACCTGCCCAAAGACATATCAATGTCATAAATGGATGACATCAACCCAAAAAAAAAAAAAAAAAATTGAACCAGGAATTAAACTGAAAATCCTAACTTCATCATACAAATTTATGTTAACTGAAATCAAGTTGAACAAATCCATCTTCCCTGGCCCTAATATTGCTAGAATTTTTCTGTATCGGAGAGTCTGCTGATTTAAATATGTAACTATTTCTTCCTACACTGATGATTTATGCTACTTTCCTGAACCTCACCCATTTTCTTGTTATTTTAACTTCATGGACTTATCCCACTCATCCCAGAAAGATTGAATCCTAACTTGAAAGATACAAGTCCCTCTTAGCATCACTTTTAAATTAGTATCTATTTTGTCAAGGAATGTTACGACGCATGACTCAAGATTGGCCTCTCTCTATCCAAGAATTGACAAGAATCTGTTTAACTACCATTATTCATTAATGGCATTATATCCAGGGCTAATATCTCCCCAAATTGTGAGTGTATTTTAAGAATTTCAAAGTGTCATTTAATTCTTACAGAACATAGAATATTCTCAGATTCAAAAATTTTTATCTTGCTCTAACTTTAGGTCAAGTGTGTCAACATTATAACTAACTTCTAGACAACATTTATCTAATGGCTAGACCTACTAGTAAGCCAAAAGTAGTCCCAAATGTCACCACTCCTACTTTTAACATGCATTTTTTACCGAAAAAATACCCAATTTATCCTGTTAACAACCATGGTGAAGCCTATATCTGAGTGACATATTGCTGTAAAAGTTCA
Source organism: Bauhinia variegata (assembly GCA_022379115.2). Classification (NCBI taxonomy): domain Eukaryota; kingdom Viridiplantae; phylum Streptophyta; class Magnoliopsida; order Fabales; family Fabaceae; genus Bauhinia; species Bauhinia variegata. The sequence continues at coordinate 23,969,527 of CM039438.1, forward strand.
GGCTCAAGTTTTTAATAGAGCAGAATACATTTTAAGCAAGCAACAGATCTCAAAAGAAAAAAAAAATCAACATTCCACGACAAGTTAGAATCATAAGAAAGTAGTTCATCACAAGAATAACCAAAAATACTTATCCATAAAATACCTGAACTCCCTTTACTTGCATTTGTTGTATAAGTTCTGTAAATACACCTGGAAAACAAGCCAGGAAGTTGAGATAGTAAGGTCACAAACAAAATTTATAGAAATAGTAGAGAATTACAAGTAGGATACTTTATGAAATTTATCCTTCAATTGTAGATACATCCCTAACCATCTTTCAGATGAATTTGAACAGTAAGAGATAAATGGAATAATATCACCACTATTCACATTGAACGCTTAGAAGTTGTGAAACTAGAAGAATTTCAAGGCAGTCTTTATCATGTAAATCATTATAAATGTTAGTATACTGTGTTAGAGGTAAAACCATTCATCAGCCTCCATTTAATAAATTAAATTTTACGTTAAATAGTTCTTCATGGTCAAGTGGTGGTCAAGATATTATTTGAAAACTCAATTCCAACCCAACTTTCAAGTCCAAAGTGCTTTAATACAAAGGGGTGTGTGGAATTCCATCAAAACCATAAGACGTTACATTCATTCTAGAACAATACTTCTAGAATTTCCATCAAAATCAAGGCTTTGTGGAATTCCTTTTAATCATCCATACACAAAGAAATTGAAATTTAATTAATGAATGGCTCAGGAATTAAGTAGTTTATTTCAACATCAGATAGTCATTAAGTTAAGGCGATCTCTGACAAAACCTGCTAAAGGAGAGAAACATAGAAGGCAAGCAGTAATTAGCATACCAGGATCTGACTCAATTGTACACCAAGACATGATTGGAAATCTACAAGCTGCAAGAAGTGGGGAAGAGCATTAGTAAGAACTAAGAACAGCGAAAATCACAAAATGGGGACAAGTGAGCCAAAAAATATTTTTATCTTCATAAAACACGAGAAAACTGTTAGCAGTTCAGTTAAAATACAAGAAGACTCATCAATGTTCAGAAGGGCTTCATAAAAAGGGAAGAGGATTCTTTTAGCTGTGATAAAAGTTGTAGTGGAACTGTTTTTCTAATGAATACATTAGCGTTTTGGAAAAATTTATACCAAGCCCTTAGGCTTTGAAGACAATTTGCTACCTAGAAACTAGTGGTTTATTAGTCCAGTAGATCCAATCAAGCCCTTAACAAAATTTGAGCAATGCAACTCCAACGTGCCCTTTTTATGAAATAGCCTCTACTTGTTGAAAACTTATCACAGCACCATCACGAAGTCAGTATCGCCGATTTCTACAGCTACAGCTCAGGTATACAAATATTTTGTAGAAGAAGCTGCTATTATAGTTGACAATAAACCTATTCGAAATAAAATAATCATAAAGAAAATTATTATACAACCTTTGATTCGGAAAGGTGATAATCAGTTATATTGTATGTATTTCCTCGAACCACAAAAGACTCCGAAACATAGCAATTATTATTGTTATCATATTTAATAAGATGCTAACAAGCTTTAAATCTCCTAAATCAACAACACATTCTCGAACAAAAATCAACTGGAAAATACCATTAAGAATTCCAAGGCGTACCTTTTACTCTTACACTCAGCGCACACACTAATTTAGCGATGGACGATTGGGTGAGTCGGCCGGGCTGCTCTCGCCTCTGCCTCTGGGTTTTAGCTTCGACTTCACTCCGATTACTGTCTGAACTTTGGGAGTTCTATATTTTGATCAAGGGTTTATATTCCACCACGTCACCGCTTTTTAATTTTGTTTTGGTTAAGAATGGGTGATTTCTTATAATAAAAACTTTTCCCTTACGGATAATGAAGGGAAAAAAAAGATGGGCTTCAGCATCAGGCCTGGGCGCTGGTAGCCTGAAATCAAGCGCACTCAGCGGGCCTACTCATTTCTGGACTCACATGAACAAATGATATTTGTATACCCATAAGAGCGTAGATTCACTTTTACATTTTGTATTTTTTATTTACAGTAGTGAAGAACGATGAGTAGACTAGAGGAGGATATGGATCGGATCGGATCGGTTCGGGCTCAATTGAAAGCGTGGGAAAGTCTGTTTCAGAATCCGACAAAATAAATAAAAATATCTTCTCTGATTCAGTTCCAAAATCAGACCAGAGATTGGGTTTGTTTGTTTGAAATAACGTTGGAGATGTTTTATCGAAGATCGTGCTAGCGCATTCGTTCACCCTATGTTTTTCCACACGTTGGGTGTACCCGCGTTCTTCGCTCCTTCTTCTTCTTCGTCGCCAACGCCAATTGGAACAAGGTGCCTCTCTGACTGAGACTGTCTCTGAAACTCTACCTCTTCTTAACTCTCTAATTCTTACAATTAAATTAAACTCTCGTAGTACTTATCTTATGTTGGGCTTACCGAGTGACCGTTTCCCAAAATCTCCTTATTCGATTTTTATCACGACGATTCTTTGTCTGGCTATCCTTTTTCAGGTGAAACAGAAACAGAGTACTGTCCTCGAACGTCGAAGATGATCAAATTTTGTGGTCACGTAGGGAAATCCTCTCTCCCTCCTACTAAATGCGCATTAATTGCATATTCCGCTTGCTTGTCTTCCTTTTTATTCGTGTGTCTTGATTTTTATTTTGGACACGAATTGTGCAGATTCAATTCTAATTTCTTATGCGTGCTTATATTCTCAAAAGCGTTTGGAGCTTTCTGTTGTCGGTCTTTATTTGGTTTTGATTTGTTTTACGCAACCATCTCGTTTAACAGTGCAGCACCACAGATATGTACTGGCAATCCCTTAATTAACCCGTATCTCAGAAGATTGTTCTAAGAGCTTCATTGCTCACTTTTTATTATCATACGAGTACTTTAAACTATATTTCAAAATATTTTCATTTAACCTTACCCTCGTTTTCTTCTCTCAGGCATCTTTATTTGCTGATCCAAAGAGTATAAAATCATGCCTCTGCATCATCTTCCCCGCAACTTGTTTGATTATTATTACTTTGTTTTTTGCAAGTTCATTCTTCCCCCAAGACTGCAAACAGGTATGACATACATACATACATATAAACTAGATTGTACAGATACACGCAATGCGTTGGGATTTTTATTAGAAAAATATCATAACAATTGATGCTACGATTAAATTCTTGGAACGATCTTCGCGCTGCCTGCAGAAATTATTGAGATGGAAAATGGGCGATGTTGTTCAGAATTCGGATATTAATAAATGCAAGGTTTGTTCTCCTTTCCGCGAAGGCTTTTGTAAATCAGATTACACAGAAAATAATATTTCAGAGTGAGTCTTTCACAATTGCGCTTCTATTTGTGTATCTTGTTTAGTAGAATCAGTGCAGGCCTAATGGAAGTGAGGCGTTACCTCAAGGTATAGTATCCAATACTTCTAATTTGGATATGCGACCTTTATGGGATCCTCCGAGGCACAAGAAGCATCAACGCATAGATAATGTAAGTGATTTTGTATTAAATTCTTGTCCATTAATGTATCTCTATAGTCACCTGGTTTCTTCATTTTAACAGATTAAGAATAATACGTCGAGTCTGTCAACCAATTTATTTGCAATGGCAGTTGGGATAAGGCAGAAAGATCTCGTGGACAAAATGGTGAAAAAGGTCCTTTAATGAGTTGTGCATTGGTAATAATCTATCTAGTTTAAATTGGTCCGTGGGTCATGACCCCATTTTTCTCTTCTCCGAATCGCAGTTTCTTGCAAGTCATTTCATTGTGATGCTCTTTCATTACGATGGTATTGTTGATAAATGGAAGGATGTCGAATGGAGTGATCGTGTAATTCATGTGTCTGCGGTCAATCAAAGTAAATGGTAAGTGACCTCACTTTTCAGTATTTTTGGATATTCTAATTTTTCATTCTAAATATGTTTTACTCAATCAAATATTAGGTGGTTTGCTAAGCGTTTCTTGCATCCCGACATAGTTGCAGAATATAGCTATATTTTCCTCTGGGACGAGGACCTTGGAGTTGAAAATTTCCACCCAGACGAGTATGTTGAACAACTATACCTACCTACCTACCTGGAACTTGAAGTTTAAGTAGTATGATAGGACAAAAACCTTGCCTTGATCTTTTATTTGACTTTGACTAGTATTATATGAATGGAGCAATGCACAGAATTGAAATTTATACATGTGTCTCGTGAACATATCCTATCTTCTCCTCTCCTCTCCTCTCCTGCACGGTGCTACGTTCGAGTATCTGATATCTTCTTCTCAACTAATTCTAGGTACGTGTCCATCATCAAAAGTGAAGGGCTGGAGATATCACAACCAGCACTTGATCCCGACAAATCGGAAATGCATCATCAGATTACTGCGCGTGGGAGGAGATCAAAAGTGCACAGGTTCTCCTGCATCCATTCCCATTCCCTTTGGCTCTTGTCTTGTCAATAATCAAAATGATATTTAGGCTAAGAAACATTCCCTTTGAATTTGATTGCAGAAGAATATACAAGCCTGGTAATAATGGTACAGGATGTGATAGCAGCAGCACTGCTCCTCCTTGCACTGGGTAAAAGTTTCTTTATTTATTTGTGGTAACTGACAATATAATAAGATGATGGTTTTTCTTTTATTCAATTGTTTCAGGTGGATAGAAATGATGGCTCCTGTTTTCTCAAGAGCTGCGTGGCGTTGCGTGTGGTACATGATCCAGGTTCTTCATTTTTGAATGATGTTAGCGCTGCCTTGATATTAAAAGCTAGATATTTATTCTTCCTTTATGACTCTATCTTTATAGAACGACTTGGTTCACGCATGGGGTTTGGATATGCAGCTTGGTTACTGCGCTCAGGCAAGTTAAGATCATTATTTATCTTAATTATTTTCACTTTACTCATCTCCAATTCCTCTATTCTATACTATGAATATGTTCTAGCTATTGTTCAATATCATTGTTCAGGGTGATCGAACAAAAAATATTGGTGTTGTGGATGCTGAATACATTGTCCACTATAATCGCCCAACCCTTGGAGGAGGCCCAGATAATGCTGAGGTCAGACATATATATATATATAAGTAACATCATTTATCAGATTATAATAATTAATTTCGGCTTACAGGCAGCAACATCATCCAAGGCAGAGGATCATAGAGTCGAAGTAAGTTATAATCTTCTCCTTACCTACCGGCCAATTCGAGTCACTGTTTAATTATATATCTGAATAATGTGCAGGTGAGAAGACTGTCTTACCGTGAATTAGATATTTTCAGAAAACGATGGGAAAAGGCAGCCAAGGAAGATGAATGTTGGCTTGATCCCTTCCAATAGCAGTCCGTTTAGAAAATATGTCGAGTCTCACTACACAAAATTTGTAATTTAATGATAATAAAGATGATTCATATCGCCAAAAATACTAAAAACAAAGAAGTTCTATTTCATAGCACTTGCATTATTCTTATTAGATTCTGTGGATTATACAAATGGTTATCTTCATCTTGCTTAACTTTAAGTTGAATTCCCTTTGAAAAACGACAATCAGATTTATGTTTTTAAAAGGGCGATTTAGACGGGTAATATTACGAAATTAAATCAAATTATTCATAACTATTATTAATCTGATTATAATTCATACATTTAGAAAAAAAAGAATGTAGCGTAACAGAGCTTTTAAGAGAAGGTTACGAAAGGAAAAATCTTCCAGATAAGGGAAAAAAAAAGAAGAAGAAGAAAGATTTGAACAGCACATGGGTTGTTGCCCAACAGAGGTCAGAAAGATTCTCACAACTCTTTTCTCAAGACACCACATTCAGATCAGATGTGCCCTCTCTTTATTCTTATTCTCCACAAAATTAGCAATACAATACAAATCAAATACTACTAGTCTTTCATTTCATTTCGTGCTTTTATTGATTTACCATTCATCATTCATTAGAATCAGAAAGTAAAATCCAGAGAGTAGTAAGAATAATAATAGTAAATTGTTTGATTGGAGGGAGCCCTACAACAAGTCAACTGAGTTTTAGTTTTGTGGCTAAGGAAGGCTTAATTGTCCTACTCAGTCCTAGTCCTACCCAACCACCACCGCCCAACTTAACGTATATTATACGGTTGGCTACAACAACTTGCATTAATATCATCACATCTATCTTATCCCCCAACAATTAAAACAAAACCCCTTTCACCTAAATCGCCATTCTTCCCTCTCATCTCATCTCAGTCTGAGAATTATATTAGGTAATAAGCAATTGACAGTGACAACACAATCAGATTACTTTGTTCCTCAAAAACAGAAAACACCAGTAAACGTCAAATTGCAGGATCAAGAGTGGAGTGGGAGACTCTTGTGGAAGCTGCAAGACTTGACTGGCTCTGGGAGAATTCACAATCAGTAGTATTGCGGATATCCAATGCATAACCAGAGCTTATAAAATAATTAAAGAAAGTAAGGCACAAAACTTGATGTCAGGGTCATGGGAATAGCTTGAAAAGTTAAATCTTAAATCCAAGCCAAACGACAACCACACTGACGCTGAGCACTTGCATTACTATATTGATTCAAAAGTAAGAAATTATCATGAATCCCAATATCTCCACTGAAAAGGACAATGGTCTTTTGATTCCTCAAGTAGTACTTGATTAATATTATCTTATAACACTGCTATTCTAACAATGTGCCACCTCCGGGCACTAATAAATCCCAGAAAGAACTCAACTGGTGAAAACAAAGACCCATAAAGAAACAAATCAAGAACGGATATTCTTCGGATTAACACTGGCAACAGAATTAAGATAGATAACCCTCACTTGAAACAATTTCGATTTTAAACTATAATAATAATGATAGGATTAGAAATGGAGTACTAGAGATGGCATCCGAAGCAATTACAGGTCTTGGGTGTGACGGAACAGAAGCCAAAAGGTCTATTGGGAATGTTGCAATTGATAGCATAGCAACACGGAGACGGCAAGCACACACCTTTAGCTCCACCGCAGCAGGTACAGAGTGCGCATATCTGAAAGCTGCCCAACTTCCTTCTGCTCTCATTCATCATCATTATCATCTCCATCTTGCCGACCTCCATCACATTCGCGGGCATCATCGGCTTCGCCACTGCTACAACGGACTCATTTGCCTCCTAATCATGAAACAAGCATTCAATTCAATTTCATAGATAGCCACTAAAAGCAAAAAATTTGACCAAAAAAACAAGGGGATCAACGAAGGTAGATGTTGATTTTGTGAGGGTAGACAAGACTCGACTCGACTCAACTCACTCACATGGAACAAAGTCGCCTCATTGCAACAGACGGTACTAGCTAAAAATAGGAGAAAAATGAGGGAGAGGGTGACCCCATGAACAGGCGCAGGAAACATTCTTGTTAGTTGTTAGGGAAAAGTGTTTCTTGGGTAGGAATTTGAAAAGGGATCTTACTGTTTCGAGGACAGGTTTGGATTTGGTGTATCATCAATTGAGCTGTTACGCATTTGATGAGGGAGGGAGTATTCTATTCTAAATCATTTACTTTCTTTGTGTTTGTGTTTGTGTTTGTGTTCGGGGATTGAACTGGAGTGGCAATTACCAGTTGGAACTTGGATTGGTAGAGTAGAGATGAGAAGAAACAAGAGGGATGAAGGCCTCAGCCTCAACAAAGGGAAGGAGAGGGGCAGGATTTTCTTTTGTATTGTTTTGTTTAAAGGAAAGAGACTGGGTCCTCCTTGTTGCGTCCCCACTTTTGCTTGTGCGCCCTCCATTTTATTTTAAAATAATTTTTTATTAAATAATTTTTTGAGTTGTTTTACACTTTAAATAATTTTTTAAAATTATTTAATAAATAAATAAATAATTTAACGTATGACTCCTTTACGTTTTAGAGTAAAATAAAAGGGGTGGCTTGAGGGACAATTTGAAAACTTTTAAAAAAATTTAATAAAAAGGGAGCATTTGAGGGAGGAGCGATGAAGAGGACCCAATAGACTGAGACAGCAGAGTAGCCATGAGACGACGGCAGATGAGAGTAAAGACTAAAGAAACAGCGCATCGCAAGGGCACATATACTTGCGCTCTTGCTCCCTAATCTAATCTCTGAATGTCTGTGTAAGTAAATTACTATTATGTTGAATAAATTGTAAATTGTTACTGTTATAATTAATAAAATATTAAGTCCTATTAAATAAAGAGAAAAAAAATCAAGCATGCCAGGTGGCATTGAGATAGACGCTTCCGTTGAAAAAGACACCGTCTCGCGCGATACTCACTCAACGGATTACAAGATTAGAGTAGATCTTACGAGGGAACAACTTATTAATTTTTCAATTCAACAATCTCTTTTAAATGTAATTTTTTTTTTTTTTTTTGCATATATCCTCCTTATGATTTAATAATAAAAATTTCTATGGTAAGTAATAAAATTTTAAACTCTCATAAACAATAAATATTTAACTTAAGTTTTTCAACACCATAATTCTTAATTAATTAATTTTTTTTTAGATGGAAAATTCTCTCGTTCTAAAGCATGCTTGCTTCATTCGTGTCATTTGAATATCAATTTTCATCTCATTACTTCAAAGTTCAAATCTATATAATACAACTGATAAAGAAATGTAATATAATACAATATAAATATTAATATCTTGAATCTGATCAAAAAATTTAAAGACATGATGAGACAAATAGTTATGTTGATGTTTCATAGAAAGGATAAATCTCAGTTTACAATTATTTTTGTAATGAAATACTCAAACTTGCAAATTTATGTTGGATGCAAAAATGAAAAATCAAATTGAGAATTGCCATACTTTAAAAGGATATTTAATTATGTAAGAAATAAACACATGCTAGTGATTGTAGGTCAAATGACACTTCTTTTGGTCATCAAAGGAATTACATTAAAACTTTAATTCCATTTATAGACTCCACAATACTTTAGGGGAGTGCGTTCTTCAATACTTACTCCCAATGCTTCATAATCATTTTTATTATTTTTTCTTAAAAAAAAACAAAGGACGTGTAGGGACACATACTGCGGTTATATTTCACAGTTGACATAGCCGCCCAATCTCATTATGACATTGACTGAGGCCAAACAAGTGGTAGATCGAAAGCTTTCTTTTAATGAGAACATTTAACCAAAAATAACTCTTTTATGTGTTTGAACAAGTTTCTCAAATTTTTGCAGGTGTGTTCGGAATATCGAATAAAGAAGTACAAAAACTAAGAGAAGATCATTTTTTTTTGTTTCAAAAGTTGAGGAAATGAAAAAGAATTGTAATATGTACCAGTAGACAGCAATATGATCGCCAAACAGGTCATCTGTGGACCATAAAGCAAAAAACTCCTCTCCCAAAAAGAAAGAATAAAGAGATGCACAGGAATGATACCTATGTTGTGCGACAGAGATGCTACTTCCCATCCCAAAGCTACCAGGAAAATTTGAATTCCAGATTAGTAGTATTATTTTGTTGCATATCAACTGTAAACCAAACTCCAAAGCAGAAATTACCCTGCACGCCCTTGCAAATTGCATTCTCATCGCACGAATATTTTCTATAAGAACATCAACAAGTAATTCTTATTTTGCAGCTTGACTTTTGCAAAAGGGAACACCTACAAGCCATTTCTGCTTCAGGTGCCTCCATCTTCCACAGCTCAGACTCTTGACTCTTCAAGTTCTGCAAAATGAAGGCTTTATTCGATAATAACTAAAGACAGAGAGAAAAATACAAATACAGACAGAGTAAAATCCCAATATACAGTAATCCAAGTGTAAGAAAAGCATCAATGGTGGCTGACAGTACAAGAAAATGAGGGAAAAAAAAAGAAAGAAATAGAAAGATAACGATTCTAAACATGTTCAAGAAGAATTGCACATACATGTATTAGAGACCGCTTGAACCCAATGTTGTGAGAAGCCAAGGGTTGGCAATGAATTTCAAACCTGCTTTAGAAAAAGATACACGAGGGAGGCAGCATTTGGTGGTGAAAGGTTTTGGAAAAGCTAATCAGAAGACTGCCTTGAGGAAAAAAGAAAAGTTCACATTGTATTTGACCAAATGTGAAAATATTTGCTGAAATTTATACAATGTGGCAACATGAAATCCAGATGAGTTGAGTCTGTCAACTGCATGCCATCTCAGCCTGACAGAATCAACTTGACAATGAACTCTCTATATCTCCAGCAATGGGAAAATGAATTTACAGATTACTCGTTTATCCCCCAAAAAATTGTAAAAAAAAAAAAGAAGAAGCAAATGACCCATTTCTAAGAGACGTCATTCATTCCTCATCATCAATGTTATCATCACCAGAACGAATCTGTCTTGTCTCTGGAAGTGAAAGCCGCCTGGGCTTTGTGGAGCCTGATTCAACAAGCCCTTCAGATGATAAATTTAATGCAGCAGTTCCGGATGACGACCCCAACAAACGCCGGACTGGTACATCAGCTGAAGGTGATGCAGATAGATTATAGGAGAATATTCCCATTGGGTGGTCAAACTTGCAACTTGGTCCAAATTTACAGATGCCATACCGTGAATAGAAGACACATAAAGGCTCTCCCTGTAGGAAATGAGATTACTGCCACTATCAGCTTGTACTAAATCAATCAGGAGCAAACTAATGTAAAGACAATACTGACACAGATAACTGCAGATCTTCCCACTTTCTCCAATTACATTATATGTGAAAGATGCATTACAATAAATGAAATGAAGGGTGCAACTCTATTATGAGTCAGAAAACATGGCAAGGAGAAAACATATATAATAAATACCATGCATATATGCCAGTATTAACCAGGAGCATAATACCACATGCTCGGCGGTTGTTCATAATAGGACATATTTACTATTGGGACAAAAAATAGTATGTAATGCACAATAAGAGATACATGTAAGAATAGTAGTGATAACAGTTAGACCAAAAGAAAAGTTAACAAGACTATTCTTTTCTAAGGCCTTTCTGTACTGAAAAAGAAGGAAATCTAACCCAGGACGCAAGATAGAATTGGGTAGGAAGAATTTAACTCACTGGACGTAAAGGAAGACCTATGGGACTTAATACACAGTCAGGAGCAGGAATCATCCTCTCAGGCGGATGATGAAACCGACAGACTGCACCAAACTTACAGTCTCCAGTCTTCATGTAGAATTGGCATTCAGGCTGACCAGGTCTTTCAGGAAATATGTTGTCCCTCTGCAATGCATAAAATCCTACAGGAACAGAGCCAGAACGGAATTGAGAATATGCCCCCTGAGATCCACTATTTGCTGCTTCACCTTGGCGAGAAGTTCCATAAATTTGACCATTTCCCATCGTTTGCTGTGGACTGTCCGGAATAGAGATAGATCCCATCTGACCCTGAAAAAATAAATATTCCAGTAGCTCAGCAATGGCAATTTTAGTTCAAGAGGTGGGTGCATCAATAGGCTA